>OX276343.1:6522770-7772770 GCA_946251885.1 Cosmia pyralina
GTCCCCCATAGCACAGCATTATGCTGAGTGGAAAGCCTTGTCACAGTCTCGACGTGCAGCTGCAGATTTTTATTATTTGTCTTTATTATCTATTCGAGTTAATTACCTTTGTGTATATAGGTACGTGTTTCAGTTGCAAATAAACGACACCAACATTTCGACAGCTATGTTTAAGTCCTATGTAATAGGGGGCGAGCCTATTTGCCATCAACCGGGTACAACCACACTCCGGGCTCCTAACTGTAGACCAATATGTTCCATAGTACCTTCTTATTGATATTCTCCTTCTTTGAATTCAATTGATAACAAAGCTTTGATGGATTGTAATTCTGTTTTCACCATAGTTAAGACGGAATACCGTTTATATTTATTGTGTTTTTTATTATCAAACTAAAAAAAAAATAACAGTTCCAAAATTGTTATAGCAACGAGTGGTCCCTCCTCAAATTATTGCTTCTCGTTATTGTGCATTATTTCAATAGATTTTGTTGAGAATAGGATATTAATAATGAATCATAAACTTCGCCGAGTTATTTATTATACTCGTAGAGGGCCATGACATGACTCAATACAGATGACTAAGCAATGAAACAAAAATAAACAAGTAATTAAAAAAAATTAAAAAACCCGACTGCGGTAAAAAAACTTAAAAAAGTCGGGTTTTAAAATTGTTTTAATTACTTTTTTTTATTTATATCTTTTTAGTTTACAAATGTGAATTAAAGATTTTGCAGGGGATTTAGTTCTTGGTACGTGTTTTTTACGATTTGTCAATTCGGATTACTTTTAACCATAAAAGTTGTATATATTTTTGTAATCACCATTTAAAGCCCTTAATTTTGATACTCCACTCGACAGGTATTGAGAAAAAAAAAATTTTTAAGACATAATTTGGCGCCAAAAATCCGCCATTTTTTTTTTATTTTCATATACCCAGTGTCACTCTCACAGTAAATACGAATCTAACGACACCTCTCGAGCTAAAATCCACCGAGCCGTTCAGGCCGCACAGCGTGCCAAACAATTATACATACATACATACTCTCGAAAAACATAACCCTCCTTCTGGCGCAGTCGGGAGATAATGTGGGTACTTGTGGTATCTATAAAATAATATTAGGTGTAATTTTCGTATTTTGATTACACGTTATCATCATTAATACCCTACATTCCGAGATTAAAATACTAAATAACAAAGATAAAAACTTTAATTTCTAGAATAAAAAACAAAAAAGCTATGTTTCCGCCCGGGATCGAACCGGGGGCCTTCTGCGTGTTAGGCAGATGTGATAACCGCTACACCACGGAAACGATATGTGCAATGGCGAAATATAAGTACACATACTAAAAACTATAACACACATAGTATGTGTACATAATATGTACACATACTATGTGTGTTATAGTTTTTTGTGTGTGTTATAGTTATTTTGCCTTGCACACATCGTTCGTCATAATCCAATTTTAATCACAGTCTATTGGTAGACAACTTTGCTTTCTCCTGTGGCTCTAACAGTGAGAAAGACTGATGGCCGTTTTGTGAGGTCTTCAGACAAACTCTCTCTATAAAGTTATTTAGTGGTAGTATCCATCACGTCTCGGCGGAGTTTCGCTATCTAAATTAAATTGACTAAAGTTCTTCTTATTAAGAAGAATTCTAAAGAAAATAAGTGTTCTAAACTGCTGTGTCAAGATATCATACTCGTACAAATAGCACAGTCGAACAGATAAACTCCATTAAAGAATTACTCCAGAAAACGGGTTTATGAATGACCGTCTTGACACTCGTCGACGGCTGCAGTTGCCTCATGTCCGTGACCACCGCCGGACCACCAACGCCTATCGCTTCCATATTTGGTAAATCGTTACTACTCCATTGGTACCAATTAATACTCGAACAACAACATTGGTACCCTAGTAGTTTTCGAGAAAATCGACTTTGAAGGTGGTCCGGCGGTAGTCACGATCCCTTCAGCAGGACCACCATGAGCGTCGGAAAAGGGGGCATGCTACAGCTATTCTAAGTATACAAATAGTTAATACCCTCATATGTGATTCATTTCGTAAAAAAAAACAGATCTGAAACATTTGTATTTACCGAGAAATCAACGATGATGACTTTCCGCTCTCGTTCAGCAGGACCACGACTTTGAATGTTGATTACAAGTTTGAGGAGTTTGTCGCTTTCCTCAAACCTACATAGAAAGTTACTACCCTGCAAGATAAAATCAGTACCCAAAATTCAAAATGCGGACTCCAGTAGTTTACGAGATATACCGTGCCATTGGTGGGGTGGCGGTAGTCACGGTGTAAAATTTTCATTTCAAGATTTCCCTATTAAAAACTCTGTGATTTCTTCCCAAATTTACACAAAAGTTACTACTCCTAAAGAAGATACGGTGACCGAAAATTCAGTTTCCTAATTGTTGTGTATAAAGAGAAATTAGCTTTCATTACTTTTCCATACTAAATCTACGCGTATAACCCGACCAAATTAAGTTGTCAGTGGTATTGAGCTGTATAATAGATGTACACTCGTGCACATAAATTTATGGATGTCGGAATAGTAGTAGCGTTCATAATCTTCAAATTTTATACAAACTATACTTAGGTACATAATTAAGATAAAACCTTTGTTAGTGACGTGGGTAGGTAGGTAGTTACGTACTCGAACAATTATTTTTCTGAATTGTACCTTCTGTGTTGTTATATTATTAGTTTTATCGTTTTCTGAAACCTATAAATATGGAGACATGTGAACTCTTTTAAATTGCTTAATATTCATTTATTTCTTTGTCTAAAAAAAATTGAAACCATAAACGAATAAAAAAATTCTCGATGTATCCACGACACGCTTCGCGAACGCTTACTCGCTTACTCCAGTAATAACCTGCGCGCCATGCCACATTAAAAAGTTTTGGACCATAGACAAGATAAAATAAGATTCGAAATCATCTGAATCTGTCAGTTAGCTAGTTTTGTTTGTTGTTCTCTGAGTAGAACTTAAAATTAACCCTGTATCATGAGGATACATAATTACTTTCGTGTGAATAAATAACATACAGCCAAATGATCTCCGTTTGAACGCGTCTTGACAAGCTCTATATAGTTTGTGCGTCTTGACTCACGTTTTTTGACGAAATTTAAGTAAGTCTAGATGTAATTACAGCAGGTAACTATTTTAATTTATTAAATAATTAAAATGTATTAACAAGTACTTACCTACGTATTTACAATAGTAACTTATTTTTATTTTTCAGATTAAACTTGGATTAAAGTAAAATCATCTAGTTTTCTTATTCGAGACTTATCTTCAAGGAGTTTGTGTGAAGAAGTCTGTCTGGTAAGTTTATAATTCATTTATATAGATACATAACTACTTAAAGAAGTATACATGTGCTCAAGATAACAAACAACTATCCCATTTCATCCGTTTCATTCTAGAAACCTGTTTTGGTTTATTGTCTTAAGAACTTAGGTAGGTAAATAATTGAAAACGCGCGCCGCGCCGCACCGCACCGCCCGGGAAGAGTAGAGGAGTATGCGGCGTGGCGTGATGGCGGCAGAGCGTTGACAACGTAGCAGCGACGTACTATACGTTTCAACTAAGAATAGGACGACTCTAACGCCATATTGTGACAACAATGGGGTATTTTCCGGGCGTTCCTAAAAGGCTCAAAAGATGGCGCTGTACGAAGTGTAGCGATTCTGTCACTGCTCAATGTTGTTGGTTTAAAAATATTTCGTCATTTTAGTCTATCTCGAAACTCCAGTAATATTTTATTGCAATCAGAGACTATTCGCTATTTAGGATACTTATTTCGAAAAACGCACCCACGATACAGGAAGAAACTCCTAGTGTGGGGCAACGTTTTAATGAAAAAGAAAGAAAAGAAAAATAATTTTGCCAGGGATTTTAGAGTGTAGGATAAAAAGTTTTTGTAATATCTTCTGAGTATCGAATCTAGGTATTTATCATGATGTGTTTATTTTTGTAGGTATTTAGCCATTATTTTTATTTCTGATGACATTCATTAGCCTGTAGTAATACCTACCACTGAATAAGGAATCCTACCTCTATGAGTAATACTTTTATTTATATTTTTTTATATTAAAAAAAAAGCGTTGCCCCACACTAGGAATTTCTCGTGTGTCGTGGGTGCGTTTACAAACACTTGAACTCACATACATAAACACCCGAGCTACCGGGCTGACAACCTTCCATTTGACACAAACATTAGTGACATTGCTCCTTTCCACTAGATCTTTTTTTGACTGCGATTTCCTTTTTATTTTGATAGTTTTATTTTATCTTGAAAACAAACAACTAGGACACTGATTACTGCACTGTGGACTGTGGATTACTTAGGATTTTTTGGGACTGATTCGCCATACTTGGAGTAACGCCATCTATCTATGGCAAGTAAACAAAAAACAAAAGATCGCCCGTTACATTTAACAAAAAACTTTTGTTTTCAAAAATAGTTACTATCGTTATTATCTTGTTAATGTTATTTTTATAAAATTATTGTTTATTTAAGAGCATGGAAGTATTAGAAAAGCGTGCATGAAGTCACGATCTGGCGCCCTAGCCGTCCTATTCTTAGTTGGAACGCGTAGTAGTTTATAATTTAGTAGGAAATAGGTATAAGTAATTACTAAGTGTGTAGTTATTTAAATAAAAAAATATGTACAGACGCCAGCACATCAACCTACCCCAATCTTTCCCAATCGAACATGAACCTTCTTCTTTTGTGATAACGTTGAAAATCTATTAAAAAAAATAGACAGACTGGGGTAGCTTGCTGTGTTGGCTAGTTAGTATCATACAGCCAATATAATACAGAATCATACAGCCAATTATTGGTTCAATGCAAGCCGCTGCAAGATTCCTAGGTTTATTTTTTCTAGGTTTCCTAGGTTTTAGATTTGGCTGTAAGATTCTGATTCGAATTAAACTAAAAATATTTTCGTATACCTACCTGAGTTTAAGTAGGTACTAATTAGCCAGCACATCAATCTCAATTGTTAATAATATTTGTTATTTTCAGGCATTTGCTAAATATATAAAAACCACAGGCTACAAAATAAAATCGATGGATGGACAAAATGTCAAATTTCAGCATCTTCAAATTTCAAGCCTATGTAGCTGTATGGACTTGGAACCGGAACTACACGGTATTATTAATATTCTAAGACTGTTTTTACTTGTTTTTGTGATCGATATAATTTAATTTCACTATTGCCTTAGTCAATATACCTCGTCAACATAGTTTTAGTGAAAAACATGGGAGGTAGAAAACCACAAGTATCGTTAGAGCATCAGAAGGAAGTGTTTAATAACTTCAAAGATACCTTAAAGTTGCCACTTCCTCCGTTAAGTGATAAAGTGTATGAAGAAATATTTTTAAAACTTAACTGTAAAATGTCAAAAAAGGCAATTTACTTGTCGATAAAAAAGAATTTCAACTTTTTTTTTGACGTAACGACCGACAATTTAGCTTCAATTAGTAAACATGATGAACAGGACGGACTATCCGTATCATCAGATAGTGACTGGAATTGTGATTCTATTAAAAATACAAATAGCTATGTTAATAATTTCGAAGTTGACATACATACCTGGCGCAAAATCCAGCCAAACGCATTTTATACGAAACGCAGTGATCATAGTAAGCCATATTCCCTGTACCATAAGAAATATTTTTTAAGAGGAAATGCGTGGACTTCTATCTTTCGAGATGAACTATGGAAAAATATTAAATCTCCATGTAATTGGATCTTTAAAAACCATCAAGTGAAAAGTGAATTCGAGATATCTACCTGTGGAATTTGCAAGCAATGCTCGGCTAAAATTATGTTACATACAAAAATGAAATCTGAAAATTTTATTCAATTTGATTATTCAATTTTTAATTTTAATGCGGAATTCCACCATTCCCCTTTAATTAAAGTTAGATCAACTACGCTGAAAAAAAACAAGTTGTGTGAGTTATTAAGAAATAAACCAGCATCGGTCGTTCACAAAACCCTATCCACCCAATTACATCACGATGACATTGATGCTGAGCCGTCAATTCTTCCTAAACTGAATACTCTTCGAAAAATGAAACAAAGACATAAAATGTCTTTATTTTTCAACGTAAATGTAATTTTATCCTTACAGTGTATGTGTTATACCCCACCTTATAATAAAATAATACAAAGATTCTCTGTATTCCCATTTTATATTTACTATTGGACACAGGAACAAATACGGTACTATGAGAACTGCATCAACAACTATAATAATTTAAGAATATCCGTAGATGCCACAGGCTCGATTTTTAAAAAAATTCTTCTTCCTCCATTAAATGATTATACTGAAAAATTTAAAACATATCAAAAACACAAATTTCTATACCAAGTTATGACGGACACTGTAAAAAAAGCAAGTATTCCTTTATGCCAAATGATATCAGAGAATCATGACATGATTTCTATACGTAACTGGCTAAGTACGTGGCTTCAAGGAAGGACGCCGCCTAATGAAGTAATTACAGATGATTCATCAGCCTTGATTGGGGCAGCCGTATAATCTTTTACAAGATTTACTTCTACCCAAACATATCTCGAGCACGCTTTTAAAATATTAGAAGGAAATACAACTGATTTACCAGAATGTTTCCTCCGCCTGGACAAATCACATTTTATTAAAAAATTATATAATTTGACCGTTTTAAATAATGTCGATGTAAGAGTAAAATTTTTTTATATTCAATGTATTAAATTGATCCGAAAATGTGAATTTTATGATCAAGTAAAATTAATTATTAGAGATGTTATTATAACATCATTGTACAAATTTAGAGGAATAACTGATAATGGCAATCTATCGCATGCGGAGCAGTCTATAGCACGATTAAAAAGTACTTTACAAAAATATAACGTAACGGATGAAGAAGAAATTGATGTCGTAAACACGTATGAAGTTGATGACAACGACTATTATCCCACAAGTGCTACCTTTACAAATTCAAAAAATATGATGTTTGATTATTGTTCCGCTGTTATTAATTTCGAAAAACAGCACATTGATGAAAACAACAGAGGAGGATTATACGAAAATATATATTACTTGCCAAACTTTCATAGTACCCTTGTAAGGCTTTTAAATAAATTGCCAATGTGGGGCAGTGTTATAAATTCATTTTTTAAGGCAGGCTATGAAAGCCCGAGCTCTTCAAATTGCGAAAGTTATTTTAAAGACATAAAAAAATATATTGTTGAATCAGATGACCGGGTTCGTATTGATGAGTTTATTATTAAACATTCAACCCATATAACAGGGGCATTAAAGTTAGCTTTGGATGATTCTGTAGTGAATCGTAGCGATATGGGATTACCAAAGAAAAATGAGAAAGAACTATCAGATGATGAATCAAGTGACGGTTTCGATTCTAGCTCCATTTTTATGAAACATCCCAGAACAGTAGAAAACTGGAGGGGAAAAGCCTTGAAAGACAAAAAAAGGACTACTATTGTTCATATACTTAAAAACGGAAATATGAGCACTTCAGGAATTGAAGGGACTCTGATTTATAACACTTGTGCCTTCGATTCTGTTGCGCAAAGCTTTGCGTATGCTTATAAAGATAGGAAAGCTTTTAAGTCATATTTAAAAGACCTAAATGATGAAACAAGTAGGTTTATAAAATCACTTTTAACTTCTCAAAAAGAAAAAAGCGCCAATGGAATATACGTAAAGCGAAGTCAAATTTTACTCAAACATTTCAAATCGGATACGTTTGAAAGTGTCAATGATGATGATCGTGATACCAATAACATGAAAACCAATGAAACCATGCTAGTAAATGATGATATTGATCATGAAATAGAAATAGGCACAAGCGAAAACATTAAACCTATCATAAAAAGTGTTGATTGTCAGTGTAACGTTTCTAAAATAATAGAGCAAATACTTGGGGAACACTTTTTTAGTGCTTTAAGAGTCAAAGAATGTTCCAACAAAGATTGTGAGATAAATAATAATAACCCACGGAAATGTAGCTACCTGCCTATAAATATAGACACTATACAAAAAGAGGGTATCGCTTCTCTGAATTCGACAGCAGAAGCCTCTTTAGAAGAGGAGAGCAAACCTTGCACCAAATGCAAATACGGTTACTGTAAGTTTAAATACGAACTAAACAATGTGTTATTTTTTGAATTCAATTACGAAATATCTACCGAGGTAAAAAAAATTCCAGAATTACTCAAGCTGGGAGACAAATCATATAGAGTACTATCAGCAATCATATTTGAATCTACGAAGAAAGATACAATGGGTCACTATAAAAGTTTAATATATAGACATTTACTTAGGAAGTGGCAACTTTATGATGACTTAAAATCAAAGTGTGCAAAGAGTCCTTCATTCGTAATACCGCATTGCATTATTTATACTAAAATTAATTGACCAAGTAGATAAATCGTTTAAAAGTTATAATGTTTATTTTATTTTGAGATTATTATTTTTTATGTTTACAGTTCACATAAACATTTTTCCTTTTATTTTGTTTGTTGTTTTTTTTAATAAAGATTTTTCATTATTGTAAAAATAAGTATTGCCACCTTTTTATTTTTCTAAGTAGTTAATTTGTAAATGATTAGTGTGGTCATTCACCTTACTTTTAAGATATCTAGGTATTGAAGACGTGTGGGCCTGCCGTACCTAATAATAATTAATCTGTGATTTTGAGATGGTTTTAAGAATGTTAAAACTAATTTTTATTCTATTCTTTAATTGTTGTAACTATGCATGAATATCGAAGCTTTTGCCGTTGTTATAACGAACCTATTTGCTAGATAAATAACAAAGTTATAGTTTTGTTTATGGTTCTACCTAGTTGCCTACTAGCAGGCATACTTACCGTAATAGTATCTACTGATTGATTTGTGATATTAAACCTAAGTGCACATTTTATATTGTTGATTTTTAAGTACTTAAAATGTTACTGATTTTACAAATTGTTATCGAACTGTGATCTCTATTTAATAAAACTTGTTCGATTTATAAACGTGTTTTCGATTTTTAAAATACTACTAATTCATAACCTAGCTTTAGCAAAGTAGGTATTGAATAAGTAACTAAATAAAAATATAGGTAAGTATCCAAGGTCCACAGATATCGGGCACACCGTTATCGCCGGTGTGAAGTGGCTGGAGAGGTGCCACGGCGTCCTTACCTTCCTCTTGACGCTAGACCTCACCAGACACGGTTGTTTCGGGAGGTTCTTGTATCGGATCCGGCGGGAGGATACACCCGGGTGTCACCACTGTGTGGACCGCCCGAAGAACACGGTGGAGCATACGGTGGAGGTCTGCCCCGCTTTGGCGGAACACCGCCATGTCCTCACGGAGGTGATAGGCGGCGGCGACCTCTCGCGTCCGGCCCTGGTTCAGGCCATGTTACGAAGCGAGGGGAAATGAGAAGCAGTCAAAATCAAAGCATTTATTTGAAGTAGGCCAGTTACAGGCACTTTTGAATTGTCAAAAAACATAAAAAAAATAACAATTAAAAATTATGGAGCTACAGTCCCATTCACAAGACACAATAACTGTAGATGCCCATTCCAAAGCGGCGTAGATCTCTATGGAGAAAAACGGGCAAGAAACTCCATGGACACACTTTTTCAATCAGAAAATTATCAACAAAACCTTGGTTACATCAGTCACCTCCTTCTGCGAAGCAGTGATGCTAGCGAAGGACGAGGCGGAAACTTGAGGGAGCGGTAATCCTCTATCTCAAGCCCTAGCCACCGTGGGAGACGCCCAGGGTGTCGGACATCGCGACGAGGGGGGAGGGGATTTTTAGTCCTTATAAGTCTATCATTCATCATTTCCCTTCCTCTACACACAAGGCCAAAAAAAATGTCGGTAAAAATTTGATGAAATCGACTTCAAGTACTGAAAAAATACATACCTGTTACTTATGTAATTCTTTTATACTTTCGTTATTATAGCAACATATTTTTACTGCAGTAAATTAGGTTTTTAATAATACTTCGTTTTTTAGTAGGAAAGAAATACATAAGAAATACCTATCGCTGTTTAATGATATTCATATAACAACACAGAAGGTACCTACCTACCTACGTCATTAGCAAAGGTCATGGGTAACGATAGGTGATCTTATTTATCTTAATACGTAGTACGTACCTAGGTACAGTTTGTATATAAAATATAGATGATGAACTGTAGCTACTACTATTCCGACATATCCATAAATTTATGTGCACGAGTGTACATCTCGTATACACTTTAAAACCATTGACGACTTAATTTGGTCGGGTTATACGCGTAGATTTAGTATGGAAAAGTAATGAAAGCTAATTTCTCTTTATACACAACACTTAGAAAACTGAATTTTCGGTCACCGTATCTTCTTTAGGAGTAGTAACTTTTGTGTAAATTTGGGAAGAAATCATAGAGTTTTTAATAGGGAAATCTTGAAATGAAAATTTTACACCGTGACTACCGCCACCCCACCAATGGCACGGTATATCTCGTAAACTACTGGAGTCCGCATTTTGAATTTTGGGTACTGATTTTATCTTGCAGGGTAGTAACTTTCTATGTAGGTTTGAGGAAAGCGACAAACTCCTCAAACTTGTAATCAACATTCAAAGTCGTGGTCCTGCTGAACGAGAGCGGAAAGTCATCATCGTTGATTTCTCGGTAAATACAAATGTTTCAGATCTGTTTTTTTTTACGAAATGAATCACATATGAGGGTATTAACTATTTGTATACTTAGAATAGCTGTAGCATGCCCCCTTTTCCGACGCTCATGGTGGTCCTGCTGAAGGGATCGTGACTACCGCCGGACCACCTTCAAAGTCGATTTTCTCGAAAACTACTAGGGTACCAATGTTGTTGTTCGAGTATTAATTGGTACCAATGGAGTAGTAACGATTTACCAAATATGGAAGCGATAGGCGTTGGTGGTCCGGCGGTGGTCACGGACATAGTTGCCTCTACTGTTGACGCGTGCCGCTCGTGTGTATGAGCACTAAAGCGCGACGCGATTGTACTATACAGCGAATGTATATACTAGGGTCGCCTTAAAGTAACTTTTTTGAGTGTTGGATAATAGGTAGGCGTATTCTGCCTCCCACATCAATCGGATTATTTAACTAGCCTCATCCATACAAACATAAAACAATACTGTAAAATAATTTACGCCATTAATTCAACCTTTAACAAATTAGGCCAATTTACATTCTTAAATACCAATTATCGCAGACAAAAGGCATTCAATTTGTTATTAACGAAACATTTTAATTAAAATTGCTGCAATAATGGGTAAATACGTTTTGTCATGGAGAATTAATAATATTTGATTATTGGTCATTATTCAGGTATTTAACCATAGCCAGCAGAAGCCCGCTTAAGGGGTGTGCGCTAAGGTGACGCGCGAAATTAAAAATTTCTTGCGTTTTTTGTCATTTGCAGGCTAGTGTAAGGTTGCATCTTAATCAAAATATGATTCGCGACAATAAAAAACATGTATTAATATAATTATAATCATAAAAATCATCAATACATCTTTTTATGATTACATAAAAAGATGTATTGATGATTTTTATGTTTTTTGGAAATATTAATTTTCTCCGGATTCGTCTGATTTCCGAAATCAGAGCAATCCGGAGGAAATCGAACTAAAATAAGAAAAATTGTAATTTCGCGGGATACCACAGCACAATCATCAGGAAACAATGTTTTTCATCGCATATTGGCCCTTGCAGTGATATTAGGGAAGATCTTCCTTGACGAACCTTAACCTTTAAGACCTTCCTCCTCATTGCTGAGGTATCACCAAACAGTCTTTTAGGCATCGTTTTATTCACCATGCTCAAAAGTAATATACCATTTGGGAGCCTGATTAAAATTTTAATAATTAAAATTAATATTATTTCAAAATTTTTGATTATTGCATAATTCTGATGATGTAGCTGAAGATTAATAGTCATGATAAATCATGCAACACATGTGCGTTAATTATTTACCCAACTGACCCAGAAGGAGGGTAATAATTTTAATAGTATTTAATGACAAAAAATACATATTGAATAGTACATATATTGCTAATAATTAATAGTAATTGGCCTTACTGTACCTAGCAATTTCTTCAGCGACTCTATCATCATAACAAACTTTACTTATAAGAAATCGAACCAACAGTTTATTTTGCGCTAAAGTATCCCAAAATATAAGCCGTTTGTGAAGCAAAAACAGAAGTTTTCGTGATTAATGAAGCTTAATGCTTAAGATTGCAAGTTGTTGATACTGTCAGCACCATTCTTTGAAGGTTTCCTTAACGAATGATTAATGTTACGCGGATATGTTAACTAAATGTTTTAGGGCATGTTTCACCACCTACGATTAAGTTTTATAAAAATTATGTTCCATTTTTGAATTTATTCTGTGATTATTGGCTATTCGGACGTCGTGAAATAGGCCCTTTACCTTACAAAAGTAGCTGAAAGTGAGAGAAATTATTAAGAAAAGCTGAGTGAGGCTCTCAGTATCAAATTAGTACATTTTGATTCGGTGACATACAGACACATTAGGTTATTCCAAATCATCAAATTTCTCCAAATGATTTTAAACCTTAAATTTTTTTAATGTTCACTTTTTACGCAATCGTTTTTTTTTTTAAATTAAATTTTTTGTTAATGTCATATTTTGAATTGTTTTTATTTTATTTGTTTACATTGTTCTAACTTATTATATAAGCAACAAGAATAAGGTACTTACCCAAGATTTTGTAATAAACTTAATTTAAAAGAGTGACCTTTTTTGTCTTGCCCTTTCATCTCGATAGAGATCTACATTTTGGAATGGGGCAACTAGCTTCAACTAACTGACCGAATCTTTGACATTTAAAAAGTGCCTGTAATTGGTTTATTTAATTGAAATAAATGCTTTGAGTTTCAGTTAGAATTTTTCGCAGCAGGAAAATGGGGAAGACACGGAATTTCTAATTTTAATACAATTGCTACCTGAATACGGTCTCTCAACCTCAAAACACTCCAACGATTCAGTTACGATCCTAAAAAAGTAGCGTCCCATCAACTTAGATGTTTGACAGTGGTTACGTTCCAGCTACGATCGCGGTGCGTCTCAACTTGCTGTCAAAATTTTAGCGCGATACGAAACGGTCAAAAAGTTGTGATATGGTAGTGGTTCAGTTGCGATTTCGTTGAAAAAAAATAGCGCGATTGGGCTCCTGATATTCCATAAGATGGCATAGCCAACTAAAGAGTGCTATTTTATAAGGTGGCATAGCCATGTAAAGTGTCGGTTATCCCGACCATGTCGCATCCTCTATTAGTATCTTCAGACTTCCTGACATCGGCAGCAATTTGATACTACGTGACACGGGTGGGCAATTTTCCATTATTTATAGCTTTAAGAGAATTTATGTTCGCGCCATTGTCGTTTATTAGTGCTGTTCGGATGTAAGTTATGTTTACAAGTTTAACAGATAGGTTAGAGTGGGCAACTTACGTATAGGCGTAAGTTACTCACTATAACCACTATACACACATACAGATTTATATGTCCACAATAGCGGGGTAGTTAGAAATATGTGCTAATCCCCAATAGTGGGGTAGCTAGAAATATGTGCTAATCAGAGGAACTACAACGTTGATTATGTTGCCTGTGTTTTCATCTCCTTGCTTAGTTCACGTTTTGATAAAAAATGTAAATCTGTTTTTGAAAGTTAAAATGGCGCCTACATCATTCAGAACATAAAAATTCGAAGAATTTTTAGTTGTTGTTTTTTGATTCTCTAGTCTCTCAATCAATCTGCCTCGCCTTTTCCCGACTATGTTGGGGTCGGCTTCCAGTCTAACCGGATGCAGCTGAATACCAGTATTTTATGTGGAGCGACTGCCTATCTAAGAAAGAAGAAAAAATAAAATGTTTATTTGCGGTAAACATACGCAAAGAAATAACATGCAAAATAAAATAAAAAAATCTGACCTCTACAACCCAGTTATTGGATAATACGATACCCCTTGGTAAGACTGGTTGTCAGACTTTCAGGCTTTTGACGACCCGTAACGACTGTCAAAGATCCACTGATGACAGCCGGGACCAACGGCTTAACGTGCTTTTTCGAGGCACGGAGGAGGAGGATGTAAACATGGTCACCCATCAACGGACAACCCCGGCAAGCGTAGCTTAACCTGATAGGTCGACACGTACAGCTGTTATTACTTAGCCACGAGCTCCTCATTCCTCCTTCATTCTTCTAGTCTCTAGTCTAAGTAAATTATTTATGACCGTGCTTTTGATGTAAATGAATAAATTCAAAGATTATTACAATTCATACATCTTTATTTTATTTTATTTGTGATTTATTAATCGATAATTTGACATGTCTTCCTTGACATCTTAAGCAAACGCTATCAACGTAAACGTGCTTTTGCTATAGAAACTTCTTACGGGGTTGCTTGTTACAACTTAGAACCAAGATCTAAAAGACATTAGGGTTTCATGCGGTTTCGTAAAACCGCCGAACAAGCGACCTATTTACCCTGCACAGCAAAGCCAATGCGGAGTGCATTACCATTTTTATAGCAGCGTGTCTGCGTATTATGCAGATTGCCGTTCGTCGGCCAACGACTGAGGAGTGCGATGTATGCGGGCGGCCTAAATTGTGGGATCTCAGCGGGAAGATCTGGTGGAAACGAAACCGTCACCAGCTTTATTTTCTCATGTTGTTATGATTTCATCCTTTTTTGGGGTTCAGGCGTTATACAAAAAAATGCAAATAAATATTAAGTATTTCTTTCTTTCTTTTAATTTCAGAAACGGAACCTTTAATTCTGGTGATACTACTTTTTTGTTCGTCTGTCACAGAGGTTTTTGTCAAGATTTATTTTCGTTCAAATTCCAGTTGCAGTGTCATCTTATTAATGGCAAAAACTTGTAAAAAAATTTAGATACGATAATCATTTATTTACAATACCTACATTCAATAACACAAATTTTAAGCATACAAGAGATGTTACAAGTAACTGAATTGGTTATAAATATTTTTGACAGAGCGAAACTGAAAGTTTTGAAAAAGATGGGAATTGTCCCTCGTCTGGCCGCTTTTTACGACATTATGCAGTTACTGGAAAAAGGTGTCTTATTTTGGACACCATTTCAAAAATTTAGAACGCTTAAAACCTAACCTTGCGGCACACCCAAATCTGTTTTGAAAGCGAGTGCTGTGCTAATCTATGCAAACCCGTTTTAAGATTGACTTGTTTGTAGGACACACTTGGTTCGTGATTACTGTGAGCCTTGCACATATGGGCCTAATCCCGGGATTCCGGGATTTCGTGTGCAGGATCAACTTTACAAAAGGTTTGGTATCTCTGTTTTTATTTTAGAAATAGGTATGAAGAAAAGCGAGCGTAATTAATTTTGTAAGATTAGTTAAGTAATTGTTTTTCTGATGGAGTTTTAATTATATAAATATAAGCTATCTAAGATTTAGCTGTTTAGCTATGATATGTTCTATATTTGTCTTTTTGGAACGAAGTTCTTTAACGCAGCTGGAGTAGAAATCGTCACGTAACGAAAAGGCGTTATGCCCCAAAAAGTTAGTTTCAGGTGTCAAAAAATTTTGTTTTTTAAAACAAAGCCATTTAGTATTGAGATGAATGTGTGGAGTGCCGAAAATGGATAAAGTAAGAAATGAGTGTATAAGTTTGAAAGTGGCGCCAGTGACAGAAAAGTTGAAAGGAAGTCGTTTGGCTTGGTAGGGGCATGTGATGAGCAGGGACGAAACGCATGTGACTAAAAGTGAGTGATGATTATAAAATGTTGATGGATGGAGAGTGAGAGGAAGACCCAATAAAAGATGGATGGATTGTGTGAGGAATGATATGAAAGAGAAGGGAGTGAATGATAGCGTGATGGTTGACAGGGGAGAATGGAAAGAGAAAACGTGTTGTGCCTACCCCAGGTAACATGGGATAAGGACAGGAAGATGATGATTGAAGGTGGACCTAAAATGCAATTTTTATTTCTTGTTGCATTCGATTTTTTTTCAATCAACTCAACCTATCGCAGGCCACTTTTGGACATAGGCCTCCCCCAAGCGCCACAACACTTTGTCCTCCGCCTCCCGCATCCAGCCTGCGAAGTCTGAGATCAGAATGCTAAGTATGAGTACCTAAGTATCATAATAATCTTAATTTTGAAAAAACTGCTCGGAGGAAGGAAGTATTCTAGTAAGATGCTGATCTTGACCGTACTTCCGGGATTGTCCTGATAGCCGTGGAATGTCTCTCCACTCCTCGAGCACCTGAGGACATGTTGCCCCCTTGTCGGTACGTCACTATGTGCTAGCGATTCCGGGGGCCCATTATTGAGTGTGCAAATTAACCTCTGCCATTTTATCTGTGTATATTATATAACATTGGTCAGGCAGGGGACACAGTTCTTCCATAGTTCAAGGTACCCAATCCACTATAGCCACACAGACTCATAGCCCGTTAATTTTTGTTTCCATGTTCTGCAATAGTCCCGCACCAACCGGGGGTTGTCCTTGGGTGCAATTGCATAGTGCATACTGGGATAATATAATCGTCGGCTAGTGCCTTCTCTTCATTTAAAATTGTCTAAGGAGCCTCTGCGAGTTGGTTTCGGCTCCTCGTACGCCTTCCAAAGATCCGGGATCCCAGGGTCCCGAGATATGTCAAAGTCAATTTAAATATTAATTTTGAAAAAAATATAGTTTAAAAAACTAAAAAACACGCTTTAATAAACTGAACTAAAAAGTAAAAATATTTTTTTCAATACAAGAATAAAGTGATTAACAATTTTTTTTTTTTACAATGACATTAATTTTCTCTTTAATCACTTTAATTTTATATTGGTAAAAATATTTTTTACTTTTTAGTTCAGTTTATTAAAGCGTGCTTTTTAGTTTTTTAAACTATAATTTTTTTATATTTTTTTTTTGATATATTAAGTCGTTAATCCTGTTGGTCCTGATCAGGATAATGGGACAAAAATTTTAAATTATTGTATTGTCATCGGGCCCTGTTATGTGTGCAAAATTTCGAATTAATCTAACCATTTAAAGTGGGTAAAAATCGAGTTCAAAGATTAAGAAGAGAGAAGAGAAGTTAATAATAGCGTGTTATAAAAATTAATATATTACCTTAAATAAGTACGGTGTCTATCAATAATCGCGGATGACATAATTATTGCATTAATAGATTAGTTTACTACAGCCCACACACATATAACACGATAAAAACCAAAACATGACACCTCATTGTTTTCCAATACAACTCCTTCAGATCACACCATCCATAACACTCAACATATCCACCCTCTCACCCTCTATTTGTCCATGATCGTCTCTTTTATTTCACCATGAAAGAATAATAAACAATAAAACAAGCGTTTGTACCCACTAGTGTCACTGAGAGAGCGCAAAGGAAGTAATAATCGTAAAGTGAGCCGCGTATTTCCGGCTTTGCTTGCAACTGGGTAGGGCTGGTTGGCTTCAGTTTGATTTTTTTTTTTTGGGAACAATTTAATAACTAAAAGAAAGAAAGAAAAATTCTTTATCCTGCACAAACAAGACGCACATTACAAAAAAAAAAAGACATAAAATACGCACTAATACAAAGTTGCCAAATAAAAGTTCACAGTTTAAAATAGATAAAATTAGTAATATACAATAATATGACTTAAAGATGATGATGGTCAAAAATAAAATCCTATCATCCTTATTAATAATGATTTCTAAATTAATAATAAGAATAAAATGCAACTACGGAACCCTATTACTGCGAGTGACCCGACACGGACTTGGCCGGTTTTTTTTTGTTTAATCATAAAAAATGCCATTAAAGCAATACTTTACGACATGATTCACTCGCGTATTTGCCGTTGGACAAACTCATGGTATGTTTTTAATTTCGACTAGCTGGTATGGGAAAAATTTGCTGTTCAAATTGGTGAAGTGACTGTTTTTTAAGAAAGATTTTATGAATATGATTATTTTATTTATTATGTTTTTTTTAGTATCTTACAAAAAAATGTTCCTTATATTTTTCACTGTATTAATAAGTATTTATTTATTTTTAAGTTTTTATGTAATATAGAAGTTTTCACTTTAGTAATAACGCACAGCCCTGCACAGTATTGACGTAGTCACCACGCTCAACATCGGATGCCGATCGTTGTATGCATCTGCTGCAGAAAATCCTGATATAATCCCGAACCCACTGCAACAATCACTGGAATTATTGGCTCGAGGGCCCGACACCAAATTGCGAAGGCACAGAGCGTGTCAATAAAATTTTAAATGTTTTAATTTTACTGATTGGATAACGTGTTTATTGCAGTTTCTGTATTGGAAGTGCATCTTTTGGTACCTACTTAATAATTCAAATAAAAGGTTGTAATGTAAAAGTTGTGTAGGAGCAGTGATGACCCAGTGGTAACGGTCGCGACTTACGAGTTGTAGGTCGTAGGTTCGAACCCAGGCAGGCGCTTTACTTTGTGTAAATAGTTTCATCACCACTGCTCTCAAAACGGTGAAGGAAAACATCGTGAGGAAACCGGCATGTCCTAGAATCAAAAATTCGAAGACTTGTGACATCTGCCAACCCGCACTGGGCCCGCGTGGTGGATTACGGCCCACTCCCTCTCACAGAGAGGAGGCCTGTGTCCCAGCTGTGGGAACGTTATAGGTAGATTATGTTATGTTATGTAAAAGTTGTAGTGTCTTATTTAATATTTAAAAAGTACGAAGCAGTGGTTAATTTTGAGCCTATCTTTTTTCCAATTGACAAAAAAAAACAAAAGTACTTCTTTTAGTCAATATTCAAAAAAAATGTTCCTTAATAAGGAACAATTTTTTTAATTAGGAACAGAATTTTCATTTTAGGTTTAGATATTGACTCATAATAGACTTTTCTCTATCTAGGTACACTTATACTTTTGCAATTTTAATTCAATTGCCAAGCTATCGATTAAAAAGTAATTTCCTAGGACTTAGTTAATCCTGGTTTAGTTGCACCTAGGACCTTAATTAATCCTATAATAATTATCATAATCATTTGTTTGCAATAAGTATTGGCACAGTGTTGGTCTTAAAGTCAGTGGTTGAGTTCCTAATACAAAGTCAGATATTTGACATGCAAAACATTACAATATAGGTATTTAATGCTAGAGATATTTATTTCCAATAGCATGCTTCAAATTATACTAATTTCTATTGTTCATTAATTATACAAGACATTTACAAAAAAAAAAAAACAATATATAAAATCAATCAGTTATCGTCACATTAAATTAAAACAAATTATTTAACATTATTTATAAATTCATTTATAGAGTAAAACAGTTTTTCCAGAAGCCATAATTTTAACTGTATAGAAAATTAATTATTAGGTAGGTATGTCTTTAGCTGTCCTGTTTTAGTTGCACCTAGAACTTAATTAATCCTATCTTAGGTGCACCTAGGCTTATTTAATCCTGTTTTAGTTGCACCTGGGACTTTGTTAATCCTGTTTTAGCTGCACCTTGGACTTAGTTAATCCTGTTTTAGTTGCACCTAGGACTTTGTTAATCCTGTTTTAGTTGCACCTAGGACTTTGTTAATCCTGTTTTAGTTGCACCTAGGACTTAGTTTATCCTGTTTTAGTTGCACCTAGGACTTAATTAATCATGTTTTAGTTGCACCTAGGACTTAATTAATCATGTTTTAGTTGCACCTAGGACTTAGTTTATCCTGTTTTAGTTGCACCTAGGACTTAATTAATCCTGTTTTAGTTGCACCTATGACTTATTTAATCCTGTTTTAGTTGCACCTAGGACTTAGTTAATCCTGTTTTAGTTACACCTAGGACTTGGTTTATCCTGTTTTAGTTGCACCTAGGACTTAATTAATCATGTTTTAGTTGTACCTAGGACTTAATTAATCATGTTTTAGTTGCACCTAGGACTTAGTTTATCCTGTTTTAGTTGCACCTAGGACTTAATTAATCATGTTTTAGTTGCACCTAGGACTTAATTAATCATGTTTTAGTTGCACCTAGGACTTAGTTTATCCTGTTTTAGTTGCACCTAGGACTTAATTAATCCTGTTTTAGTTGCACCTATGACTTATTTAATCCTGTTTTAGTCGCACCTAGGACTTAGTTAATCCTGTTTTAGTTATACCTAGGACTTGGTTTATCCTGTTTTAGTTGCACCTAAGACTTAATTAATCCCGTTTTATTTGCACCTAGGACTTAATTAATCCTGTTTTAGTCGCACCTAGGACTTAGTTAATCCTGTTTTAGTTATACCTAGGACTTGGTTTATCCTGTTTTAGTTGCACCTAAGACTTAATTAATCCCGTTTTATTTGCACCTAGGACTTATTTAATCCTGTTTTAGTTGCACCTGGGACTTTGTTAATCCTGTTTTAGCTGCACCTTGGACTTAGTTAATCCTGTTTTAGTTGCACCTAGGACTTTGTTAATCCTGTTTTAGTTGCACCTAGGACTTTGTTAATCCTGTTTTAGTTGCACCTAGGACTTAGTTTATCCTGTTTTAGTTGCACCTAGGACTTAATTAATCATGTTTTAGTTGCACCTAGGACTTAATTAATCATGTTTTAGTTGCACCTAGGACTTAGTTTATCCTGTTTTAGTTGCACCTAGGACTTAATTAATCCTGTTTTAGTTGCACCTATGACTTATTTAATCCTGTTTTAGTTGCACCTAGGACTTAGTTAATCCTGTTTTAGTTACACCTAGGACTTGGTTTATCCTGTTTTAGTTGCACCTAGGACTTAATTAATCATGTTTTAGTTGTACCTAGGACTTAATTAATCATGTTTTAGTTGCACCTAGGACTTAGTTTATCCTGTTTTAGTTGCACCTAGGACTTAATTAATCATGTTTTAGTTGCACCTAGGACTTAATTAATCATGTTTTAGTTGCACCTAGGACTTAGTTTATCCTGTTTTAGTTGCACCTAGGACTTAATTAATCCTGTTTTAGTTGCACCTATGACTTATTTAATCCTGTTTTAGTCGCACCTAGGACTTAGTTAATCCTGTTTTAGTTATACCTAGGACTTGGTTTATCCTGTTTTAGTTGCACCTAAGACTTAATTAATCCCGTTTTATTTGCACCTAGGACTTAATTAATCCTGTTTTAGTTGCACCTTGGACTTAGTTATTCCTGTTTTAGTTGCAACTCAGTATCAAGGGGTAACAAATAGCAGACTAATAATATAATCTGTGTGCGAGTCTTCATTATGATGAATACTCGCACACAGATTAGATTATAAGTCTTAACATCCTTACCTACCTTACCTAGGTAAATTCCAAGATGCTAAACTCTTCATAATATTAGAAACACAAAACATCTTTTTGGAAGAACAAAAATATTTTGGTAGCCCTATTCAAGCGACTATTGTAGTTTTATGCAACTGTTTGTAAGGATTTGAATTGCTTCCAAGTGCTGTTTGTATTAATATTATTGGCCTTATGACTCAGGTTTTTTTTTATGTTTTACAGTTTTCAGAGGATTAAATTGTGTGCGACGAGGGTTCTCATTGTTATTCTTTGTAAAAGTGCTTCTTTATGAAAATTTTACTGTATTTTTGTTAAACATGCTGTTTTTACTCCCGTTGTCGTTTCGTGTTATAGATATTTTTGCAACTTTTGCTTAATTCAAATCTACTCACACAAATAAATACATAATTTTATCATTTCATTTCATTAATCAGTACTAGGCAACACATGCAATACATTGTATTTGATATTTATTTATTTATTTATTTAGGGAAAACAAACAGTAGCACAATAACAAATAGACAAAATAACTTAAATATTACATTTAACAATTATGCTACCCACTACGTTCTCCACAGATTACAATTTATAGTAGGTTTTAAAACTAGCTAGTAACACAGTTATATATTGTCCTAGAACTCAAAATGGATTTTTACATAAAAAAAAAGAAAAAGTAAATTTGTGTGCGTACATCATTATTAATTATTAAATATTAAACATTACGTTAAATACTATTATTAAACATTAAACATTACCTTGCTGATCCTTTAAGGTTGCTTGGATTTGTTGCCTAAATGCATTTTTATTGAGAAAAAGAATATCAATTGAACTAAACTCATTGTTATAAGTCTTAACCAAACGATGAAGTGGTGAACGCGAGCCAGCGTTGGATTTACAGAGACTAGTAGCAAATAGACGTCGAGTACGTACCTCACGTACATGAGCTGTTCGAGGAATCAGGTAACTCAGACTCCTAACTAAATCTGGACAATCAAAATGATTGCGGCACACATTGAACAGAGTCATAACATCCAGAAGTTTCCGTCTCGACTTTAAGGTCAGAAGATCATACTTTTTAAGAAGTAAATGGTAAGACATTTTACTCCGAAAACATCTAAAATTCATAGCACGAAGGTACTTACGTTGTACTAGTTCCAATTGTTCACTATATTTTACGTAAAAAGGATTCCAAATGGGTACAGCAAACTCTAACTGTGGCCTAATTATTGATTTGTATAAGTGCAAAAAGGTAGAAGGTCGACGAAACTCCCTGGAAGATCTCATGACAAAACCAAACATCTGGTAGGCTTTGTTAACAATTTTTTCTAAATGAGCATCCAGATGGAGCTTCGAATCTAGCAGAACACCAAGATACCGGACAAAACTAACTTTACTAATTGGCGTATTGGCAAGAAGGTATTCGAACTCAGTAATATTTTTCTTTTTGGTAAATGTCATAACATGACACTTTGGAAGACTAAGGTAAAGCTTATTGGAAGAGCAGTAGCTAGAGAAACGGTCTAAATCCTGCTGGAAGTTAAAACAGTCGACTCTATCAGAAATAATTTTATAGACCTTTAAATCGTCCGCGTAGAGAAGAAATTTTGAATTTTGAAAACAGTCCTTTATGTCATTGATGTATAAAATAAATAATAAAGGGCCTAAAATGGAACCTTGTGGTACACCGGAGGTGACCCGAAAAACCTTTTGTGTTCTGTTAGTTATATAAGATACAAACCATCGTAAAAGGTCCCCTCTGATTCCATTGTTTCCATATTGTATGAGCATTCATCACTATCGTAGATCTACGCTCACATGCAAAGAAGTGTATATAGACGCAATACACATAATTGGTCTTTGTCATTGGTTGTTCACTCACCAGCGAGTACGGTCAACAATTAAACTAAATAAATACCTTAGACACTAACTACACAAAAATATACACAACAACACAATTTGTTATAAGCCGAGGGTACCTACCCGACTTGCCCAAACGTCAAACAGCCGGATTTGTCAGCCAACTAATGTATTAGGTTGGGGAAAAAGTCTTTTCGCATTTTATTATGTATGAACTTAAAATAAAATCTCTTTGGCTATACTATTTGTATCTGGCTGGTTTTAGTATCATTGAAAGTTTAAATTTTAAAGAACATAATTCCAAATTCAAATTAGGAAAATGTGTGATTTTCATTTGTTTTTCGTACTGTCAAGATGAGTGAATCTAATGAAGAAATTCGATACATTTTAAAATTTTACTACAAAAAAGGTAAAAATGCAACGCAAGCCGTGAAAAAAATTTGCGCTGTTTATGGACCCAGTGCAGTATCTGTGAGAGTAGCACAAATTTGGTTTTAGCGTTTTCAATCCGGAAATTTTGATGTCAAAGATGCACTTCGCTCTGGTCGCCCTATTACGGATAAAATGGATGCCATTTTTGAAAAAGTGGAGCAAGATCGGCATATCAGTAGTTACGACGTAGCTGAAGAACTGGGAATTGACCACAAAACAGTTTTGGCGCATTTGAAAAAGCTGGGTACACGAAAAAGCTCGATATTTGGGTACCTCACGAGCTCACTGAAAGAAACCTAATGAACCGTGTACTCATTTGTGATTCTTTATTACGACGTAATGAAACCAAACCATTTTTGAAGAAGCTGATAACTGGTGATGAAAAGTGGATCACGTACGACAAGAACGTGTGAAAAAGGTCGTGGTCAAAGGCCGGTCAGGCTTCACAGACTGTGGCGAAACCCGGGTTAACTCGCAACAAGGTGATGCTGTGTGTGTGGTGGGATTGGAAGGGCATTATTCATTATGAGCTGTTACCACCAGGCAGGACCATCGATTCTGAACTCTACTGCGAACAACTGATGAGATTAAAGTAAGAAGTTGAGAGAAAGCGGCCGGAATTAATCAACAGAAGGGGTGTGGTTTTTCATCATGATAACGCTAGACCTCACACATCTTTAGCCACTCAGCAAAAATTAAGAGAGTTTGGCTGGGAGGTGTTAATGCATCCGCCGTATAGTCCTGACCTTGCACCTTCAGATTTCCACCTGTTTCGGTCTCTTCAGAATTCTTTAGGCAGTGTCAGGTTAACATCATGAGAGGACTGCCAAAACCACTTGTCGCGGTATTTTGATCAGAAGTCCCAAAATTTTTATAGCAACGGGATCATGTTCCTACCTACAAGATGGCAAAAAGTTATCGAACAAAATGGTACCTACATAATTTAGATAAATGTAAATAATGTATATTAAAAAATGTTTTGAATTTTCTTAAAAAATGCGAAGAAACTTTTTCCCCAACCTATTATAAATGACACGAACGCGCGACAGAGCGAACGTGTCGTTCCATACAAAGCGCATGCTCCCCGCCGTACAATGTTGTTACCTAGACTGATCGCACGATTAGTTGACCTCTTAGTGCGGCGACGAGTCCATGTTGACAGTAAAGTCGCCGGACGCACGCAAATAAAGTGTTGCAATAAGTATTTCCTCTCACACATTGAAATAGTCACGTTTTGTAGAGGGGCGTTAATTTTTAGAATGTTTCATCATCAATTCGGAGCTGTCTATATTTCCATCGAAACACGGTTCAAAACCGCACACATCGATCCTACTACTCAATCTGCCTAGCCTTTTTCCAACTACGTTGGGGTCGGCTTCCAGTCTAACCGGATGCAGCTGAATACCAGTATTTTACATGGAGCGACTACCTATCTGACCTCCACAACCCAGTTACTGGGTAATACGATACCCCTTAGTAAGACTGGTTGTCAGACTTTCGGGCTTCTGATGACTCGTAACGACTGTCAAAGATCCACGAATGACAGCCGGGACCAACGGCTTAACGTGCTCTCCGAGGCACGGAGGAGTCTTGGTATGTAAAGATGGTCACCCATCTACGAACCAACCCCGATAAGCGTTGCTTAACATAATGGATCGACCCGTGCGGCTGTTATTACTTAGCCACGAGCTCCTCCTCCACATCAATACTACTACGTGAAAGTTGAATGCTGGTTGTTTTCCTCTTAACGGGTCATTATACGTACTTATCATTATGAACAACTTTTACTATGGGACCAAACCTGAAATCGCAAAAAAAAAACAGCTGTTCAGTACATTTATCTACATCTAACTCGTCAAAATGTAGGGAGGTTGGTCCCATAGTAAAAGTTCTTCATAATGATGAGTACAATGACCCTTTAGGAAGAAAACAACCATTACAATTTCACCCTTTTTTTCAACTATTACAGATACTTTTGTTCGGGAAGTATTGAGGCAAGAGTATATTCAGAGCTGTAAACAATAAACATACATTGCCGAACTTACTTTCATAAAAAAATATCTACGTTAAACTACGATACCTATTCGTTCCGTATTCACCAAATCCCATCAACATATACCTTCATTGTTATCTACCAGTTAAATACAGTTCACAGCTCTTGTTGACTCGAGTCGATAGCAGTCAGAATTCAACCCTTGTTATGACTGACAGCTGCATGAATATTCAACCCGTGCGAGCCGCGGGCGCCTCGTTTACTTGTAACAACTATCTGTGGGAATTGTGGGAAGTTATAACGATGTTATTGGGAATGGAGGGATTTTTTGGGTTAATTGAGAGAATTACTGTGTTTGAGGATACAATCTTGAATGCTTAGTTGCACCATCTTACCTCAACAATAAATAACAAACATCGCACCTTCAGTTAAAGTACCTGTTATACAAAAAAACTTTTTACAAAAAAAAAAAAAAAAAACAACGGACTAAAAAAAAAAGACTACAAAGCGAAAAATAACTTTAATTTCGGAAGTCACTGGCAAAAAACGACACTAAAAAACGAAAGACCGACTTCCGAAAATAAAGTTATTTTTCGCTTTGTAGTGTTTTTCTTTGGAGTCGGTTGTTTTTTTTTTTTTTGTAAAAAGTTTTTATTTTTCATTTTTTAGTGGTTTTTGGTGGTTTTTTTTTTTTTGGTGGTGTTCTGTAAAATAAATTAGAGCATCATTCACATTCACATGTGGGAAAAATACATATTAGGTCTTTACCTATGAAATTGCCGTTCTGCAGTACTGGCCATTTCAAATCAAAATAATTTTTGTTTGGCTAAGAATTCTAATTTCAAAATAATTTTATTTTAAAAACATGGATTTTTTTTCCAAAAGTAGTCATTTGTTTATTGATTAGTGTTACATTTTCATCGCATTTCAATATTTTTCGTCATCATGGATACGTTAAAAATTCGAGTAATTATGGAATATGAGTACCGTTGTGGCAGAAACGCGGCACAAGCGGCACGCAACATCAACGACGTTTACGGAGCTAACACTACAAACCAACGCACCACTTGTTATTGGTTTGCTCGCTTCCGTTCTGGAAATTTCGATCTGAAAAATGAACCTCGCGGTCGTCCGAAGACTTTGGTCGACAATGACGAATTAAAGGCGATTGTGGAAGCTGATGATACACAATCTACGGCTGAATTAGCAGCAGCTTTCGACGTTAGCGTCAAAACAATATTGGTCCATTTGCGTCAAATTGGCAAGGTAAAAAAGCTTGACAAATGGGTGCCCCACGAACTCAATGATCGCCAGCGCGAAGTACGCGTCGAGACGTGCCTTGCACTGCTCAACAGACACACAAATGAAGGAATTTTGAACCGCATTGTTACCTGCGATGAAAAATGGATTCTGTTTGATAACCGCAAGCGCTCAGCAAGTTGGTTGGATCCTGGTTCAGCACCTAAACAATGCCCTAAACGAAAACTTACCCCTAGAAAAGTGATGGTCACTGTTTAGTGGTCTAGCGCCGGTGTGATTCATCACAGCTTCTTACCAAACGGGGTGAGCATTACTGCAGATGTGTACTGTGAAAAACTGAACACAATGATGGAGAAGCTGGCACATCTCCAACCAGCATTGGTCAATCGCTCGTCTCCGCTGCTCCTGCACGACAACGCGCGACCTCATACTGCACAGCAGACGGTCTCCAAGTTGCAAGAACTGGGGTTGGAAGCTCTCCGTCATCCGCCCTACTCACCAGACCTTGCGCCTACAGACTACTACTTTTTCCAGAATTTGGATAACTTCTTGGCGGGAAAAAAATTCAATACCCGAGAGGCAGTACAAAATGCCTTTGAAGAATTTGTTGCCTCCCGTCCAGCTGATTTCTTTAAGAAGGGCATCAATAAACTGCCACTGCGTTGGCAAAGATGCATTGATTGCATGGGTGATTACTTCGATTAATACAAATAAAAAATGCATGAAAAAAATTCGTTTAAATTTTTTCATACAAAACGGCAATTTCATAGGTAAAGACCTATTATTTAATTACTGAAGCTAACTCAAAAGTCAGTCTTGAAAATATTTATATGCGACCATCGCAGTAGTAATACCTTCTTTCTCTACTCCGTGAGTAATACCATCTAAATATATAAAAGAAGAAACTGACTGACTGACTGATTGACTGACTGACTGACTGACTGACATATCAACGCACAGCCTAAACCGCTGGGTCTAGAGATTCCAAATTTGGCACGTAGGTTCCTTATGAGGTCTAGGGGTGCACTAAGAAAGGATTTTTCAAAAACGGGGGTCCAAAGTTTGTATGAAAAATCTTATTCCTTGAGTTAATAGACTTGAAACTTGGCACGAATATTTATCTAAGTAAATTATAAAGTTTGCCATTTTTAGTTTTCCTAAACTACCCCCTAAAAAGGGATATAGGGGGTGTCAAAGTTTGTATGGAGTAATTTTAACGCGCGGTCCGATTAAAGTTAAGTTAAAAATGAAGAATAATGTGCATCAGGGTTTTTCGAAAATCTACCCCTAAGGGGGTAAAGAGGGGTAGTCAATTTTACAGGGCAAGTTTTACTGTGGGGCTTGATTAACTCGAAAATTGGTGGTAATAATCTTTCAGTGAAGTTACGGAAATATCCCAAGCGGTTTTTTTAAATTCCACCCTTGTGGGGGTGAAAACAGGGAATATGGTTTATATGAAACATATTATTGGTTTAGTCAATTAACTTGAAACTTGGCAAAAATTGCCTAAGCAAGTATTAAAGTTTGTCATTCCTCGAGAGGGAAGGGTAGAGGGTGAGGGGAGCAGGGGAGGGAGTGGTGAGGAGGAAAAGGGGAGAGGGTACTGAGGAGGGCAAGGAGGAAGGGGAGGGTGATCAAGGAAGCGGGAGAGGGATAGGAGGGTGTGAGGGGGAAGGAGGTGGAGAGGGGGAAGAGAGGGAGAAGAGGAAAAGAGGAGTTCTTGAGGGTAGAGGGAGAGGGGAAACCAGTGAAGGAGGAGATTAGCGGGAAGCCTATAATTTTTGAGGAGTTCCCTCAATTCCTCATGGATCCCATCATCAGAACTAGATTTTGATAAAAATGGGACCAATCTGGAAGTATATCCTTTCAAATGAAAAAATAATTTTCTAAATCGGTTTATAAATGACGGTGTTCTGAGGTAACAAACATAAAAAAAACATACAACCGAATTGAGAACCTCCTCCTTTTTTTGAAGTCGGTTAAAAATGGGTTGCTCCATTTGACAATTTGTTAGCTAACGTCATAATTTTAACTGTAACCTTAACCGCCCACGCTTCGCTGGTTAATGTTATTGTCAATGTTAAATATCTGTTACTCTATCAGTCGCGTACCTAACCTGCGGGGCAGCACGGGCGTACCCAAGACGTTTGTGACAAGACATGATAAATTATGTCATGTCTTAGAAGTTGTCTTTAATGCTAGCACGGGTCAACCTTGTGACATTATCTAGAGGCGCGACATGCCTTTCTTGTTGCTAAGTTCATAGTGTGACATAGTAAATTAAAAAAATGAAAATGTCTAAGACTATCTGTATATGCGACCAAATAACATCTTTTTTTTTTCCATCTCGAAATCGGTGTGTCCTATCGCAAAAATAATGACAATTTGACCCCCCTTTATAAAACCCATAAACCCCTAATTCTCAACATGTAGGTACAAAAAAAATTGTGGTAATTTAAGTATGTATTTAAGTAGGTTAAATTATTTATGTATTATTTTTATTTTGTTTTTAATTGGTTTCCACGCGCATATTATTTATATTTGTAAATGTTGTACCTATTTTTATAAAAACATAAAACAAAAACATTTAAAAATATAAAAAATAGTAATTTATGTGTTCACTTAAATTATTTATTTATTTTTATTTTGCTGTTGCATTCCACGCGAATTGTTTACAGTTTTAAATATATATTTTTAAAATATAAAAAAAACCCTTAAAAAATATAAAAATAGTAATTTATTAAATAACTTATTACAATTTTTTTTTGTTATCACGCGCAATTCTTCACACGAATAAACCACCACCAAATAATAAAAATAAAAAAAAATAAAAAATCTTATATTTCAGACAGAGTCCATTGATTGGTTAGTATACAAAATAAAACTTAGAACTAGTGTTAGTACTTATAGCTACCCGGAAAAATATTTTTATATAATTAGGCCCCACTGGCACGTAGGCCTATCCAGTGTCCCAGTATGGGGCTATCCCACCTGTCCGCTATGGTTTTCAGGATGCTGTTGGGGCTGGCGCGTACCCGGTGCATGATGGAGGCGCATCGCTTGCGCATGATTGCGTGAAAACCATCAATTGCCATCTCCGCGAACATGCTGGAAGCACTACAGTAGCGCGGCAACCCCATCAACACCCTGAACGCATTATTATATTAGACGCGCAGAACGCTGTATGCCCTCCGCGTATAGTTGACCCACAGACTGCACGTGTAAAACGACTGACAGTACGCTCTAAACAGCGCAGCCTTTACGTCAGTCGAACACATCGCAAATCTGCGAGCCAACATATTGCAGCGGACAGCCAACGCTCTGCGCTCACGCTCGATGTCCAGGTTGTCTTTCATGTCTTCAGAAACCCAGTGGCCCAGATACTTGAAAGATGTGACTTGTTTTAGGGGACTTCCGCAAAGTTTCAACTGTGGTACAATTGGGTAGTTTTTAGTGCCTGCCTTAAAGACTAGTACCTCACTTTTCTTCACATTGTATCTGAGCCCATGGGACTCCGCATACCTTTCACATATCTCAAGCAGACTCATCATTGCGTTAATCGATGGGCTCAGCAACACCATGTCATCCGCGTAACTAATATTGTTGACGCATATTCCGTCAACATAACATCCCTGATAAGTGTTGCTGAGCTCAACGATCAACCGGTTTATGTACAGACTGAAGAGGCGGGGGGAGGTCAGGCCGCCCTGCCTCACACCAATCAATAATGCAAGAAAATAAATTATTGCCATTTGGTGCAGAGTAATTAGCAGGAAAATATTATTTTTTCAATTTTCAAATCTTATCACCACCTCCGAACGAACGTGATAAATTTTTTCTTAGTCACCGTCAAAATGTGACATTTGTGATATAATTGGTGCGCCCATATTAGCAAATAAGACATACGAGTGCCAACTAAACGTCAAGAAGTTATGTCACATGTCAAGAAATTATCTCACACCGCCGTGCTAGCATTTACGACAAAACAGTTTTATCGCCCAAAATGTGATAAAATGTGTGACTCAAGCCATGTCATAGTAGGCCGTGCTTGCCGGGCTGATAAGGCCTATGTGACATATTTCGCAGTTACCGTTAAAATTAGCATTACAGTTATTGTCAAATTTGACATAAACCTACTAATTAGTATTTTTTAATGCTAAATACAGGGTCGCATGGACATCGACGCACAACCTACTGTCACCATGGATTCAGTACATGATTCTGGATGCGTTGAAATTAATCGTTGGTTATTAAAAAAAAATCTGCTGTTTCCTACAAATGTGCCCCACACGGTCCCATCAGGTCGCGGTAGTGTCAAAACGAAGGGAATAGCAATTATTTTTTTATATCCCACGAAAAATTACCACCCTGTATACAGGGTGTTAGTGTTACAGTAGCAATCTTATAAGGGGTCATTGTACTCATAATTATGATCAACTTTTACTATGGGACCAAACCTGCAATCACAAAAAAAAATCAGCTGTTCCCTACATTTTGACGAATTATACGAACATAAATGTACTGAACAGTAGATTTTTTTTGTCACGATTTCAGGTTTGGTCCCATAGTAAAAGTTGTTCATAATGATGAGTACAATGGCTCCTTAAAAGATTGCCACAGTTTACACTTACACCCTGTATACAGGGTGGCAAGTTTTCGTAGATATGTACGAGTGACGGAGTGAATCGAGTGTCTGAAGTCTGCAATCGGAACTATAAGTATGCAAAATCCTATACTAAGAACCTACCATTATTATTAAACAATACCAACTCAAACTCTCATAAACCAGCACACTTACCACACCATTCCATCCACCATGTCATGTAACATCACTAATTTCAATCTAATGTATCATTAGACCTCTAATTTACAGGGGCAGCACTAAATCGTGTCGGCCCCTTAATTTATAGTCCGCGGTAGTTTCATGGTCTACTGGACAATTAATCTAACAGGTATTTAGAGGAGCACTGATGTACTTACGTATATGTTGGTATGGATCGCGGGTAAGATGGTGTGATGGTGTGTGATGCTTGAGAAGTGATGAGTCGATTCTTATGAAAGGTTAGTACCAAAATAACTGTCATGCAAAGTCGTCACTAACTACCAACTTACGTGGATTATAATATTCTTAAATAATTCTCCTACCCTACAAACCGGACCGAGTGGGAGGGTATAAATAAAACAGACTGTTACGTTTTCAAATCATTTTGTGTTTGGCTCTCGGACGCGACGGACGTTTTAGTAGTGCTTATATAGTAATTGTTATTTTTAGTTTCAGTACTTTCAGTTCAGTGTATAACCGTTTTTGTTATTTGATATTTTTTAAGTAAAATCAGTAAGGAATAAAACTTCTTAAGTTGATTAGTGTTTTGTGTTGTTTTAATATTAACTGCTTCCGATCCCTAAGAATATAATAACAGTCAAACATGAAAACAAAACAATACTGGACCAATATTAATCGGAACAGATTGTTGAAACGTAACCTGAAATGTAACACAAATCAATCAATCTGCCTAACCTTTTACCAACTATGTTGGGGTTGGCTTCTAGTCTAACCAGATGCATCTGAATACCAGTATTTTATATGGAGTGATTGCCCATCTGACCTCCACAACCCAATTAATAGGTAATACGGTACCCCTTTGTAAGACTGGTTGTTAGACTTACGGGCGTAACGACTGTCAAAGATCCACGAAAGACAGCCGAGACCAACGGCTTAACGTACTTTCCGAGGCACGGAGGAGTCTCGGTATGTAAAGATGGTCACCCATCCAGGAACCAACACCGGCAAGCGTAGCTTAACCTGATGTATTGACCAGCACCCTGATTGCATAACGCACTACCAATCGGAATTTGAATCATTTTGGAACAAATTGCTAATCCATTGCTTCATATGTTCGAATTGCTCAACAACGTAAATAACGCAATGAATGTTGTTGAACTGTCAAAATTAAACAGATTCCAATCAACAGTGTATTACGCAATTAGGGTGCCGTACTGCTGTTATTACTTAGCCACGAGCTGTAATGTATGAATCAATGTAACATAAATATGGCGTCCAACGTAAGCAATACAACAAGAAACGTAAATATAATATGGCGTCCTAACTGATCAAATGCAACATGGAACGTAAAACTAAAACCGGCCAAGTACGTGTCTTGGGATGAATTTATCTTAAGAACAAACTTAACATTGTAGTTCAAAAACATGTTCTCCCATACATTCCAACTGTAAATGTAAGTTTGTACTCACAATATTGATAGATTTACCATGTTATTTTAAGACCACAGACTTTTCATAGGTTTTCCTGTAAGCTACAGGTAAAGATCTATTTTCTGTATTTTTTTCAAAATTTTAGGCTCAGTAGTTTCTGAGATAAGGGGGGGGGGGGAATGGTCAATTTTTGTCTATTTTCTTAAATAACTTTAAAACAATTTATTCTAAAATTATAAAAAAATATATTTGAGACCCTCATAGTAAGCCCTTTCATTTGATATGGCACATGGTGTAGTTTGCAAAACTTTTTTTTTTTATTTTCTTATTTGCCCCCCAAAAGTGACCTCTATATTCAAATTTAATTTATTTACTTTACCCGTCCGTGTTGAGGTCACAGAAATTCATATGTGTACCAAATTTCAACTTAATCGGTCCATTAGATTCGGAGCAAACTGGCTGTGACAGACGGACAGACAGACAGACAGACAGACAGACAGACAGACGAACAGACAGACACACGAGTGATCCTATAAGGGTTCCGTTTTTTCTTTTTGAGGTACGGAACCCTAAAAACGTGTTATACCGCGGGTTAGTTGCGTGTTTCATTTTGACAGTTCAACAACATTCATTGCGTTATATACATTGCTGAGAAGATAAATTTTTCGAACATATGAAGCAATGAATTAGCAATATGCTTCAAAATCATTGAGATTGTGATTGGCAGAGTGTTACGCAATTAGGGTGCCGGCTAATGCCGGTTAAACATCGTAATTGCTGCCAATTGACCTTAGGAACGATAGGTCATGCAATTGCAGGGTCATCAATACACGTTTTCTAAGGTCAATTTTTCTATATGGAGTAATAATTTTCATGAAATTGTATACTGTATTTTTGATATCTTTCTCATTTACCCAACGTTAGTTGAAGCCACAACACTACACAAAAATATAAAAAAAAAAAAAAAACAATTTACCCAAATATATTGTTCACGTAAAAACATTTTTGCCTGTATAATCGATTTTCCAAAATTAAAAATTGCTCCAACATATTACCTAATAAAATAGCTCACTATTGATTTACGCTTTCATATTTCAATTTTATTGCACTACTACGATCGTTCACTTTTCCTCCATAATACATTTTTCATTTATATTTTTCAGACTAATTTATAGCAGCTTTCGAAGCAAGATTCATGTTGGGATCAGAAATTCTTAAAAAGAACTAGCTTGTCCAGTGGCTTCAGCTGCATGTTTTGTATTTTTGTTTTAGAGGTCTGCTTGATAAAATTAATGAGCAATTTCAGTTCATTCAAATTACACTAATTAATGTACAGACAACGGCACATCAGATTATACGAAACTGTCAAATTTCTCCAAATAATTATAAACCTTAAAATGTTAACGGTTAAACTAAAAATCGATTGAAAAAATGTGACAGTTTGTAGCAACTTGACCTGCTACTGTGTGTACATGAAAACACCACTTCTTGCTGGTAAAAAGACAGTGACAGGAAGTATTATCATAACATCATCAAGATACACAAAGTGGATTAAATACGTATTATCGAAGCTAACTCAAAAACTGCTCAAGCAAAGTTAATAAAGTTTATATGAGACTATCTCGCAAGATTCCTCTGCCAATTCAAAAAATAATTTGCAAAATCGGTCCACAATTGACGAAAATATAAATGAACAATACATAAGCAAAAAATTCATGCCTATAAACGAACTTACTTATAACCTCGTCTTTTTTTAAGTCGGTTAAAAATTCATAATTATTATATGTAGGTCCGCATGTCGGTCAGTTTGACCTTGAGCTGGCCTTTTCAACAAAATAAGAAGTCAGCTTTTACTGATTTTGTAGGTACACAAATACTTAACGTTGATTCGGGGGCAGTCATCGCCACCATAATCTTGCTAAAGTGCTATCTTCCCACTGCGGCAGGCACGGCTATATAATTAATAGCCGTGTATTCCCGTTAGTGCCACTGCCGTCGCCCTACTGGTGGGACGTACGGGAATTTAATAAATAATATTAAATTTATTCCGGCTCGTACCACTGATACTAGAGGAAAAGGTGGTAATGTGGTCCCTGCAGGTATATTGACCCCCCTTGATATTTATAGTTTAGAAACACGCCATCTAGATTTTTTATATTGCAACGTGGAGCTCGTGTGACATTATTGATTTTAACCCAAAAAAATCCGTGAGGGGGCGTTACGTTTTCTTTTCATGCGAACCAGTCGAAACACGCACGTGGCCAACTTTTAATACCGCTCTGCATTTTATTCAATTTTAATGGAAATAAGTGAGTTTTAGCTTTGGTGGTTTGTAAATTGTGTTCGATAAACGTTGTTCTACGGGATTTTGAAGGTAATTAAAAAAAAACATTTGATAGAATATTTGTTTTATGGTTTGTTTACATATTCTTTCTTTTTTTCAATTTGGCCCCCTCACACTGTGTGTATTATGGTCCCGGGGGCCATATAACTTGTATGGCCGATATATCACTTCCTTATTTTTTTATTTTCTTCTCTCAGATGCCTCGACAAAGTGTGTTATCTCCACCTTCAAAGAAAAGGAAAACATGGGATCCTGACCAAATGAAAAAGGCAATTGAAGCGGTGAGGACAAAGGTCATGGGCTATAAAAAGGCTGTAAAGATGTTTTGTGTCCCAAGATCTACACTGAAACGATTAGTGAAGGACTCTCAAGAATCTTTGGAGTTACTTGTGCACAAGCCTCTTGGTAGAAAACCTATACTTCCATCTGTGCTGGAAAAGAAGTTAGTACAGTATATTTTGTTTATGGAGTCTAGATACTATGGACTTACTAGAATGGATGTTCGAAAAATGGCCTATCAATTGGCATTAAAAAACAACATCGAAAATAACTTTAGAAATGAAGTAGCAGGGCGTGCTTGGTTGGATCACTTTTTGAAGCGACATAGAGACAGCTTATCATTACGCAGACCAATGGGGACATCGTATGCTCGTGCTCAAGGATTTAACCGTGAAGCAGTCAAAGAATTTTTTGATATTTTGGAAACCGAAATGAGAAAAAGAAATTATCCTCCTGACAGGATTTTTAATGTAGATGAGACTGGATTGACAATTGTGCAGTCAAAAATACCACAGGTGGTAGGTAAAAAAGGGAAGAAGCAGATAGGAGCCTTGACTGCTGCAGAGCGAGGGTCATTATGTACTCTTGTTTGCTGCATGAGTGCATCAGGTATCTTTGTGCCACCCATGATGATATTTCCGAGAAAAAACTTTACGGATATTTTGATGAAAGGTGCGCCCCCAGGATCGATTGGTAAAGTTCATCCATCTGGTTGGATTCAATCTAATTTGTTCACCGAATGGTTCAGGCATTTTATTGAAAAAACTAACCCAAGTGAAGCCTCTCCGATATTGCTCATCTTTGACGGACACTATAGTCACACTCGCAATTTAGAAATAATAGAGCTAGCCCGCGAAAAACATGTCACCATTGTCAGTCTCCCACCACATACTACGCATAAACTCCAGCCATTAGATAAGACTTTCATGGGCGCCCTTAAGAGTCATTACAGTGAGGAGATTCGCAAGTTTCTTTTGCATTCTGAAAGAATGCTCAAGCCTTACGATATTGCTGAGCTTTTTGGCCGAGCATATCTCAAAAGTACCACGGGGGAAATTGCAGTGAATGGCTTTCGTGCCACAGGCATTTACCCATTCAATCCGCAGGTTTTTACGGAAGTTGATTTTATAGCGGAAGCATCAAACAGTGATCAGTCGTCTCGCACTCAAGATAACCAACATACAAGCCTTGTTGCTGAACAAGGTGCTCCAGGAGTTACTACAGCTGATACCAGAGTAGTTGCTGACCAAAGTGCGCCAGGAGTTACTATTGCTGGAACAAGTGTTGTTGCTGACGAAGGTGCTCCAGGAGTGATTACAGTGGAACAAGAGCTGCAGACTGGTTTGGTTCTACCAGAAGACATTCAGCCGATCCCCAGGGCCAAGACTAGGACTTCTAATCGTGGAAGAAAAGCTACAACAGCAAAAGTGATCACATCATCACCTTACAAAAACCAATTAATCGAATCTTTGAGTTCAGCTGAGACTCGTGGACGTGGAGGCAGACGTGGACGTGGACGTGGCCGTGGACGTGGCCTGCGACGTAGTCAAGATGGAGAGGGCAGCAGCCAGGGACGACGCCAGAGAGTCGTTACATCCAGCAGTAGCTCTGAAAGTGACGCAGTCGTAGAAACCGACTCTGAATATGACGACAATGTCTATCCAAATAGCATACCTGAAAGCTCAGACACGATCTGCATATTCTGTGACACAAGTTACTCTAACGACAGACGTGGGGAGGAGTGGATTCAGTGCCAGAGTTGTAATTTATGGGCTCATACAGCCTGTGCAGGTCCTGAAGGCGAATATTATATCTGCGATTTTTGCCGTTAGATTTTAATTTAATGAATAGATTTAATATGGCCCCCAGGGTGCCATATAACCCTCATTTGATCTCATGTTGCCAAATTTGTTTTATTTTAGAATACATAAGTTTTCGATTATCCTATGGCAGTTTCATTTATTACATAGTGAGTCATGTATAGGCAAATGAATAAGGAGCGATATAACATATTTATCACATTCCTGAGTCTCGTATTTTTTACATAAGGTCTCAAAAACAAAGTAGGGGGCCACATTACCACCTTTTCCTCTATTAATTCATAATAAATTGATTATTACAATTATTACAAAAGCATGTAAATGAATTATTATTAATTATTATTTAAATTAAATTGATTAACTTACTATCAAATTTGAATGTATGTCAAATTAATGATTGATTATTGTTTAAATGAAATCGTTGCATGTTTTTTTCATAGTTAAAAAAAAGTCGGTTAAAAATACGTTATGTTGCATGGAATAAAAGGCTTTTTATTTTTATTTATTAAATTTATTCCCGTTCGTCCGTTATTTGGACGAACGGAAATACACCATAATAACCTACCCGCGACTTCGACCGCGTGAAATTTCGGCCCACGACCTACTGCGTTGCATCCTATAGCCAGCCTGCACTATTATGGACTAACTGCACATATTCAGCTCAATTCAACTTGTCCATAGAAAAAAAAAATCAATTTTGTATGCGACGCTTTCTGAGCGAAATGGATGCGTACGCATCTCTATTATACAAAGCTGTTTTTTTTTCTTTGGAGAAAAGCTGAATTGAGTTGAATAGGTGTAGTAAGTCTGTTACTTCGTTTTCGTTTAGCGTTCTTGCTGACTTTTTTCTTTTTGCTCGACTCTTTGGGGTCGCAGCGTGATATTAAATAGCCATAGCCTTCCTCAAGAATTGGACTATCAAATGCGAAAACAACTTTTCAAATCCGACTGATAGTTCCAGAGATTAGTGAGCTCAAACAAACAAACAAACAATTCAGCTTTATTATTAGTATAGATAGTATTCACATAGAACTTGTCTAGACACGTGAGAAGAAAATATAGTTGCTTTAAGTAAAGCTTAACTACGGTAAATTATGCATAAGATAAAAGCTTGCCAACTTAAGGCTGGTGTAACACCGGTCGCATGATTCGATCGATCAGGTTAAGCTACGCTTGCCGCGGTTTGTTAGTGGATGGGTGACCATCTTTTCATACCGAGACCCCTCCATGCCTCGGAAAGCAGGTTAAGCTGTCGATCCCGGCTGTCATTCGTGAATCTCTGACAGTAGTTACGGGTCGTCAGAAGCCCGGATGTCTGACAACCAGTCTTAGCAAGGGGTATCGTATTACCCAGTAACTGGGTTGTGGAGGTCAGATAGGCAGTCGCTCTATGTAAAATACTGATATCCGGTTAGACCGAAAGCTGACACAGAAAAGGCTAGGCAGATTATGATGATACTTTATGAGAAAATCGCTTAAAACACCGATTAAAATGATTTTATTTTGACCTGAAATAATTAAAAAAAACCGGCCAAGTGCGTGTCGGACCACGTACAATGAAGGGTTCCGTAGTTGGGATGAATTTATCCCAAGAAAAAACTTAACATTGTAGTTGAAAAACATGTTCTCCCATACATTCCAACTGTAAATGTAAGTTTGTACTCACAATATTGAGAGATTTACCATGTTAATAGGTCTTTACCTATGAAATTGCCGTTTTGTATGAAAAATTTAAACGAATTTTTTTTCATGCATTTTTTATTTGTATTAATCGAAGTAATCACCCATGCAATCAATGCATCTTTGCCAACGCAGTGGCAGTTTATTGATGCCCTTCTTAAAGAAATCAGCTGGACGGGAGGCAACAAATTCTTCAAAGGCATTTTGTACTGCCTCTCGGGTATTGAATTTTTTTCCCGCCAAGAAGTTATCCAAATTCTGGAAAAAGTAGTAGTCTGTAGGCGCAAGGTCTGGTGAGTAGGGCGGATGACGGAGAGCTTCCAACCCCAGTTCTTGCAACTTGGAGACCGTCTGCTGTGCAGTATGAGGTCGCGCGTTGTCGTGCAGGAGCAGCGGAGACGAGCGATTGACCAATGCTGGTTGGAGATGTGCCAGCTTCTCCATCATTGTGTTCAGTTGTTCACAGTACATATCTGAAGTAATGCTCACCCCGTTTGGTAAGAAGCTGTGATGAATCACACCGGCGCTAGACCACCAAACAGTGACCATCACTTTCCTAGGGGTATGTTTTCGTTTAGGGCATTGTTTAGGTGCTGAACCAGGATCCAACCAACTTGCTGAGCGCTTGCGATTATCAAACAGAATCCATTTTTCATCACAGGTAACAATGCGGTTCAAAATTCGTTCATTTGTGTGTCTGTTGAGCAGTGCAAGGCACGTCTCGACGCGTACTTCGCGCTGGCGATCATTGAGTTCGTGGGGCACCCATTTGTCAAGCTTTTTTACCTTGCCAATTTGACGCAAATGGAACAATATTGTTTTGACGCTAACGTCGAAAGCTGCTGCTAATTCAGCCGTAGATTGTGTATCATCAGCTTCCACAATCGCCTTTAATTCGTCATTGTCGACCAAAGTCTTCGGATGACCGCGAGGTTCATTTTTCAGGTCGAAATTTCCAGAACGGAAGCGAGCAAACCAATAACAAGTGGTGCGTTGGTTTGTAGTGTTAGCTCCGTAAACGTCATTGATGTTGCGTGCCGCTTGTGCCGCGTTGCTGCCACGACGGTACTCATATTCCATAATTACTCGATTTTTTAACGTATCCATGATGACGAAAAAGATTTAAATGCGATGAAAATGTAACACTAATCAATAAACATAAAATGAATAATCATAAAATGACTACTTTTGGAAAAAAAATCCATGTTTTTAAAATAAAATTAATTTGAAATTAGAATTCTTAGCCAAACAAAAATTATTTTGATTTGAAATGGCCAGTACTGCAGAACGGCAATTTCATAGGTAAAGACCTAATATTTTAAGACCACAGACTTCTTATAGGTTTTCCGGTAAAGAATTTTTTCTGTATTTTTTAAATTTTAAGCTCTGCAGTTTCGGAGATAAGGGGGGAAATGGTATCGTCTATTTTCTTAAATAACTTTAAAATAATTTATTTTACTTAAACTTACTTTAATGTTAAAATTAAGTATATAAAAATATATTTGAGACCTTCATAGTAAGCCCTTTCATTTGATGTGCCACATGGTATAGTTTGCAAAACTTTTTTTTTAAAATTTTCTTATTGGCCCCCCAAAAGTGACCCCCATATTCAAAATTCATGTATTTATTATATCCGTCCGTGTTTTGGATCACATAAGTTCATATGGGTACCAAATTTCAACTTAATTGGTCCATTAGATTCGGAGCAAATTGGCTGTGACAGACGGACAGACAGACAGACACACGAGTGATCCTATACGGGTTCCGTTTTTTCCTTTTGAGGCACGGAACCCTAAAAACGCAGCGGGCGCGGGCGGTGATGGTCACGTGCGCCTGCACATTTGTAGTATCAGAATTATGAGATAACAAAGACATGGATTTGATTATGCATTGGGTAACCAACATTTTTAGTGTACTTTCGTTAGCTGACTTTTTTTCTTGTAATTATCCAATGCGTTTTTGTTATTTTTTTTTTACCACTGTCCTTATTTTGGTGGTCTGAAAGATTTCTAAAAGTTTGTCCATCTATTTTAATGGGACCTTATAATTATATGCTCGTGACTGTACACTAAGCCGACGTTTGCACGGACGTAAAAATATTGCGGCGATTTTTTTTCGCGCACTCGGTTTTCAAAGCTCTGCTCAGCGGAGAAAGTTGAAAATCCAACAGTGTGTTTTTTCAACGCGCTGGGTTGCACTCTGTTGGATTCTCAAAGCTCGGCTCAACACCGAGAGTTGAAAATACAGTATGCAATAAAATCCCGCCGCGATATTTTTTATGTCCGTGCGCACGTTTGGCTAACTGTACAGGCACACAAATACATTCTTGCTTTACCTACACCACTCGTGAATCGCTCACCAGTTCACCACTCAACTCGAGAGCTGTTATCGGTAATATTCGATTTGGATCGATAGTCGATGCTTCTCGGATATGTATCGATGCGTGATCCGCCTCTTCATTTGGCTGAAGTAGTGTCTACATTACTCGGTTTCAAGAGTTCGTCTGATGAAATGTTCGGAGGTTAAGGAAAGGTGGACGTGGTTAAGATGGTTTGACTTGGATAGTTGTAAGTTAGTTTGTTACGTGTCGAGTCTTTATAGTACATTTTTCTCAAAAACTTCTCTAATATAATAAGTATGATGGTTCGGAGGTACCATTGATGGTAATGGTATTTTTGGAATTTTTTGTAAGAATTTTTATATTGACAGGATATTTAAAAAAAAGTCTTGTTGGTAACCTAAATATCTTTCTACTTCTGTGTTTTTAATTATATTTACTTAGCTATTTATATCTATATCTTTCTAAATAAAGCTGAAGAGTTTGTTTGTATGTTTGAAGGCGCTAATCTCTGCAACTACCTACCAGTCGAATTAGATAAATTATTTTTGCATTTGATAGCCCAATTATTGGGAAGGGCAGTTGGCTATTTAACATCACACTAGGAACTTTAGGAGCCGTGCAAAAAGAAATGCGGGCAGGCGATGCGACACAGGTCGGGGAACAAGAACACGCAGACGAAGTCGCGGACAGAAGCTAACCTATTAAACATGTCAAAATTTAAGTAGACCATGGATGTGTGCGTGGAATATTTTAAACTATTCCGAAAGTAAACAAAATTGTGTGCTTAGGTACAATTATTTCTTGGTCTACCAAATCTTTTAACCCAGCTTCCCTATGTCAAATATGCAACAAAAATTATTAACTTGTTATTTCAGCGCGTGCTAATAAATGCTTTCATCAAAACCTCTTGCGAATCCAACATAAAATAAACTAGTTAAAATATTATTCAATAAAATCAAAAACAGTACCACGAAACAAGTGCACCAATTTATATAACGCGAAACCAACCTGCTGTATGTAAAAACTCTAAAATAAACCATATTCCTAAAAAGATAGAGTTGGTTTTGCTGTTTCAAAATACGACCTATCACGTAATTAAAGCCAGTTATACACGCTGTGAGAGATGTCTAATTAGCTGCCACGCATTTGCTTCAGTTAATTTAGTTCCAAATATTATGTAATTAACATAACTGCGGCAACCTCTGGCACTACATACTAGCACGTAATTTAGTAAATAGTTTAGTTTAGTTACATAACATACAGACATCACGAAGTAGTGGAAGTTGCGTGAATTGACAGAATTAGGCAAGTTTCAGTTAAGTGAATTCAGTGTCTTTTCACCAGGGATTTGCGATACAAGCGAAGGATGAGTGTTAAGCTCATCAATGGAAGTTCTTAATTTTGAAAAATCTTGCGCTATCCCATCTTCCTGGCTCGGCGTGCTGTGCTGGCACTGCAGCTGCGGCTGCGGAATACCTCAAGTGACGGAAGTATAATAACCTTATCAGTATTTATATTTTCGAGCCGTTTGGGGTTGAAACCCTTGGGCCGTGGGGTCCGAGTGCTCATGGGTTGTTCAACGACATCTCCAAATGACTGGTTGACACTTCCCGTGATCCAAGGGCTGGCTGTTAGCTTAGCCAGAGATTTAGCATTGCCATACAACGTGGAAATGCCGCCAGTCTCTTGGGTACTTCACCAGTCGACAGCGATATGGAGGAATTTTTCGACGTCATATTTTAGTTTTTTAATAGTTTTAGTTAGGTTAGGATATTAATTTTGTAACTTAATTTAATATAATATTTTAATATATTTTATTTAAATTAAAAATTATACTCTTTATGTGTACCTATATATAAAATAAAATTATCACATCTGCCTAGTAGTATCCAGTAGACTGGATACTACTAGGCAGATGTTGCTGCATCTGGTTAGAATCAGATGCAGCTGAATATCCGTATTTTAAATGTATCTGATCTCTTGTCATCAGTCGTTTTCATATAATATTATGAACTAAGCGTAGAAATGGAACAAGGAGGTCTTTTAGTACAGGTATCTTCATTCTTAAAAGAAGGCCTCTACAACTTATTAAAACTGTTGATTATGAAATAAACTTTTTTTTTTAAACATACACAAAACAATTTTTTCTACGATCTGTATGGTGATGGTTTATACAGTATGGAGCTCACATATATGCAATAAATCCAACCACATACTTGATATCACCTTTGCTGACGATATACAAAAAATTAACAAAATCGGTCCAGTAATTAGGTCAAAAAGTAGAGTTTTAATTTTGAGTAAATTTGAACACTCTGTAGATTCGATCACTAGGTCTATGAGTCAATGAACTTGAACCCTTGAATATGTGTACAAACAAAAAATCCCTGTTTGGTGAACAATGGAATGGGCACTGTGGTGCACCGCAGGTGGCTAGCTCTGTTGTCTAAACAGAGTGATTACTTTTACTGAATTTATTTTGATATTTATTTTGTTTCAGAAATTAACTTTTTTAATTTACGGTTTTTAATTTAACATTTAATTTTGCTATACTTCTGTGGACTAGTATTGCTAGTAGATTAAATTCTTTCACATGGTGCAAGTTCCATACTGTATACAGGGCGTCCCATGACTTTGCCACATGGAAGGAAAGTACCTAAAATCAATGATGCGTCCTTTAGATGCGTTACCCGCGCTCAATATTGACAAAGTAAAAGGAAGGCAATTGCCCGACTTGAAATTAGTCACGCACCATCCAGTGCCGCGGCGACACGTCACTATGACTCGCGATTTCCAGCAATTATTTGTAAAGAAAATGATTAAAGATAAGTATATTTCTACTTTGATTAGGAGCTCGTGGCTAAGTAATAACAGCCGCACGGGTCGATCCATCAGGTTAAGCTACGCTTGCCGGGGTTGGTCCGTGGATGGGTGACCATCTTTACATACCGAGTCTCCTCCGTGCCTCGGAAAGCACGTTAAGCCGTTGGTCCCGGCTGTCATTCGTGGATCTTTGATAGTCGTTACAGGTCGTCAGAAGCCCGAAAGTCTGACATTACCCAGTTACTGGGTTGTGGAGGTCAGATAGGCAGTCGCTCCATGTAAAATACTGGTATTCAGCTGCATCCGGTTAGACTGGAAGCCGAGCCCAACATAGTTGGGAAAAGGCTAGGCAGATTGATATTTCTACTTTGATTAAAGATAAGTATAATTATTATGTCTTATCTATGTGTGTACGCAATATTGTATCTCCTTCTCCCTCTACTCCTTCCAAAGATCGCTTTTAACGCTAAGACCGTCTATGTGTCACCCTATGTAAAATTTCTACATTTAGGGCCTATTTCACAATGTCCGAATAGCTACTACTTGCCGAATAAATTCAAAAATGGAACAGTAATGCTATTCTGTAAATATCTCACCGTGAAAACATGAGTGAAGTGATCTTAAAGTGAGCTGTCAATAGTGTCAACCCCTAGCATCAGGTGGCATGATGGCTCACTTCACGCTCACTTCACCTGAGTTATCACGGTTAGATGTTTACAGAATAGCACTACAGAATTTGTATGAAATTACCTGCCAAGTAAGTTAATAGGAACCTAATCATAGGTGGTGAAACAAGCCCATAATATCTGTAATTATTTTATATGTTCTATGTACATACGAGTATAATCAAGACTATTTGATCTTTGACGTCGTTTGACGTCGTCAGAAGCACGAAAGTCTGACAATCAGTCTTACCAAGCGGTAAGTATAATTAATTACCTAGTAATTGCGTTGTGGAGGTCAGATAGGCAGTCGCTCCATGTAATGCCTATTCAGCTGCATCCGGATAGATTTGAAGCCGACCCCAACATAGTTGGGAAAAGGCTAGGCAGATGATGATGATGATGATGATGACATAATAAAGAGTATTCTATCTTGTATCTATTTTTAGATCGAAGTAATTAAGTCCTTGAAACTAACTAATCAAAAACCAAAGCTTCGCTCCATCGCGTGTCTATTAAGGCATAGATTAAATAAGTTAATGGAGACAAACGTAATGGAGCTTAATGACCGTATTTTGTTCGACTGTTTGTTTTAGAACCTTCCCTTAATAGATGGTAGATAGCTTTCATTTGTTTGTATTGGACTATTAGAAGGACATCAGAACCTCTAGGTAAAGTTCTTTTGTTTTGAGGTCAATGTATTGAATAGATGGGTTGGATGACGTACATTTTTTGTGGAAACAACATTCTAGGGCAGAATAATTTAAATGATCATCATGCATAGCTAATGTTCAGTTTGTATTTATTTATTTCTTTTTTTCTTTCGGATCTCCAACAAAAGATTTTTTTTTTAATTTTATTTCTAGAGTATAGCATAGTTTTTAATTATATTTTTATAGTGGATAGTTGTTATATACCAATGATTATAATTATTATGTGTCATATTATATAAGCCCCTAAAACTCATGTGTTATATTTATGCATCCTGAAATTTTGCTGTTGACTCTACCAAAACTGTTTTGGGGTTGAAGTATAGAAATATTCTCGGGTTTAAGGTGGAATGAATGTATGGACCGTAGAGTTTTGACACAATGGCTATGAAGTTTAGTCGAATAAGCCATACATAAGACATGACACTTAAAATGGACAACATTAGCTATTAAAAATAGGTGTACCTACTTCTAAAAGGAGAAATATTAAGAGCGCTTCAATTTTCTTTAAGTAGGTAGGTAATTAAAGAAAAATTCGTCCTCTTTCTAAAGCCGCATTTTCACTTGCCAAGCGAACATTTTGTTTCGAGCATTATGTTTGCTGTTCTGCCGATGTTCGCTCAAAACAGATCACATCGGTTTTCACTTCAACGAGAAAATTAATGCTCGCTCGATGTGACATCGTTTCCACTGAAAGAATGAGCATTCGTTCACAGAGTCCAACCGATCATCAGTCATCCATCACAGAACAAACATGTTCGCTCGCTCAAGTGTTATCAACTTATCAATCCCTACACTGCAACTCAAACGTTGATGCTGGAGAAGGTCCAAAAAACCTTCCTTAGGTTCTTGTTTAAAAAAGTGCACAAGTATTTTCCGTACATGTACCCAACGAATTACCTTTTTGGGATGTTGGGTTACAATTCCTTGGAAGTTAGACGAGGTTTGAATCAGATTGCGGTAGCCTGCAAAACCCTCAGAGGGCTTATCGACTGTCCTGAGCTACATAACCTATTTTGTCAATTATATGTGCCTGGCAACTATATAGGTCACCGCCACAGTAAGAGGCACAAATTGTTTGCTCGGCCAGCATGTCGTACGGTCGCTAGAGCAGAGTCGCCGGTGTGTCGGACTCTGGAAGCCCTCAATGCCCTCCTGGCAGTCAATCCTGATTGTGATCTGTTTGCCGATGAATGGAGAGAGATAAAGCGAGTGTGTCTAAAGTTTTGCGAGAGAAAGTATGAGAGAATTTCCACTGTTATTTATTAAGTATGTAGTAGATATTACAATATTAGTATTGTGTTTCTAGGTTAATTATTGTAATTGGTGTATAACCGTTTTAATTAACTATAAATAAATAAATAAATAAATCATTTACCGCGCGAACCAACGCTTGTTCGCTCAGAACTATTCAGAACGCTACCTACTCGTAAGTACAATTATGACTCTAAAGATAAGTAAGTAAGTGTTAATTAATTATTATCAGATAAAGATTCATTAGGTAGTAGATTGTTTCAGTTATGTCTTAAAAATAGCAAGAGTTTCGTACGACTCCGTGGCGCAACGGTAGCGCGTCTGACTCCAGATCAGAAGGTTGCGTGTTCAAATCACGTCGGGGTCAAAATGCACTTTTTGCATTTTGTGTTAAGAGAGGAGTTCAGTAAATTATTTAGTTCTAATTCTCGTGCAACGACTATAAATTAAAGCAGCTAAAATTTTATTACCAGTCCTAACTTTTTTGGTTTACTGAAAGATAAATATTTAAAAAATGGCCAAGTGCGTGTCGAACCACGCACAATATAAGGGTTCCGTAGTTGAGATGAATTTTTTCAAAGAGCAGACGTAACATTATAGTTGAAAAACATGTTCTCCCATACATTCCAACTGTAAATGTTAGTTTGTACTCACAATATTGAGAGATTTACCATGTTATTTTAAGACCACAGACTTCTTATAAAATTTCGTATAATCTACAAGTAAAAAACTATTTTCTGTATTTTTTTCAAAATTTTGGGCTCAGTAGTTTCGGAGATAAGGGTCAATTTTCGTCTATTTTCTTAAATAACTTTAAAATAATTAATTTTACAATTATAGAAAAAAATATTTGAGAGCCTTATAGTAAGCCCTTTCATTTGATATGTCACACGGTACAGTTTGCAAACCTTTTTTTCTAATTTTCTTATTTGCCCCCCAAAAGTAACCCTCATATTCAAAATTCATTTATTTAATTTACCCGTCCGTGTTTGGGTCACAGAAATACAAATGTGTACCAAATTTAAACTTAATCGGTCCATTAGACTCGGAGCAAATTGCCTGTGACAAACGGACAGACAGACAGACACACGAGTGATATTATAAATAAGGGTTCCGTATTTCGCTTTTGAGGTACGGAACCCTAAAAAACCAAGACAAGAGTGTTGCTTGTTTATTTATTTAAGGATAACCAACAAAGCATACACCTAAAATACATGTCAAAATACCCATGTTACTTTTACATTTCTAACCGACTTCAAAAAGGAGGAGGTTCTCAATTCGTCGGAACCTTTTTTTTTTTTTTTTTTATGTATGTTCCCCGATTACTCGAAGATGGCTGGACCGATTTGGATTTTTTTTTGTTTTATTCGAGAGGGTATACATCACAGTTGGTCCCATATAAAATTGATTAACTTTGCTTTGGTAGTTTTTGAGTTAGCTTCAATAATACGTATTTTTCCACACTTTTATATGGATGATGTTCTAGTTTGTTTTGCAGGTAGTGGTATTAGAATTTGTGTGGGGTAGGTACACAACTACAAAGTGAAAAATAACTTTAATTTTGGAAGTCGGTGGCAAAAAACGAAAATATATTTAACACCGACACCGACACCGACTTCCAAAATTAAAGTTATTTTTCACTTTGTAGTGTTGTTTTTGGAAGTCGGTTATATTTTTTTGTAAAAAAGTTTTTATAGTGCAGTCTTAATTAAAGCCTTGTAATGTTTTATTCAGTGTCAAGCCACAATATAATAAACCAGCAACTGTCTTTGCATAGGCGTCGTACCTACAGATTATATGAATGAATGAAACGCACCGATCCCAGCGTGGTTTAACCAGACTCGATTATTCAAATGAACCCAAAGATTCACGCTAGCCCCTGTTACCTCATTCTGCATCTGCATGGTGCAACAGATACCATTGTATATCAAGGAGTAGACCGGGGGGCGCGATAATGGTAGGGAGGACATGCCCTTAGGATATGGAGGGGATAAAGAGCCTATCCAGTATGCACCGTAAAATAAGCATTGGAATAGTGGAGGGACGGGTGATATAATATTGAAGCTGTAAAATCCCTCTAAAACGCATTGGTTAGGAGTAGGTTGGAAAGCAGTGCTATTATCTGGAACCCCCATGAGGCTAAATATAGTCTCATGGTGGAAAAAATGCAGAACAAATTTATCCGATATTTGTATCTTAAGCAGTATGGAGTTTACCCTTATTATCCGCTTATGTATCCGACCCTCTTTGTTATAGGGTTGGTTGGGTACTATAAGTTGGAGGTAAGGCGTAACTTAGCGCTAGCAAAATATGTATTTGAAGTGTTTCGTGGTAGATTAAATAATCCTGGTATATTAGATTCGTTGAGGCTGCTCGTTCCAAACACCAGGCTGCGGCAGGCACCGAGGGCACGGCTTTTCGATGTTCCAGTGGCTCGCACTAACGTAGGCAAATTCGCACCGGTTGCAAGAGCCCTAAGGTTAATTAGCAGCGCCTCATAAAGGATTGATATTTTTAGCTGTACATTGGCGGAATTCGTAAGGGTGACTCTCGATTTATTAACTAATAAATAATAATCATTTAATCACATTATCGCATTGGGTGTGCACCTGTTATGATAGTGTAAGGTTGTATAAATAAATAAAAAATAAATAAAAATAAAAAATATGGATGGGCTTTTTTACGATGTTGCTGCCATGTTGCTTAACTGCGTTTTCGACTCTTTTTATGTCGCTGCTATGCTGTATTACGGGTAATCTGCCTCGTACCTACAGATTATACAACAAAAAATATTCCTCGGTCCCAAAGGTAGGTTCGTTCCAGGTAGCACGAAGTTTGGCAAAGTTTACTCTTATATAAACATGTAACATTAAGTAACTATAAAGGTTATAATTTTAGGAGGAGGAAGAGCTCGTGGCTAAGTAATAACAGCCGCACGTGTCGATCCATCAGGTTAAGCTACGCTTGCCGGGGTTAATCCACGGATGGGTGACCATCATTACATACCGAGACTCCTCCGTGCCTCGGAAAGCACGTTAAGCCGCTGGTCCCGGCTGTCATTCGTGGATCTTTGATAATCGTTACGGGTCGTCAAAAGCCTGAGTCTGACAACCAGTCTTACCAAGGGGTATCGTATTATCCAGTAACTGGGTTGTAGAGGTCAGATTTTTTTATTTTATTTTGCATGTTATTTCTTTGCTTAGACTGGCTGTCAGACTTTCGGGCTTCTGACGACCAGTCAGAAGCCCGAAAGTCTGACAGCCAGTCTTACCAAGGGTTATCGTATTACCCAGTAACTTGGTTGTGGAGGTCAGATAGGCAGTCGCTCCATGTAAAATACTAGGATTCAGCTGCATCCGGTTAGACTGAAAGCCGACCCCAACATAGTTGGGAAAAGGCTAGGCAGATAAAAATTCAGCTGTTCCTTACATTTATGATTGCATAACTCGTCAAAATGTAGGGAACATCTGATTTTTTTTCGCGGAACCTGTAGGTACCGCGAAAAAAAACATAAATATACTGAACAGTAGATTTTTTTTTTGTGATTTCAGGTTTGGTCCTATAGTAAAAGTTGTTCATAATGATGAGAACAATGACCCATTATAAAGTTATCGGTGATTAAAATTTTACCCGGTTTAAATAAATACCTATAGGTACCTCTCAGGATTGCGATAAAATCATGAATTCATCAAAATATTCATCCAAAAAACAACTTTTTGACCCCGACGTGATTTGAACACGCAACCTTCTGATCTGGAGTCAGACGCGCTACCGTTGCGCCACGGAGTCTTATGGTGAGAGGGTAAATAAACACAATCATACAATGAAACTAGAAGGGAACGTAGTACCTACATAATTATAAATTAAAGTTGCTTTTCGTGTCTGTCCGTGTGATCGCGTTACTCATCGTTTAGAGAACTTATTCCCGAAGTTTTATGTGTACGAGTATCATCATCTTCCTGCCCTTATCCCATATTACTTGGGGTCGGCGCAACACGTTTTCTTCTTTCATTCTCCCCTGTCAACCGTCACGCTATCATTCACTCCCTTCTCTTTCATATCATTCCTCACACAATCCCTCCACCTTTTCTTGAGTCTTCCTCTTCCTCTCTATCCATCAACATTTATATTCATCATACTCTTTTAATCATATGCGTTTCCTCCCTCCTCATCACATGCCCATACCAAGCCAAACGAAAAATACGTAGGTATATTGGTCTCTTGGAGTTCTAAAAAAATTAAGGTTCTAAGTCAACACAATAAAAATATATGGCTATTTTTATGCGACAAAATCAATATTGATACTTGCAAGTAAATCAAAACCTATGAAATAAAAAAGAGGAGGTTCTCAATTAGAGACGTATCTTTTTTGACCACGCATAACTTTTTACAGAGTCGACCGATTTGAATTTTTTTATTTTATTCGAGAGGGTATACCTGAAAGTTGGTCCAATATTAAATTAATTAACTTTGCTTGCGTAATTTTTGAGTTAGCTTCAATAATAAGTATTTTTTCCCCACTTTTTATGTGGATGATGTTCTAGTTTCTTTTGCACGTAGTGGTATTAGAAATTTTGTGGGGAGGTACTACAACTTTAAAATGAAAAACAAAAACTTTTTTTCAAAAAAATACAACCGACTTCCAAAAACAACACTACAAAATGAAAAATGACTTTAAATTCGGAAGACAGTGGCAAAAAACGAAAATACATTAAACCAGACACCGACTTCCAAAATTAAACTTATTTTTCACTTTGTAGTGTTGTTTTTGGAAGTCGGTTGTAGTTTTTTGTAAAAAAAGTTTTTATGTGTAGTTTTATATATAACATGAAACCTTGGGGATCTGCAAACCGTTTTTCGATAGAAAAACGGTTTGCACGACGCGACGACTGTAACTACAATAATCGACCCGTAATTACAGAACTACTACAGTTTCGTTATTAATTCGCCCAAGTGGCCACACTAATAATTAAATACTTAGTTAATTTATTAGTAATTGCAAAAATGGTACAGTATGTGTTGATATGTTATCAAATAGAATTAAAACGGATTCAAAATATCACAAAAAAGAATATTTTGACCCCGACGTGATTTGAACACGCAACCTTCTGATCTGGAGTCAGACGCGCTACCGTTGCGCCACGGAGTCTTATGGAAAGTGCGTCTAATATGCAGTTTGTAATGAACGAGATGACTCAGAACACATCTCTAACAATTATCTTGAAGATAGACGATAGGCTAATTAATTTTAATCAGGCTATCTATTAAGTGTGCCTACTTAAGTGATAATGTTATTCTTGAAACAACTTATGTTTATATTAGCAATTGGAGAGTATATATCAACTGTCTTACCTATTAATTATTATCTGTTGTTATGTGAATTATATGTCTTCTAATTTATGCTTTGCTCTGGGGCCAAACAAAAATAATCATAATACCGTATTATTTGTAGAGCCAGAGATTCTATGGTGTCGGTTATCCATAGGAAGTAATATTTTTGCCCAAATTGCAAACAAAGATAAATACAAAAAAACTAGTCAAGAGCGATTCGGACTCGCGGACCGAGGGTTCCGTTCAGATTCCTGAAAAAGTGTGCTATTTAGAGACATCGTTTTTTTTTCTGTAATCTTTACATTAACTTCTATCACACAGAATAATTTCAGATTTTTTTCTATGCAAACTTCGGAGATGGGGGGGGAGACGGTATTTTTTTATATTTTTCATCATAACTCGAAAATTATGAGGCCTAAAAAAGAAAAAAAAATGTTTGAGAATGTGCAAACAAAGCTGTTTCATATAATAACCCCACATGCTCTAGTAGCCGCACTTCGAATTTTTAACATCACCTTTCAGTCACAGTTGCAAAAAAAAAAAAAAATTGTCTTTCTTATATGCAAAATAGTTGGACAAACGTCATCTAAAACTATTCCAAATTTCAAGTTGATAGCATTAGCAGTTCTTGAGATATCCAACTGTGACAGACAGAGTCACACCTTGGGTTCCTTTTTACCATTTTGGAACGGAACCCTAAAACCAGGACTGAAAAAGTATTATTTCAGGGTACAAAAAAAATAAAGTAATTTTCAGTGATTCTTTCCATAATAGAAAGAGAATCAAAAAGCTAACGTCACGCTCGCTGTATTCCCAGGTGTTCACCCATCTAAGTACTAACAGCGCCCAAGTTGCTTAACTTCGGTGATTAGACGAGAACCGGTGCTTGCAACAGGGAATGGATGTTGATGAATGTTATGTTTAATATTGGGATCATGACCGAACTGAACTTGTATTTTCATCAGCACATTATCAACAACACATTTTAGTTCTTCAGGAATTACTGGGGTATTAAATACCTAAAGTATTTACTTCATGAAAATTACTGAAGTGACTGTATGGATTTGATAATACGCATGGGATTTTAAGCAGGTGCATTTTTATCGTGTAGGTGTTTCGGCCGCTGAGTTTCGTCCGATCCAGTCGAAACAGGAATTTCATTAAGTATTATTAATATTTTTGAGTGGTGTTTCGGACGAATCTTTTTTTAAGGCAAAGTTACGTCAGAAACATAATTATATAATACCTATTTTACTTTGTGGCCATGGATAAATGATTAATTATAAATAAAATAAACATTAATGAGTGATCTCTCACATGTTGATTTGTTTTCGACTTTTGGCATGTTGCACGCACATTTACTTGACTTACAAAACAAAAGTTACTATTACAAAGTATTGCTGTCTCTTTCTTACACGTGACTGGTTAAAAGGGTAAAAGTAGCAAAATAACTTTTGTTGTTATTTAAAAAATATCTCTGTGGCAGAGCCCTAACTTGATCTCCTTAAAAGTTATGAGTAAAATGGCTACTTATTTTAAAACAATAAACGGTGTTTAGTTGCTTCTATAATTATCATCACTACGAAAGTGCTTTTATGACAGTGGGTACTATGATTTATGAGTATTGGCACATTATTTGATGTATTTTTATTGTTACCTACTTATCTTTTTAAATTATTTTTACCAATTTTTTTTTTTACTGCAAATAACCCCAATTATCGCCATGTTTCGTTAGATCCACTATTTTTGACCTACCCTGTATACGTTGTTGTTATGTTTGCATAGGCGACTAAGGAATTATTAAATCAGTGAAATACACAACTGTGTCATCCTGAATGTAATACCTACCTGTAAGTTAACGTTTATGGGCTGTTAAGACTAATGATGATGTTTAATTTTTTTTATAGCAAAATGACCTTACTTATAAAAAATACTTTTAATCAGGTTTAGTAAATCATCTCACCAGAAATATCGAATCGTCTTGAAACAATACTTTCTAGCAGATCTTGTCGACACAAATGAGCAATTTTTTTTATAATAAAGGACAAAAGATAACTCGCAATTTGATAGAAGCCAGACCCTAACTTTAATAAGAAAAATGGTGGCAAAATAATATTTTGTAAAAACTATTCTTACCACAGATACAAATAAAGCTGCTTTGTAAGAGCTTATAAAAATGATATAATATTTCAGTTATCTTCAATCAAACGAAATTAAAGTAGGTAGCCCCACAGAGATTCATCAAAAACTGTCACGAAATAGTCGATTTGATTAATCAATCAATCAATATCTTTAGATCTTATCAATCAATCAATCTGCCTAGCCTTTTCCCAACTATGTTGGGGTCGGCTTCCAGTCTAACCGGATGCAGCTGAATACCATTATTTTACATGGAGCGACTGCCTATCTGACCTCCACAACCCATTAATTGGGTAATACGATACCCCTTGGTAAGACTGATTGTCAGACTTAGATCTATATGATCTACTATCTTTAGATCTTAAAAGGTATATAATACAGGTCTTAAATAATTAAATAATTATCAGCTATGTCCCGCCCTTAGGGCATACAATAGTTACATAGATAATGAACTGAAATGAAATTTACACCTTTATTTCATTTACAAACATATTATTTACATTTTTAAATATTTTTATAAAAACATAAAATAAAAAAAAAAACATTTAAAAATTTAAAAAATAGTAGCCCACCAGTATCGGGAACAGCGTCCAAGCTACCGGTGGTCAGGGCTCTAGAGAGAGGAACCTCCTCACTATGCGTGCCGTGTCCAGGAGTATTTTTACTTTCTGAATCAAACCTTTGACCCAGCCGCGCAATGAGAGCTTCCTTTTTTTTTTTGTGAATGGGAAATCATCAAATGACTTCTCCCGCTCTGGGTGGAGCGGGAGGGCGTGTCAGACTTTTACTGACTAAAACCCACCCGTGTTCCTTCAGTTGCCTGTGCCAGGGCCACGGTATCTCTTTCGAACAACCCGCGACCCCGGCGGTGTTTGTCAAGGCTCTCCGCTATTAGGCTATTAACCGTAACGATTGTCGGTACAATGATTGAAGAGTCCACGTCCAAATTTACATTATTGTTACAAATTATCAAGATTTAAGTACTTGCATAAAATATAAAAATAAACGGAAACGAATTAGGTACCTACGTACACATCAGTGGGCCACCGAACGCATCATGACTGAGGGGAACTATATTGGAGCAGTGATTTGTCTGATAGGAAGTCTTTTATAGAGGAGTAACAATTGTTTACTAACAGATCATGCAGATTCTTTTACATAGAATAACTCTCTAAAAGCTATTATACAACGTGTCGTTTGCACCCTCATCAAATTTAAGAGTGTGGTATAGACCATCAAACCGAACAACTTTCTCCATGGCACCAACATCATAATCGCGAAAAAATAATCAGCCGTCCCATACATTTGCGTCGAGTAGGTATTGAAGTTTTTTAAGGGACAGTTGAAATTTTTTTCGCGAATACGAAATATCGTATACCATCGGTGGACCAATAGGTCCCATGGAGAAAGTTATTCGGTTTGATGATCTGTACCAAACCCTGAAAGAACATCGGCCAAATTTCTTTAGAAGCTAGACCTGAGTTTTATTTTTAGTGTACAGAAACAAATTATAGTGAGATTTGATTTTTTTAAATACCATCCCGTTTTAAAATAATATCTAAATAGCCAAGATATTTTAATAGTGCAAAAAATACTTTTGAGGTTAGAATAAATAAATAAGTCGATTTAATGCTAGGCAGACGACACACTGTTTTTATCCGACAGCGGCGAAGCTAAGCGGTAGTTATCAGTCCGTAAAACAATGGCAAGGTCAAACAACAGAAGGAAATCCAAAACAGTACAGTACGTATCACAATATTTATTTATTTATTTATTTATTTATATATACTTTATTGTACACCACAAAAATACATAACAAAAAAAAAGACACAAACTACAAAATATACAATGGGCGGCCTTATCGCTTTCTGCAATCTCTTCCAGGCAACCTTAGAATGGACAGTGATTTGCCTGGATATGAAATGGGGCTGTCTTTGGTGCAAATAATAAGTGCCTACTTACAATATTATACTAAAATACATAACCTAAATAATAGATACATAAATACATACATACTAAATATAAGCAACGAAAACAAATGAAGACTAAAGATATTTACAGTTACGTGAACACGATCACAACGACAAATAATGTTCCTTTACGAGCCTTTTAAACATAGGTAACGACTGCGCGCGTTTTATTTGAACTGGCAATGCATTCCACAAACGAGCAGCCTGGACAGTAAAGGATTTATCGAGGAAAGTTGTGGAATGCATAGGCATTTTGAGCTTTAAATTATCAGATGACCTTAAAAATTTCGTGTGGGAGTCGCAAAGAAACTGGAAACGTTTCTTGAGATAGAGAGGGGTGGTAGGGGAAAAGAGCACATTATACAAAAGGGAAAGGATATGAGCATTCCGGCGATGGCGAATTGGTAACCACTTGAGCTTCACACAAAATTCAGAAACATGGTCATATTTGCGCAAACCGAATATGAACCTTATACAAACATTTTGAAGCCGCTCAAGTTTATCGAGTTGGTCTTGGGTAAGGTCAAGATAGCTGGCATCAGCATAGTCAAGGATGGGAAGAAGAAGCGATTGTGCAAGCGCAATCTTGGTGGCAGTCGGTAGAAAATTACGTAATCTCTTCAAAGATGCAGCAGATGCAAATAGCCTGCGGCTAACTTCCCGCAGCTGCGCAGTCCAAGAGAAATTCTTATCTATGAATATCCCCAAGTTTTTAACTTTCTCACTGAACGGAATAACTGAATTGTCAAAAGAAACCTGGGGAAGAGTCATCCAGTCGATCCTTGAGACCGTCCTAGAACTGCCTACCACCACAACCTGCGTCTTTATGGGGTTGACCATAAGTCCATACCTCTTGCTCCACTCGCATATACGGGCCAGATCACTATTAATCATTAAGATAGCCTCAGACAGATTTCCAAGAGGGGCTCGCGAGTAAATTTGTAAATCATCTGCATAAAGATGGTAGGAAGAAATAAGTTCGTCGGAAATTGAGTTAATGAAAACTGCGAAAAGTAAAGGGGATAGAACGCCACCCTGAGGTACACCGGCAGAAATATTACACCAGGAAGACAAGATCTCTCCAATGCAAATACGTTGCCGGCGACCGAACAGGTAAGTACGAAACCAGTCAATTACCGATGGAGATATGTTAAGAGAGCATAAAATGCCAAGCAAAACATCAAAATCAACAGTATTAAAGGCATTACTGAAATCTAGCAAAGCTAGGACCGTAAGATTACCTTGTTCCATGGCTGACCTTATATCATCCGTAATGTTCAGAAGCGCAGTGGTGGTGCTATGACCAGGACGGAAGCCAGACTGGAAGGGGTTGAGGAGATTATTTTTAGAGAGGAAAGTGCTTATTTGATCGTGAATTAACCGTTCAAGGACTTTGGATAGGAACGGCAAGACGGATATAGGACGGTATTCAGAAAATGATGTGGGATTAGACTTTTTAGGTAAAGGAATTATTTGAGCATCTTTCCATAAGCATGGAAAGACACCACTAGATGCAGAAAAATTGAGGATGTGACAAATGACGGGAAGGATAACATCCAGCACAGGGACTAACATATTACGGCTGATACAGTCACTTCCTACTGCATTTGAAGTAATCGATAGTATGCTTTTCTTAACATCACATGCAATATTCACACTAGCAAGTAACAACAACAACAATGCGAAATTGCGAATGATCGCCGGGTGTCAAATTGACACCCGTCACCCGTGTGATTAACTAACACTGTCAATCAATGGCGCGCGTCGATGACATATTATGACGTTCCGTTGTACGCAATTGGACAAAATGCTGATACTTACTATGAACCTACATAATTATTTTTATGACAAGAATCCAATACATAATAAAAACAGCACTAGTTGATTTGATACAAAAGTATATAGAATTGAATTACGTATAATAACTATTCAGAAAAACGTGAATAATTATAATCTTTGAGTACTAAATCATTTCTTAAGCAAAATGAATCGTCAATAGGTGCGTTCTGAACATGTTATTCTAAATAATTTCCGAATTATGCTATAAACAAAAAAATGTGTATATCTTTTTTTTTCTGGGCACTTAAATATGTATTTAAGTTTTTTTAAGATCTTAAAAAATAATGGATTTTCTCATATATATGGCATATCTGTACACCACCGCCTCGCTGTCAGGTACGATTTGGCCGTCCTTCTTTGACGAGGATGCAAAAGGATACGTTGTGTTCTGGGCTAGAACTTCCTAGAAGTCCCGCATGATTACTGTTAGGTGTATTTCCTTGCACTGAACCCAAGATCCGCAGAGACAGACTCAAGTTGAGCAGTCACAAATAATCAGAAACCAACCAGGCATATATATATATATATGATATAGGCAGGTCAACCTAGAATCTAGACGTAAGTATCTAGAGGTTTCTGGACTGTATGGTATTGTTCATTTTGGTTGTATCGATCTCACGAGCAAACTTTGTTATGTAGTTCCACGCACTGTTAATTTACGTAGTGTCCGTGCAGGTAACTTATTTGCTGTCAATACCTGTCGACCTAATTCTGGTTTGCGCTGTACTATCCATCGAATGGTTTAATCTTATAATTGTAATTTTATTAATATTGATAATTTTGTATGCTCAAAATCCAAATTTAAATGTAATATTATGAAAAATAATTTTAAAACCCAATAATGATAATAGGAATGTAAGCTAGTCTAAACTTTATTATTTATTTATTCGGTTTTTTTTTGTGTTAGTTATTACTCTTTTGCCAAGAAATCAATTATAATTTCTATTTTGCATGCTGTAATTAATTTATTATTAATGTGATGTATTTATTTATTAGTTTATTACCTATCTAGTGGCACTCATTATCATATTTTCTTTTGTTAATATGCGGATAATGTAGTGGGCTGCAATATTGTTAATATTTTGTATTATCTTTCTCTATTCTAACACATACTGTAGTTGTTTAATCCCTGAATAAAATAAAATAAAACCTTAACTTTACACAGACGCCATACAAAAGCTCAACGTAATTAAATTCCCACCTACCTACAACCACATTCACACCCGAACATAATATCCAAAAAAGGCAGCAAAGCCGTTCACAAAACTGGTGTCAATCCCTTGTAATTTTCGCCTCTGTAAGGTTCTCATTGAGTACGAGTTGTGAGGAGATTTGCCTGGCAAACCCTGGCAAATTGGAAGGCCGAATGGTTCCGTAATCGGCTTATGACGGGTCGTCCGCCTGCTGTGTTACTAGAGTTAGTTATTATTTATACTGAGGAATTGAAGATGTTTTATTGTTCAGAATGCTGAAGGATTGGGAGGTGGGGAGATTTTTTGTGTGTTGAAGTGGCTTAGCGGTGGTGGGGTGATTATGACAAAACAAAAGACTGAGTAGTGGAATATTATTGAATGCAAAAAGAGCGAGTGAGAGTAGCAGAATTATGCCACAGTTACAGTCCTACCAACTTATCTGTGAACTGAAAGAGGACGCCACCGTCGATGCGTCGACACAATCGAATGACATGCGTCGGCACAATCGAAGACATTTCAACATGACGACCGTAGTTCTCATTTTCGCCATTTCGCAGATAAGTTGGTAGGAGTGTACACTGTTTGGTACATTATTATACTATCACTAGCTTTTGCCTGCGGCTTCGCCCGCGTGGAGCTTGTAATATCCCACGGGAATGTACTACCAGGATAAAAAGTATCCTACGTCAATATGCCTAGCCTCTCTGCAACTGTGTTGGGGGCGACTTAAGGAGCAACTTTCTATCTGACCTTTACAACCCAGTAACTGAATAATACGATACCCCTTGGTATGACTGGTTGTCAGACATTCTGGCTTCTGACGACCCGTAACGAATGTCAAAGATCCACGAATGACAGCCGGGACCAACGGCTTAACGTGCTTTCCGAGGCATGGAGGAGTCTCGGTGTGTAAAGATGGTCACCCATCCGTGGACCAACCCCGGCAAGCGTAGCTTAACCTGATGGTGCGGCTGTTGTTACTTAGCCACGAGCTCCTCATAAAAGTATCTTACGTATATGTCCCGATCCAGGTCATGGTCTATCCATGTGCCAAATTTCGTATAAATCAGTTGAGCCGTTTTAGCCTTTTTTTTTTTTTTTTTTTTTTTTTTGTGGATGGGAAATCATCAAATGACTTCTCCCGCTCTGGGCAGAGCGGGAGGGCGTGTCAGACTTTTACTGACTAAAACCCACCCATGTTCCTTCAGCTGCCCGTGCCAGGGCCACGGTATCTCTTTCGAACTACCCGCGACCCCGGCGGCATCGGCCCAATTGACCCCGTCACTGCTGACATCTCTTTGAGGCGCGCGTGGAACACAACGCGCCGTCGACCCGGGCCTGGTCCTTACCAGACGGCGAGCTGCCCATTACTCGTCGTCCGCAAGCCCGCGCCTACGGTGGCCGGGAATCGGCAATCGATTCCCGCCGCCCAGGGCGTCTCCTACGGCGGCTAGGGGCGCGAGGGCGCGGCTGTTGCCTCCCCCTCACGCGTTCCGCTTCCTCCTTCGCGAGCATTACTGCTTCGCAGAAGGAGGTGACGGCTTCCCATGCACTCTCGCTCCGCACCATGGCCTGGACCAGGTTTGGACGCGAGAGATCGCCGCCGCCGATCGCCTCCGTGAGAACACGGCGGTGCTCCGCCCAAGTCGGGCAGACCTCCACTGTATGCTCCACCGTGTCCTCCGGGCGATCCACACAATGGTGACACCCGGGCGTTTCCTCCCGCCTTATCCGAAACAGGAACCTCCCGAAACAACCGTGTCCGGTGAGGACCTGCGTCAGGCGGAAGGTGAGGACGCCGTGGCGCCTCTCCAACCACTCCTCAAAGAGGGGACTTATCGCCGCAATTGTGGCGTGCCCAGCGCTGGGTTGCGACAATCGCACTCTCCATGTCGCCATGAGATCCCGCCGGAGCTCTGTCCGCTGTACCGTGATTTCTCGCGGCAGCGGAGTTACGCCCCGGCGTTTCACCTCCTCGCACCACTCCCACACGTGCGCGAGGACTTTTGCCTCCAGATCCCATGGCGGTAATCCGGCAAGGAGGCACGCCGCCTCACAGGAGACCGTGCGGTATCCTCGGACTAGCCGGATGGCCATGACCTTCTGGGACGCGTTCAACCGGCGGGCTGGTCGCAGCCTCAGGGAACGCGCCCACACCGGTGCCCCGTAAAGGGCCATGGACCGCACGACCCCCGCGTAAAGCCTCCGGCAGGAGGCGTTTGGACCCCCCAGATTGGGCAGGAGCCGCTTCAAGGCAGCCCCGGCCCGCTCCAGTCTGGGTGCCAAACGTCGGAAATGCTCCACGAAGTTCCACCGGCTGTCGAGGACGAGTCCCAGGTACTTCATCGTCGACTCGACTCCGATGTGAACCCCTCCTACCGTTATTTGGGAACCCGACGGTGGCGCGTTCCGAGGACCATGAAAACACATGACCTCGGACTTGTGCAGGGCCACCTCGAGTCCCAACTGCCGGATCCTCTCTACGATTGTCGCAACCCCGCGTGTCGCTAGTTCAGCCGCCGCCTGGTGCGACCTCCCCTGCGCCAGGACCAGCGTATCGTCAGCGTAACATACAACGCTGACGCCGCTAGGGAGGTCGGCGCGCAGCACCCAGTCGTACCCGATGTCCCACAGATGTGGCCCCAGGACCGATCCCTGTGGGACACCGCACGACATCTCTCGCCGGTTCCACTCTCCCTGATGACCGAGGTAGATGACGGCCCTGTCCGTCAAATAGGCCGTTTTAGCCTGAAAGCATAACAAACAAATAAACTAACAATCTCACCTTTGCATTTATAATATTAGTTGGGATTACTGCTAAATGAATGAAGTCCCTTCTTTGTTCAGTTACCCGAAAAATAATGCAATAATATTTATAATTATTATTAAGTCGAGCACAGCCTGTTGAGAGTACCGAAAATGAAATATTTAAGTAACTTTATGACACAAAATTAATTGCTAGGCACTTTCATGTTTTCCATATTAGAGAGTACTATGAGAAACATGAAAGTGCTCAGCTATGTATTTTCTATTTCCTTATAGATAAAAATATCATCACAAAATATTTTTGTTATTGTGAAGAGCCTTACCTAAAAATATGAAAAAGGAAACTAATAAAAAAGGTATAAAACAGAAATCGCTGAATCGATTTGGACAGACAAATTTGAAGCCGATAAATAATCTGGAGCAAAAACAATTGATCCAGATTGTGAGACATGATCCAAGAACGGTCATAGTTTCAGAGCTCCTTGTTTATTTAGATCAAATTCAAACTAAGTAGGCATATAGGAAAAATAATAAATAATAATCATGATTGAAGGAAAAGTAATTTTCTGTCAAAGAAAATAAACGAGCATTGGTAACATACACATACATACATAAACACACGCTTTCCTTCCATGGCAGAAACTATAGAACGGCATCTGCTACAATCATTACATTCTCCTTTTGCCTCGTTTACGTTACTTTCCTGCGCTTATCCCAATTTATTTGGGGTCGGCGTAACATGTCCCTTTTTTACATACTTCTTTATTAGTCGTCATCTCGGTAGTCACCCCCTTTCTAGCCATATCATCTTTCACACAGCCCATCCATCGTTTCTTTGGTCTTCCCTTACTCTTTTAGCCATCGACATTCATACAGTTCCAGGTGTCTCTATTTTCCATTCTGTATCTACTATGGTTCTGTATCAATCAATCAATCAACTCAGCCAATCGCAGTCCACTGCTGGACATAGGCCTCTCCAAGGCTGCGCTATAACACCCTGTCCTCCGCCTTCCGCATCCAGTCTGCCCCAGCCACTTTCTTCAGGTCGTCGGTCCATCTAGCTGGGGGGCGTCCCACACTACGCATACCGATACGCAGTCTCCACTCCGGAACCCTGGTTCTGTATAAGTAATTCTGATAGACCCGCGTTTAATTTAAATAAGTTCTATTTGCTTATCGTCATCTGATAAGATTTGCGAACTAAGATTCTGCCTGAGTAGACCAGCACAAAATCTAATTAATTAAAATATATCCCATACCTTTAGACTTTAATCCGGCACTCTTCCATCAGACTAACAAAAAATCCAGGTAGAAATACTGTGTGACATGTAATAGAGTGGCCACATCCAATTTGCCTCAACGTAATCCCCTTGTACGATGTCACAGGGATCCTTGGATTAATTATGTAAATTCTGTTGTTATTGTCACACCTACCCTCTTTGTAAGTTCTTGATGATGGCGATTTGTTTTTCAGACGAGCTGAATTAAGAACTGGTGTTGTGACATAGCTTTTTGGGTCAGTTTAGGGATGTGTTATGGTGATAGCTTCTTTTAGGTATACATGAATTTCGTATGGTATCATGAATATAGCTTGTGTGTTCAAAAATCTGTCATGTATGTTATTTTTTTAGCTGTCTTACTTTTTCGTATATTATTATTTTGTATCTATATTTGGTGTAGTACGAGTAATTTAGTAAAATGTTAATCTCTTGTGCTAAGCAGTAAAAACTAAGCAAAATTAATATTTAAAAAATGTTATTATTATTTTTATTTATATTTGCAAAGAAACCAGATTGGAATTTTTACCAATACAGTACAGTAAAAAGTAACAATCAGTAATTACTTACTACGTAAAAGATATTATGCCCTTGTCCGTCCGGAGAAAAAATTCTCGATATAAAATGAGTATATTTTTCATAATAAATAATTTAAAGAAATATGAAGCTTTGAATGACCGTATGTTTTATTCCATTGTTAGAATGGAAGTTTCATTCTAATTTATAAAAACAATCAAAAACATTATTTATTGAAGTAGTCATTACAAGAGCGTCAGCCATGTAAATCCTCAATATCACCCTATATGTTTAAATCGATACCTAATTAACTTATCCAACACAAACACTTCAAAACAGAATTAAGAAGAACAATATCCCAGAGTATTTCCAAACAAAAAACGTAGCCAATCAATAATATTTCCCCTCTTTTCAATTAGTATAGCAAATGCACCTTTAATGCTTACCTCGGGGAAAAATCCCGGGTTTAACTTAAACGATTTAGGGGATACGCCACTAAATGAAATCTCCACTAATAGAGGGACCGGGAAAGGTAATCATGTTTTAATAAATAGGAAGTTTCTGAGTGTGTTTTGTTTTTTTTTTTGGGGAAATATGCTGTTGGTATAATAATATGGGGAATGAAAAGGGTTGGATAAGTATGATGTTGTAAAAGTAAATCAAAATAAAGCTGTATGCTTTTGCCTGGACGTCTACAGGCGCTTTATGTATATTAAAATAATTAATTAAATTAATTAATTATTTAATTAAATAGTATCTACTTCGGTGATGGGGGGGGGGGGGGGACAGTATCTTTTTTAGATTTTTCATCAAAAGTCGAAAACTATGCGGCCTGAAAAAAAGAAAAAAAATGTGCATACAAATGTTTGAGTATGTGCAAACAGCGCTCTTTCATATGATACCTCACATGCCTTGGTAGCCCGAATTTTTAAGACCCCCCTTTTCAGTACCTGTTGCAGAAAAAAAAAAAATTCTTTCTTATTTGAAAAATAGTTGGGCAAACGTCATTTAAAACTGTTCCAAATTTCAAGTTGATAGCATTCGTAGTTCTTGAGATCAGCGGCCTGCTATCTGTTAGGAAATTATATATCTGTGCCGCGATCCTAAAAAAGCATAAGACACTTAAGTATGACAAAAACATAATATTAAAAAGGAGAAAAGATATTATTGTGCAAGTCCCACAATCTAAAACCAATTTTGCTGCTACACAGTATAATAAATAATCAGCACGATTATACAATAAAATTAATAAAGACATATACATATACACTGAACAACTTCATAAAGGTAAGAAAATGCTAGTAGAATGGTTAAAATCACGCACGTATTCAGACATCGAATTACTGTTACAATAAGTGGAAATTAGTTATACTTGCACCGTCACACCTACACTTACATGCTCCCTCATACACACATCCACACCACTCACACACCTCTCACACTCCACACACCTCACACACAACACGCACCACACACACTTGACACACCTCACACACCCCACACACATCACACACTTCGCACACCTAACACAACCATATCAATATATTCATTCACGAGCGAGCGAGCATGCTTGAAGTTATAAATATAATACTGTACGTAAATGATAATAAAGCATGAAACACGCGCTCGAAAAAAGATGTAATCTAAGAAAAAAAAAAAAAATTAAATTAAATTATTTTTGTAATTTGTAAGTTGTACAAACAGCCAAAGCTATGGAAGAGCGGAGTCTCCTAACACAGGCGTTATTATGCTTAAAAGGAGGCTCCAATCATAAACTAATATGTAAACTATGTAGTTGGTACAGTAATAAATATTTTATTTTATTTTATTTTTTTATTTTTTATTTTTTTTGAGATATCCAGCTGTTACAGACAGACAGATAAACTGAGTCGCACCATAAGGGTTCCTTTTTACCATTTTGGTACGGAAGCTTAATGACAGCATTTTCGCAAGCATCATAAACAGAGATAGTTTATCACATTAATTTCCAACATATTTGTCTAACGGTTCTAGTATTTTCTCCTTCGATCCTATATTGGGGATTATAACTATTAGGAGACGTCAATATGTCTATTTTCCCCGTTGTCCACTGGGACTGTCTGCGCCAGAGTTATTGTTTTCTAAAATAATGTTGAAGTGTTGTTTATTTATTGATATTATAGTTTTTGTAAACTGTGAAAGACGAATAGGTACTTATCAATATAAATAAAAAGAGAAGTCATGACTGACTGACGGACTGACTCATCATCGCCCAGTCCAAACCCTTGGACCTAGAAAGCAGAAATTTTGCACAGCGGTTCCCTTTGTAATGTAGACAAGGAATAAGGAAGGAATTCCTGGTAGTACGTTCCCGTGGGATATTTTCCGACATCCACGCGGGCGAAGCCGCGCGGGTAATGCTAGTGTAAGATAAATGTTGTTGCAGGTTATTAACTGCTACATTTTGTTTTACATAATGCTGTAATAGTGATAATTTATTAGCAATTTTCCTATTTCAAGAATATTATTTTTCTCAAAAATAATAATGTTTATGCCCAGTGGAGTTACCACGCCCCGACTTACAAGTGTCATTGTCATCATCAGGTCGTGTCAGTCATGTGTTCGAACCAATCTATAACTATACTCTATGGTTCGAACCCAGGCAGGCGCATTCTTTTGTGTACTTTATTTCATCACCGTTGCTATCAAAATGGTGAAGGAAAACATCGTGACGAACTCGGCATGTCCAAAAAAAACCTAAAATTCGAAGACAAGTGACATCTATCAACCCGCACTGGGCCCGCGTGGTGGATTATGGCCCACGCCCACTCACAGAGAGGAGGCCTGTATCCCAACAGTGGGAACGTTATAGGCTGATTATGGTGGATGGTGCAATAATGTATTAATGTTGTCTGAATTTAAAGAGCATCAATCGGCAATTCAGCCTATTTCTGACCACTGCTGGACATAGACATCTCTATGCTACGCCACAACACCATGTCGTCAGCCTTCCGCATCCAGTCTGTCCTAGCCACCTTCTTCAGGTTGTAGGTCCATCTAGCTGGGGGGCGTCTCACACTACGCTTGCCTTGACTCGTCTGCTCCACCGGCCATCGGTCCTTCGACAAACATGGTCAGCCCAATGCCACTTTAGCTTGCTTAGTCTGCAAACTATGTCAGTAACTCCAGTTCTTTTCCAGATAAAGAGCATATTAACCACATATTTATCGCTTAGGTACCTACTCACGCACTCTACAACTCCTTTATTGACTGGACTACTGTTCCAGCCACCTTTTTGAGATCGTCGGTCTATCTAGCTAGGGGGCGACCCACATTACGCTTGCCGATGCGCGGTCTCCTCTCCAGGACTCGTCTGCTCCGCCGGCCATCGGTCCTCCGACAAACATGGCAAGACCACTGCCACTTCAGCTTGCTTAGTCTGCAAGCTATGTCGGTAATTCCGCTTCTTTTCCGGATAAAAAGCATAATTTAACCACATACTTATCGGCTTACCTGTTGGTTAATTTATCCAATTGCGCCTAGTCTCTTTTAATTGATTTTAAGAAACCTCTTACCAATATCAGCTTGGCCTTGGCTGTTTGGAGCACTTCATCCTGACCAATGTTCTGAAAGCAATAAATAAAAAATAAAAATTCCTTGAATGGTTTCAAGATCTACAAAAAAAAAATTTCCTGCAAAACGTTATCATTATCAGTAGATATTATTTCTCTATAAAGACTCTACTCTATAAAGGTTAAACATCGCTTGTTTAAAATATTCGCCTCTCGTATCTTATCAGGTTATCAGTTTATCACACTTACTTTTCCTCGACAATATTTTTTCCAGTGTAACTGACACTGTAGCTTGCGCCATGTTTTTATGTTGGGGCCATTAGAGCTGCTTTTATAATATAATTTAAAGTATTTTTTTATCAAACATGATCTCAGTAGGGTAGTGTTTTTGTTTATAATTTCATTTTAAAGATTTTTTGCATGCTGAAAAAAAGTAAGCAAAACTTTATTTTTTGCAAAATAAAGATACTCTATTCTATTCTTAGTAGTAAAGTAGTTCTAAACGGTAATAGAAAAAAAGAATAATAAAAATACTGTTTTTTTACCCGACTGCGGCGAAGCCCAAAAGGAGGGTTATGTATTTGACCTGTATGTATGTATGTATGTATGTATGTCCGTTTCTTTGTTCCCTCGTAACTCCTAAACGAATGAACGGATTTACATAAATTATACGTCTTTAGATTTGTCTTGGTAGCGAAAGTGTCACTGGTTACATTAAAATCAAAAACAAAGTAAAATGGCGGATTTGGGGTGCCATATTGTGGAGATCGAAATTTTTTTTTCTTCTAATACCATCGAGTGGGATATCAAAATGAAGGATTTTAAAAGGTGATTACGAAAATATATGCAACTTATACGGTTAAAAGTAATTCAAAGTGACAAATCGTAAAAAACACATAAAAAAAAAGCTTGGCTATTTTTGTGCACTTGATCCAAAAAAAATTACTCTCACGACCAAAACTCCTTGCAAGAACTAAATCGTCTGCGAAATCTTTCTCATTTGTAAACTAAAAAGCTGGAAATAAAAAAAGTAATGAAACAAACTAAAAACAAGCCCATTTTAAATTAAATAAAAGTTGAAAGCAGGCGGGACCCATTCCATTTTTATATTTTCTAACTCAAATGGGTCTCACCTGCTTACAACTTTTATTTAATTTAAAATGGGCTTGTTTTTAGCTTTTTAGTTTTTTACCGCAGTCGGGTTTTTTAGTTTTTTTAATTACTTTTTTTATTAACTCGGTTTGTTTTTAAAGGACAATGCTCATGGATGTATAGAACCCCTTACCATTCTGCATCAAAATCAAACTTCGCGACCACAACGCAACTACAACGATTTTTCTGTCTGCAAAAACTAGCCACAACATAATCACATCGCAACTACTAGCGACAACGCAAACACAGTCCGTCTTATTACAAAACGCGATCTAAATTTAGTACTAGGATTCTTACTAGGTTTAAACCATGACTAAATAAAACGTTATTATAAAATGAAGTTTATCACTAGTTCATGAACTATCCATGGTACTAAAGTTAAACCACAGAGACCCCTAGTTTATCTATTGGACTAACTGCAGTACTAATTTATTTGAGGTTAGCGTCGTTGTCAGTTGTCGTTGTTGTGTGTCGTTTTACTTACAAATTGTTAAAAATGGATATTAATAGGATTGATTTGATGGATTTGGAAGATTTGGATATGCTGGAGACGTCTCGGCGATCTTACAGACAACGTTATCGCGTGAATCCTTTTGAATTGAGTGACGAAGATTTTAGATACAATTAAAGGTTCACAAATCCGTATATTCTTCCACTCTTTAGTTTTCTACATGTTTACTGATGTTTTCGTGGACTTATCTTCTATAATATGTGCTGATTGAGCAATAAGCAGACGTAATATATCCTATAATTATAAGAGCATCGCGTTAAGTAGTCGAAATAAGATGATACATAGCATTGCTTACCTAATAATAATTTAAAATCCATGTTTTAAGTACCAACTTCATAACAGTAACAGTAATACTAAAAACAATTAATAAGAAGTGCATTCAGGTATTTATTAGTAGGTAAGTATAGGACGCAACAAAAACATTCGTCTCAACTCTCAAATTACGCGCGCCGCCCGCAGTATTTAAATCACTCCACTTCACGCTAGAGGTGTTAAAAAATATGACAACTTGTTTACAAAATGCACGTCAAAAGTATAAGTTGTGCTTGTTCAATATATTGTAACTTATACAAAGAACAATGTTTGACCTATTTTCGTATTGATAAATAATTATTTAAGCATTTCAAGTGATACTATTATATCAATATTTAGAGAAACGGAACGTTGCTTCAAATAAATACTATACGATCTTGGTACGAACGAATGAAAGAATGTCATTTTTGTTTCTTATCTGTGGTTATTTTAAAAGCATGGACCTTCATTGCTATAACCATGGTACTAACTGATCCTCGGATGGTCTTCGTTTTGTAATCGGAACACATTTTGATCCTGGTACTAACTTTAATACCGTAACAATCCTAGACCTTTTAGTCTTGGTTTAAACCAGTACTTAAGCATTTTTTTGTAATAAGACGGAGTGTAACTGCAAGAAGTTGCAGCGACATTATTCACACGTAACCACTACTTGCCCACATTTCGTCGCTACGATGTGGTGTGGTTGTTGTTGTACGTGTGTACCGGCCCTTAGTATGTCTAAAAACACTCAACTTTATTTAACTGTTTCTATTACCTACTTTCACTAGTTCTACAAGACTTAGGTATTTGAATTTTAGTTTCTGTGTTGTGTTAATTTTCTTATTTTTTTATTGCAGATCAACTAGTAGGTTTGTGAATGGTTTCTCTCTGTTCCTCCAAAACAAACAATTATTCAGTGCAACTGAAGTTTTCAAACGCTAATTATAATTAATGTATACAAAATATTGTAAATATTGCATCCATGCCTCGGAAAGCACGTTAAGCCGTTGGTCCCGGCTGTCATTCGTGGATCTTTGACAGTCGTTACGGGTCGCCTGATGCCCGAAAGTCTGACAACCGGTTTTACTAAGGGATATCGTATTACCCATTAGCTGGGTTGTGGAGGTCAGATAGGCAGTCGCTCTATGTAAAATACTGCTATTTGCATCCGGTTAGTCTGGAAGCCGACCTCAACAAACATAGTTGGGAAAAGACTAGGCAGATGATGATAAAAAATGTCGTAAATCTTTTTAAAAGAGTAAAGATGGAGTTTCTTGCCCATTCTTATTTATACAAACCTACCTTTTAGAAGGGGCAACTAGGCAAAAATTTTCTTGTAAAGTTTGACGTTCAAAAGTGCTTTTTATTATGGTGTCTATTTGAAATAAATGATTTTACTTTGACTTTGCTTCCTTCTACCACCGCTATGCCTCTGGCCTCAAGGCGAGTCGCGACATAAATCTGCATGTTTTTTTAAATATTTTGTCGCCCGTGCAGTAATTTATCTTTTGTTTATATACTAGAACTCTTAATGAGCACTTTCTTACAGTTTGCGATGTTTTATTTGTATTCTTTGTTGCCGGGAACTCAATTTAATTTAATGTATTCTTTTAGATGAGTATCTTTGTAATGGGTCATTTGTATGTTTAAGTGGATGTGTTTTTGTGGTATTTAAGATTTTTTTTAGAATGTGGGTTGGGTGTTGAAAGGGCGGAAGAAAAAGTAAGCTTCTTAAATAATATTAATATTATGATTTCTTTATGTCGTGTAGGTACAGTCAACAAAAGAGATATCTAGGCAGGGTAGAGTAACATACACACATCAAAAGTGTCTAGGGATCAAGCATTTTTATGCGGATTTCTTGAGATTGAGATGTGGCTTTGTAATAAATTTATGATTTTATAAATTTATATGGATCCTTTTTGGTGCATTTCATAATTTGAATCAGGAACTGTGAATCAAATTCGAGTAAAAGATGAAAATCAGCTGTCAATATTTTCCCTATAAAAACATACAACGCATTGAAGACATTATTAGTGCTACTGTTTCCCTACTACTGATTAAAACCAACGTTATTATGGAGCGGCGACGTCATTTAAGCAGGGAAGAAATGCTCAGAGCCGTGGGAATGATAGAAGCTGGTTCCCGGCAACGTACTGTGGCTTTAGCTCTGAATACAAGTCAGAGTGTTATCAGTCGACTTTGGACACGTTACCGAAGCACTGGTACCGTGGCTGAGCGCCATGGAGGACGGTATCGCTGCACCACACGGAGACAAGACCGATACATTCAAATCTTAACTCGAAGAGCTCCAACTATAACCGCCATGATGTTAGCCGTGAGGCTTCATCACTCTTCAGGGAACTTAATTAGCGACCAAACAGTCAGAAACCGCTTGCATGAAGTGAACCTTCATTCCCGAAGACCGCTACGGGTACCACCTATAGCAATGCACAATCGTAGGATTCGATATCAATGGGCTCTTGAACACAGAAATTGGGCAGAAGAACAATGGCGTTTCGTGTGCTTTTCTGATGAGTCTCGTTTTGGTATGAGACCGGATACAAGACGTATACGACACTGGAGAACCCCTGGACGCCAACAGCGATTAAAATCCTGCCAGGAAGTCCATCCTTATAGTGGTGGAACCATCATGGTATGGGCGGGTATTTGGATCGGCGGAAGAACTGAGTTGATTTGGATCAGAGGCAACCTCAACGCTCAAATTTATGCTGAGACGATTGTATCAGACGTCATCGTTCCTCTACAAGTGCAAATCGGTCCCTTATTTCAGTTAATGCATGATAATGCACGACCGCACACCGCAAGAGTTGTAAGACAGACTCTCGCCGCAGCTAACATCAATGTCCTGCCCTGGCCTGCTCAGTCGCCAGACTTGAACCCGATTGAGCATGCATGGGATATGCTACAGAGAAGAGCTCTGCCGAATATGGAGGGTATCCAGTCGCAAGAAGACCTTTTTTTGTTGTTGCAACGAACATGGGCGGCCATTCCACAGCGTGATTTGGATGAACTCATTTTGAGTATGCCAAACCGATGTTCTTGTGTTGTTAGTGTTCGCGGTAGAAACACGGATTATTAATTGTTTAAGTTACCCAATAAAATTTTAAAGAAAACTGTTATTTCAGTCTTTTTTTCGAACTTTAATGTTAGTGGTTCAAATGTCAAAAATCCCTTTATTAGGAAAATGGCAAATTTCTTTATTAATGCAAAGGTGACTTGGTTTATCGTTACTGTGACAAACGAAAACACTTTATTTGATGAATCCTTAAAGAAAATTTTAATTAATATCAATCAGGAGAAAAGTTATTGCAAAAATATATGTTGATCCCTAGACACTTTTGATGTGTGTATTTGTATGAAAATTGCGTAATGTTCAATTTATATACATTACTTTGTTTTTGCAATACTCCTACACAAAATTGTATATTGTCACGAAATTGAACATGAAGCAATTCACATACAAATATGTTAGTATACCCTGCCTAGATATCTCTTTTGTTGACTGTACCTATATGTGTAAGTGGATCAAATACTCACCATGGAAATCATTGTGTGAATCGCCAAAATATCCATTTATAACTAAACTGACTTCTACCCGCGACTTCGTTCGCGTGGAAGTCGTCGTATATATCGATCTTATAAGATACACAAAAACTCCCTCGGCCCCCGACCTACTGCGTCGCATCGCCTCGCTCGCCCGCCGCTATTACTTCGTTTTCGCTTAGCGACTTACTGACTTTTTTTTTGCTTGGCTCCTACGGGTCGTTAGCGTGATGTTTAATACCGGAAGGTATTGGTCAAGAATAGGGACATCAAATGCAAAAAAAAATTCTAATCCGACTGGTAATTCCAGAGATTACCGCGTTCAAACAAACAATACTCTTTAGCTTTATTATATCAGTATCTAATTATGGTAAAGATCAGGAGCGTAGGTACAGCCGAGATATAAAAACCACATTTTTATGAATATTTCCTTTAAACTGTTCGAGTAACTGAATCAGGAAAAACACTTTCAAGGTAAACATTTTTTCTTAGTAATTTTTCTCACCGAAAATAAATTACTTCCTCAAAAAAAATGAACACGAGATTTTCTGATGAAACGCCAAATTCTGAACAAAACCACTTTGAAAAATTAAATGCATTATTAAAGTGTAGTTAATTTAATTCGAAGTTAGTGGTCCGTTAAAACTTAACTGGTAACTGGTACATTTGAATTTTAATAAAAGGCTTTGTAAACTTTTACATAATGAAGGTGAACGAAGTGCGGGAAACTAAACTAATATATTCATAATCACGCTTCCATTCTTCCGGTTCCGCAATATTTTAACAGCTGCTGCAAATTGCCCGGAAACCATTATGACGAGATAAAATATATCTGTTACTCTTATTTGGAAATGTAGATAGTTGGGACTAGAAAATCATTGATCATTGTGACTGACATTAATGTATTTTTAGCCATTACCATGTTACCATTTTGTGTCCATGTTTTTTTCGCCATTTGTTTTTTTTTCTGTCATTTTATTATTATTTCGTTTATATTTTTTTTTCCATATAATATATATTTTTAAATATTTCTTATAAATGATAAAAAAAACAACTTTGTCCTGCTCTCGACGCAAGCTACCGGTGGTTAGAAAGAGAGGCAACTTCTAGGTGAATATAACTGTAGGTAATAACGCTGTGCAATCTGAATTGCACTTTCTTGTGTCGTAGCAAGAGTCGTTATTTATTTAAATGATTTTGCGGAGTAAATCTTCTGTTCTTGTACTATTATGTATTCTGTGCTTGTACTATAGTTTATGTGTGGAAAACATAAATGAAAAATAAATAAATAAATAGGTCTACCTATGCGAGTGCTCCAATCGTATGGAAATCGGTATAGAATTCGTATGAATCTGTATGAGTAATAGGGATGATGCCTGGGTAAAAAAAAAAAAAAAAATCTGTTTAGTTCGCCAGTCAGATATTAAAAATATATTAGACACGTATTTTTTGCTTTATCGTATTAATAAAACATTACTTACTTAAAACGCATTAAAGTTGGAGATTGCGGGCTCGCTACGTCACAACTTTATCAAACTACGTATAATGTCTAGCAAGGAATGACGTCAAGCCACATTTTAACCCAATATATCACCGTAATCTATCGATTACGTGAAAAAAGAAAAAAGTATGAGTCCAATATTTTTATACTAAATGATAGACAAAAAAAAATTAAGTCATCGTCCCTATTTTGGGACATTCGTCTTTGCTCGTCGGTAACAAGCTATCTTCAGCACCATTTTATGAAAACAAGAAGTGTATTTAAAATACAAATATTATACGAGAAGTGACAAAAGCTTTAAGCTGTGAGCTTATAGTATTAAAACTAATAATGTATTCACTGCCACGCTTGCGTTCTGGAAGTTCGTTAAACACTCCTGGCGTTACGGAGACGTGACATCAAACAAACAGACGAACAAACAAATGACGTCACATAATAAGCGGCTCTGATGTCTTGCACATCAGCTCCCCCCTTTATTATTATGAAAATTGCCAATTGTTTGAAGTAATATTAGAGCAACACATGACGTCACTACCTTAGTTATAGGTCTTATCAAAATAAGAGTAGGTGGTGGAAAAGCCAGCCATTTCTCCAATGGCTGAGCGGTACTAGTGTGTATCCCAGTATTAAAAAAAGCTAGTATAGTTATTTCACCTTTCTAGGATTTTAGAGATCATATATAAAGCCGCGTCCTAATACGCAATCGTAGCGTGCATAATGTCACTTTTTATTCGGGAAACCGGAAAACGCCCTCTGTCGGCTCGACCACGCATTCAGGTTCACCGTACAAAATGTATCATGATAATAAATAAATAAAAAAATAAAAATATTTTATTGACATAAAAAAAATGGAGACATTTTCAATTGAAGCCCTAATGATGAGCCCTATGATGATAACGCGACGCGGGGTACATGGCCGACGCTGGTCTAAGGGTGCTTTTCCACCAGAGATGTGCTATGCTACGTTGCTATGGATGCATTTGATATCCACCAATCATATTCATTGGTCCACATAGCATAGCACTGGTGGAAACGGGTTCAACTAAGCTATGTTTGATGCGTGCTATGGATGCGTGCTATGGCTGCGTGCTATAAGTAGATGCGTGCTATGGATGGGAGCTATAAATGCCTGAGTGGTGTAGCTGCCGCTCCCCGTGCCTTCCCTACTGTCGATGCATCGCATAGCTCGAGCTGCGCATCTTCCTCGCACAGCTACCTCGCGGCGGCGCATCTTCCTTCATAGCACAACTTACACGCTCCGCTTCACAGCTTAGCATTAGTGGAAATGGTAACATAGTTTCGTAGCTTAGCTGTCACATACTCGCAGAAAAAGCAGCTTTAAAAGCCCCTGTGTTAACTGTGACAAAGATTCTTCCAATAATAAAATTGTGATTCCTCTTGTAAAGACAAGGAAGTTAATTGCTAAGCAAATCAAGTGAGAAGTATCTAAGTACAATCAAAGTTGCGTCATTTGTCATCATGGCCCAGTGGTTAAGGCTTCGCCTCTCATGCACGAGGTTGTGGGTGCAAATCCGGGCAAGTACCAATGTAATTTTTTCAATTCATAAATATACTTTCTGAGTTGATCTTGGCCATTACTCTGACATCGGTGCAGGAAAAACATCGTGAGGAAACAAGAGGGCCTAGACAAAGTAACATTCGATTAGCGATGACGCTAGAGAAAAACCAAAAAGCCAAAAAAAAAATGTATGAGATTGACAAAAGCTACTAAAATCTCACGTGATCATGTCAATGTCACTTTGAAGCTGTAGCGATTGTAGAAATAGAGTCCACTCCATTTACAATAAGATTAGAAATTTAAACAAACCTTTTTTACAGTCCGTTCAACCGATTTTGACTTCTATTTCGTTGGTGGCATGACAAATGGCAGCTGCAGTAAAAAGTTGGTATTGCAATCACTTTTTTGCCTTTAATGCCATCCTTAAGCCTACATAATAGAAGTTAAAATCGGTTGGACTGACTGTCAAATAGGTTTGTATAAATGTCTAATCTTACTGTAAATGGAGTATAGGCCCTCTAAACTTTAAATTAATATAATAAGTCTGAAATCGCCAACCCGTCTTAAACAAGCTCGTGCTTTCTCTGTATGAGAAGAGGCCTTTGCCTTGCGGTGGGAAAATAATAGGCTGATATTATTATGCTTTAATTTTTTACCTTATTTTCTTCGTCATGGTAACCCATTATTTTAAAGTAATTTAAGTTGAGTTTAACCAAACTGTTTACGCTGCTCATATGTTTTATGTAATTAGGACCTACCTTCTTCGTAAGACCTCAGGCTACAAACTGTCTCTCATGTGTCACCTGATAATATAGATTAGGTTCTGTCTGTCATAAAATATGACGCAGGTTGAGTTAAGATTATGACGTAACATCACACTAATATTATAAAGGAGAAAATTTTTCAGTGTGTGTGTGTTTGTTACTTCTTCACGCTCAAACGGCTGGACCAATTTTGATAAAATTTGGTATGGAGCTAGCTGACACCCTGGATAAGTTATTTTTTATTCCGGTCTAAGCGGGTGAAACCGCGGAGCGCAGATAGTGTATCACAAATAAACATAATATTGTTAATACTGGAAAACTTACTGAAAAGTGGATACTACCTAGTCTGGAAAATGGAATATCTCTCGAAAGCGCTCGCTGTACGGAGAAATAGAGAATTGTGACCTAATCCACCAAGTCAGAAAGTCATGAAAGGAATGTCTTTGTTTGGAGTCTTGCAACAGCAGGGTTTGGTTTTTATCTACATTAAATCATAAATTATTAAATGAGCAATATTTGTATATACTCGTATATATACATATGTATATATACGAGTATATACAAATATTGCTAATAGGGGTTAAAGTATGAAATTGCCGTTTATTGTATTAGGAAATTCGAGTTGACATAGAACCTTCATGGTTTGAGATTTTTGAGTGAAACTTTTTTCACATGGTACCTATGAAGTTCTTCTTTTAAAAAATGTGCAACATTCGGTTATCAACTTTCAGTTGTTTTTTTTATTCAGCTTAGACAAGAAAGATGGATACTTCAAAAATTCGAGTTATTTTTGAATACGAGTTCCGACGCGGAACTAACGCGGCAGAAACAGCTCGCAATATCAATGTTGCGTTTGGAGAGGGGACTGCTAATGAACGCACCGTGCGATTTTGGTTTAAACGCTTTCGTGATGGAAACTTTGATTTGAAGAACGAACCACATGGAAGACCGCCCACACAGGTGAATAACAGTGAATTGAAAGAGATAGTGGAAGCCGATCCGAGCCAAACTACCCAGGAGTTAGCGGCATGGTTTAACGTTACCTTACCAACAATATTGACTCATTTGCGTCAAATCATTAAAATAAAAAAATATGAGAAATGGGTGCCTCATGATTTGACTGATCTGCAGAAAGAAACGCGTGTTGAAACCTGTGTTGCCTTGTTGAATCGATACAGAAATGAAGGAATATTGGATCGAATTGTGACATGTGATAAAAAGTGGATTCTTTACGATAACCGTAAACGAAAAATGCAATGGCTAACCCCAGGTCAAACGCCGCAGCAGTGTCCTAAAGCAAAGCTTACCAATAAAAATGTAATGGTAACTGTTCGGTGGTCTCAGCATGGTGTTATTCACTATAGCTTTCTCCGATCTGGTCAAGAAATAACGGCAGATGTCTACTGTGCCGAACTCCGAACAATGACAGCAAAACTAGCAGTGAAACAGCCCCGACTCATGAATCGATCTTCACCATTATTGCTCCATGATAACGCGAGATCTCATACAGCACGAGAAACCGTTTTAACTCTACAGGAACTGCAATTAGAAACCATTCGTCACCCTCCGTATTTGCCAGACCTTGTTCCAACGGACTACCATTTTTTTCGTGATTTGGACAATTTTCTACGTGATATAAAGTTTTCTTCTCAGGAGGCAGTACAAAATGCTTTTACACAGTTTGTCGAATCTAGATCACGAGAGTTCTATCGCATAGGCTTATATGACCTTCCTATTAGATGGCAGCAATGTATAGATAATAATGGTAATTACTTTGATTAAGTAAATATGTTAAATTAAAAAAAAAAAACGAATTTCAATTTTTCAGTACAAATCAGCAACTTCATACTTTAACCCCTAATACTCGTATAATGCCGCCCACCGGCATGTATTTCAGTATTCAGAAAAATACGGGTGGTCATGTGACCACCCGTATTTTTCAGCATGTGCTGATAGGTGGCATAGTATGTGTATATTTGTAATCACGATCTCGAAAACGGCTCTAACGATTTTGATGAAACTTGCAAATGGCAATATTTTAACAACAGAATAGCTGTGCTTTTTATGGCAAATAAATTGCAATATCGTTACAATTGGGTAAGTTTGTTAAGCGCATTTCAAGGGAAAACCCGATAAACCGCTTCCAATAAACAAAACGCCTGAATACCCCACAAAAGGCTTTAAGTCATATCATATAATTAATTTAAACGAAATCGTCCATAAACAATTACATTCTCGCATCACTATTACTTTATACGTTAATACGAAACAAATGGTAATGTAACCGGGATGAAATGCAAATATATTCAATTAATCCATGAGCCCGTCTGTATTGGGTGTCGCTAAGCTGCGATTGGCGGATTGGCGTTAAGTCGTCCAACCGTACGAAAGTGGTTTGACGTTTATAGAATAGGGACGTGGGTGAATTGGAATATGTTTGCTTATTAGTTTTAGTGAGGGGGGCTGTTGGTTCAGGTTCGGCCAATTTTGAGGCTTTGAGTATAGTCTTGGATATTTGGGATACTTCGGCATCGGCTTTGATTATATTGGTAAATCTTTGCTGGTAAGTTCTGAAGTTTCTGTTGGAAAGGACGTTGATTGATAGTTGCCGTTGTGAAGTAGAACTTGTACACTCTGAAATGACGCACCCCACTACTTAAGGCGAGTAGTGCCAAAAATCACAAGCCTGGAGATATAGAATATTTTGAAATTTCCTATGCTCACATTGAGCATAGGAAATTTGAAAATGTTCCATATATCCAGACTTATGAATTTTTTCTCAATGGTGGGGCTAGTTGGCGGCACTACTCGCCTTAAATAAAAGAGGGGCGCATCATTTCAGAGTGGACAAGCCCTGGCAGTAATCTTAAATTCTAGATTGGTAGGCATTTCTATACCGATTTCTATAATTATAATGATATTTGCTTTTGCCCGCGGCTTTGCCCTTAACTCACGGAATCGTACTGTACTGCGTTTGTGTTAATCCAGGTTGCAAATCAATCAGGTTGCAGGTTGTTGGTTGGTGGTTGGTTGTTGGTTGGTTGGTTGGTTTGCAGGTTTGGCAAACTATCTGTGTGCCAAAGTTCATCCAAATACTAATGTTAGATGGTTAGAACCATAATACTATCGTGAATTCATGCAAGCCTAGTACTTTATGTTAGGATTACTGCTCAGAATTGTGCACGTGTTGTGTCGTGAACAGAATACCGTCTTGTATGCATGCAACGTACTACCGGAATAGAAAGTATTCTATGTGTTAAATCCAGGTGTGTCAAACTTCATCCAAATCCGTTCAGTCGTTTTAACGTGATCGAGTAACAAATATCCAAACATATACAAACTTTAATTATTAAAACTCCAAACGTCAAAAAAGAAAGCAATTTCACACGGAACATAAAACTAAACTAACTTCACTTCTAACGTGCGAAGCACAAGCAGAGGTGCAAAAATAAAACATAAACCTACAACACGACTCCATATATTCATAAATTCTTCCAACTAATAACATAGGAAAACGTTAGATGTACGCGAGACGAAAGCTGGCGTGGAGTCGACAAGTGCTCATCTTTTCGGGGACTATTAAATTACTTTATTCACCTTCGTGCTAGCTGCTATGAAACAGATGAGGTGGCGTAAGTGTTGAAGGAAGAGCGTACGTAATAATGCCTGAAAAATACAGGTGTTAAATTAATTTGATGTATAGAAAATTTAAGTAATTTTTGTAGAAATAATATTCTTGAAACCGAAAAATATATTGTAATCCTGAAAATCTCATGTTTGGAAATAGATGACAAATAATTTATTTCTGTAAGTACCTGTGTAATTACCTGTGTAATTCTGTAAGTACCTGGGAAATACACCTACTCGTAATAGTACTTCATTTATGGTGTCATATTTAGGGCTTGCCTTGCTTAATATTTAATCCCCACATTAAATTTTTGGTCTATGAGAAAGAAATACACAGCAAAACTAATTTTTCAAAATAAATTATTGGCTCTCCACGCTTCAGCACGCGGTATCTTTGTTCTACGCAGCATTGTTTCTCAAATATGATGACCATGTGCCAAGTAAAGAACTTCGTTCAGTAATGTAGTCTTTGTCACCCAATAGTAATTGAGATGTTTCAACGTATTACGCATGATGTGTGTCTATCTAGCTGGCTCCACTGCGCCACAGCAGCGAAACTAGTGTAGATTGTGAGCTTGTTGAATGTACCTGTGTAATCGAACGAAAATTTTCATTACCTCCGCCACAAAGATGAAAATCGCATTTTTTTCATTCATTTCAGTTGCCATCCCTTTGTTATTATGCCTACATGAAGATTTTATTGAAGATACTCCTTCCAATCAATCTGCCTAGCCTTTTCCCAACTATGTTGGGGTCGGCCACTAGTGTAATTTATATGGAGCGACTGCCTATCTGACCTCCACAACCGAATTATCTACTGGGTAATACGATACCCCTTAGTAAGACTGGTTGTCAGACTTTCAGACTTCTGACGACCCGTAACGACTGTCAAAGATCCACGAATGACAGCCGGGACCAACGGCTTAACATGCTTTCCGAGGCATGGAGGAGTCTCGGTATGTAAAGATGGTCATCCCATCCATGGTCTAACTCCGGCAAGCGTAGCTTAACCTGATGGATCGACCCGTACGGCGGTTAGCCACGAGCTCGAGAAGATACTCCTTTCAATATACCTTTCAAATTATCAATTTATTTTCGAGAAATTTGGGTAGTGCGGTCAGCAACAGAAGTCGGTTAACACTGCTAATTTTTGGCATCATGGCATCATCTAAATTAACACAAAATGATTCGTTATACTGCTTTTTTTTTTCGTATAACTATTAAGAGTTAATGTTCTTAAAATTTTAAGTACTTTTGTTCCGATTTGAATTAAATATTTCGCTTAATAATTAAGATTAAAAAACTGCAAGTGTTAATCGACTTTTGTTGCCGATTGTACAGCTGAATTTACATTCGAAGGTTTTCACAAGGGGCCAAACACATATTCACGCATGGCTAGACCCGCTTCAGCTCATAAATTAAACATCATCCGAAACTCAGACGTCTGTGCAATTTATGACGTCTAACTGTGAAACGGACCTGTCCTTTTGTGATGCGTACACAAGTCTGGAATATTCCAGTTTATGCATTATAACCGCTCTTCTAGAGAGCTTACCTCAAGGACGGTGCACTAAGAGAAATGTTTCTTGACTTTATAAGGAAACTTGTAGGTACCTCTAACAACTAACATAGTTCGTAGTTCTGGCTTTCAAGTGTTCCAGTTCCTGGAAGAAAATAAGTTCAACCCATCTTCTGTCTTAGAAGCTAGTGTGATTAGCTGATTACCAATGGTGAAGGGTCTAGAGATACAAAAATCCTTGGCTTCAATAAAATAAATAAATTAGAAAAATCAAAAAACCCGACTGCAGAAAAGTCAACATAAGCAATGCACTAAAATGATCGAAAAAAGATTGAAAATTTAAAACAAAATTAAAATAAACTAAGTAAACTCTACTTCGGTTTAACAGACTATATTATGATGAAAGCCTATAAATGAGTCCTATAGAATCAAATCCGACTATTTGTATAAGTTTTTGGTAAAAACGAACTGTGATTATGGCAACATTCAAAATTTCAAATACTTTCTAACGAATTTTAATGTCCATGAGATGGTTATCTTTCATAAAAAATCCACTCAAAAGTGACAGCTATTAGTAACAAATCAAAATTATTTCTGCAAAGATTCAAAATCAAACATGAATCGTTTTTCTTTCATTGCCACTATTTAGTCCAAATCCATTTTTATTCTATAGGACTCAAATACTCGCATAACAGACGGCACCCATTTGCAAATTATAAACCAAAAGAAAATTAATCGGTCCCGCCTGCTATCAAACTTAATGTGAGTATTCAAATTAGACTTTCAAGTACTGCATACTACTCACACTTACATTACCTCCGTCCACATCAACCCATTGTCCAAAGTTAAATCTATTTCAATTCGCATCCCACTTCATAATATCGACAGTCTGGAGAGTTACCTACATGTACAAATGTATAACACAGTATCTGTATGCAAATTTTCGCGTGCATTGTGCGTTTCTGTCGCGTCAATAGCATGGCCGGGGGAATTTCGGTAACAATTGTGTTCCCCGTTAAATTGTGTTGTATAAACTGATGTACTTTGTTTCGACTTTGTCTGTATGTTTCGTCTGTTTTGAAGGTTTTGTGTTTGTACCTTTGGAATTGAGTTGGGTGTTGACGTGATTCGTTGGATTAAATGGTATGTACTTGTAGTTGCTTTTAAAATAGGGATGCTGTCTACATATAGTATTTCATTGGTTGAGCTAAAAGTTCGCAGTACTTACCCACAGTTACCTCTGAACTTGGGATGGCTTCTACATAAAAAGTACCAACGTTGTGTATATACACAAATGTTTGTGTCGTAATAAATAAATATCAATTCTAGATTTACTCAGCCTATAACGTACCCACTGCTGGGACACACATAGGCCTCCTCTCAGTGAGAGGGAGTGGGTGTAGTCTGGTTGGTAGATGTCATAAGTCTACGAATCTTTGGTTCTAGGACATGCCGGTTTCCTCACGATGTTTTCCTTCACCGTTTTGAGAGCAGTGGTGATGAAATAATTTACACAAAGTATAGCGCATCTCGGGGTTCGAATCTACGATCTAAAACTCGTAAATCACGGCCGTTACCACTGCGCCATCACTGCTCTCAATTCTAGATTTAGAACTACAAAAATAAAACGAAGTGAATTCAAAGAAAAAGAAATACCTACAATAGTAAACAACAAAACAACGTATAAGAAATAGAAAAAAAAGATCATAAGATTTCAATTATAAATAACAACACCACCTTATTGTATCTCATAAATACTCATCATACCTATAATGTATCTTATAAATCACTACAGCGACCCGCTCCTGCTTCGCATGATTTTTATATTCTCAAAATTATGGTGAAACCGCATCAAAATCCATTGTACAGTTTAGAAGAACAACGTGGTCAGACAGACATATACAAAAATGTATTATCTATGGATAGATATACCTAGAAGTAACACTGTCATGTTTTCTAATTTAATAATAAAAAAATAAACTGCACAGAGATTTACAAACAAATACGCTACATATATTTAAATTCAACACCCTAAAACCACAAGGTAAAACACCACCAACCAAAATTTAAAAGCCTCGCAAATTATATTTCACTCGGCACAAAACCTCATATTGCTATATCCGACACACACAACCTGGCAATTTGGCATTACCAAAGGATTTCAGTTCATTCCCTACAGTTTCTTACTGTCAAATTATCCTGAATGTAACGAACCGGATTAGGCTTGGGAAGAAAGTGACTTTTTTAGGGTTCCGTACTCAAAGAGTGGGAACGGGACCCTATTACTAAGGCTCTGCTCTCCGTTCGTACGTCCATCCGTCCGTCTGTCACAGGGCTGTATCTTTTGAACCATAATAGGTAGAAACTTAAGGCGAGTAGTAATGCCAACTAGCGCCGCCATTGAGAAATAAATCATACCTAAGTCAACGTTCACACGGACGTAAAAATATCGCGACGATTTTTTCTGTGCACTGGATTTTCAACGCTCCGCTGAGCGCCGAAAGTTGAAAATCCAACAGTGTGTTTTTTCAACGCGCCAGAATACACTCTGCTATTGTTAAGTTGGATTCTCAACCCTCGGCCCAACAGCGAGAGTTGAAAATCCAGTGCGCCATAAAATCCCGCCGCGATATTTTTACGTCCGTGCGGACGTCGGCTTAGTCTGGAGATATGGAACATTTTGAAATTTCATATAATGCTCACATTTTTAGTCAGATGAGGTAGGTCAGGTGAGGTTAAAAAAATCAACACTAAATCTCCTAGGTTCGAACCCTTAGCAGTTAACACCAAAAACGGCCGTTAACTGCTAAGGTTTCGAACCTAGGAGGTTTAGTGTTGATTTTTTTGATACGAAACATTTCTACTTCATCTGACTAAAAATGTGAGCATAGGAAATTTCAAAATGTTCCATATCTCCAGACTTATGATTTTTTCTCAATGGTGGCACTAGTTGGGAGCACTACTCGCCTTAAAAATTTCATAGTGTTTATGTCCGTTCAAAAAACAAATAATAATAAATAAATTAAAGTTAAAAATTAAAGGGGGAAGAAACGTGGTTTTTTTTTTGTTTTCTTTACACTAAAGTATTTAAAAAAGATATGTTGTGTTAAATATAATTATTATTGTAGGGTGGTACGGGACCCTTCGACTCCCACTTGGCCGCCTTTTTACAAGCTTTTATTTTTTCCTTTAAACTGAACCGTAATTTGAATATATTATGGCTTGATTGTTAGCTTAGAAAGACGAGGTATGTCGGGCTTTTGTTCTGTGAAAGTTTTACTTGCAACTGGCTTGTGTGGCAGAGATTTTTACTTGAGGTTATCAAGATAAATGGTCGTTGCTTTGTTTTGATTCTCAACGGTACTGTTACAGAAAATATAGAAAATAGTTCTATACTTTTAAAGATTACAGGAACATTTATAAGAAGTCTTAAAATAACATGGTGAATTTTCAATTACAATGTTATGTTTGTTCTTGGGATAATTCTTTCTCTTCTTTCTTCATTCCAACTACGGAACCCTTCATTGTGCGTGGTCCACACGCACTTGACCGGTTTTAATTAAAAGTACAGTTCCGTCACTTTAATACAAACGTTTAAAATAATTAACCAGTAAATTCTGTAACAATAGTAGCACAGGTCGTTTTAGCGGGTAAGGAAATCTCTCGAGGGTTGATATGTCCCGTGACCCAAGGGCTGGCTTTTACCTTGGTCAGAGGCCAAGCATTGCTATGCAAAGTGGCAATGCCGCCAGTCTCTTGGGTACATTACCAGTCGCAACAATGGGGAAGAAAATAATGTTTTCTACGCCACATTTTAGTTTGTTAATAGTTTTAGTTCAGTTTGAATATTATATTTTTATTTTCATTAATTAATTAGGTATTAAGTTTTTATTTATATATGTCGCCGGTTTTTCATAAAATTGGGTTTTTGATGAAAAACCGGAAGATGACACATTTTAAACTCAATTTCATCATAAACCTGTAACAATCCAGATTTTTGATCAAAAACCTGAACTAGTTTGCGTTTATAATAAAGTTCTTGCCAAAATCACGGGTTTGCTTTGTTTTATGACAAATAAATCAATTTGAATGAAATAAATAAAACAATCCATCATCATTCGCAACTTAGTAGAAAGAAAACAATTACCTATTTATTTATCAAAATTTTACATCCATGATCCAATCAATATTTTCCTCCTTCAATCCAATTATGAAACGAAATGTTTAAATTTCACGTACCTATATTAATCTGATTTTCATAAGCCGCGAAAATGAAATTTCGTAACTATTATATACGACTAAACTGAGTCAAAATTAAGAAAAGAATAAAAATGTATATCAGATTGATCATAACCCCAAACTAGTTCAGGTTTTTGATCAAAAATCTGGATTGTTACAGGTTTATGATGAAATTGAGTTTAAAATGTGTCATCTTCCGGTTTTTCATCAAAAACCTAATTTTATGAAAAAACTGCGACATATACATTTAAATTTAATTCTGAATAAATTTACTTCAAAGTAGAAAAAAGGAAATTACTATTGGAAATTGAAGGTCAAAACCTGTAGGTACCTTCCTTACTTAATCAATTCCTCTCCAAGCGCAGGTGTGAAGTTCGAAGAAGAACAAAGCAAGTCTTGCCGCAATCTAGTAGATTAAACTGTGATTAAATGCGTTTTAAGGTGTGTGTACACAGAATTAATGTCTGATACGAAGTGGAGAGATATTGTTGTGAGGGTTGCTACTAGATGAGAAAGAAATATTCTTGGATAAATGCTGAAAGTCTGATTATAGTATCACCTACCTTAATGGCAAGTTTACACAGTACGAGCCAGCGTGCGAGTCAGCCTACCGAGTAGCTGCAATGCAGCAACTCGCACTGTGTAAACAGCCGAGGCAAGTCGAGCTACTGACATTCGAAGACACAGTGCGAGCAGCTGTCTACTATCTAGTCAGCTGCTCGCACTGTGTAAACCAGCCATTATTAGTGAGACAAAAATTCTATCTATACTTTTGATTGCTAGAAAACAGTTTTAGGCCATGTCAATCGACACGATCGCGCTATCGTCACGTTTATTTTGGTTCGGCGTTCGACTTTTCCGAATAAAGGCTCCTACAAACAGGCGGGACACGCGATATAATCGCGCGCGACACAAAGGCACCGCTCATCGCGCGTCACGCGGTGCCTTTGTATATCGCGTGTCGCGCCTCTTTGAAGGAGCCTTAAAATGAGTAACACATGATCACGATGATCGCTTTCTATTTAGGACACGGGGGTATCCATAAAAAAAAATTTTCAAGTGAGAAATGATGTCCCCTTGTCACCCAAACTTATATTTACAGGGTCAAATTAAGTTACCTAGCGAAACTCCGCAGACGTAATGGGTAGGTATCCATATGTAAAGACGACAAAATAAAAACAAAAAAGATCTATTTTTTTGGGTCAACGATCGATAAGAGTGTTGTTACTAAGAAGGATGAGTTGAGAAATCTGTTTTTTTTTTGTTTTATCGTGTTAAAATATCGATACCCATCACATCTGTGAAATACACAAAAAAACTGATATTTTTAAACTGATATTTCAACTGCGGTTGCTGACCCCAAAAAAATCATTAAATTAATTTATTTTTTGCCTTATCAATGCAATAATTATACATAAAAAAAACTCAATTACTTCTTGAAAATACTATAGTTTTAACAAAATATTAAATGAACTTTTATCGGTAACAGTGTAACCGATCCTTAACTCGTAACTTGCAGGTGTTACGTCACAAACACGGGGGTGTATTGCTGTTTTTATTTCTCACTGATATTTGTGGAGTTGGAAAAATCCAGTTGGAGGGACGGTAGGAATAGTAGGTTTGTGTCTGACCTACTTTGAACTAAAAGGACTAATACATTATTAGATCACCTTGATCAGTTGCAAAACACCTCTTTGCGTTATTGCGTATAAATCCTACTAATTTGATCCTACTAACAGGAATTGATCTAAGTATGATAAATACTACAAATTAAACAACACCGTCTGGCAAGTTAGCTAGTAGCGAATAAAGTGTGACTATCGACCAATTTAAATTGATGTAAATTCCCATATAAACTTCTATATGTGTATATAAAAAGAGAAGTCCTGCCTGACTGACTCATCAACGCCCAGCCCACACCCTTGAAAATAGAAAGCTGAAATTTTGCACAATGATTTCCTTTATAATGTAGACAAGGAATAAGGAAGGATTTCCTGTTAGTACGTTCCTGTGGGATATTTTCCGACATCCACGCGGGCGTAGCCGCGGGCAAAAGCTAGTTTATTATAGATTGACGCACTAATTCCGTCACTCCCTGGACCAGTCACATTTTATTCGGTCTAATTCGGTTTTTACGAAGATAGCCGATGAAACTTAAGAACGTTGTCGTATTGTAACATTCTAACTCGTGTCCTGCAACTTTGTATTTTTACACCTGTAAGCACACGACACGAGATTTAGCTCCAACATAAAACAGTTTGCAAGTTAAATAGTTTCGTTGCCAACTTTATTACATTTAGGAACAAACATTGACTTTCCAGGTGAAATGTCATGGAAATTCTAAGGACCTAAAATGGTGCTGTATTTTCTAGATGTTTAAATAAATTATGTGGCAGGATTTTTCAAATTTTTGTTTTTCTATTCCGCCGGGGTCGCGGATTTTTCGAAAGAGATACCGTGGCCCTGGCACAGGCAACTGAAGGAACACGGGTGGGTTTTAGTCAGTAAAAAAATTGAAACGCCCTCCCGCTCCGCCCAGAGCGGGAGAAGTCATTTGATGATTCCCATCCACAAAAAGAAAAAAAAGGTTTTTCAATTCCCTAATAATATGTACTTACTTACCTATAATTCAAATGAAGAACCAAAAATTTGAAGACATGTGACATCTACCAACCCGCATTGGACCCGTGTGGTGGATTATGGCCCGCTCTCTCTCACCGAGAGAAGGCCTCTGTTCCAGCAGTGGGAACATTGTAGGCTGATTATGCTATTCTGATAAATAACCATGACTATGTTGTTCCGTTGTTCCCTAAATCAATACCTACCAAATTACTTGCTTGCAATAGTTCACTTTGGTTCGAACTCTCCCTGAATTTATTTTACAACTTTTCTAAGCTTGCATCAACAGTAAAAACTGCAAGCACATCACATATTTATCGGTCTCCAAAGTTAAGTAAGCTTTGGCTTAAACTAAGACATCGCAAACTCCACAATAAATTCAACCAGCGTCCTATTACTGGTATCCAGCTGGTATCCTGGTATCCTATTACGTCATCAAAAATCGTTTTACCTCCTTTACACCTTATCTCATCAAAAAACGTGTTACTTGACACAAATTAAGCGGTCTTCACAAAGATATTGGCTGATAGTGGTACAATTACAGTTTCGTCTCCAGACGGCCATCCATGTCGACGATGGGCCATCTTTATCCACTTTCCTTTATCGAAGTAACGAGTGCCTTGAGAATAGGTTCGTTTTGAGGTTAATTCGGTTCGTCGTCGGCTAAAGTTGTTGGAGAAATTGAGAGTTTTAAAACGTTATGGTAAATTTGCTTTAAATTAACTAAAACGACTTAGTTAACTCATCTTTTTGTATGGACGTCTTTCTGTGACCAATAAACCAATCACACTAATATTATAAAAATGAAAGTTTGTGAGTGTGTGTGGGGATGTGTTTGTATGTTTGTTACTTCTTCACGTCCAAACGGCTGGACAGATTTGGATAAAATTTAATGTGGAAATAGCTGACACCCTGGATTAACACATAGGCTACTTTATATCCCGAAAAAATGTAGTGTTCCCGTGGGATGAGCAAGTTTTTGCCTATAAAAATTTGAATATTTTTCTTACCGATGAAATAATACACGTTTTAGTGCATCTCATAAACCGCGGGTAACATCGCAGGGCGCAGCTAGTTGATTATGAAATTGTTTATTCCGTATGCAATACATTGAAACGCCTATTCATAGAAAACCGCCAAGCCAACCTAGAATTGAACACAGAAATTCGAACGCCCAAAAATCTGCAGAATGGAATCGACATCCCACAAAAAACCCAAAACAAACCAATACGATACACGCAATAGTTTTCCTAAAATTGCTAACAGCAATCCCACCTCTAAAAATCAGCGAACCAGAACCGCGAAAAAAACAGCGAAACCCGTGCCGTTTTCAAACTATTCGCACTGTGACTCCGAAAAACTCAATATAGCGTTCTTCAAAAGCTTTCGCAGTTCAAGTGGAGAAATCCAATAAAAGGCGACTCCTACCTGCAATGTCTTCGCATTCCGGTATGTACGGAATCCCGTTCATTACAGCGGCAGATCCAACTTGTTACCTATCCAATTTGAACAGATTTTGGACTGTTACTTACGGACAAGAACGGAAACGATTTATATGAAATTTCTTTGTAAGTTCGATTGGGACTCCGAAATTAATGGGTAGGAGTTTGTTATTGGTATTTAATTTTGACACGTTTGTCGTTGATTTAGGGATGCTAAAGAAATTTGAAGAATTTACAGAGTTTCTAACGCTGCCTTTTGTTTATTTAATATAGGTATATACAACGTGTCGTTTTGCATCCTCGTCAAATTTCAGGGTGTGATACAAAACATCAAACCGAACAACTTTCTCCATGGGACCAACATCGTAATCGCGAAAAAATTTTCAATTATCCCGTAGAAAACTTCAAGACCTACTCGCCGCAAATGTATGGGACGGCTGATTATTTTTTCGCGATTACGATGTTGGTGCCATGGAAAAAGTTGTTCGGTTTGATGGTCTATACCACACCCTTACATCTGAGGAGGATGCAAAACGATACGTTGTATATTATGTAATGTGTATACGTACATAATCAAAGTTTTTATTGAACGCACAGCAGTATCTTTTCACAAACCAAACGATCACAAAATCAACTTTAACGACACCTTTCTATTACTAACACAGCATACTAAAATTAAAGACTTTGTAAGATTTATTATAATTAATAATCTATTAATCTTTAAATAATGGTATTCAGCTGCATCCGGTTAGACTGGAAGCCGACCCCAACACAGTTGGGAAAAGGCTTAGCCAGATGATGTATGCTTTAAATCTATTCTCCAGCACTTCCCTCATTTTTACACTTCTTCGTTGCAAAAAAAAGGTAGCAACACACTCTCGGACCAGTACGAGACCAACTTGCCACAGTATTGTGTATCCAATTAAAAATTTTCCTATCGACCTTGCCGGGAGATGGCATTTTTACAAACACCGCTCACATTCAACTTTTCTAATTACGACCGTGTCACTTGCGCCCCTTTCATTACCAGGGCGTGATTATAATTCATATATACTTTGTTGGGATATAAAATTCTGGGAGTGTGTTTTGTGTAAAATATGACATGTTAAAATTGGATTTACATAAACTGGGTGAAATTTGAATGGTTGTTTTCCTCTTAAAGGGTCATTAGACCAAACTTGAAATTGCGAAAAAAAAATCTGCTGTTCAGTACATTTATCTACATCAAATTCATCAAAAGGAGCAGCAGATTTTCTTTTCTCGATTTCTCGTTGGTCCCATTAGTAAAAGTTGTTTATAATGATGAGTACAATGACCCTTTATAGAGAAAAACGACCATTAATATTTCACCCTGTATAATATAATATAAATAAGCAAGTAGCCTGTACAGATACAGTTTCCTAAAGGAGTGGCGGGCGCCCCATAACGGCCGCAGTGTTGGCTGTCATGAAAATTATGGCACCGGAGTTTGATTTTACGGTGACTAAAAACTCTCTCTGGAAAACACAAAACTTACCTACTGTCACAAATTCGCCGATAAATTGCAGACGCTCTATATCAGCGACCGCTCTTCTAGATAACCATAGATTATACAATACTAAAGGCCTATTTCACAATGTCCGAATAGCCACTACTCACCATAGACGTATAAAAAAAGGCGGATAGATTCTCGCTAACAAAAAACTGTGTCTATCGGAGTCAGTAAGCTCGCCGTACCAACAGGCTAACGCACACATTTCACAAGACATGCTGTATTTTTACCTTTTAGATATACCTTACCATATTACGAATGGTTGACTGATGTGTGAATGTGTAAGTACAGCGAGCTGGCTGACTCCGATAGACACAGTTTTTTGTTAGCGAGAATCTGTCTGCCTTTTTTTATACGTCTGTGCTACTCATCAAATAGATTCAAAAATGGAACAGAATTTGTATGAAATTATCTGCTAAGTAAGTATAGGAAATTAATCGTAGGTGGTGAAACAGGCCTTAAAAGTCAAACATAATCATCCTATAAAGTTCCCACTGCTGGGACACAGACCCCCTCTCTGTGAGATTGAGGGGTTGGGGGATGTCACATGTCTTCGAATTTTTGGTTCCGTCCTAGAACCAAAAATTGCCAGTTTCCTCACAATGTTTTCCTTCACCGTTTTGAGAGCAGTAATGATGCAATAATTTACACACAATAAAGCGCTTGTCTTGGTACAAACCGACGACCCAGCTCTTCACTTTGCTGACTTGGTAATAAATTGTGTTCACCACAAAATGAGTTTTGTTTATACATATTACCTATGTCGTTCCGATACGAATGAAAGACGAAGTAATTTTAATAAATACCTATTTAGAGGCATGAGGAACAGGGTGTAAAGTTCACTCATCCTCTATTGAAACGGTAGGATCCTCCGACCAGACGGGTATCGTGTCTGCTGGGCAACTGCCCGACGGTTGATGTCGGGACGTTGTATATGTGCTAGTCGCGCGGTAAACTCTAATTGCGCGATGCAGGATTGCGTGACGTCATGTCATTGGATGCGTAGTTCGTATGTGGCGATGTAGATGCCGCCACACCTACTTAAGGCACATATAAATAAACGCTTAATACATGCCCCATTACATAACATTTCAAACAAAAGAAACAAAAACATACCAGAATATACCCCAGCAAGCACTTTTCAACTTGCCTTGTCAATTTTCATTACGTTCTTTATTGTTACATATGAAAAAATGTGGCGTAAAAAATGTTTTATTACTGAGAGTCACATACGAGCAATTACTCCGGGCAACAGAAAATGATGTCGTCAAAGAAAACGAAATATTTCTCGTCGGCACAAATAACAGGACAAACAGCACGGCAATAAAGATTTACTGGTGAGGTTTTTTACTCACTTTTACTTGTATGATGGGTGTAAGGTGCAAGATTTTAGCGGTTTTAAGACGTAGATTTAAGCCAATGGCCTTGAGTGGTTAGCTTGCGTATTCTGTGCTGAACTCACGCAACGCGTCGTACGTCCAGCCAGTAATAGGAGTCGCCCATTAAGGAGCGCTGTCCTAAATTAAGGTACCTATTATCTTTAAAGTGGTGAAGGTTTCATAAAAATACGCTTGGTAGTTTTTGCGTGATTCTCAGTTACTTATCCGCGTTAGACATAACTTTACAAATGAATTAGGTACACTATGTGATATAATATAAACATAATATTATGAAATATTCACATATTAAGAAAATGCTCGAATTTAACATATTTTTTTCCATATCGTTAACACTACTCATTTGGACTTGATTTTCAGTCTAAAATCGTCACCGTCGCCTTGTCAGTCACATACATTCATAAATAAATACATGAACTCACATCATCTTCCCATAGGGTATATCTATACTCTACTATATCTATATATCCTATACTCCTTTTGCGTCGTTTACGTTCATACATCTGGTCATACACGCTCGGCGGATGCGAGTACTACGCAACTGACCTTTCTGAAGAACATCACCAATAATGTTACTATAGTATCAGTCCTCCCAGGGCGTCCTCTCCCGGTGTTTCCACTCACCAACAGCCAATATTATAAATGCGAAAGTGAGTTTGTTACGCTTTCACGCTAAAGCGGCTGGACGGATTTGGATGAAATTTGACACATGGGTAGACCATAACCTGGAGAAGGACATAGGCTAACTATTCATCCTGGATCGCAAACAAATCGTGGCCAAAAGCTAAGTAGTACTTTATAAATTAGAGGTCTTTCTAACTTTTATGTGATACACTCTTAAGGGGATTTTTATTGCGACTGTGTTACGCAATTGGGATGCAGAATTGCAGCTGTTAGTTCTATGAAGTAACTTAACATTCCTAGGTAATAGCAACCTCAACCGATTTTCATAAAAAAACTTGCAATACTTTTCAAGCTTGAAAAGGCGTTTAGTCGTCGCATAATTTTGAAGAAATAACTAAAAAATTAACGCGTCCTAACGCGTGCTGTCACCCGCGCTTGCTATATTCATTATGTTCATAGCGATTTATTGGTTTTACAACACAGGGCCCATGCTCATATCATATACCTAGGAATATAATAGCATGGAATGTTTGGGTTGGGTGGGACTCATTATCTTCGAACAAGACAGCAACGGGTATAATTACCGTCGAACTTCACTTACAGGTAAGTTCGTTTGACTATTCAATTATACTCGTAGCTGTCTCGTTCTCAATTATGATTGAATACAATGGTAAATGTTCAAAGACTAGATGTAAAAACAATAAATCTTGATAAAAGTAATAAAAAATAACAAGGATTTGTTATTTTTATTATAGGCATTCAAGGAATTAATTCTTTATAATTAGTTCATGTTTAGAACTAGGAATTTGTATCAAAATGCTTATATCATTGGTTGGTAACTATAGCAAGAGATTCCTAGGAAAGCGGTACCGTCATATTTTTTTTTCGTTTTACTTCGCTCGTTTTGTGCATTTAGCCAATGTCACGTTTAGTTCGTAGAATCAAAGGTAGGGACGGGGGAGACAACGGAGATAATTATTATTATAATTAATTAATTATAATGGGATTTAGGATAAAAAGGATATTATATAGGATTAGTATATTAATATAAAGGTGATACCATAGTGAATAATTAGCAAATTATAAAGACGAAAATTTACACTTAATATTATGTAAAGTAATGAATGAGTCTATACATACTGGAAAGCTATTTGTAAAGAAAATATTGAGCTAGGAAAAGCAGTAAGGAGGGACAAGAGGTTACGGAGAAAAGAAGAACGATCATATAAGGCATAGGAGAAAAAAATGTAATGTTATGGAGTTTCTTGCCGGCTCTTCTCCATAGGAAACAACCAATTTGGAACTGTGCACCTAGCTTCTGACGTTTTATAAGTGCCCATGTAGGTTTATGTGCAATAAAATATTTTTATTTGATTTTAATTTAGTCCGTCATGAAAATCTGACATATGAAATACTGGTTTTTTGACGTCAAGGTGTCAAAAAACGATCTGTATTTATGCAGCTGTTATTCCGTTGTCCGCACGGAAGATACGGTAAGAATTATTAAGTATATCCTTAAACGCTGAACTAGAAAGTTTAGCACATTTTTAACCGACTTCAAAAAGGAGGAGGTTATCAATTCGTCGGAACCTTTTTTTTTTTTTTATTTTTATTTTTTTTATTTTTTTTTTTATGTATGTTCCCCGATTACTCGAAGATGGCTAGACCGATTTGAATTATTTTTTTTTTGTTTGAAAGGGTATACTTCCCAGGTGGTCCCATGATCATCAAGTCAGGATCTGATGATGGGATCCTGGAGAAATAGAGAGAACTCTTCCAATTTTATAGGCACACTTGAAGCGATTTGGATAGTTTTTGGAAGAGTACTTTCTTGGAGTGGTCCCATTTCAATTTGGTGAAGATCTGATGAAGAACTTCTGAGATAGGTAACGGAACTCCTCAATAAATGATAGCAAATGGACTGGGATTGCTGAAATCTCATGTCTGTTTGTTGTTCACACCAGTTAATAACATAACATCACGCCAGTACGCTGTGAAGGGGTAAGCACATGTGAACCACTAAAAAGTGAAAAATAAAAACTTTTTTACAAAAAAATACAACCGACTTCTAAAAACAACACTACAAAGTGAAAAATAACTTTAATTTCAGAAGTCGGTGGCAAAAACGAAAATACATTTAATCAGACACCGACTTCCGAACTTAAAGTTATTTTTCACTTTGTAGTGTTGTTTTTAGAAGTCGGTTGTATTTTTTTGTAAAAAAGTTTTTTATAATCTCTTTTATGCAACAGTTCTTGGCTATAAATAGAATATAGAGTACCTACTTTTTATTGGGCACCAAAGGTAGAAAAGAAAACAACACATCATCATCTGCCTAGCCTTTTCCCAACTATGTTGGGGTCGGCTTCCAGTCTAACCGGATGCAGCTGAATACCAGTATTTTACATGGAGCGACTGCCTATCTGACCTCCACAACCCAGTAACTGGGTAATACGATACCCCTTGGTAAGACTGATCAGACTTTCGGGCTTCTGACGACCCGCAACGACTGTCAAAGATCCACGAATGACAGCCGGGATCAACGGCTTAACGTGCTTTCCGAGGCACGGAGGAGTCTCGGTATGTAAAGATGGTCACCCATCCACAGACCAACCCCGGCAAGCGTAGCTTAACCTGGTCGATCCCATGCGGCTGTTATTACTTAGCCACGAGCTCCACTCCGAAAAGAAAACAACACCTAACATTTTAAATTTCAGCAGTATTATCTGCGAGCGTCTGTTTTCCGCATACAACCGGTAAACCTTCAAAGCAAGAGTCTTCTGGACATGCTCGTCCATCGTAGACCTCATCCATCGGTGTCCATCAAGCAATAATCTGGTCAAGAGCAAGTTCATTCCCCAATATAAAAAATAAGAACTATAAGTACTTATTTTGATATCGTCTAAATCGCTTGTCGCTTGTTACTTGAAACCGTTGTAAAAAACAAAAAGATAATGAACCAACAAGAGATGACGCAGACGTTGCCATGGTGATAATTTGAGAAGTATCGGAAAAATTACGAACCCATATACGAATATGTATAGGAATTTAAATATGGATTGTGTGTTTTCGAGCAATAAACAATCGCAATCGCAATCGCATTTTACCTATTATTGATAGGTATACTTGTTTAAGTTTTTTCATTTGTTTTCTCTCGCTACTTTCTAGTTACCTAGCTTTATCAATGCCGTGAAACTCCATTATTGGCTAAGTGATAATTGTCATCATCTCGCTATCATTGAACAGTGTATACAGACTGTAGGATGCTGTAACTTTGACGCAACTGCTTTGAGCTGTTCATTGATAGTGTGGGTGAACATTCATAACTCATGTAATTAGTTATAAGCTGTTGAGTTTCCTAATAAATAAATAAATAAATGTTTAGAAAGGTTTAATTTCGTTGCGTATTGACATTTTAAGTAGTTTTAGTTTTTATTTATTGATGATGTAGCAATATTTTAAAGAATATTCTTAAAATATTATAACTGTATCAACCTGTTGATTGGCAATACCAAGAACTTTCTTTTTTCTACCCGACTGCGCGACAACAAAGACAGACTTTTTAAGAAGTTTGGTTCAGTTCGTGGCATCAAATCTGAAATTGAACTAAAATAACTACGAACAACTGTACCAGACTTCTTGAAAGGTGATCAGTTTAGTTGCAATCGGGTTTTTTGATTTCTTCACTTATTTTAACACTGATAGCTGATTTCAAGAGAGGTAAGTAGTAGTACCTTCTTTATGGCCTTAAATTCATATAATTCATATCTGAGTGCTTATTGAATTTGAAATCAATTTTTTTCTCTTTAAAATGATTTTAATTTTATGATTACGAAACATAACAATAGATAAATACTGACACCGCCATCTATTGTAGTTATAAAAAACCACAAGAGTATAAACGATTCTTTAATATTTATCACTTTAAAAGATGTCATTAATTACAAATTTCAATAATTATCTTTAGCAAAATGCGTCATTGGCAATCTCAGATTACAAATTTGGAATAACACAAAATATTCAATTTCAAGGTCCCACCGAGATTTGAACTCGGATCGCTGGATTCAAAGTCCAGAGTGCTAACCATTACACCATGGGACCTATATGTTCTACAAACTAAATAACTAAGCTATATTTTTACCCGACTGCAGCAATATTTAGGAAGGGTAGGTATGGATTTCACAACAATTATGTATGAATAATGATGAAGTCATTTGTTACATTTTAAGATAAACAATTATGAGGTGACGTATTCGTCATCTGTTGATATGTTATTAGGCATCAACAGATGACGAATACTAAAAAAGGTGACATTCTCGAACTGTCATTTTCATATAAAATGTTGGCAATACATCCTAGCCTTTTTCCCAACTATTTTGGGGTCGGCTTCCAGTCTAACCGATGCAGCTGAATACCAGTATTCTACAAGGAGCGACTGATTATCTGACCTCCACAACCAAGTTATGAATACCTAATACAATAGATAAGACTGGTTGTCATACTTTCGGGCTTCTGACGACTCGTAATGACTGGCAAAGATCTACGAATGAAAGCCAGGACCAACGGCTTAACGTGCTTTCCGAGACACGGAGGAGGTCTTTTTTTTTGTGTGTGGATGGGAAATCATAAAATGATTTCTTCCGCTTTGGGCATAGCGGGAGGGCGTGTCAGACTTTTACTGACTAAAACCCACCCGTGTTCCTTCAGTTGCCTGTGCCAGGGCCACGGTATCTTTCGAACAACTCGCGACCCCGGCGGCATCGGCTCTATCGGACCCCACCACTGCTGACATCTCTACGGAGGAGGTCTTGGTATGTAAAGCTCGTTACCCAAATGGAGGTTGGCAATATGTGGTCGGAAAAATCTTCATCATCATCATTATTTCAGCTGACAGACGTCCATTGCTGGGCATTGGCCTTTGCCAAGAGTCATTGACAGGTCCTATACCGCTCGCATCCAGTCCAGTTGTGGGTGGTGACGCTGCGGCTTACAGTACGCAGTCGCCACTCCAGAACCTTTCGGCCCCTTGGCCAGCCGCCCTGCGAGCCCCTACTCATTGTCACTGAAGTTTGCCAATTCATCGGAAAAAGAATAAGGTACAAATAAAAATTTACCTTACGGTGTTTACGTCACCGTATGATTAGAACTTCGCTAGTTTATAATAATAAATAAATAAATAATAAAACATTTATTTTCAGGCTACAATGTCTCATAACCACATACATTACAAACTAACATATATAAAGTATAAAACAAACCTTGTGTTAATAAATGTAGCTTAAGGCCTCTGCCTCGAATTTTGCGGGCAGCGTGGCGACAGCGGCGGCGGAGCGGGAGCGGCAGGATTTTATGCGTAAAAACAAATGGACCAGACCTCCAAAACAGCGGTGCGGTAGCGGGGCGGGACAATGCGAGACGCGCCGCCGCCGCCGCCGCCCCGCTGCCCGCGAAATTCGAGGCAGAGGCCTAAAACTAATACAATCGACTAGCTTTTGCCAGCGGCTTCGCCCGTGTGGATGTCCGAGAATATCCCACGGGAACGTACTACCGGGAATTCCTTCCTTATTCCTTGTCTACATTATAAAGGGAACATCTGTGCACAATTTCAGCTTTCTAGGTCCAAAGGGTTTGGGCTGGGTGTTGATGAGTCAGTCAATCAGTCAGTCAGGACTTCTCTTTTTATTTATATAGATAGAAGTCCATAATTATCATAATTTGTCGGTTCGCCCTGGATAGATTACAAACTATTGAAAAAGATTGCTTTAAATTATAAATGGTTTGTTGCAGTTCACAATATTTCGATAGTTTATAATCTCGCGAGGTAGATTATAAAATAACGGTGTTCACAATCTTACGGTGATACTTTTTATTTAGATTCTGACTGTAGGTAGGGTAGCTGCAGTAATAATTGGCCACACTTCAGTAACTGGCTACTCATAAAAAAAGAGGTAGAAACAAGAAGAAGCAAGCTCATGAATGAAAAGGACGAAAAACATTTTTTTGATCCTTTTCATTCACGAGCTTGCTTGCATAACCTTGGTTTTACCTGTTTTTTAATGAATGGCCAGTTATTAAAGCGTGGCCAATTACTACAGCAGTTACCCTACATAATATTAGTTCTAGTGGGAACAAAAAATTTACATAATTTCATATAGGTACATTTCTTCTAGTAAAGCTAAGGCGCTCGGAAAATGATGTACGTGTGTTAAATTAATGACATTAGTTACATTAATCTTTTCCTTTATTTTACTTAATCTTTAATATTATACGCATGTCTTGTTTTTAAGTTATGTGTAATAAAGTACAGAGTTTCTAATTATGTATCTACTTTAGTTTTCAGGTAGACATTGCTATATTGATTTGACTTACATTTTGGAAAATCGGAATAGAACATGATTGAATTTCAGCTAATGTCAACTAACCAAAGCATACTCATACCAACAAACTGTAGCCTACAAATATTATACTAATACTATTTATTTATCTATTAATTAATATTATTAACAAGTCTTTTTAATGAAGTCAAGAATTTTCTCCCCAAAAAGTTACACAAATCACTGCCACTTAAAACAGCTATAAAATAACACTTACTCCACAATTTCACATGGCTATGACACCCAACAACCATTTAAATGTACTACCGTAGTCTCTGCATGTCCGTTTAGAATCAGCATTCTCGTAACAGCCATCGAACGAAGACTGCCAAATCGGCAATGACTCGGGTGTTAAGTGCCAAAACAACTGGTTACTATGCCAACAAACGTGCCAAATATTCATGTGTTTGGGCACTAAAACTATTAGATAGGAATTGACGATAAAGTTTGCCTTATTGGTGCTGCTAGTGAGAATTTGTGGGTAGTTTAATTTGATATTGGATTGGTGGATTCTGTGCTGCAATATTACCAACATTTATCTTTGTTTGATTAGATAAGCGATATAAAGGCAGTTTCAGAAACGAACTTTAGTAGTTTTGTAATGGAGACTTTAAATTCATGCCATCCCTTATTTACCTATGTATAAAAAAAAAAACTTTTTTACAAAAAAAAAAACAACCGACTTCCAAAAAAATACCACAGAGTGAAAAATAACTTTAATTTCGGAAGTCGGTGTCTAGTTAAATGTATTTTCGTTTTTTGCCACCGACTTCCGAAATTAAAGTTATTTTTCACTTTGTAGTGTTGTTTTTGGAAGTCGGTTGTATTTTTTTGTAATAAAGTTTTTATTTTTCACTTTTAAGATGTGGTACCTCCTACCCCACACAAATTCTAATACTACTACCTGCAAAACAAACTAGAACATCATCCATATAAAAGTGGGGAAAAAATACGTATTATTGAAGCTAACTCAAAAACTACCAAAGCAAAGTTAATCAATTTGATATGGGACCAACTGTGATGTATACCCTCTCGAATAAAATAAAAAAAATCCAAATCAGTCTAGCCATCTTCGAGTAATCGGGGAACATACATAAAAAAAAAAAAAAAAAAAAAAAGGTTCCGACGAATTGAGAACCTCCTCCTTTTTGAGGTCGGTTAAAAAGAAAGTGACAGCATCAATTTAAAGTCTCCATTAAACTAATGTTGGTTTTGTGCAACTCACCGTTACCACGGACTAGAAAAAAAAGAAGGACTCCGCGCCACGTGTATCGAAAGTGAAGCACCGTACCGATGTATGTGTGCGTGATTTGACAAAGACGCCGTCATGTCACGTAATGGCGGCCGCCTGGGCGGTCGGCATGCTATGATGTAAATGTGTGCGTGAGGCGCATGTTTGTACAAACGGTCCCGGCATACTTAGTGTGCTTCACTTTCGATATGCGTGGCGCAGAGTCCTTTTTTTTCTAGTGCGTGCGTTACTCGTATAACTATCAGATGTTTCACTAGATATCAAAGGCAACCGCGTGCGAGCCGAGCAAGCAAAGTGAACGGTGCCGCAGGAGCGACCGGTGAGCGCTACTTCCAAAGACTGTACTGTTAACTAAACGGCATCTGTACATACCAAGTGCAATTTGCACACAGGATATGCTTTAAGTGTTAGTGGTACCTTTCAAGTATCACGTAGGTACCTGACATTATCACAATTATTAATTGTCATAGGCACTACTATCCCTGGACGAAAGACAAGAAACATTACTTCCTGAAGTTCGTCTTTAAAAAGCTAAATGGTATCCTCATCATTCCCAAATGCTTTTTAAATACGTACTGTATGTGAATGTGCTGTCATTTTTCTCTCTATTAGGACGTTTATGAATAAAGGATACGTTCGCGACTATATGATAGCAGGGCCGATTGAGCGTACTTTATACGGGGTGTAATTTTAATCACCGTTAACTTCTTAAGGGATCATTGTGCTCATCACTATGAACAACTTATACTGTTGGACCAAACCAGAAATCAGCTGTTCCCTACATTTTGATGAGTTATGCGAACGCGATCTCATGTTTGGTCCTGTAGACAAAGTTTTTCATAATGACGAGTACAATCAATCTGCAATCTGCCTAGCCTTTTCCCAACTATGTTGGGGTCGGCTTCCAGTCTAACCGGATGCAGCTGAATACCAGTATTTTACATGGAGCAACTGCCTATCTGACCTTCACAACCCATTAACTGGGTAATACGATACCTCTTGGTAAGACTGGTTGTCAGACTTACGGTCTTTTGACGACCCGTAACGACTGTCAAAGATCCACGAATGACAGCCGGGACCAACGGCTTAACGTGTTTTCCGTGGCACGGAGGAGTCTCGATATGTAAAGATGGTCACCCATCCACGGACAACCCCGGCAAGCGTAGCTTAATCTGATGGATCGACCCGTGCGGCTGTTATTACTTAGCCACGAGCTCCTCTTAATTGCGAGTACAATAACCACTTAAAAGTTTATCGATGATTATAATTACATAAGGAGTGCCTCTATAACTCTAAGCAAAGCATTGTAGTTACTCTGAACGCGCCACTATCATGTAAAGTATCCAAAACGGCTTATAATTCCACCATAACCACAGCCTTTAAGACCCACCATGCATTAGAAACCTTAAGCGACACGTACATATATTACCCATAAAATATGCACATATCATCAACATACCAAAAGCAAATTAAGTTCACATTATGCACCCTTCTGAATTGGTGCTAATAACCGGCCGGGTTCAAACCCACGGCCCCTAGTGACATGGGGTGCTATTGAAAAACGCGGGAACCTGTCGTGAAAAGGATGCATTTCTATGGGATACGAAATGATGGATGTCGGGTTTTTTAAAGCGTTTACAATTTTGGGGTAATTATTTTTTTTTTGTCACTGAAAAATATAACAACGTTTTAATTATGGTACCTTTAGATCTATGATTTAGACATAACTTGCCAGGAATCCAGACTTGATGGCCAAAAGTTGATCTTTCAGAAAAAGAACTACTTATTTTTGTAGCAGCTATAGCTTAAGACTGTTTTTCCACCAGAGATGTGCTATGCAACGTTGCTATGGATGCGTTTGATATCCACTAATCATATTCCTTGGTCCACATAGCATAGAACGGGCGGAAACGGTTAATGCATCGCATAGCTCGAGCTGCGTATCTTCCTCGCACAGCTACCTCGTGGCGGCGCATCTTCATAGCACATCTTACTCGCTCCGCTACACAGCTTAGCATTAGTGGAAACGGTCACATAGTTTAATAGCTTAGCTTTCACATGCTCGCAGCGTAGCTGCATAGAACATCTCTGGTGGAAAACCAGCCTAAAGCAGGCTGCCAAATAGAATACCTACCTAACTATGAAACAACGGTCGTATATGTTCCTATATAAGCAAATCAAAAGTACTTATTACGAGGCTGAAATACAGTCAGGGAAATTAATTGTTGCCGTGTTTTATACAGGTGTAATTTAGTCACCATTATCCTCTTAAGGGGTGATTGTACTCATCATTATGAACAACTTTTACTATGGGACGAAACCTGAAATCGCGAAAAAAAAATCTGCTGTTCCGTACATTTATGTTCGCATAACTCGTCAAAATGTAAGGAACAGCCGATTTTTTTTCGCGATTTCAGGTTTGGTCCCACAGTAAAAGTTGTTAATAATGATGATTACAATGACCCGTTAAGAGAATAACGGTGATTAATATCAGACTAAATAAAAAAACCAAGACAGCGCTGCGTACAATATAGTGAAGCATGCGCAAAACTACACCTCACTAAATGCACACATGTTTACGAAACTCGAACCGTGCGGCCTCACGTCACTGTTGACAGCGCTATGTCTTGATAGCCATTTCATACTTACTGTCAATGACAGTAAAGTTGTGATTTGAATATCCGGACAATTTAAGTTGGTAGTCAATTTGCTTATTACTTTCCCCGACTTTACGTTTACTCGGAAAGTTTACAAAAATAAAACAGATACTCATTTGCTTTTAACTTTGTTCTGTCATTCATTTCACCTTTCATCACCAAAAACATATCTCAACGAATAATAACAATAGCATTCAGAAACTCCAACAAACATTTTCCTTACCTCTCGACTTCATTAAAGGTGGCACGGATATTTCAATCCTACTAATATACAGGATGTATCAAAGAAAAAAAAGGAAAGGAAGAAGGGGGGGGGGGGAGGAAAGGTGTGGTCAAATTTAAGGGTGTGGTACAGACCTTCAAACTGAACAACTTTCTCCATGGGACAAACATCGTACCTAATCGAGAAAAAATAATCAGCCATGCCATACATTTGGGTCGAGAAGGTACCATTGAAGTTTTGTACGGGACAGCCTATAATTTACTTTACAAAGATTTAATTTGCTTTTTTTTTATTTTAATTTAATTTAATTTACTTTTAAATCTGAAAGTTTGTATGTTTTTGTTACTCAATCACGCAAAAACGGCTGAACGGATTTGGACGACATTTGGCACTCACATAGTTTATAACATGGATTAACTCATAAAGCACTTTTTATCCCGGTAGTACATTCCCGTAGGATAATTTTCGACCTCCACGCGGGCGGAGCCGCGGGCAAAAGCTAGTCAAACATAAAACAAAGCGAGAAACTTCGACATTTGTAACGACCCAACATTCAAAATAAACGTATGATTTATTCAAACTTCCATTTTGTTTTATAACTTATAACAATTCGCGAATTATGAATCAGAGTTGCTTGATTTTAATATCAAAAGCGACTCCATGTTTATTAATGTAAATTGTGACCATTTGTGGTATTTGGTAATCAGCTGTGGGTAGGATACCACATAGATAAGTAGGTATTGTCATAATTTGCTCTGTTTAGGGATTGGTCGAAATTGTCTATACTTAGTTTGTGCTTAAATTGAAGACAAGACGCGAAAAAAAAAACAGCTGCTCTCTACATCTCGTATGTTCGTATAAATCGTCAAAATGTAGGAAACTACTGATTTTTTTCCCGATTTCAAGTTTGGTCCCATAGTAAAAGTTGTTCAAAATGATGGTCTCATTAATAACCTAGATTTACGGGATATCAAAATGAACACGTTGTATATTGTAATTACTAACAAATTGGATTGTATGTTCAGTAAAATAAATGATTTTGATTTTAAAAATATCTTTGACATATCTCGGTAGGTACCCTGGGGTCCCGGACCTTTGGAGCCTTATAAGGAGCTGAAGCAACTCGCAGAGGCCAGTTAGACATTTTAATTGAATATTATAATTACTAAACTTTTACCGGGAGATCTCTTTCCAGCAGTTGATCTAAATGGAGCGAATAAGAAGTCAAAGGAATTAAACTTGTATTAAAAGATTGTGCAACTACTTATTTTTCTTCCCGTGGCTATATAATAGGTCTTTACCTATGAAATTGCCGTTTTGTATGAAAAAATTTAAACGAATTTTTTTCATGCATTTTTTATTTGTATTAATGGAAGTAATCACCCATGCAATCAATGCATCTTTGCCAACGCAGTGGCAGTTTATTGATGCCCTTCTTAAAGAAATCGGCTGGACGGGAGGCAACAAATTCTTCAAAGGCATTTTGTACTGCCTCTCGGGTATTGAATTTTTTTCCCGCCAAGAAGTTATCCAAATTCTGGAAAAAGTAGTAGTCTGTAGGCGCAAGGTCTAGTGAGTAGGGCGGATGACGGAGAGTTTCCAACCCCAGTTCTTGCAACTTGGAGACCGTCTGCTGTGCAGTATGAGGTCGCGCGTTGTCGTGCAGGAGCAGCGGAGACGAGCGATTGATGGTTGGAGATGTGCCAGCTTCTCCATCATTGTGTTCAGTTCTTCACAGTACACATCTGAAGTAATGCTCACCCCGTTTGGTAAGAAGCTGTGATGAATCACACCGGCGCTAGACCACCAAACAGTGACCATCACTTTTCTAAGGGTATGTTTTCGTTTAGGGCATTGTTTAGGTGCTGAACCAGGATCCAACCAACTTGCTGAGCGCTTTCGGTTATCAAACAGAATCCATTTTTCATCGCAGGTAACAATGCGGTTCAAAATTCCTTCATTTGTGTGTCTGTTGAGCAGTGCAAGGCACGTCTCGACGCGTACTTTGCGCTGGCGATCATTGAGTTCGTGGGGCACCCATTTGTCAAGCTTTTTTACCTTGCCAATTTGACGCAAATGGACCAATATTGTTTTGACGCTAACATCGAAAGCTGCTGCTAATTCAGCCGTAGATTGTGTGTCATCAGCTTCCACAATCGCCTTTAATTCGTCATTGTCGACCAAAGTCTTCGGACGACGGCGAGGTTCATTTTTCAGGTCGAAATTTCCAGAACGGAAGCGAGCAAACCAATAACAAGTGGTGCGTTGGTTTGTAGTGTTAGCTCCGTAAACGTCGTTGATGTTGCGTGCCGCTTGTGCCGCGTTGCTGCCACGACGGTACTCATATTCCATAATTACTCGAATTTTTAACGTATCCATGATGACGAAAAAGATTGAAATGCGATGAAAATGTAACACTAATCAATAAACAAATGACTACTTTTGGAAAAAAAAAATCCATGTTTTTAAAGTAAAATTAATTTGAAATTAGAATTCTTAGCCAAACAAAAATTATTTTGATTTGAAATGGCCAGGACTGCAGTACGGCAATTTCATAGGTAAAGACCTAATATATTAACAAGTGTTAACTGTCTAATGCGGTTTCAGAAGAATTCTTAAATGGAGTTTAAACTCTCAATACATAGTGATTCGACAAAATTTACTAATTCCTTCCTTATGCTCGGTTTTAGAGGTCCTCAGATAAATCCTCGATAGTAATTCACTCGATTTTTATCACCCGACTGCGCCAGAAGGAGGGTTATGTTTTTCGAGAGTACGTATGTATGTATGTATAATTGTTTGGCACGCTCTGCGGCCTGAACGGCTCGATGAATTTTAGCTTGAGAGCTGTCGTTAGATTTGTATTTACTGTGAAAGTGACACTGAGTATATCAAAATAAAAAATTAAACAAAATGGCGGATTTTTGGCGCCAAATTGTCTTAAATTTTTTTTTTCTCAAAACCTGTCGAGTGGGGTATCAAAATAAAGGGTTTTAAAAGATGATTACAAAAATATAAACAACTTATATGGTTAAAAGTAATTTGAAGTGTCAAATCGTAAAAAACACGTACCAAGAACTAAATCCTCTGCGAAATCTTAAATTCACATTTGTAAACTAAAAAGATGTAAATAAAAAAAGTAATTAAAAAAATTAAAAAACCCGACTGCGGTAAAAAACTTAAGTTAAAAAAACTGAAAAGCTAAAAACAAGCCCATTTTAAATTAAATAAATGTTGGAAGCAGGCGGGACCCATTTAAAAATATAATAAAAATGGTATAGGTCCCTCCTGCTTCCAACATTTATTTAATTTAAAATGGCCTTGTTTTTAGCTTTTCAGTTTTTTTAACTTAAGTTTTTTACCGCAGTCGGGTTTTTTAATTTTTCATTTTTTTTTTTTATCGAAAAATGTACAAAAAAATATATTTTCAAAATTAAAGCAAATAATAAAAAACAAATGAGTACCTCTCCACCTCATTAATATTTTAATTTTGTTTAAATTTATTATTTGCTTTAATTTTGAAAATATATTTTTTTGTACTTTTTTCGATAAATATATGTTTTGAAATGATTAATATTCCTTAATTATAAGTATTTTAAGGTAACATAATTATTTTACCTATGATATCATTATAAAAAGTACCTTTTACTCACTTTTTTTTTAAATTTTTCTGAACCTTATATTTCTTGAACGGGCAACTATGGGCACCGTTGATAGCGTAGAATTATAGCCAACAAGCCAAAGAATAAGAATAAAGTAGTTTTAAAGCAAGACCTGTCAAGACTTGGCCAAATTTTAGCAGTTTCTGTTTCATTCCATACAGCAAAAATTGAAAATATTTTTTTCCGGGCAAACTATCGGTTTTAGAGAAAAAAGTTTCCTAACAATTATTCATCAAAATGACAGATCTTTCGATAAGTATTTTTTTTTTTAATGGAATTTGTAAAAATAATCCCAATGTCCCTCATATAGCAGTTTCGATCCACCGTGCGATGGATAGCTACTACTAGTGGACAATTTGCTTGCAATAAAAAGAGCAGAAAACCGTTTCATATCGTTCCTATGACCAGTGAGGCATACAGAGGTTCGTTCAACATTTGGGTATAAAACCGGGAGACTACAAAACAGTCACAAAAACCAGCTTCATCAGAGAAAACTCAATACAAACCAGCAGTCCCATAAAAGTGTAAAGAACTTTTTGTCTACAAGTGCCTTAAGGCGATAATAATACCGCGACACCAATAAAAAAATGAGCGACAACAAATCTCAAATCCCAACGACGACCAACTAGGCACGCCTTCAAAATTAAGCCTTTTTAACAATATTACCAAAGAAAAATCAACCTTATCTGAAACTGCATAAAGTTTAAATTATATTGTTATTGCAACTTACATCATATTTCCTTTAAAGAAGTGTTTACGGTGTCGTGAAATTTTACGCTGCAGGGCTTAATAGCCGGCGTATGTTTTGTCCCTTTCGTGTAGCTATTTCTGTCCTTTTCTGCGGCCATCACATTCAATCTGACTTCCTCATAATCCAATACAGGACTGGACAGACGGGATTTGTAGGTTCTTGGTCTCTTTTTGAAATATTGCGGAAATATCATACGTTCCTTCTTAGGATTATGAGAAATTGGCGAAGTGTCTTGAGAATAGAATTGTGTCGTTTGTTTCCTATTTTTATACTATAGAACTAGCTGACCCGACAGACGTTGTCCTATCATAGCTATGAATATTCTAATGTAAACGCGCGAAGTTCCCGAAGGCGCAAACTGAGAACATTTTGAATTGTGTAGGAAATCTTAAGCTACATTTTTAGAATTGAACTATGATTTTTTGCTCAAAAGTAAAAAACCCGAAATAAATTTAAAGTAAAAAAGTCAAAATTAGGAAAAAGTTTAATTGAAAAATTGTTTTGAGTTTGAATGTCGGCAATTGATTTTTATTTTAGAATACTACATAGCTGACCCACCAGACGTCCTGTCAAAATTTTAATAAATCGAGCGGCAGGAAAACAAATGAACAACTGATAATAAAAACTTTTTTACAAAAAAATACAACCGACTTCCAAAAACAACACTACAAAGTGAAAAATAACTTTGATTTCGGAAGTCGGTGTCTAGTTAAATGTATTTTCGTTTTTTGCCACCGACTTCCGAAATTAAACTTATTTTTCACTTTGTAGTGTTGTTTTTGGAAGTCGGTTGTATTTTTTTTGTAAAAAAGTTTTTATTTTTCACTTTTTTGTTGTGGTACCTACCCCACACAAATTCTAATACCACTACCTGCAAAACAAACTAGTGCATCATCCATATAAAAGAGGGGAATAAATACGTATTATTGAAGCTAACTCAAAAACTACCAAAGCAAAGTTAATCAATTTTTTATGGGACCAACTGTGATGTATAATACCCTCTCAAATAAAACTCGGCTTCCAGTCTAACCGGATGCAGCTGAATACCATTATTTTACATGGAGCGACTGCCTATCTGACCTCCACAACCCATTAACTGGGTAATACGATACCCCTTGGTAAGACTGATTGTCAGACTTTCGGCCTTCTGACGACCCGTAACGACTGTCAAAGATCCACGAATGACAGCCGGGACCAACGGCTTAACGTGCTTTCCGAGGCACGGAGGAGTCTCGGTATTTAAAGATGGTCACCCATCCACGGACCAACCCCGGCAAGCGTAGCTTAACCTGTTGGGTCGACCCGTGCGGCTTTTATTGTTCGTGTAATGTAATGTTTCGTAGTTATTGATGCTAAATGGTATAGTTTTATTTGAGGACTACCGGAAAAATTGTTTGATAAATAAATAGTTTTTTTTTAAGCGATCACGCTTCCGATAAATATTGTACTTGTGTGTGTGTGTGTGTTAGTAACTATGAAGAGGTGTAGGGCATGGAGCAGGATATAGCTCTGATTTTTTAAGTAATTTTAAACCTGAATCCTATTTTAATTTTCCATTGTTTGCTTAAAAGGAGGCTCCAAAACTTAACCGTGTTTTGTAAACTGAAGCTTGCATAAACTTTATTTATATATAAAAAAAAAATGTCAAGAATTTAAACAATAACAAACAGGTAATAACTACACCTTATATCAGATAACTGAGCTTAACTTAACCCTTTGAGTAAAGGTAGAAACCATAGAGGGTACGTATCGGGATGATATTTCATATTTATGGTGCTACGAAACCATTCGTAGCACGCTACAAGTGCTACGGACACCTGACTACGTAGCCTGCTACGACACTGTAACGGAAATTATTCTTACGAAATGTTTGTCTCGCCGCGCGCCGTCTTAAATATTATTATTATCATCTTTGTTCATTGTAAAGTCTGTTATAAATGAGCAATAATAATTACTTGTAATTTAATCATTACCGAAGAAGGTAATCAAGTAGATTGCACAAAGCTCAGCTCATTTATTTTGTATGATAATCATCATCTATAATTTATTGTTAAGGTGCAGATATAATGATTTTAGTGTCTTTTAAATATGTTATTACGCCTTCAAATAATGCAAGTAAGTTATGCAAAAAAATGTATGTTAAACTAGAACGCGTAGGTACACATCAATTCTATATGTGAATATTTATGTATTGTAGTAAAATACTCTATGAAATAAATTCAGGAATTAATGTCTAATGTCTACCCAAAACACAAAACCAAATTACTTCCAAACAATAGTTTAGTTTAGTTTATCTTAAATATAAGATATTTTCATGATTATTTTTGTAAGAATAGAGTATTTTTAACCGACTTCAAAAAGGAGGAGGTTCTCAATTCGTCGGAACCTTTTTATATTTTTTTTTTATTTTTTTTTTTATGTATGTTCCCCGATTACTCGAAGATGGCTGGACCGATTTAGATTTTTTTTGTTTCATTCGAGAGGGTATACATCAAAGTTGGTCCCATATAAAATTGATTAACTTTGCTTCGGTAGTTTTTGAGTTAGCTTCAATAATACGTATTTTTTCCCCACTTTTATATGGATGATGTTCTACTTTGTTTTGCAGATAGTGGTATTAGAATTTGTGTGGGGTAGGTACACAACTGAAAAGTGAAAAATAAAAACTTTTTTACAAAAAATACAACCGACTTCCAAAAACAACACTACAAAGTGAAAAATAACTTTAATTTCGGAAGTCGGTGGCAAAGAACGAAAATACATTTAACACCGACACCGACACCGACTTCCGAAATTAAAGTTATTTTTCACTTTGTAGTGTTGTTTTTGGAAGTCGGTTGTATTTTTTGTAAAAAAGTTTTTATATTATATATAATAACTAGCTATTGCCATCGGCTTCGCCCGCGTGGATGTCGGAAAACGGAAAACATCCCACGGGAACATACTACCGGGAATTCCATCCTTATTCCTTGTCTACATTATAAAGGAAACCTCTGTGAAAATTTTAGCTTTCTAGGTCCAAGGGTTTAAGCTGGGCGTTGATGAGTCAGTCAATCAGTCAGTCAGTCAGGACTTCTCTTTTTAACCGACTTCAAAAAGGAGGAGGTTATCAATTCGTCGGAACCTTTTTTTTTATGTATGTTCCCCGATTACTCGAAGATGGCTAGACCGATTTGAGTTATTTTTTTTTTGTTTGAAAGGGTATACTTTCCAGGTGGTCCCATGATCATCAAGTCAGGATCTGATGATGGGATCCTGGAGAAATAGAGAGAACTCTTCCAATTTTATAGGCACACTTGAAGCGATTTGGATAGTTTTTGGAAGAGTACTTTCTTGGAGTGGTCCCATTTCAATTTGGTGAAGATCTGATGAAGAACTTCTGAGATAGGCAACGGAACTCCTCAATAAATGATAGCAAATGGACTGGGATTGCTGAAATCTCATGTCTGTTTGTTGTTCACACCAGTTCATAACATAACATCACGCCAGTACGCTGTGAAGGGTTAAGCACATGTGAACCACTAAAAAGTGAAAAATAAAAACTTTTTTACAAAAAAATACAACCGACTTCCAAAAACAACACTACAAAGTGAAAAATAACTTTAATTTCGGAAGTCGGTGGCAAAAACGAAAATACATTTAATCAGACGCCGACTTCCGAAATTAAAGTTATTTTTCACTTTGTAGTGTTGTTTTTGGAAGTCGGTTGTATTTTTTTGTAAAAAAGTTTTTTTATTTATATAGATAGATAGATAGATGATATCCGTGTTTTTTTCAAATATGCATATTTTTGTAACTAATAAAAAATACTCCCTATGAAGCCGACCGGAAAGGCATGCCAGCTGCAAAAACGCACCGCCCAATCGCACAAGGTCATCAGCAATTAAAAAAAAAAAAATTAAGTGCGGCGCAACTTGAGATGGACCAATTATTCCGCTGAGTTGATAAATATAAACGTTGCTGCTTTCATTCTTATCCAGATATAATTCAAGAACTCCAGCAATTATTGTAAAAAAATTGTAGTAACACAACAACTATTCTCCGCTGTTACAAATGGGTAGTCAAATCGTTACTTTTTTACAAAAAAGCTAAAATGCTTTAGATTCTTAAAATGTTTTTTGCACAAATTGTAAATAGGTACATTTTCTCAATAAATGTACCGAAGTAAACATTTTCAGTCCGGTACATTTATTGTGAAACTGTACCTATCTAAAATTATATTTATAGTTCAGAATCGTACCTTGCATATCTATCAACAATTTGGCCAAAAAAACATTTTAAGAATGTAAAGCATTTTATTTAATAAACATGCTTTTGTGTAAAAAAGTAATAATTTGACTACCCATTTGTAACAGCGTCCTTAACCCCATAGAAAAGTCGGACCGTGACAGTTTCTGTCATTTGTGGTCTCAGATGGGTAGTCAAATCATTACTTTTTTACACAAAAGTATGTTTATTAAATAAAATGCTTTACATTCTTAAAATGTTTTTTGGCCAAATTGTTGATAGATGTGCATGGTACGATTCTGAACTATAAATATAATTTTAGATAGGTACAGTTTCTCAATAAATGTACTGGAGTGAAAATTTTTAAATGTGCATAATTAAAATTATATTTATAGTTCAGAATCGTACCATGCACATCTGTCAACAATTTGGCCAAAAAACAATAAAAGAATATAAAACATTTTATTTAATAAACATACTTTTGTGTAAAAAAGTAATGATTTGACTACCCATTTGTAACAGCGTCCTTAATAACTATAGTTTGTTTCGATCGAGACAAGAAGAAACATAATCCCAAGAACAAGATTTAAGTTCTTTAGAACGATCTATGAAAAAAAAATCTTTCTTGATAAACAACATTCTCCCTTAGTACCTATTTACACTGGCCCGGACTAAGCTAACACTTAATTGTCTCCTAACACATAATCAAAAAATGGAAGATGGCGTTCCACTGAGTGTCTTCATTATTCATATAGGTGGGTTGCATTATAATATAATTTTGCTTACAGAGAGCAGCGATTGTACATAGTAGGTGGCATTCTGTCGTTTCAGCCTACTCTCATGGGAAGAAGGCGTGAGTTTATGTATGTATGTAAGAAGCGAAAACTCAAGAACAAGGTTTTTTGTTGTGTTCTTTAAAGATTATTTTAATTAATAAAATAATTGGTAAGCATAATAAAATGCATAAAACAAGATTATTATTTTTATATCCATGTGCTTCCTCCTTGATAAACCACATTCTCTTCTTCTTCGCTTCGCTCTTGACAGAGCGGTCGTGGTCACGATGAACTGTGTCCATTCGCAGATGTAGCCGTTGCACGCTTCACGATCTCTCCATCTGGTTCTGTTAGAAGACAGTCTGGCGCATTCATCAACAGGGCCTCCAACTGCGGATTTTATTTGATCGGTCCACCTCATCGGTGACCGCTGACCGTCCGCGTGGCCTATTACCTTCCACTCTGCCTTGCACCACAAGACGCTCTATGGAGTCATTGTTCCGCCTGGAGACATGCCCAAAGAACTCGAGACTGTACTAGTGCTGATAAACGCTGTTTGATGAAAAAAGATGGCAAAACTTAAACTTTTCATCGGCATATTTAAAATTTAATAATATTATGAATAGTTGCAGTGCTCAAGCTGAACTGTTTGTGTACGTGAAATGGCACAAGTCCCTTTCTCTCACTAGGGTATTGTCAATACGTCTGTCCCTTTCTATCTGTACTAAATGCTATAGTGTTGTTACAACTTCAAAGCAGTAGTCAGTTAGGAAATGTAGATTTCGGTTTGTTATAAAAGCTTATTATAATTAATGACGTGTAAAAGTGATTTTTAAATCCCAATTGCACAATAAACTATTTGAATTTGAATTTCATTTATACGAATTTATTGTTTTTTTCGACAAGGATTGACGTTGATATTATTTTTATTACACATACTTTCAGTCGCATAAATTAACTGATTGAATTAATTGAATAAAGATACATTTTAAGTGTTACGTCAGTATTTTATTTGCACCCAGTTAACACAACTTATACTTATCTTTAAAAAAAAATCGTGTAAATAAAATTTAGAATCAATAGACGACAATTTTATCGATATCGATATTATTGTTGCAAACTGACTTGCGCATCACTATGTTTGGAACATTCGTCCTGGCATTGTTGCGTCGGCCACTCCGCTGTATTTTCTTTAAGTCATATTTAGTGATAAAACACCTGTAAGTAAAGTACTATCATAATTATATGACAGCTCGTAGCTCAACTCAGTGTTGCCATTTTATTATATTATTATACACGACCCCTTATTAATGAATAATCATTAATAAGGGGGTTGTCGTGTATAAAATAAAATTAAATTTCGCTAATAAAAAGAAGTAAAAACCAAGGTCAAAATTCATTACCATCCAAGTACCTCTTTGATAAACCACATTATCCCTTGACATAATTACCCGGGCCGGGTCTAGACTAAGCTAATACTTATTTGTCTCCTAATACCTCTGAAGTACGGTCCGCTGCACATAATCCTGTCAATGGTTGTCGCACCACGCCAGGATTACTGGGCGCGTGATGTTAAACAGTGGTGCAAGTTATGGGAGCAAACGAATTATTTGAAGGCCCGTAATAAGAATCTTTAACGTTTGTTAGAGGTTATCGAACTTTGTAACCAGTACGTCGATTCTGTAAAATTCAAACAACAACTCGCATCTCACATCGCTTCACGCACTCTCACTCGTAAACTATATGCTTTTTATTTGACACTGAATCGGGTTCGAGTGCGAAGTGAGCGTCGAAGTGACGGGGGAATTACCTTACTGAATGCCACTTCTTACGTCATCTCATACTTTATCTGTCAAAATCTTACGGTCAATTTAGTTCAACTCGCTGACACGCTCGCAAGGGTAGCGCTAGTGTAAATTCAAATTATCAACCGAGTATTTAGAATGCCAATCAAGAAACTCACAGCGTTAAGATTCGACGTTAAGAATGAGGTCTTTCAGAATGGGTTCATAAAAGTAGTGTTAACGATTGAATAATGATTTATTTTTGCACTAAACTTTTTTTAAATGATATTTATGTAGGGGCTAAGTAATAACAGTCGCACGGGTCGATCGATTAGGTTAAACTACGTTTGCCACAGTTGGTCCGTGGATGGGTGACCATCTTTACCTACATACCAAGACCTCTTCGTACCTCGGAAAGCACGTTAAGCCGGCTGTCATTGGTGGACCTTTGACAGTCGTTACGGATCGTCAGAAGCCCGAAAGTCTGACAACCAGTCTTAGCAAGAGGTGTTGTATTACCCAGTAATTAGGTTGTGGAGGTCAGACAGGCAGTCGCTTCATGTAAAATACTGGTATTCAGCTGCATCCGGTTAGACTTGAAGCCAACCCCAATGTAGTTGGGAAAAGGCTTGGCAGATGATGATGATTTGAGGTGTACCTATGCTTAAGCCGCAAAAATTGGCCTTAAAATCTGAATTCGTAGCTAGTCACGGAAGTAGTCATTCAAGTAGGGAATCCAAAAAAAATCTTTTTATTTCCTGATTTTGTATAATTTTGTATAAAAATATTGAAACTCGATTTTTCTTTCCTTTAAAGAAAGGAATAAAATGAGAAAAGAGGGTTCTACTTTTGAAATCTTAAAGTAAGTCAGGAGTTTATAAATTAGACCGCCAATTACTCCGTCCAAAGCGAGTTTGATTGATTTATTACTCTATTTGTCCAACAATGCAAGCGATGGACAATGGACATTGTTTCATCAATCGGCCGGCCCAATCATCGGAGCACGCAATACCCGAATCAATCATTTTACGTACATCGTATCGATTAGATTAGATACTCAAAGTTTCATGAGTGTGTTAAAGTGGTATTAAAGGCACCACTTCACATTTAGGTTTAAGTCTTTTGTGTTGTGTTAGCGGTGTTGTACAGAGGCAAGCACATCAAGTTACCCCAATCTGTCGAATTTCTTTGATAGATTTTCAACTTTACCACAAAGGAATAAGGTTCATATTCAATTGGGAAAATTTGACAGATTGGGATAGCTTGATGTACTGGCCTCTGTACAAGACTTTGGTGATTGACTACCAAGACGGCATTAGACGGCATTAGACGGCATTAACAGCCCTTACACTGTTTGTCTACTGCACAACGTCAACGGGACGTCAACGAGAAACGAGATTATTCAAACCGAAAGTGACGTTCCGGTGCATACTGGGGCCGGTGCAATACCCAAAACTCAGGAATGAAAGGTTCATGTGTAAAAGAGAAAAAAATATGCATTTGGTTATAGTAGGTATCATTTATATTTCTTTTTCTAACGTAAAATATTAGTAACTTCAATATCGACGCAATTTTGTCCACGACTACATCAGCGTTCAAATCCTTTGTATTTCATATTGTGCAATAGGTTAAATATGGTTCCTCGCTTGATTTTCAATTTAGGTTGCAGATCTGGAAATATGACAGATAGGTACTACTCAAAGACTTAAAGATCACAAAAAATAAAGAAAAAAAAAAAAAAAAACGCGCAACTCGTTTTTGCTTTTGACGTCAGTTTTGTAGTTTATAAAGTTCTTTGCGTAATTTTAAAATAACATGTATTTTATTTATTTTTAAAATAAATTGTTTTTTTCAATATGAAAAACCTCCTATATACGTTCAATAAAAATCATGGACAACATTATAATTAAATTCGTCATACTTTGCTCCATGTCCGACACAACTGGACTTTATCACTAGTTACACCACAAAATAGATAAAAAAAACTCGAATGTATACAAAAGAAACTAAAACGCATTCAGCAATATAAGAAAGAAAGAAAGAAAAAATGCACCCGCACTGTAACTGCTGAATATCGCTATCGACTACTACGGAGACGTTATTTGTTGAGTTTAATCACCCCCACAGTCATCTAAATTTCATTAATAGATGTGGGATTACCTCAACTACGAATATAATAATAAACAATTGATAACTAGCCTGAGGAGCTCGTGGCTAAGTAATAACAGCCGCACGGGTCGATCCATCAGGTTAAGCTACGCTTGCCAGGGTCGGTCCGTGGATGGATGACCATCTTTACATACCGAGACTCCTCCGTGCCTCGGAAAGCACGTTAAGCCGTTGGTCCCGGCTGTCATTCGTGGATCTTTGACAGTCGTTACGGGTCGTCAGAAGCCCGAAAGTCTGACAACCAGTCTTACCAAGGGTATTACCCAGTTAATGGGTTGTGGAGGTTAGATAGGCAGTCGCTCCGTGTAAAATACTGGTATTCAGCTGCATCCGGTTAGACTGGAAGCCGACCCCAACATAGTTGGGAAAAGGCTAGGCAGATTGATTTTGAATTGATAACTAGCCTCATTTAAAATATTGAGTTTTGGGCATACCGTTCATACTCGCGGCCCCAGTGTGCGGTGGTGGTGTGCGGTGGACACGCGGACACAGTAAATGTAGGTGTGTAAGTATAGCTACTTTGGCGCCGTCGCGTCGGCTCGTTCTCGTTGACGTCCCGTTGACGTGGCGATGGACAGATGGCCTTATACCACCTGTGGAATTTATGATAAATTTTACTTTTCTAGTATTTGGCGCTGCTCTAATGATAAGCCATCTTGCTAGCTGTTTTTAAAACAACAGTAAATACACATCGTAACCGGCTCTAAAGTAACCAAAATCTGTTGTCCTGGCTACGATTCACTTAAGTTTAGCAATAGACTGGTAATTACAGATCAAATAACTATGCTGATCGTAGGAAATTTACATACCGTACTTAAGCTCATTGATCGTAGCCTCAAGGATCTATCTTCGAGGTTAAGCAACGCTTGCCGAGGTGGGTCGGTGGATGGGTGACCGTCCATTTTATGCCAAGACCCCTCCGTTCCTCGGAAAACACGTTAAGCAGTTAGGTCCCGGCTGTCATTTGTAGATCTTTGACAGTCTTTACGGGTAGATAGGCAGTTGCTCCATTTAAAATACTGGTAATGAGCTGCATCTGGTTAGACTGGAAGCTGACCCCAACATAGTTGGGCAAAAGGCTAGGCAGATGATGATGACTTAATCAGCATAAACCTGGTTCATCCCACAGGGTGTAGATACATTTCACTCTTCTCCACATACTTTGGTTCACTGAACCTTTTCTACGAACCAGATTTTTCGATAAAACCGGTTCCGCAATGCATGCAGAAAATTATGTAGTTCAAAGGTTGACAACCACTGCCTTAGATTATTATAGGTCGTAAATTGGTAGTATCGGGGTGAACGGGTGGTCTATGTGACTGCTTCATTAGGCCATGTGGCATGCAAGTTTATGATCAAAAGGCATTCCATTCGGGAAAACCGTTTTATACGAAAATTATCATAAAGCGGTTACTAACTACACTTCTGGACACATCTATTGGCCCACCTTAGAGTTTAGGTTTCGATGGCCCCTACCGAAATATGATTGCTAGATTGAACAAAAACTGTTGATGCAGTTTTAAACCTGATACATTTTACCATCTTTTTCGATCGTATTGTTTTAAATTTGAATTCAGAATACCATACGACATGGAGCTACGCCTAACAAGTCGGATATGCGCCTTGTTAAAGGCAATTGATTTTTGAATAAAAAACATGTTTTATCAAATAAAGGTTTAATTTAATAACGCGTGTTGCCTCCATGGGCATCTACCACAGCTCTCATACGATTAGGCATAGAGTTTATCAACCGCTCTATGAAATTTTGAGGGATCATCTCCCATTCCTCTTCTATGGCAGTTTTCAACTCCTGCATCGTCTGGGCAACTGGCTGACGAGCCCTAACACGTCTTTTTAGCTCGTCCCACATGTGCTCAATGGGGTTCATGTCTGGGCTTCTGGCTGGGCAGTCCATAACTGTGATGTTCACATCCCGAAGATATTCCCTGACGATGCCGGCCGCATGGGCATGGGCATTATCATGCATAAAAAGGAAATTTGGGCCCACATAGTCCGCGTATGGTATCACGTGAGGTTCTAAGCACTCACGAATGTACCTTTCAGCATTTAATGTTGGCAGCCGTGGTCCTGTAACAACCTCAAGTTGAGTTTTGCCGCTCGCGGATATACCGCCCCAGACAGTCCATGAGCCACCGCCATAAGCAACCCTCTCTTCAAAGCAGCATTGTGCGAAACGCTCTCCCTTACGTCGGTAGACCTTCTTCCTTCCATCATTGCCATGTAACACAATTTTAGACTCATCAGAAAAGAGTACACGGCTCTAATCTTGCTGTGTCCAATTTAAATGACTGCGTGCGAAATTAAGGCGCGCTGTTCGGTGGGCTCGCGTTAGTTTGGGGCCATTAGCTGGCTTGTGTGGTACCATATCGCGTTCTTTTAACCTTCTCCGAACAGTTCGAGCGCTCACAGATACTCCGTGGAAGTCGCGAAGTTGGTTTTGTATCTCAATGGAGGTAAGGTGACGATTTCTCAAGCTGGTCGTCACGATGAATCGATCCTGCCTTTCAGTTGTGACCCGAGATCGTGGCCTTCCTTGGCGACGAACAAAGCCGCCAGTCTCTAGGTACCTCCGATAAACATTTCGGACCGCAGATCGACTTAAATTAAGTTGAGCACTAACGTTTCTTTGGCTGTGTCCGGCCTGAATAAGTGCCACAGCTTGGGCGGCGACTTCAGGTGAAGTATCCATAGATTATTGATAGAACCTCACCTTAATGTTAAGAATAAGTAATGTTTGTTGCAAAACCAAAGATATCAATCACTTTTTCAAGAATTAAATCCAAGTAAACCAATAAAACCAAGTTTTCTTAGTATTCGATTGTTTGATATCAACAAACAGGCTCCAAATTGTATTTTGTTTCTTTAAATTCTGTGTTCGAAATTCAAAAAAAGACTATTGAATGAAATTGTGAATGTGCCAGGTTCAAAACTGCATAAAAACTTTTTGCTCGACCTAATATAAAATTTTAGCTAGGACCAAACGAAACTGAAAATACAAGGTGGGCCAAAAGATGTGTCCAGAAGTGTATAATAATTATCACGCCACGCCATTATCACTAATAAGTTCATAACATAACATCACGCCTCTATTCCTCGAAGGGTGGGCAGAGTTGTACCTATAGGACACCCACATTTCGCCAGTTATGTTTCAGTCACCTGTAATAGGGGGCGAGCCTATTGCCATTAACTATCCTGGCTGCTACTGAGAAATTTCTGATGGAAAACCATATAACACTTTTACCAATAACACTTTTCCCGACCGCTCGTGACCACTAGAAAAAAATAAGGTAAAATACCTTATTGGTGAACTGAGGAGCTCGTTGCTAAGTAATAACAGCCGCACGGGTCGATCCATCAGGTTAAGCTACGTTTGCCGCGGTTGGTCCGTGGACAAGTGACCACCTTTACATACCGAGACTCCTCCGTGCCTCCGAAAGCACGTTGGTCTTGGCTGTCATTCGTGGATCTTTGACAGTCGTTACGGGTCGTCAGAAGCCAGAAAGTCTGACAATCAGTCTTACCAAGGGGTATCGTATTACCCAGTTACTGGGTTGTGGAGGTCAGATAGGCGGTCACTCCATGTAAAATACTGGTATTCGGCTGCTAGCCTTTTGCTAGGCCGATTGATTGACCCTATTGGTGAACTGAGGAGCTCGTGGCAAAGTAATAACAGCCGCACGGTTCGATCCATCAGGTTAAGCTACGCTTGCCGCGGTTGGTCCGTGGACAGGTGACTATCTTTACATACCGAAACTCCTCCGTGCCTCAGAAAGCACGTTAAGCCATTGGTCTTGGCTGTCATTCGTGGATCTTTGACAGACTGGAAGACGACCCCTACATTGTTGAGAAAAGGCTAGGCAGATTGAGGAGGCGAGGCTATTGCCATCAACTCCGGGCTACTACTAAGAAATTCCTGATGGAAAAACAGTATAACATTTTGCCCGAACTGGGATTCGAACCCAGGACGTGAGGCTCAGCAGTCCATGCAACCACTAGACTAACGGGGCAGTCTTATTCACCAAAAGGGTATTTTAACTTACTTTTTTCTAGCACTGTATGTCTCCTTTAGCATCATTTATGTTCTTTGCTCTTGTTTCATAATTGCTGTGGTATATATATATTTACTATACGTACGATATACAGATAAGTATATGTTTTAATGTATTTATGAATCTATGTATGTATTGTATATGTAAATGGTACACCACAAACTGCAGTATTGTCTCTCCTCTCTCTAAACCCAACCAAAGATTGTCTTTAAAAGATCACCCTATGTAAAATTTCAACATTTATATCTGGAATTAAATTTTATGGTATATATATGTATGTACAGAATAAAGAGTATTATATTCTATTCGAATATTATTTAAAGGCTAATTTATATTCTCTCCATTTTAGATTAACACAAGTCATCAAATTAACTTTTTTCCAAGTACAGTTCAGCAAACTACATAATTATTCGCTTCGTCAAACGGTTTTGAGTAACTTTAACGTACTTCGATTTCCTATGATCTATCTATGTAATAGGAGCAGTGGTGGCCCAGTGCTAACATCCACGACTTAGGAGTTATAGGACGTAGGTTCGAACCCCGGCAGGCCCTTTACTTTGTGTAAATTATTTCATCACCACTGCTCTCAAAACGGTGAAGGAAATCATCTTAAGGAAACTGTCCTAGAACCAAAAATTTGAAGACTTCTGACATCTACCAACCCTCACTGGGTCCGCGTGGTGGATTACGGCCCGCTGCCTTTCACCAAGAGGAGGCCTTTGTCCCAGCAGTGGGAATATTATAGGCTGATTATGTAATAGCTCAGTACAACAATAAATAGTAATATTAAGTACTATTCATTATTAAAAGAAGGGTGATTAACAAAAGGTATTTCAAGGCAAATGTGAGTGGAAACACCGGGAGGAGACTGCCTAGGAGAACATAATAGTGACCTAGGTTGATGATATTCTTCAGAAAGGTCAGGTGCGTAGTACTCGTAATCGGCGTGCGTGTATAACCAGATATATGAACGTAAACGAAGCGAAAGGAGTATGTAAGGATCGTAGCAGGTGGCGTCCTGCAGTTTCTGCCTACCCCCATGGGAAGAAAGCGTTAGTTTATGTATGTAAAGAAAATCGACCAACTATACTTGTGTCGCTCTTCTAAGTTTGAATTTGCCGCGCTATCAACAGGCTATATGCCAACCACAGACGAGATGACTGACAGTTGGGACACTAATAGTTGACACATTCAGTGGACTAGGAAAGAGCGAAATGGCGAATTAAAACTTTTCGTAAAGAAATAACAAGACCCAAAATAAAGGCTTTAAATGTTGTTTCTTTCGTTTTTACAGGTAAATTAATATTTTGTTTATAGACGAAGTAATAATTAGTCATAGATACCTATGTTGTGTAATAACATATTTCAAATAAAACTTTCGTTTCTACAGAGAAACGCAATTACATCTTTTTTTCAATATTAAGTACCAATTTATTGAAGTGGAAGGAATAACCAAAATAATATACACAATAATTAATAATATAAATATTCAAGACATCGCTAAACGGTTGGTCGACTCCTTACGTGACCAGAGAGCTGGCCTATTTTTTGGCCAAAGAATCAGCATTGCCATACAACGTGGCAATGCTGCCAGCCTTTTGGGCACTTTTCGTGTTGACAGCGATGCTGACGAATTTTTTGATGCCCTATGATCCTTTCCCCTCCTTTTTTATATACCATGTACATATTATTATTTTAAATCTATTAAATTATTTAATATGTACATACAAATAAATGTTATACTCGAAAAAAAAAATATAATAATATACATAGGAATATATTTATGTAATTATTGTTACTATTAATACAATTATATGTCTACTGTGCTAATGGGGATGTACCTATCGCTATTTAGTGAAAAAAGTAACTCATTAGATTTTTTTTTCAAGAGGAATTTTAGTACCAAAAGCTAAACACGAAATTCAGTTATCTCCAAATGCAGTGGGTATTAGTTTTGATGCATATAATAGCGTCGTTGGCTTAAGAGTTAATTTGGAGTCCGTCCAAATTTTGCTTTTATCCTCAAATAAAAGTAGAAATACACTCAGAGATTGCGGTGCAGGGCCTACAACCGTAGTGCTCGATAGTTATTTATAATTTATTTAATACATTTTTATTAAATTTTTGCACGATTTGGTGTAAAATGATTTATTTTCAATGTTTTGTCATAGAAGCTTTGGTGCTGAAATGGCCAGAAAAGCCTATGACATGTTTTAACAGAACATTAACTTCAAACGATAACACCACGCACGTAAGTCAGCAACAAAAGTCGATTAACACTTACAGTTTTATAATCTTCATTATTAAGAGAAATATTTAATTCAAATCGGAACAGAAGTACCTACTTAAAATTTTAAGAACTTTATTATTTACTTGTATGTACATATTAAATAAACTAACAGATTTAAAATAATAATATTATGTACATGGTAAGCAAAAAAGAAACACTAGGGCCAAGGGGTCCGAGTGCACACTTGGTTTTTCAAGACATCGCTAAACGGTTGGTCGACTCCTCACATAACCAAAGGGCTGGCCTATTTTTTGGCCAAAGAATCAGCATTGCCATACAGCGTGGCAATGCTGCCAGCCTTTTGGGCACTTTTCCTGTCGACAGCGATGCGGACGAATTTTTTGATGCCCTATGATCCTTTCCCCTCCTTTTTTATATACCATGTACATATTATTATTTTAAATCTGTTAGTTTATTTAATATGTACATACAAGTAAATAATAAATTTTATGAACATTAACTCTTAACAGTTAAACGAAAAAAAAAGCAGTTTATCGAAATCATTTTGTGTGAATTTAGATGATGTCAAAAAGTAGCAGTGTTAACCGACTTCTGTTGCTGACCGTACCTACCAACATTACAAAAATCCTTCATATTTTTGCACATGATATAAACGCAAAATGAAATCCATTTGATATGCAATCACTTATAGTATAAATACCATGAACGCTTTACATGCATTTCACACATCTAAAATTACAATTTTATAGCAGATTTTGTGAAAACATGCGCCATATTGAAATATACTGACACGCTGGAGTGGAGGCATTTAAATAGCAGTAAATTAAAACTATGATAAAAATTCTCGCAGGTAATGGCTACAATGTTTTTTCTATGCCAGCATGTTTTGGCCTAAAATATACAAACTGCGTCAGTCAGGCTAGTTTAAACTGTGTATGTAACTAGGTACCTAACCGTGTGGATAGCATTTTAAGTATTCAGCGTTATTGTGTACTAATAATAAAGCTGAAGAGTTTGTTTGTTTGTTTGAACGCGCTTATCTCTGGAATTACCAGTTGGATATGAAAAAATCTTTTTGCATTTGATAGCCCGATTTCTGAGGAAAGTTATAAGCTATTTAATATTATGATACAACTCTTAGCAGCCGAGCAAAAAGAAAAAAAAACGTGTGCGGTCGGGAGACCCCCGTTAGGAACGAAGTGCCTTACGCGATGCTCGCACGCACAGACACACTCGAAGAAAGAGAGAGAGAGTAAAATCGCATGGAAGGGCTTCTTCTTTCGTCGATTAGTCAATTAGTATACCTTTTTAAATAAGAAGTAAAAAGTAAGATTTAGAGCATGTATCAGAAAGGTTTGGATCACAGAAATCTAATTAATAAGTAATCGCGTAATCGCGGAAAAATTATCATCTCTCTCCACAGATTTAGTTTAAACTATGATGTCTATCCCATACAAAACTTCAATACCTATTCGCTCCAATCATATGTGTGAGGACGGCTGATTATTTTTTTGCGATGACGATGTTGGTCCCATAGAGAAAGTTATTGACTTTGACGGTTTGTACCACCCCCATAACCACACCTTTCTGATACATGCTATATATCTTACTTTCCACTTCTTATTTACAAAGGTATAAATACTATCGATGCCATGGTCACGATCCCCAAATCGACACGAGTAATCATAACGTCATCTTCGACAAACATAATAAGTAATACTAGTACTCGTAATATCGTGTGCATTTGAGAATACTCTCCCTCATTCCCGAAACCGTTTTATTGTGTAGAATGGGTAGATTTGTGATTTTATATTTTATTCTCTGGTGCTTGAACACTAATGAGTTTCAGTGTTATGTCCGACTAATGTGAACTTAAAACTTATTAACATAACTGTTAAACAATTATCATTAACATTATTGGAGTAACAATCCTTATCTTTGCGGTTCGGTTTCGGTTTCGGTTTCTGTTTTTGGGAAATAGCCGTATTATTACGGGTACTGTGTAATAATGAAATTTCATTTTATCTGTGAAGGACTAATCCGATTGCCAAACGAGGCGATGTAAGGCTCGTTCAAACAGGCGCGACACGCGATATACGCACCGCATGTCGCGCGACGAGCAGTGCCTTTGTGCCATGTGCGATTATATCGCGTGTCGCGCCTCTTTGTAGGAGCCTTAATCATAGTAAGGCGCCGTGATTCTTTATAGCGATTATTCGAAAGCCCATTTTGTCATGGGTTTTTCAAAAGTGGACATCAAACATTAACTTCTATTTATATTTCACGGACTTTTATTTTCACGTTTTGACGAATTTTAGGCGTGAAATACAATTTACCCTTACTTATGTATGTGAAAAGAAAAAAACGCAAAAAAAAAGGAAAAGAAAATTAAAGGTTTCATTTTTCCATTTCATTTCACTGCTGAGCAGACGAATTTTTCAAATTCATAGGTTTGAAAAATTTGTCATGAAAAATGATGTCAAAATGATACGAGATCGATTATGATTCTATGCGTGTTAAGCAATTACCTCCGACCAAGCCTAGATAAAATACTCTGTATTTAAGAAAAGCCTCTCTCTTATGAAACAATTAGATACATGGTGCCATCATGCGCAAAATAAATGCTTCTCTGCTTGCTCGTCTTCGTGGCATTACCAACACTATCTTGAGTTTATTCGCAGATAGTTGGGAGTCTCCAATGCTGCGTCATTGGATGAAACTCCACACTCAATAATTTGTATGTTCTACTAACACTAGTGTTTAAGACCATTGTTACTAACACTATGGGCATAGCCTGAAATAAATCAATCTGCCTAGCCTTTTCCCAACTATGTTGGGGTCGGCTTCCAGTCGAACCGGATGCAGCTGAATACCAGTATTTTACATGGAGCGACTGCCTATCTGTCCTCCACAACCCGATAACTGGGTAATACGATATCAATTGGTAAGACTGGATGTCAGACTTTCGGGCTTCTGACGACCCGTAACGACTGTCAAAGATCCACGAATGACAGCTGGGACCAACGGCTTAACGTGCTTTCCGAGGCACGGAGGAGTCTCGGTATGTAAAGATGGTCATCCATCCACGGACCAACCCCGGCAAGCGTAGCTTAACCTGATAGATCGACCCGTGCGGCTGTTATTACTTAGCCACGAGCTCCTCACATACATAGCCTGAAATAAATAAATATAATAATTTTATAACTATATATGTGTAACTCAATTCTCCGAAATTAACATAACATCAGAAGCATTATCTAGTTTTACGTCATTGTACCTTAGGGGACCGGACTGCCTCTCCTTAACACAGGGTTTCATAACCTAGCTAAGAGAGCAGTGAGTGCTAAGATGTTTAAAAAAAAAACACTTTTCAAAAAAAAAAAGAAAATATAAATGATAAAAAAAAAAAGAAAAAAAGAAAAAAGATAAAAGAAAAGATAATATTATACCATTAAGGACTATTTAGAAGACAAATCCATAGAATCTGTAATTTGTAACTTAGAATAATTGACATCGCATGATTTTAAATACATTTGCACGCCACGTTATGGCAGGATATGCTGAAATTAAACAACCTAACACCCTATGTACCATATTCTAGCAAATACATATTTTGATTTGATTGATTTGATTTGAGCAGTGACACCCACACGTTTTTTAGCAATGAAATAGTGCTTATTTTGTGAAACTGTATTTTTATCGTGTTTTAACTGCAATACTTTGTTTTCAGTAAATAAATAAAATAAAAATATACGTAGTAATAACGATGTTGCTTGTTGGTATAATAATCTCCCCATCTTTGCGGTAATACTGTGTTCTTGTTTCAAATAAATGGCTCCAATTTTCAGACGATTCTATAGCTTTATCTAGATTAATTGTTCATTGTAAGAAGCAATTAGGTCTTTAGTGTTCCTGACTTATGTTTCTAAGCAGCATTTTAAGTGGTATTCACTCCTTTATACAGTTTCGGGTAGAATGATAAGCATGGACTAAACTGTAATTTAATTCATCTATATGATGAAAAAAACTAACTCGCCTAATTGTGTGGAGTGTGGAGTTGTGGAGGACTTGCATCACTTGTTGATGGACTGTGTTCGATACGAGTCCAATAGAAAGGAGCTGTTTGAGTTATTGAGCTTGAACCGACTTGAAGTAGGCACATTCCATAAAATTTTGTCTCAGCCAAATGGTGATGATGCGAAGAGTCTGTTCAGGTTCATGACCCAAATGTAAGCTGTAGCAGGGTGTATTTAGGGTACGATGGGACTGTCATACGCATTGCGATCATAAAGTACCTAATTAAACAAAGAATTATAAAAAAAAAATCATCTATATAAATAAAAAGAGTTGTTCATATTCATGTGTAGAACACCATGTGAAAATTTGCGCACTGCTTACTTATCCTGTATTTTATGTAATGTAAAAACTCAATACATGATTGTTTATTTAAGTTAACGAACAAGCAATTAAATCATCGGACCATTGTTAAAACGTTATTTAGTGTAACATAACATGTATTTAAACCATCATAAGCCCCATAAGCCTTTTGACAAGGGTGTTATTATTTATAGGTCCTATAGCTAGGGTTGCCATACTTTTAAAAACAGTATTATTGGTTATCCTCTTTAATATAATGCTTCATTTAATTTTTATTGAACAGTAAACAATACAAATAAAGCAGGTAGGTATTTAAAATATTTATTTTGTAAAACTTTTATAATCCAAAACGAGAATCTCTTTTACTTTATTTTGATTTTCAATGGTGAGGCCTGCAAAATATTAAAAAAATCATGCAAAACTAATAACTTCCAATTAAGCAAGAATTCCTTTTTGTTTTACTCCGACCAAATAAAACGTTTAATCTTGTAAATAAAGTTGGCAACCCTACCTGTAACTAAAACAAATGAATCCCTATGTGATTATGTTGTTGTTAACAATGAACGCTATGGGATCTTCTGGATAATATTACATTATATAACTCGTGATATAATGTAATATTATAGTTTCGGGTTTGTTCAACAGGTCTGTAGCTATGTATATTCCGTATTATGTAAATTGGAGTTTCTAATTCGTGTCTTGGGAATAGATACGTACTGCTTTTGTTTTATTAACCCAGTAATATTAGTGCAGGCAGCGGTGCAGTTTAAAAAAAGAAGTAGTGACAAAAATTTAAAAGAGTATGCTTAAATGGTTTGGTCTGGTTGAGAGAATAAATTAAAGGCGACTAACAAGAAGTATTTATAAGGTAGATGTGAGTGGAAATGCCGGAATCCCTCCCGGCGCTTCCACTCACACCCTAGAAGGACATAATATAGTGATCTTATTGGTGATGTTCTTCAGAAAGACCAGGTGCGTAGTACTCGCAATGTTTGTATCACCAGGTGGTGAACGTAAATGAAGCAAAAGGAATATGTAAGAATCGTAGCCGGTGGCGCTCTGTAGTTTCTGCCTACCCTCATGGGAAGAAGGCGTGTGTTTATGTATGTATGTAATATGGTTAATTGTTAAAAATAATTAATGAGCTAGAATTATTTTTCCTTGAACTGTAAATCGTTATCACTTAGTTATAAAACTTAACTAAAACATTTCTGTATTCACTAAATGAGTAACAGAAAAGTGTGAATTGAACGAGCGAAGAAGTGAAGTGAAGTGTGTTGAGTGTGAAGTGTGAATTTTGTGTTCTTCCTCGGTTCTTACAAACGAATCTAAATAACAAAAGCATTTAACAAATCTTTTTGGTTCACTCGATACTAGACTATTATTATATCATACTATCCATAAATTAATTTGGCCAGAATTACCTATTAAATGAAAATTTATATCATATACTGCCCGTAGCCCAGTTTGTCAAATAATTGGCAGCTGTGTTAATAGCCTGCAGGCGTCGCAAATCGATATTTTGTATCCCAGAAATTAGCTCATATTATTTTTTTTCAATTACTGGAGCTCGTGGCTAAGTAATGACAGCTGCACGTGTCGATCCATCAGGTTAAGCTACGCTTGCCGGGGTTGGTCAGTGGATAGGTGACCATCTTTACATACCGAGACTCCTCCGTGCCTCGGAAAGCACGTTAAGCCGTTGGTCCCGGCTGTCATTCGTGGATCTCTGACAGTTGTTACGGGTCGTCAGAAGCCCGAAAGTCTGACAGACAACCAGTCTCATCAAGGGGTATCGTATTACCCAGTTACTGGTTGTTGGGGTCAGATAGGCAGTCGACCGAGTAGATACTGGTATTCAGCTGTATACGGTCAAACTGGAAGCCGACCCCAACTTCGTTGGAAAAGGCTAGGCAGATTGATTTTACTGAAAATTCAGCCCAAAATAACAATATTAATTACCTGCAATTATACGCTAAACTGGAACGCCACGCAAACAAGACGGCCCTTTTGATTTTACCCCCAAAACGTAATTTCAACGCAATTATTAATGAGAAATGTGAATAATTTACGCAAACAACTATTTCGTGCTCACTGTAATACATAATAATTAAATTCGGCGCAAATTAATGACAAATTACATGAATTGGTAGAAATGGATTTGAGGACGTTGAGGTGGGGTGTCAGTTTAAGAGGGGTACCTGTAACTAATAACTGTTATTAGGGTGGTTTCGGGTAATTTAAGTGGTGCACTAGGTATAAAAGATTAAGGGCAACTTTCACCAATGAAACTGAATCCGATCAGCACAACTGCGTTCAAGAGCTATCAGTGTCAATATTCCACAGCAATGATGACACTGACAGTTCTTAGACGCGGTTTAAATGACGTGTTGATCGCGGTCAGTGTCTTTGGTGAAATTCATCCTTACTTATGTTCACGAGATGCTCTCAACCACTGGAAAAATAACTGGTCAACTAATTAACAGAAGTATACAAAAAAAAAATATATATGTAGAAGAACTCAATAAAAGTTGAAACAGAAGGGGCCTGTCACATTTTTTCACATCTCTTGCTCACACGGGATTAAATTTTTAAGAATGATAAGATACTTTTTTGAAAAATTTAATTTATTATTATTGTTGTATTAAATAATATTAATTTAATAGGTAATTATTAAAAAAAAAAAACATATTTATATTGTGCTATCTAATAAAATTAGCTCAAAAACAGATCATAATACTTATTGAGCTGAGTTTATTAGATAACACAATATAAATGTGTTTTTAATAATTACCTATTAAATTAATATTATGTATTAATAATAATAAAAGATACATTTACAAAAAAATTGTCTTTTCATTTATAATTCATAAAAATTTGGCCCCGTGTGAGCAAGAGTGAAAATGTGACAGGTGGTCTCTTAATAAAAAACGCATTCATCATGAAAAGTTTAGGCGTTGTGGACTCAGTAAATAACAGTTGGGAAAAGATGGTGACAAATGTTCTTGTTTAGATTCAAGTAAAACCTTTAAAATAAAAGCTTAGAACCACTCTTATTTTATTCTTTTAAATTTATTTGCTCAAGTATCCATGAAGCCTATTTACTTTTACTCTTCGTGCGTATCAACAATAAATCTTGTCTATTACGGTTGTCTTGCCGTGCTGGCTGAACAGAATTGTAGATAAGTAGTTATTGTATAAATTCAGGTTTACTTTACATTTCATAACTCTAAACACTTTTTTTCTTTGTCGATGGGAAATCATCAAATGACTTCTCCCGCTCTGGGCGGAGCGCGAGGGCGTGTCAGACTGACTAAATTCCACTCGCGTTCCTTCAGTTGCCTGTGCCAGGGCCACGGTTCTCTTTCGAACAACCCGCGACCCCGTCGGCCACTCTAAACCCTAAAAATAAATATTGCTATTGATGCCAAATGCTCATTGCAATATTTGTCCATAATGTCATAATAATAATAGTAGTTAAGTTATATTTAGATAAAGAGTGGAGACAGTATATCGGCCATTGGCAACCGTAGAGTGGGATGCCCTCCAGCTAAATTAACCGACGACCTTGAAAAGGTGGCTGGGACAGACTGGATGCGGAACGCGGAGGATAGGGTGTTATGGCGCAGCCTGGGAGTAGCCTATGTTCAGTCGTGGACTGCGATAAGCTGAGTTGACTTAGATAAACGCCTGATAGTTCTTAGAACTAAACTAACTTAAATAATCCATTTACAGCAGTGTGCAGTATAATGGGGTTGTTTCCTGGAAGCTTCGCCGCGAGAGAGCGTTGAGTGTTTGTCACTTGTTAAAGCGATCTTGAATGAAACGCGACTAATCAGCGACAAGACAAAACACTAGCGCCATCTGGCAGAAAAATCATTTTATATTTACTGTTTCTTTTATTGTTTACTTTTTAATTTTTTACTGTAAAACATATTTAAGATAATTTTGTATAAGGTTAAGTTGTATCGTTTTAGTTATCAGTAATTTTGTATTAATGTACTAGTGTGTAATTGTTAGTAATGTAAGGTTATTTTAAATAGTTAATAATTATTACAAGTAGTCTTAGCTATCGCATTAGGTTTGTAACCTGTAATGATAGTATAAGAGTTTTAAATAAATAAATAAATTTTTAGCAAGGCACAGTCAACAAAAGAGGTATCTAGGCAGGGTATACTAACATATTTCTATGTGAATTGCTTCATGTTCAATTTCGTGACAATATACAATTTTGTGGTGGTGTGTTACAATGTAGGAGTATTGACAAAATAAAGAAATATATATAACATTGAACATGAAGCAATTCACATACAAATATGTTACTCTACCCTGCCTAGATATCTCTTTTGTTGACTGTATATGAATGAAAGCCATTGGTACCTGAATGAAAGTAACAAACACTTAGCGCCATCTACGCGGAACTAATTTGACAGTTTTTTTCCTCATTATATCAGCTTACAACACGCGGTTGATTTACTACTGTACACAAGCCTCTTGGCCTGCCAAATGGAAACCCTATAAATGGCCTTGTACAAGACATACTGCGAATACGTTGTCTTAAGTTACAATTTCCTAAAAAAGCGGTGGGCGCCACGTGACGGCCGTCATGAAAATGATGGAACCGGGGTTTGACTTTACGGTATCAAATAACGCTGTCTAGGGAAACTCACCAATTTACTTTCATTTTAATAATGTTTCAGTGACGTCATTTGACGGTAAATGGCGGACGCTATGTGACGGCCACCACAGCCTTATGAATTTCCATTATACAGGATGAAATTTAATTCATGGGCATTCTCTTAAGGGGTTATTGTACTCATCATTACGAACAACTTTTTCTATTGGACCAAACCTGAAATCGCGAAAAAAATCAGCTTTTCCCTACATTTATGTTCGCATAACTCGTCAAAATGTAGGGAACAGCTGTTTTTTTTCGCGATTTCAAGTTTGGTCCCATAGTAAAAATTGTTCATAATGATGAGTACAATGACCCATTAGGAGGATGTCCACGAATTTCATTTCATCCTATGTACTAAATTACAGATTTCGGGTATGATTACCACAACATCCCACTAGTATTGGCACCCCAGCCTTATTTGAAAGAGCAGTTCCGTTACCATGGTAACCGCTTTGAAGTATGCCGACATTTTGCGAGCACTGAAGACGTAATGACTGTTAACTCTAGTTACTCTGACATTTATAATTATGTTAGTATGTTTAACGTCTTTATAAATAGGTGAACGTCAAAATGTATAATATTTAAACTGAAGTCATATGTTGTGGTAGAAACATGAAATAGATAGTAGATGCCTCCCTTTTATTAAACACTACCTATCTTCCCTCTATCTAAAATCTTATCTAAAATACATATTATATACTAGGACACTCGGCAACACTGCTAGCTTCCTATTAGTGAAAGAATTTTCAGAATCGGATTAGTAGTTCCGAAGATTTCCCTCAACATACAAACTCACAAATTTTACCTCTTTAGATAATACTAGCTGTTCGTGAACGGTGTCGCCCGGGTCAATCTCTGTTCATGTCAGTTTCACGTAGTAAAAAAAAAATCTGTCATACAAACCTTGTCCTGACAATTACAAACACAACCCTTTCTTACAATTACGACCCTTAGGTGCTTTAGGAAAAGAACCCTAAGCGAAAACGAAGTAGTAGCGCGGACGGGCGATGTAACGCGGTGGCTCGGGGGACGAGGGAGTTTTATTAAAGTGTTACAACTTCCACGCGGACGAAGTCGTGGGGCACAGCTAGTATTATATAGATTTGTGATGAACAAGAACCTGATGCAATCTCTTGATACTTAGGTAATCAATTACTTCATTTAGTTTTAAACTAGAACTAGAAATAGACAATCGTCTCTCGTTAGGTATTCAACGTTAGGTATAGAACATTCTCCTGCCCTTATCCCTATTTATTTGGGGTCAGCGCAACATGCCTTTTTCTTTCATACTTCTCTATTAATTGTCATCTCCCTTTCAAGCCATAGGTACCATCTTTCACACAGTCCATCCATTTTATTCTACCTACATAAAAATCTGCCTAGCCTTTTCCCAACTATGTTGGGGTCGGCTTCCAGTCTAACCGGATGCAGCTGAATACCAGTATTTTACATGGAGCGACTGCCTATCTGACCTCCACAACCCATTAACTGGGTAATGCGATACCCCTTGGTAAGACTGGTTGTCAGACTTTCGGGCTTCTGACGACCCGTAACGACTGTCAAAGATCCACGGATGACAGCCGGGACCAACGGCTTAACGTGCTTTCCGAGGCACGGAGGAGTCTCGGTATGTAAAGATGGTCACCCATCCACTGACCAACCCCGGCAAGCGTAGCTTAACCTGATGGATCGACCCGTGCGGCTGTTATTACTTAGCCACGAGCTCCTCTTATTTATTTTATTTCCTTTATTCTACCTACATGTACGTATAAAAAAACAGTTCTAACATCTATTATTTTATGTAATTTAACTGTCATTTGCAGTACAATACGTACCCAAATTATTTTATTTTATTAAAAGAAATCTTCGCAATGAAAACGCGACACTAGCTTTGCAAGAAATGGAAAAACAAGCCGTGACGAACGTGGACGTGGAGAAAACGAACTCTGATAAGAATATTTATCAGAGTTCGTTTTCTCCAAATAGCGATAACAGTTTTTCTCACGTCCCATAGATTCTATGCTCTTTGATTCAGCAAAAAACTCAGTTAAAATAAGCTTAAGGTGATTGCGCAGTAGTAGCCGCAAAATTTAAATTTTATTCCGTTTTTTTTTCTATTTTCAGGTCAGTATCAAGTTGTATAATGATAAAAATATGATCCGCGATTATAACAAATGTGTATTTATATAATTTTAATCTTAAGAATAATCAATACATCTTTCTAAGTTAGATTTGTTCCAAAATGTCATGATTTTTTGAAAACAAACTTAAAGAGAACAAAGCTAACTTAGAGAGATGTAGTGATGATTCATGATGATTATAATTATGTAAATACATATTTGTTATAGCCGCAAATCATATTTTGATCAATATACAACCTGACACTGACCTGCAAATTGCAAAAAACGTAAGAAAATTTGAATTTCTCGGCTACTACTGCGGATCCCCCTTAACGTTGGAATTTAAACGTATTAAGATGTGCTTTAACTATGAGATTTCAAATCCCCGATCCACAGAGTCAAAGTTTGTCGTTAAGCTCTTTACCTTTATTGCCTTTGCGAATAAAAATAATCTCAAACTACACCTGAACTTTCAAAACTAAAGTAAGCCTTAACACCTAAAAAATAAGGTTGGAATTTGAGTAAGTTTGTCTTTAACGCAACTATCAACGAAGGTGTTCTGTTGAGAGCGTTTAAAGTTTAATTGAGTTGTGGATTTCAGTAACTAACGAGTGTCAGGAAACTAGAAAACTTATTTAGTTGCATGAAATTGGATTTTAGAGAAGAAGAAGAACTTACCTTTTCATTGAAGAAATCGGTTGTTTTTTTTTTATAAATATTTTTCACTTTTTAGTTATGGTACCTATACGAATTGGTTTGGGGTAGGTACCATACGAGTAACTCATCATCTCCTAGCCTTTTCCCCAACTAATATATGTTGGAGTCGGTTTCTAGTCTAACCGGTTGCAGCTAAATACCAGTATTTTACATGGAGCGACTGCCTATCGACCTCCACAACCCATAAGTACCCCTTGGTAAGACTAGTTGTCAGAATTTCGGGCTTCTGACGACCCGTAACAACTGTCAACGATCTGCAAATGGCAGCCGGGACCAACAGCTTAACGTGCTTTCCGAGGCACCAATTTCAAATTCAATTTCAATTTATTTATTTGTGAACCACACACACCCGTGCACACATCCATGCCTGTTCTTAGTATGTAAAGATGGTCACCCATCCACGGAGCAACTGCGGCAAACGTAGCTTAACCTGATAGATCCTAGCGGCTGTTATTACTTAGCCATCACAAGCATTTTTTTTTTATAATTCGTTACTTTTGAATAACTCACAGAAATGCACCAACTTTCTATTGCGGCTGCAAGAAACCTCAAGCGGCGTAAATACAATAACCTTATTGGAAACTATATTTGCGAGCGTTTGGGGTCGAAATCGGTCTCTTTAAGGATATCTCGAAACGGCTGGTTGACACTTCCCGTGACCCAAGGGCTGGCTTTTACCTTGGCCAGCATTGCCATACAACGTGGCAATGCCGCCAGTCTCTTGGATACATTACCAGTCGACAGCGATGCGGATGAATTTTTCGACGCCATGTTTTAGTTTGTGAATAGTTTTAGTTATGTTAGGATTTATTTTTAGGTTATGTTTATATTACATTTAAATAAATACATAATTAAATTCTACTTTCTAATCAATTTGAAATCCGACTTGAAGGTCATCAGTAAAATAAAATAATGTAGGTATAAAAAAAGTTTGATAATTACGTATTTTTTTTACTTTTTCTGTACCATCAGTTGCATCAGCCAGTTAACTACTCAATAGATAACTCCACAACACTGCATTGTCTATGGTTATTCAGTAGCTGTGTTTGTTTGCGACATCAATCAATTTCCCCCTGTTGACTCTTGAAATTTGCATGAAAAGTGCTGATACAGCATACACTAGCTCTTTCAGCATCAGCAAATTAAGTCTACATGAAAATAATGTTGCTGCATAAAAGTGTGTTTTAAGTTGTGTCAAAGGTTTAATAATCATAACATTGAAGATACAAAATGAGTTTTTTAAATATTCCTACTGTTATCACAATAGATCGTATTTATATAGTTTCAGAAGTACCTAATTAGTGATATGTCTTAAAAACTTTCATTACTCTTGAAAGCTGGCTCGTGTCTTCAATTTAAAAAAATAAAAGAAAAATCATACTATTCTCGAATCATTGTCTCGTTTGCTATTAAGATGAGACATAAAGCTTAGAATATTCTTAGGGCCTGTTTCACCACCTACGATAGGTTCCTATTAACTTACTTGACAGATAATTTCATAAAAATTCTGTTCCATTTTTGAATTTATTCGGTGAGTTGAGTGGTGGCTATTCGAACATCGTGAAATAGGCCCTTAGGGTCTATTTCACCACCTACGATTAAGTTCAAAGTTTATTCAAAAATGGAACAGAATTTGTTTGAAATTATCTGCCAAGTAAGTTAATAGTAACTTAATAATAATATATAATAGGTGGTGAAACAGGCCCTAAGTCTCTTTAAAACTCAGATTTCACAATCAAAACTTAGGTCTACAACACCAAGTCTAAAACAACACACCAGTTAATTAATGGAATTCGAACCAACCCTCAATGGCTCACTATAACACCCAATTAATTGAATACATTTGCATTTAATTACATTTACATTTCAATCCAGTTCAAATTACTAGGCAGGATATTCCTTGACAATGTGCCAAGATTCGAGCTTAAGCTGCCAAGTTTTGACTTGACGGTCAGATTGGTCTTACAGGAAGGCTGGAAGTAATTATGTATTTGGGAAGGCAGATAAGGGTTACGTTTTGTGAGATTTCGGGGTAAAGAGAGATGTGATTAGGGTCAATGTGTGACGTTAGCCTAATGTTGAGCGAAGCCTGGTAATGTCCTGTAATGCTTTAGACGTATGGTAGATTGTTAAGAGTCACTTAGACTTTTTGTCATCAGTGTCGTGGGCAGTTATTAACGCAGGTCAGTGTCACAGTGTAAGAACACGACTGATATAATTGCAGTTTACACATAAAAAACGTCACACACCTGCTTTATGAAAAAAAAAATCCTTTTCCCAACTATGTTGGGATCGGCTTCCAGTCTAACCGGATGCAGCTGAATACTAGTATTTTACATGGAGCGACTCTTTATCTGACCTCCACAACCCAGTAATTGCGTAATACGATACCCTGTAAGAATGGTTGTCAGACTATCAGGCTTCTGACGACCCATAACGACTGTCAAAGATCCACGAATGACAGCCGGGACCAACGGCTTAACGTGCTTTCCGAGGCACGGAGGAGTCTCGGTATGTAAAGATGGTCACTTATCCACGGACCAACCTCGGCAAGCGTAGCTTAACCTGATGGATCGACCCGTGCGGCTGTAATTACTTAGCCACGAGCTCCTGTCACGTCTGCTTTATGAAAAAAAAATACAGTTTAAGGACACAAACTGACACACAATATCCCCTCATCACAAAAAACAGTTTATTATCCCAAAAAAACATCCACATTTAGCCTAAAAACGTTCGAGATAACATGCCAACAGAATAAGACGTATTTCTTAGCGAAAAATAAAAGTGGCCTTCTTTTGACATGTCCAGGAAAGGTCCAAAGAAAATAATACTTTCAGGAATGCAGATTATGTGAAGGAAACTCAGTGGGTCACGTTCGTGTTTTATTAGTATCTCGCCCTGAGATGTTAAAAGTTTCCCGGTATTTTAATGTAGGTCTTGCTAATTAGTTGGAAGGATGTTGAAGTTCGAAGTGTTCTTAAGTGAGAAGAATATGCCATCTCTGATTTTGTAATGGGTACAGTTTAGTAAAAGGGTATAGAATAATAAAATAGTAGTAGTGACATTTATTTTAGAAGTATAAGTAGTTTTTTTTTTAATGTATTTTATTTTCTCTTGTACTCTTACACACGTCGTCCACATCTCTTTTTTTCCTCTGTCCTATCTCAGGTATGCTGGAAGAGATTTCTTTTGAAATATGCATCACTTTTGTACGTATTTTTCTGTTCCTTTCTGTTGTCTGTTTATTTGTGTATATAAATGGTTAAATAAAAAAATAAATAGTATAAATAATATATGGGCAGGTGCCCCTCATCAACAGAATCGTCCATGTCTTTAATAAGTGGTAATGAGGGTAGGGACCAACAAAGGATCACTCGAGTCTCAATTAAAAGTTATTTAATCGCACAAAATATCTTCCTTACAGAATCTCACTACAATCTATCCACTAGTAATTAGGAAATCACTTAATCAATCGGTTTTATTTTTTTTTTTTAAACAAAAAGGGGCAAGATTACTCGGAACAAAAGCGATTCGTCGGATACGTGGTGCGCTCGCCGTTGACGTTCGGAAAAACTGACGTTCAACATGGCCGCGCTGGCCATCGCCTCGAGGCTCCGCCAGACTGACAGTTGTCAAATCTCGTTCCGACATATCTCTCAACTGATGGCGCTAGCAATGCGCCGTCAAATATAATAGTAACATAACATCACGCCTGTAATTCCCGAAGGGTTAAACAGAGGTGTACCTAAACGGCTGTCTGTTAAGCTAGCTATGTTTAAATACCTATTAATTTTAAAGGCAATGATCATTCTCATCTTTTTTGGTTAGTTATATAGTTACGTTAGAAAGTTGAATAAAAAAAAATGTAGATTAACTGGGCAAAATACTTTGCGTATCTTCAATAAAGCCGAAATGCACGAAAGGCTATATTTTGCAGCAAAGCCATTTCCATAAACCATAAAACATATTTCCGGTAGCAAAAAGTTAACTACCTAAGGTAACTTTACTTGTTAGCTGATTATCCAAAAAATATGAGAATGATCATTGCCTTTATAATGAGTAGCTATTTACACAGTTAGCTTAATTACAGCTGTACCTACTGCTGGTGAGTTTGTTGCGCCACTTCTTCCCAGCTAACGCACTAGGAAGTCGTGAAGGGCGGGCGTTTTTCACTGAGTTTCTAACGTCAATGGTTTAAACAAAAAGTACTTCGAAAACGATTCAATGGTTTAATTTCAAATTCTCTCATACCGCGCGAGAGTTTGCACAAAAATTTCACATGGACCTGGGGGTCCATGTGAAATTTTTGTGCAAACTCTAAACTACCTACGTAGTTGTAGTTCCCATTTCATTATTAATAATATGCTCTTATAACAGTACCCAGTTTTCACAAAACGAGCTCTATTCTAACCTTTTTACATCCAATCCTTTTAACGTAAAAACTTCAGCAGCGTTCGTACGAATTTTAATAACAATTCACGGACTCGCTCAAACAAATCCAGCAGAAAGTTTTCCGACATTAAGAAAACAAAAGTAATTTTATTATTCGCTGGCTCTTTAATTTATGTTGATGGTGGAATATGATGATCGTTTATGTTATCTTGTAGTGTGGCGGTATGGCTTCTGAGGTGCTCCTTCACTTTTGTATTATTTGATTCTGAAGAGTTTTGGCTGTTTGGTTTTTTTTGGAACGAAGTTCTACGAGCTGGTAGAAATTGTCACGTAACAAAAAAGCTTTTTATGACTTTCTCTCTTGAGAAAGACATAGTGGATTGGAAAATCCAAGATGGCTGCGAAAATTTTAAATTTTTCATCACGGGTGTCGTTTTCATAGTTTTCGTGGGTGTTAAAGCCGATAGTGACGATAGAATGTAAATTCAAGATGGCAGCTGGGATAATTTTAAAATTTTTCATTATGGGTATCGTTTTCATGGTTTTCGAGGGTGCTAATGCCGATAGTGAAGTAAAAAAAATAACTATTACTCTTCAAAAACAAAGCAAAGTATCGACATCAAATCCTTATCGAGTCTTGCCCATCATTATTCAAAAGTAGTTAATATCGATTACTAGATATATTAGGACTGTGTAAATTTACTATTCATGTTTGTAGAATCGGTTATTGGAATTCTATATATATATATATATATAGCTAGCTATAGATATATAGGTAAGCTGATGATGTATGCGTGTCACAGCCAACTCGCTAAGTTAGCCGTTTAATTAGCAGCCTAGCCTTTGGAAGTAGCGCTCACCGGCCGCTGCCGCTGCACCGCTCGCTCGGCTCGCACTCGGTTGGTCGCAGTTCTGTCTAACCTAACCTAATCCATTTGGTCGGGGTACCGCGGCTTAGTTACTAGTAGAATTTGACTTGCGCGAGGTCGATCATAGTTCCAATGTAACCTATAATTAAATATCATTCAGAGTCCTTAGTGCGGGTTTTTATACTTACTCGATCAATTTAACGTATATATACGAATAAGCGCCGTCTGGTGACTATAATGGCAAAGCTTCCCTAAAAACAGCTGATGCGCAGCCTTCTCGTTGACACTTTTAGCAGTCTGTCACCCATCAATTGGGCTGTGCACATCTTGGATAGTATTTTTACAAAACTTTATCTTTGCCCCGAAACCTATTATTTTAATAAAGGCCTACATCTGAATTGTATTTACGCCCATGTCGTAGCGGCTGCGGTGCTACGCCGTAGCCGCTACACATACACTGAGTAAACATTAATAATGTGTTGAGATTCTGAGCTGAACAGCAACAAGGTCTGCAGTTAACATCTGGATTTGATAACAGGTTATCAAAATTGTGATTGATCATATCAACCTGCCAACCAACTTGGTGATATTGGTGGGTAAATTTAGTATGAGAAATCAGTCAGTAGAATAAGTTTTAAAGTGAAAAAGAACGTATCAATGTAAATAAAACAATCGAACTGCTCCTATGTAAATTCCCCGTTGACAACTAAAAATAAACATGAAACTAACGCAATTACAATGTTAATTAAAAAACTTAATAATAAACATTTTCTAAAAAGTAGTTCCGAGCTGTTTTTCCGAGTAATGCCTCTTTTAATACATTTAAAACGCAGTTTTAAAAGAAAAGAAAATTACTTTGGAGACTTCATTGTTCTTGAAAACTCTGCATTCTCACTGTAATGTATGCTAATGTAGTTTTTGTTCTGTTGATTTAAGGTTTTTATGAACAGTCCTTTTTTATTATTTCACGGTTTTCTGAACTAATGAGATTATTGTACGATAAGAATTAGTTTACAGGGAAACTCGGGGTTTATTTAGCGTATGTTTTGTGAAGAATTTAAATTTGGTCTAAAGGTCGCAAGCGCTACTGTTGAACATGAAGTCCTGGGTTCGATTCCCGGGTCGGGCAAAGTAATATTGGGCTTTTCCATCTAGAATTTCATAGAAGCAGCCCGGAGTCTGGATATGTGGCCGGTTGTTGGCAATAGGTTCGCCCCGTATTACATGGAACGTAAAATATAACTGGTGAAATGTGGGTCAGCAACAGAAGTCGGTTAAATCTAAATTAACAGAAAATGATTCGATAAACTGCTTTTTTTTCGTTTACTGTTAAAATTTAATGTTCTTCAAACTTTAACTACTTCTGTTCCGATTTGAATTGAATATTCCGCTTAATAATTAAGATTAAAAAACTGCAAGTGATAATCTCAGTGTTCATCTCTCTCTCTCTCTACTACCTCTGTACTATCTCTACCTAACCCTTTGTGGAATACCTACAGGCGTGAAGTTATGTTTATATTACTTATGTTTTGTGAAGAATTTAATTATTTATCTTTTAGTATACGTGTTTTAATATAATACCTTTTGTTTTATGTATAATAAATTAATAATGCTTCTAATTTGGGACAGCGCTCCTTGATGGGCGAGTCCTATTACTGGGTGAACGTATAACGCGTTGCGTGAGCTCAGCACAGAACACGAAATTATCCACTCAAGGCCGTTGGCCCTTATTTGTGTCTTAATGTATAGAACAAGGGGCAGATGCTATGATTTACAATTCTACGAACTAGTGGCAAATTATAGCAATACTAACCAAATAATGAATTATAAACAATGAAAATAATTATCACACTGTTAATCAATAAAGGAAGTGTAAGTGCAAAATTTATCGTCAACAGTGAACCTAAATTTTCATAACATTATTTTGCCGCAGTATCATTTATGTACCTACTCGTATATACTAAACACTACTACTCAGACATCTTATGAGAATTAAAAATGCTAAAGTCTCACCGCTTCACGTAAACATTTGTCAGACAACCAAACGCTAAGCTCAGAATTGCTCAACACATTCTTTATCCCAGGAAACTTAGCAGATGAAAACACGAAGACAAGAATATGCAAAATTCAGCCTTATGAACCGTACCTATAGTTTGCTGACGTCGCCAACTTAAAAGGTAGTCTCATTGCAAGTTATAAAAGTATGCTATTTTCTAACTTGAGAACTAATTTCATTAAAACTTTGACGAGTCTTGGAGATTTTTTTTTATTCTTAGAAAACTGGACAATTTGTTTCGTAACGAATATTTGTGGCCAATCTCAACATCTGCTTAGCTATTTCCCAACTATGTTGGGGGTCGGCTTCCAGTCTACGGATGCAGATGAATACCAGTATCGACATGGATTGTCTGCCTATCGGACCTCCGTAACCCATTTACTGGGTAACACAATACCCCTTGCCAAGACAGGTTGTCAGACTTTTGGGCTTCTGACTACCCTTAGCGACTGTCAAAGATCTACCAATGACAGCTGGGATCAATTGCCTAACGTGTTTTCCGAGGCACGGAAGGGTCTAGGAATGAATGGTCACCCATCCACGGACCGACCTCGGCAAGCGTTGCTAAACCTTAAAGATCGACCCGTGTGGCTCTTATTATTAAGCCACGAGCCCCTCTATTGGTGGTCAATCTATTGGGCCAATATTGCGTGTCAGGAAGTGGGTTGGGCCTAACCTTTCGATAAATCAGTCAATTACCCTCGATTGATAAAGCGGTTTTCCTTGGAAAGATACGTAACTGATATGATTTTGTTACAAAAATAGATTAAGATATAGAGACTATTATGCTTAAGATAGGTCGTAGTTTTCTGATTGGTTGAGTACTTGTAAGTGCAACGGCTCAGACTTTCTGAGTCGGGTTGAAACAACTGAATTATACCGTATTCAGGGAGCCGTGAGCTGACGCCACGCTGGTCCTGGCGCAATGGAGGTCGCACCAGGCGGCGGCCGAACTAGCGACACGCGGGGTTGCGACAGTAGTAGAGAGGATCCGGCAGTTGGGACTCGAGGTGGCCCTGCACAAGTCCGAGGTCATGTGTTTTCATGGTCCTCGGAACGCGCCACCGTCGGGTTCCCAAATAACGGTAGGAGGGGTTCACATCGGAGTTGAGTCGACGATGAAGTACCTGGGACTCGTCCTCGACAGCCGGAGGAACATCGAGGAGCATTTCCGACGTTTGGCTCCCAGACTGCAGCGGGCCGGGGCTGACTTGAAGCGGCACCTGCCCAATCTGGGGGGTCCAAACGCCTCCTGCCGGAGGTTTTACGCGGGGGTCGTGCGGTCCATGGCCCTTTACGGAGCACCGGTGTGGGCGCGTTCCCTGAGGCTGCAACCGGCCCACCGGTTGAACGCATCCCAGAGGGTCATGGCCATCCCGCTAGTCCGGGGATACCGCATGGTCTCCTGTGAGGCGGCGAGCCTCCTTGCCGGATTACCGCCATGGGATCTGGAGGCAAAAGTCCTCGCGCACGTGTGGGAGTCGCGCGAGGAGGCGAAACGCCGGGGCGTATCTCCGCTGCCGCGAGAAATCACGGTACAGCGGACAGAGCTCCGGCGGGATCTCATGGCGAAATGGAGAGTGCGATTGTCGCAACCCAGCGCTGGGCACGCCACAACTGCGGCGATAAGTCCCCTCTTTGAGGAGTGGTTGGAGAGGCACCACGGCGTCCTCACCTTCCGCCTGACGCAGGTCCTCACCGGACACGGTTGTTTCGGGAGGTTCATGTTTCGGATAAGGTGGGAGGAAACGCCCGGGTATCACCATTGTGTGGATCGGCCGGAGGACACAGTGGAGCATACAGTGGAGGTCGGCCCGGCTTGGGCGGAGCACTGCCATGTTCTCACGGAGGCGATCGGCGGCGGCGATCTCTCGCGTCCAAACCTGGTCCAGGCCATGGTGCGGAGCGAGAGTGCATGGGAGGCCGTCACTTCCTTCTGCGAAGCAGTAATGTTCGCGAAGGAGGAAGCGGAACGCGTGAGGGAGAGGCAACAGCCGCGCCCCCGCGCCTGTAGCCGCCGTAGAAGACGCCCTGGGCGGCGGGAATCGATCGCCGATTCCCGGCCACCGTAGGCGCGGGCTTGCGGACGACGAGTAATGGACAACTCGCCGTCCTGTAAGGACCAGGCCCGGGTCGACGGCGCGTTGTGTTCCACGCGCGCCTATAAGAGATGTCAACAGTGACGGGGTCGATTGGGCCGATGCCGCCGGGGTCGCGGGTAATTCGAAAGAGATGCTATGGCCTTGGCACGGGCAACTGAAGGAACATGGGTGGGTTTTAATCAGTAAAAGTTGACACGCCCTTCCGCTCTGCCCAGAGCGGGAGAAGTCATTTGATGGTTTCCCATCCACAAAAAAAAAAAATAATAAAGCGAGCCGTGAGATAAAAGGTAAACAAACCACAAAAGTCCGTTCAACCGATTTTGATTTCTATTTAGTTGGTTGCATGACAAATGGCAGCTGTAGTAAATAGTTGGTATTGTAACCTCTTTTTGCTTTTTATGTCATCCTTAAGCCTACGGAATAGAAGTCAAAATCGGTTGAATGGACTGTAAAAAAGGTTTGTTTCAATGTCTCATCTTATTGGGAATGGAATATAGGTATACCCACTGCATTAATTCAGTTGTTTCGACCTGGCTCAGAAATAAAGTCTACTGGTGAATCTAATTTTCATATTAATTTAAATATTCTTATAAAAGTGCTTACTTTTCTTGGAAAATAGGCTTTACTGCTGTAGTGCAAAAGATGAGATTTCAAATTCACAATCTGCCTTTTTTTTTTATTGACACCTTAACACCTTCTAAGACACTTAAACGGCTATTAGCCGTAAAAAAAAACTTATAATTATTATATTATCATTGTGTCAGGCAAAGTTCATCTTATAAATTGCTGTATTCAACTGCAATAGACACTTTAAACTTCCCTCAGCCAACAGCTACATCCCACCAACTTATACCACCACTGACATTGATGTACTACCACGTTGTGACGTCATATTTCCCTCGCCATCTCCTGTCTAGCCTACACAAACAATTCTGATGGAAATTTTAATTCCATTCCGCGCTCGCTGTTTGTTTTAAGAATAGACGGAACATTGCACTTTGCTTGCAAAAATTGTTGAAAAGCAGCGATTTTCTTCGCTTTTTTCATTCATTTTGTTCCTCGCCGTATGTTAATTGGCGTAAGTGGAGGTGTTGGGGTAGTTTAGTTATTTTTCTTCGTGGTTTTATTTTTGAAGTGGTGTTTTTCTGGAATTTGTGTGGTGTGTACTTATGTAGAATGGAAAGCTAGTTAATGAATTACTGCTTATGGAGGACTATGTTTAAACAATCTAAATAGACTTTATACCGGACGACTTTTTTTACCGTCTTGAAAAAAATAGAGTACCTATAATAGGTGAACGGAGTAGAAGCCTATGGTATCCTACCTAGTTTTTTTTTTTTTAATAGCTTAGAAATAAATTGTTAGTATCAATAGATACTACAAATTCGAAATAAACTTTTTATACTATAATAATAATAAAACCAGAAATTTTGAAAAAATAATAAATCGATAAAAAATATCGAAATTCAAATCATATTATGCACCCCGCATATGATTTGAATTTCATTTTTTCTTTAACCAGGTATGCCATAGATTTCTACTCCATTCACCCATTATAGTCTAGTTTTTTTCAAGACTGTAAAAAACTCATCTAGTACATTCTACCAGTACGTGTCATAGTATAGGTATACATTTTTTTATACTATGTATATTTTGAGTGACGATAGAATGAGACTCTGTTATAAGAAAATAAATGAGTTAAAAAAAAAACAGTTGATCCGCCTCCTTTTTGAAGTCCGTTAAAAAGGTGCACTAATTGAAAACCGAAAACGAGCATTAGATAAAAGGAAACTTAATTTCAAGTTGTGACATCTAAAGTAAAGAGAAATAAGAATTGAAATTAAATGAATCGTTAATCAGATACATGAATACAAAGAATCATTCGAAAAAAGACTTGGGTGGAACATGAGTGAAACCAACGAAACAATATTAATTCAAAACAAAGAAAAACACCGTTTCAAAATCGGCCTAGCCATTTACGAGAAAATTGGTAACAGACACACACACCCTCTTTCCCCAAACGCAATATACCGTCCCCGTACCTTTCGCGGGTAAAAAAGAGACCTAACAACAAGACAACCACCACAATGAAAATTTCCAAAGCAATAACCTGAAGAAATATTCCCTTCCCTTATCGTCGCAAAGCGTTTTAATTTATGCCGCTAATGAAGACGTTCAGCGTCTAGGCATTGAGGGAAGACAACGCGACGCGACGCAATTTCCGGTTTTTAGTTTCAAAGAGCCTTGCGTTGGGTGCCGGCTTCCCGTACCTTAGTTTTAGCGGTTACTAAGCGTTCTCGATTGGAGTTCTAATCATTTTTCGCCAATCGATTTCTCCTGCCTTCGAGTTTGGATACAGCAACAACATTGAAACTACTACTTAGGGAGTAATAAGTTTTAGCCTAGCCTGTCACTGAGTGTATATTAAGCAAATCGTAAAACAAAGTCAGGTTAGCTACACCATTTAAGGCTCTTCCAAACAGGCGCGACAGGCGATATAATCGCGCGCGGCATAAAGGCACCAAGTGTCGCGCGATGAGCGAGCGGTGCCTTTATGTCGCGCGCGATTATAACGCAACGGTTTTTTCATTAGTACAGATACCAAATATTCTATTTTTACTTGGAAAATTGTTTTTGTGAACCGTACATTTTTATTATTTTATCGCGTGTCGCGCCTGTTTTAAGGACCCTTAAAACATGCCTTTGTAATTCAAAAACGGCTGGACTGATTATGACGATCTATGATTTGTTGGATTTGTCTCCGCCCCGAATAGCAGAATAACTGTTAAAACATCAGAAAATTTCACGAGAAAGAAAATGAAGGAAATTCATTTTCTCATACGTGAAATTTGGATAAGACGACGCCTGTCGGGTCAGTTACTAAATAAATAAAATTAAAATATTTACATAATTACATTTTGAGTGTTACAGGGCGACGTTATCGCTCAGCGATAAAGCCCTTAAAATTACGATTAAAAAAAAAATATATTTTGAGTGAATTATTTTTGCAGGTATAGTTAAAAGAGATCCTCTTTCTACTTGATTAAAATAATGTTAAGGAAAATCAAAGACATCCAAGACAACTAAGGCCTCTTGTTATTAAAACAAATATGCTGTGCCAATCACTAATTGATTAGCACAGCAAATTTCTTCTTCTCTTCAATTCAAAGATCAACTTTCACTGTGACTTCGTCCATACACAGAACATGATGTATTTAAACTCTCTTCAAATTAAAAATCATTGTTTTCTTCTAATCATTCACCACCACCATAATCAGACTTTAACATTCCCACTTCTGGGACACAGGCCTCAACACTGTGAGTGGGTGTGGGCTGTAATCCACCACACGGGCCTAGTGCGGGTTGGTAGATGTCACATATCGAATCTTTGGTTCTAGGACACGCCAGTTTCCACACTATTTTATCCTTCACCAATTTGAGAGCAGCGGTGATGAATTAAATTACACATCAGTCGCCACCAGCTCACACTATAGCATTAATCCCATCCCCACTACTACCAAATCCATCCACTACATGAGCTTAACCGAAAACATTAACAAATCTACTTAACATAAACTTATTTCTATCGTAAATCCTTGGTAGCCGCGGAGGAAGCACTTTGACAAACACGGATGAGCTCGAAATTGGTTCCGCTGTTTAGTCCGGGGATTGCCTCTCATTCTACCTCCTTATTTGTTGCTACCATAATTGGATGTAGTACATCGTAATTTGGAACATATTGTTTTCCTTATTTGAGATTTGGGTTGACTTTGAAATTTTTTGGCGTTGTTGTTTTTTTGTAATTGCTTGCTGCAGTGCATTTAATTAAGTAAGGGCTAATTTGACCAAAGTCGGATATCTTTTATACGTGGAATAAATTTGACGACTGACAGTTTTTGTATGGTGAAACTGTCAAAAATTCAAAATTTATTCGAAGGTTAAGACTTATACTGAGTATAAACGTTTGGTCGAATTCACCCTAAATCAAATTAGCTATCGCTAGATAAAATCCTCTCCCAAGTTCCACAACAAAACATTTGGTCCTCTGCCTTCCACATCCAATACAGTCAACTTTAAAATAAAAACTTTTTACAAAAAAAATACAACCGACTTCCAAAAACAACACTACAAAGTGAAAAATAACTTTAATTTCGGAAGTCGGTGTCTGGTTACATGTATTTTTGTTTTTTGCCACCGACTTCCGAAATTAAAGTTATTTTTCACTTTGTAGTGTTGTTTTTGGAAGTCGGTTGTATTTTTTTATAAAAAGTTTTTATTTTTCACTTTTTAGTTGTTTTACCTACCCCACACAAATTCTAATACCACTACTTGCAAAACAAACCAGAACATCATCCATATAAAAGTGAGGAAAAAATACGTATTATTGAAGCTAACTCAAAAACTACCCAAGCAAAGTTAATCAATTTTATATGGGACCAACTTTGATGTATTATCCTCTCGAATAAATTTTTTTTTTCAAATCGGACGATTTTGTAAAAAGTTATGCGTGGTCATACATAAAAAAAAAAATAAAAAAAAAACATACGTGTCGAATTGAGAACCTCCTCCTTTTTTTTCGTCGGTTAAAAAGGTCTGCGTTGTCTGCTTTAATATGTTTCATGCACTGCTTTGCTTTGAGAACTATTCATAATAGTTTACCGCAAAAAAAGTTTGTGTTATTAAGTTTCGCTGAATAATTCCTCCTTATTTGTTGCTACCATAATTGGATGTAGTACATCGTAATTTGGAACAGATTGTTTTCCTTTTATGGGATTTTTGGTTTGACTTTTTTCAAAGGCTTTTTAATTGGCTGATTTATACAACATGTCCTTAATTTAATACACAACCGCTTAAGGGGTCGTTGTACTCATCATTACGAAAAACTTTTACTATGTGACCAAACCTGAAATCGCGGAAAAAAAATCTGCTGCTCTGTCGTCAAAATGTTGCAGTAGATTTTTATTTCGCAATTTCAGGTTTCGTCCCATAGTAAAAGTTGTTCATAATGATGAGTACAATGACCCCTTAAGCGGCTGTGCATTCAATTCTGGGACCTGTTGTATAGGTTGAGCGGATTGGTATTGCTTGCAGTTTCTAAATAAACAATGTTGTTCTATTATTTTTTCTACTTTATAGGGTGTAAAAACACCGGTCATGAAGCTGTCATCTACACATTTACATCACTAGTTTTATTTTTGGTGTGAAAATTCGCTGTATATGGTAAATGTTGTAAAATAAGCTATGTTAATAGCTAAATAAAAATATGTGACATCTTTATTTTCTTTCAATATGACATAGAATAACATAAACGAATTTGTTCTATGTTAATAAAAAGCTTAAGGCGTCCACTACAGCCAGTATCACAACAGTAACGCACACAAAATATTTTGCTTATAGATGCATACAAAGGCACACAGATCGTGTGAGTATTTAAAGTTAAGTACACATAAAAACACAGTACATTTATAACTTGTAAAATTGGTTCTTTGCCTTCACTAACTACGTAACAAGAAGGTCCCCAGAAGGCATAATCCAGTACAAAAAAAAAAAATGACAATTACGGGGAGAAAAAGTAACTCTGGAGTGGCTTTCTAGGTTATGGTTAAATTTTTGAGATGGAATTTTTATGTTGAAATCCGAAGCTATGATGAGTAGAACAACATAATCAAAAAAATCCTGGCCTAATTGAGAGCTATAGGGAAAAAAATAATGCTTTTCATTTCTTTCAAAAGTCAAGCTCATGGTTGCTTTGAAAACTTTGCTTTCACCACCATCTGGTTTCATCCTTTCCATCCTAAAAATCCACCCTTATGTTCTAGCTGTTAAGTTTTTTTTATGAAAGTTATATTATTCGTTTTTGGTTTTTGAAGTAGGTTTTTACTTTTTAATTTAAAAGTAAATTTACTATTCAATTTTCAGTTGAATATAGTGCTTTGAGTCTATTCTTTCAGGACGCGACCGGTGACGGCTAGCTTATATTAGGATTCCATTAACTACTGATAGCCACAGTTTTTCAAAGTTTTATATCGCTGCTGGCTTTTATCATGCGTACAATAATCGTGTTTGTCTTTCCAAAATTCAATCAATCTGCCCAGCCTTTTCCCAACTATGTTGGGGTCGGCTTCCAGTGTAACTGAATGCAGCTGAATACCAGTATTTTACATGGAGCGACTGCCTATTTGACCTCCACAACCCATTAACTCGGTAATACGATAGGTACCCCTTGGTAAAACTGGTTGTCAGACTTTCGGGCTTCTGACGACCCGTAACGACTGTCAAAGATCCACGAATGACAGCCGGGACCAACGGCTTAACGTGCTTTCAGAGGGACGGAGGAGTCTCGGTATGTAAAGATGGTCACCCATCCACGGACCGACCCCGGCAAGCGTAGCTTAACCTGATGGATCGACCCGTACGGCTGTTATTACTTAGCCACAAGCTCATTCTTGTATTTCCAAAATTCTAAAACAAAAATACCTACAGAATTTTTGGTACTTCTACATAAATGCGTAACTTCAAAAAGTCTTATAACATCCACAACATAAAAGTAAAGGAAGTTCTCATAATAGAAGAAATGGCAAAAATTGACAATATCTTTGTTTACCATTTCAATCTACAAAGGAAATCGATTGCCCCGGGACATTGTAAGATTACTAGGCAGGGGCGCTAGAAACGTTGGTGACCCCTGCTTTTAATAAATGAATCTAGCTCTAGGCGATTTGATACTCGATAGGTTCCTACAGAAAATAATAAAAGTTATTATGTGATATTTTCAATGTGAAGTCGAGAATTTTGTTTTAGTTGAGAATAATGCAAGATGCTAGTTTATATCGATATGAATGGGTCTAATTTTGTATCTATGTTCACTAACAGAGTCATAATTATGTTACTTAGTAGTCAAAGAACAGCAAATATTCAGATCACGTACCGTATACTTTGTGTATGACCAAATTTATGAGAAAATTATATTTTTGTACAGATGAAAATCATCCAATATTTAAATATTTCGTAAAAAGCTCTCCGTTTTTTTTTTAATCAATACGCATTTTATATAAAATCCATTTTCAATCGGAATAAAACTTAAAAATTAATTGCATAAATTAACATGATTAATATATTTTTTAATAAAAGCCGCAGTATCAGTCCCCTCGAACGTTCAGTATCGAAAATTTCATTAAGTCAAAAGTAAATGCAGAATGAAAGCGAATTTCACACTCGAAAAAATTTCAAAAGGAACCAACTTGAAATACTCGATATTGCGTTAAAAAGAGAGACCGCATTATAAAATTGTGTTTGTTGGGACGTAGACGTCGCAAAAACTTCGAACTTGACGCATTTTTTCAATAACTAACTAGGTAGTTATTCTTGCTATTTTTGTAATTCAATTTGTACGCCCTAGTTGGCAAAACGTGTGTTAAAAATGATCTAAACAAATTAGAAAATGAAATACACTTCTGGACACATCTATTGGCCCACCTTAGAGTTTAGGTTTCGATGGCCCCTACCGAAATATGATTGCTAGATTGAACAAAATCTGTTGATGCAGTTTTAAACCTGATACATTTTACCATCTTTTTCGATCGTATTGTTTTAAATTTGAATTCAGAATACCATACGACATGGAGCTACGCCTAACAAGTCGGATATGCGCCTTGTTAAAGGCAATTGATTTTTGAATAAAAAACATGTTTTATCAAATAAAGGTTTAATTTAATAACGCGTGTTGCCTCCATGGGCATCTACCACAGCTCTCATACGATTAGGCATAGAGTTTATCAACCGCTCTATGAAATTTTGAGGGATCATCTCCCATTCCTCTTCTATGGCAGTTTTCAACTCCTGCATCGTCTGGGCAACTGGCTGACGAGCCCTAACACGTCTTTTTAGCTCGTCCCACATGTGCTCAATGGGGTTCATGTCTGGGCTTCTGGCTGGCCAGTCCATAACTGTGATGTTCACATCCCGAAGATATTCCCTGACGATGCCGGCCGCATGGGCTCTTGCATTATCATGCATAAAAAGGAAATTTGGGCCCACATAGTCCGCGTATGGTATCACGTGAGGTTCTAAGCACTCACGAATGTCCTTTCAGCATTTAATGTTGGCAGCCGTGGTCCTGTAACAACCTCAAGTTGAGTTTTGCCGCTCGCGGATATACCGCCCCAGACAGTCCATGAGCCACCGCCATAAGCAACCCTCTCTTCAAAGCAGCATTGTGCGAAACGCTCTCCCTTACGTCGGTAGACCTTCTTCCTTCCATCATTGCCATGTAACACAATTTTAGACTCATCAGAAAAGAGTACACGGCTCCAATCTTGCTGTGTCCAATTTAAATGACTGCGTGCGAAATGAAGGCGCGCTGTTCGGTGGGCTCGCGTTAGTTTGGGGCCATTAGCTGGCTTGTGTGGTACCATATCGCGTTCTTTTAACCTTCTCCGAACAGTTCGAGCGCTCACAGATACTCCGTGGAAGTCGCGAAGTTGGTTTTGTATCTCAATGGAGGTAAGGTGACGATTTCTCAAGCTGGTCGTCACGATGAATCGATCCTGCCTTTCAGTTGTGACCCGAGATCATGGCCTTCCTTGGCGACGAACAAAGCCGCCAGTCTCTAGGTACCTCCGATAAACATTTCGGACCGCAGATCGACTTAAATTAAGTTGAACACTCATGTTTCTTTGGCTGTGTCCGGCCTGAATAAGTACCACTGCTTGGGCGGCGACTTCAGGTGAAGTATCCATAGATTATTGATAGAACCTCACCTTAATGTTAAGAATAAGTAATGTTTGTTGCAAAACCAAAGATATCAATCACTTTTTCAAGAATTAAATCCAAGTAAACCAATAAAACCAAGTTTTCTTAGTATTCGATTGTTTGATATCAACAAACAGGCTCCAAATTGTCTTTTGTTTCTTTAAATTCTGTGTTCGAAATTCAAAAAAAGACTATTGAATGAAATTGTGAATGTGCCAGGTTCAAAACTGCATAAAAACTTTTTGCTCGACCTAATATAAAATTTTAGCTAGGACCAAACGAAACTGAAAATACAAGGTGGGCCAAAAGATGTGTCCAGAAGTGTATTAACTCAATGACACAAGGAATGTTTCAGAATGAAGACAGTACACAGCAACTGTCATTCTGACAAGAACTTTATCCAATTCAGAAAAAGTTAAATTTTCTTAGCTGTCCCGATATTTTTGATGCTGGCTGTACGTACATTTTTATAATTTAAATACCCTGCATGCCTGAATAGTCGGTGTGTAAACTCATATTTTTTGACAAATAATTAATTTTATTATCTATCTCTCCATACAGGTGACTTTTTTTAGGCCAGTGTTGGTTTAATCCTAACTTAACATTACAAATGCGAAAGAGAGTTTGTTTGTTTGTTACGCTTTCACGCTAAAACGTTTGAACGGATTTGCACGATAACGTTCTAACGTGCACGTATTTCCGTACATTTTATGACCGTGGACGTGAACTTCCGCGATAATATATTCGTCACGTTAGATATTATAAAGTGCACAATGTCGCCTTTGTGCAGTTATAACTTAAAATGCATAACATTTTTTTTTAATTGCAAAGAGCATGTTGTTTTACATTTTAAACCCAAGTCCACACTATCCGTAAACAATTTTATTACATAGAAAATACTCGTTGGTATAAAATCTTCGACGCGTCGGACGAGACCCGTTCATGCGCACTGGAGTCGTTTGAGCGTTGCAACTGGGAATATTTTAATGATAAACACCTGGCATTTGTGGAGGTACAGGTAATATTATTGGGGGGAATGTTGAAAATAAATTATTGAAGGAAATACAATGTATACTTACATTTTGCTTGCAGGAAGATGTATTAGATGGCTTGCTAGGATCTAGTGTGAGAGAGCAATATTATTAGTATTATTGAAAAGAATACGGTTCTCTATCTGTATATTAAAGGGGATGCACTGTAGTAGCCCCCGTAATTCAATTTTTTTTTGTTTTTTTTGCAATTCGCGGGTCCGTGTCAGGTTGTATCTTCATTAAAATATGATACGCGGCAATAAAACATAATGTATTTATATAATTTTAACCATAAAAATCATCAATACATCTCTCTAAGTTAGATTTCGTGCAGATTCGTCGAACAAACGAAATCTAAGGACTCTGCACGAAATCTAACATAGAGAGATGTATTGATGGTTGTTATGATTAAAATTATGTAAATACATATGTTTTATTGCCGCGTATTATATTTTGATCAAGATACAACCTGACACGGACCTGCAAATTGCATAAAACGCAAGACAATTTGAATTTCGCGGCTACCACAGCTCATCCTCCTTATAATAGAAAACAATAATCTGTATAATAGAAAACAATAATCTGTATAAGGAAGACATAACATCACACCTATAATCCACGAAGGGTCAAGCAGAGGTGTACTAAGTACACCCACATTTCACCAGTTATGTTTAAGTCCTATGTAATAGGGGGCGAGCCTATTGCCATCAACCGGGCACAAATCCAAACTCCGGAGAAACTCTGCTACTGAGAAATCCCAGATGAACGACTTTGCCTAACCTGGAAATAGAATGCAAAACTTCATGCTCAGCAGTACCGCTTGGGACTATAGAGGCAAGAGGAACAGCGTGTAAAGTTCACTCATCCTCCATTGAAAAGAGAGGATCCTCCGACTAGACGGGTATTGTGTCTGGTGGGCAACTGCCCGACGGTTGCTGTCGGGACGTTGTATATTATATATGCTAGTCGCGCGGTGAACTCTAATTGCGCGATGCAGGATTTTTGAGTGACGTCATGTCTTTGTGATGCGTAGTTCTTATGTGGCGATATAGATGGCGCCCCACGATCACTATTAGACCAACGAGGCAGTTTTTATGAAAGGTTAACTTATTTGAGTCATAACTTTTGTCTTGTATTTTTTTTTACTGTTGTGAATGCTTTATATTGTGTGTATCTGAAAAACGTGGAAAAATTTAAGGGTGTGGTGTAAAGAACATCAAACTGAACAACTTTCTTCACGGGACCAACATCGTAATCGAGAAAAAATTATCAGCTGCCCCGTACAAAACTTCAATACCTACTCATCCCAAATGTATGAGACAGCTGATATTCTTTCGCGGTTACGATGTTGACCCCATGGATAAAGTTGTTCAGTTAGATGGTCTGTATCACACCCCCACACTTTTCTGATACACCTTGTATAGTTATGAGATCAAAATAAAGCAATCCTATGTTTTTTACAACAACACACTAGTCAAGTAAATGATTAAGCTTGCTTAAGTTCACCATGTGACCAATATTCACAAAAATCTATTCTCTCAAATACATCATCTTAAACCTTCCAATATTTTTCGTATTACCAAAACAAATCCTAAGGGATGTTACAAACAAGCTAGTTTGATAACAACAAAGTTGCAAGCCACTGGCGCTTATCCCAACATTAGCATACGTTAAAAGAAAAATGTTTAAGAAACTGCGTCATGTGTTCCTGCCCTTATGATATAGGAGTTGAAAAGCAATGAAACAGTGATTTGTATAAAGTTTTGTGTGCTACTTTTTTAAGAATTTAGTTTGCTTTGTTTTGGTAGTTTTTTGAGATTTAATTATAATAATTCGCTAACAAAGTACCTAGAGGTTCCTCTAAGCATCTTTATGACACTAACAAAATGTGCCCTATACTTAAACATGTTTAGTAAACTAATGTCGCATTAGTTTTTCGGACTATTTAAAAATTAGTATGTAAAATACTGGTATTCAGCTACATCCGGTTAGACTGGAAGTGACCCCAACATAGTTGGGGAAAGGCTAGGCAGATGAGTGTTTCACTTCCTTCCTAGCATTATTACCTCTCCCACAAATTATCTTTATTTTCATTGATTAGCCTTCTCTCAATAGCCGCCAACATTCATCCTCAAATAAGTTATTTACCACACTTTGCTAATTTGTTTCTTGAAGCGTCATATTTATTCATTTTCATAATAAGCAGCGTGAAACTTTCAAATCTTAATTATTCATTTCCGCCATCTTGTAACAACGATTTTTGGCGCTATTATGATTTATGACTAATTAATAAACACAATGTTTGTGAGTTTACTTTGTGATGGTAAGTTATATATTATGTAGGCAGTAAATAAGATTCATGTATCCGTCTTTCAGACATTAATATTTTTACATGTATAGCGTTTTGTGTGTTCGTTCAGACTTTGGCTAAGTAATTACAGCCGCACGCGTTACGCTTGCCGGGGTTGGTCCGTCGATGGGTAACCATCTTTACACACCGAGACTCCTCCGTGCCTCGGAAAGCACGTTAAGCAATTGGTCCTGGCTGTCATTCGTGGATCTTTGACAGTCGTTACGGGTCGTCAGAAGCCCGAAAATATGACAATCAGTCTTACCGTGTGGCATCATATTACTCAGTTGCTGGGTTGTGGAGGTCAGAAGGCAGTCGCTCCATGTAAAGTACTGGTATTCAGCTGCATCCGGTTAGACTGGAAGCCGACCCCTACATAGTTGGGAAAGGGCTAAGCAGATGATATTTTCTAAGCTAATTTAATGTAACTAGTCTATATTGACCCACTGCAGGGCAAAAGTCTCCCTCTCCCTTTTCCACACAATTCTATCTTTTGCTAGTGTCTGGCAGTATTTTCGGTAGGAGTCAACCTGCCATGCCGTCTTCCTCTCGGCCTATGTATATTATGTACCATCGGCAAACTTTCCGGTGAACCACTTTTCGACCTTATTACTAACACGATAAGGTTGAAAAGTGGTTCACCGGAAAGTTTTCTGATGGTACATATCGTACAAAGGTAAATTGTTAATCCTATGTAAATGTACAAACATAGTAATTTCTTATCAACATCAAAAAAATACTAATTGACACTTAAATTGCACACCAAACATACACACACAATAAAAACATCGTTAAAACCGTAATTCTCAATATTCTTACATACAATTTGAATAGAACCTGAAACGAACAGTTGTAAGCGTCATTTGTGTCGGCCGGAAGTCGTTAGCCGTCGTCACAAACGTCCGTTCCGGTTCCTGACGGGATAATAGCCGGTTGATGTGCCGTACCGGCCACTGTTAGCTTGTTAAATAAATAATCGGAAAAGGTGGAAGAATACAAAATATCTACTCTTCCACCACTAACCCCTTCCCTATTTTATAGGCAAGGGTAGTAAGGAATAATTGTGTTTTGCAGGTTGGTAGATATTAGGTATAAAAACTACGTCGATTGTTGACTTGCCTCGAAGATTTATATATCGCTATTGGCGAGATGATCGCCGGTTTTGTATAACTGAACTTTTAAATAAAGGGTATATTTATCATTTTTGGAACGAAGTTCTTTAACGTGGCTTCCGGTTGGAGTAAACTGCTAGAAATCGTAACGTAAAAAAAAAGCTTTATGCCGAAAAAGTAAGTTTTATTAGTCAAACATTTTTTTTTATAAGAATGCATTTACGAGTGGTTAGTCAAATCATTACTTTTTTAAACAAAAGTGTGTTTATTAAATAAAATACTTTGAAAGAAGAAAGAAAGAAAACCTGTTTATTCTGCAGAAATAAAACGCACATTATAAAAAATAAAATATAAAATTACAAAATACACTCAAAAACAATGTGAGTAATAGCCTCATATTCAATTTTGATTGACATGAGACCTTTGCATTCTTAAAATGTATTTACGACGAATTGTTGATAGATGGGCAAGGTACGATTCTGAACTATAGATATAATTTTAGATAAATACAATTTCTCAACAAATGAACCGAAGTGAATCACATCGGTTCATTTATTGAGAAACTGTACCTCGTAAATGCGTCCTTAATACAGAGCCATCTATTATAAGTTTTTAGCTCTACATTAAAAAAACAAAAAAAATTGACACTTGAAAATTGAGACCGTACCGGTTGGCTCTGAATATACAGCGAAGGGAACTTCGTTACAACCGGGTGTCCAACGACACCTCCCGACTTTTTTTTATCTAAGTATAGCTATTGAACAAGTAAGCGCTTGATAAAATATATTGTCTTTGGTTAGGAATAGACAGGCTTCCAATATATGGTGTGTGGTGGTGTAGTGTAGTGTGCTTGTGTGTCTGATGATTTGAATACGACCTTTAAGTATTTTATCATTGCATATATCTGGGCTAATAGTAAGCTTAGAAACTTAATACCTTTAAATGTCATAATTGTACATATAATACATACATAACCACAGAACGCTACCTACTATCATAAGTCTATACATCATACAGTCGTCCGATAAAGCCCGAGCTGCATACGAAGTTTGGCGAACTACGTAAGCAGCTCGGGCTCTCGTCGAACGATTCTGTTATGATGTATAGACTGTGCTACTATTATGATCCTTACATTCATACTCCTTTCGCTTCGTTTTGACCACGTTTGACGGGGTACGTTCGTACACTTGGTCATCTGATCTGGTTGTGGCGATCTGCTCTGAGTACTAATTGCCAAGTTTTTTTAAATACGTATCAGTTTTTAAAATGTATAGCTTTATTATTATTCAATTAATTATAATAAGCCGCACTTGTCAAAAACAGAATAATATTCATTAAATAAAATTTCCAAAAAATTAAAACCAAAACAAAGTCTACTCAGACGTTTTATTAAGACGACAATTTCGCGCTAAAAGCTCGAGCGAATCTTACATCTCAACGCCAATCCAAAGTATTAAACTTTTATTTACTCCTCTAAACAAACTTCAGTCGTCAGAATGAATTTCAAACAAGTAAATTGTAGAGTTCCTTCTTCAAGAAATCTTTAAAGTGCCAAGTGGTGCAAGAATGACCTAGACAGTCCTTACCACAAACTTTGGCATCCCCAACCTTGGTCTCATCATCTTAGAGTACAATTTTCTTCGTGGGATACGATCGATATATCCTATTTCGTAATAAAGAGATATAGTCTGGGTAAATATCATTATCGTTGGTCCACAACAGCTCTCCCTCTGCGGTTTTAGATAGCCACTTTGCCATATACTTTTAACAGAATGTATATTGTGGAGTGCACTTAATAATATAAGCACAGGTATTGTTGCCTTTTGTTTCTGTTCTCTTGATTTATATTTATTGGTATTTATTTATTTATATACATATTTATATTTATTATATATAGAGGAGCTCGTGGCTAAGTAATAACAGCCGCACGGGTCGACCCATCAGGTTAAGCTACGCTTGCCAGGGTTGGTCCGTGGACGGGTGACCATCTTTACATACCGAGACTCCTCCGTGCCTCGGAAAGCACGTTAAGCCATTGGTCCCGCCTGTCATTCGTGGATCTTTGACAGTCGTTACGGGTCGTCAGAAGCCCGAAAGTCTGACAATCAGTCTTACCATGGGATATCGTATTACCTAGTTAGTGGGTTGTGCAGATCAGATAGGCAGTCGCTCCATGTAAAATGATGGTATTCAGCTGCGTCCGGTTAGACTGGAAGCCGACCCCAACATAGTTGGGAAAAGGCTAGGCAGATTGATTGGTATTTATTTATTTATTAAATAACACCAACAGCATATACATTTAACATTGGTTCACAAGAGTATTTAGGAAAGGTATTATTGCTAATGTGTACACAAATTATAGGTGTATATAGCATTTAAAGAAATAAAAAGACATAGGACAGTAGCTGCTTCTACAACTACGTATTCTTAAAATAAAGTCGCGTTTCGTGTCTGTCTGTGTGGCCGCGTTGATCTTCTAAACTACGCAACGAATTTTGATGTGGTTTTCACGATCATTTAGAGAATTTATTTCTTGAAACACTAGCTTCTGCCCGCGACTTCGTCCACGTGTTTCTTGTAACGTCCGCGCTATTACTTCGTAGCGTTCATTCTAACTTTTTTTCTTTTTGCACGGCTCCTAAGGGAGTGAGCGTGATCCTATGGCCTTCCTCAAGAATTGGTCTATCAAATCCAGATTTTTTTTTTCAAATCCGACTGTTAGTTTCATAGATTAGCGCGTTTAAACATACAAACAAACTCGTCAGCTTTATTATTAGTATTGATTTTGAAGACTAATCTTTTCACTGTTGTATGTAGGTAAGTCTGTGTCTAATAAACGTATTTTCTTTTATACGGTTTTAGAGCATTTTTTAGATTATTATTGATTTTAGAATCTAAATAGTAGTTGTGTGTTTCAGCCTAAAATAGCGTAAGTACTAAACTCTGTCTAAGTCTGAAAAAAAGTTCACATAATTTCCAGTAAATTAAATTGCCTTAATGTAAATAACATTCTGTACCAACAAAAAAACAAAACCAATAAACAGTTAATCAATCACTGTAGCAACATTCACCAATAAAATTTAAAACGCATGGCTATTAAAACGCCTCATATTCAGGGCTGCCACAATATTATTTTCACTCATCATTTTGTGAGGTAATCCCCAGTGCAATTTTATTGCAATCCGTCCGCCAGGGGCAGAACTGGTTAAGTGAATTAAATACTAACACCGGCGAGCACTTTTCATGGAATATACAGCTCGGTTTAGTGTTTATAGCATGTTGGCAGGGTTGAGGCGTGATTCTTTGTTGGATTAAGAATGGTAATGAATGGATGCTGGTAGTTTAAAGTTCTGTTGCACACGGTTTCGTAATCGATGAGATAAAAAAGTAATTAAAAAAATAAAAAACCCGGCTGCGGTAAAAATTTACATTTGTAAACTAAAAAGCTTGATTTATACCCGACAATAAAACTAAAAAATTTAAAAAAGTAATAAAAAACCCGACTGCGGTAAAAAACTTAAGTTAAAAAAACTGAAAAGCTAAAAACAAGCCCATTTTTAATTAAATAAATGTTGGAAGCAAGCGGGACCCATTTAAAAATATAATAAAAATGGTATGGGTCACTCCTGCTTCCAATATTTATTTAATGTAAAATGGGCTTGTTTTTAGCTTTTCAGTTTTTTTAACTTAAGTTTTTTACCGCAGTCGGGTTTTTTATTTTTTTTATTACTTTTTTAAATTTTTTAGGTTTATTGTCGGGTAAAAATCAAGCTTTTTAGTTTACAAATGTGAATTAAAGATTTCACAGGGGATTTAGTTCTTGGTACGTGTTTTTTTACGATTTGTCAATTCGGATTACTTTTAACCATATAAGTTGTATATATTTTTGTAATCACCTTTTAAACCCCTTTATTTTGATACCCCACTCGACAGGTTTTGAGAAAAAAAAAATGTTTTAAGACATTAATTTGGCGCCAAAAATTCGCCATTTTGTTTTTTTTTATTATTTTAATATACCCAGTGTCACTCTCACAGTAAATACAAATCTAACGACATCTCTCAAATTAAAATCAATCGAACCGTTCAGGCCGCAGAGCGTGCCAAACAATTATACATCTATACATACATACATACTCTCGAAAAATATAGCCCTCCTAAGCCAGAAGCCAGAAGGCGCAGTAGGGTAAAAACTGAACCAAAAGGTATTGCAAAACATAGCCATTTCGCTATAAACTAACCATAACATAACGTTTCGTTTGTAGGTATTCTCCTAAGCATTAGGCAGAGATAATATCAGCACATTATATCATAATCTTTTCATCTTTCTCGTCTTTTGCCTTGCTGTATTGTAGTTTTTTACCTAGACAGATAATATACCTAAATATACGACTATTCTCTGAACACTATACGTACAGTCAACGATAGATATCTAGGCAGGGTATACTAACATATTTGTATGTGAATTGCTTCATGTTCAATTTCGTGACAATATACAATTTTGTGTTGGTGTGTTACAATAAATATAAATAAAATAAATATGTTTTTTTGGACATATCACACAACGCCATCTAGCCCCAAGCTAAGCAACCTAATGCTTGTAGGAGTATTGAAAAAACAAAGTAATATATATACAATTGAACATGAATCTATTCACATACAAATATGTTACTGTACCCTGACTAGATTTCTCTTTTGTTGACTGTACATACAAAACATCATGTCTTTATTTATCACTAGCTGTGCCCCGCCGTTTCACCCACGTAGACCGGGATAAAAAGTAGCCTATATGTTATTCCAGGGTATAAGCTATCTACGTACCAAATTTCATCCAAATCGGTCCAGCCGTTTGAGCGTGAAGAAGTAACAAACATACAAACACACACTCACAAACTTTCGCCTAAATATTACCTAGTGTGATTATTGATTGACACGTGTGGCGACACTGACATACTATCTCTATAATTATTTTCACAACTTAAAATTCTAATACCACTATCTGCAAAACAAACTAGAACATCATCCATATAAAAGTGGGGAAAAAATACGTATTATTGAAACTAACTCAAAAACTACCGGAGCAAAATTAATCAATTTTATATGGGACCAACTGTGATGTATACCCTCTCGAATAAAACAAAAAAAAATCCAAATCGGTCCAGCCATCTTCGAGTAATCGGGGAACATACATAAAAAAAAAATAAAAAAAAAAAGGTTCCGACGAATTGAGAACCTCCTCCTTTTTGAAGTCGGTTAAAAACTGCACAAACAAAATACTGTCTAAACATTTAACTCCCTATTCAAGGGTGGCAATCGCAAATATTCGTCATAGCAACTGCATTAAGTCGTCGCTGTATCAAGTGACAATACAAACACAATATCGGCATCCCTACGAATAGTATACTAAGGGGGCTGCCAGTGATTCATCAATTGAGTAGCCCCTGTTTGATAGCAGAGTTGAGGGTCTAAGACAGGAGAATATATTAGGCAGGTGAGGGTATTGAGTAGCTATAAGGTATTGGCAAAACCACATGGCTGATTCATAGTATACATTTAAATAGGTAGTATCTACTAGATATTTCTAAAATATTCAAAGGAAAGGGCTAGGCTGATGATGACTAGACTATTTGTAAAGCTCCATTTACACGGTGCAAGTTTATTGCCTGTGGCATACCATAAAATTGAAGCAACGATTTGACTCGCACCGTCTAAACAATACTTACAATTGTTGCACGATACGGGCAAGTAAGTTGCCGTTCAAAACTGTTATACATGTAAACGCACATAAAATAAAATTGCACGTTCAATAAAATCGCAATCAACTGTACAAGTACGAACGAATGAAATAAGTTAAAAACCAGATCTTGAGAATACGTTCAATAAAATTTTGATTAAATATTTGACAGCGCAAATACGGGCAATACTTGAATCAATTGTACAAAGACGTACAACTCTGTGTTAAGACGAGGCAAAACTTTCAAGCAGTAATCACCTTGAAATAAAATTGCTTTGGTGTAAGTCGCATGCAATTTTATTTGCAAAACTTGCATTCAATTATTGTATGCCATTTTATGGCAATCGCACACGTATAAAAACTTGCATGCAATTCTTGAATGGCAATAATGAACGTGCTTTATGGCATGCGATTATTGCTCTCGAACGTTCTAGAAACTTGCACCGTGTAAATGGAGTTTACAGGAGCTAATCTGGAGAAGTACTACCTCATGTCATAGCAATTCTCTTTTGACTTGTTTTCAACCAAAGGCTTATGCGTACGCAATAATCTGAACCTGGAATTTTTCAAAAATTAATTCTTAGTGTTAATAATAGTTCTGTTTCTTAATTTATTTTATTTTTTTGTAGTCTATTCCTTATGTTTGGCGGTACCGATTTGACGATTGGTGCTCATCTTTTCTTGATGTCTTGTCGTGTATAAGATCTCTTATTATAATTACTGTATAGCTAGCCGTGAAAACCTGTGATTGGCTTCATGTTTCCTATTTCAGTATATTTATTGTTTATAAGTTAAGCTGTTGGTTTTCCACATGTTAAATAAATAAATAAACAAGACCATACATATTATTGGCCCAGATTAATTAATCACACACACACACACAATACTTATATTTGATATTGCAGATGTCCTTGGACGGCGTTGACTTTTACCATCAAGTGAGACGATTCCCATTATGTAAAATGAAAAAAAAAAGAAAATAACTATAACGCCTCTTTGGTCTAGTGGTCACAAACGCTACTGCTGAGCATGAAGTCCTGGTTTGATTCCTAGGTCAGGTAAAATGTTATTGGGGTTTTTCATCAGGAATTTCTCAGCAGCAGCTCGGAGTCTGGATTTGTGCCCGGTTGATGGCAATAGGCTCGCCCCCTATTACATGGGACTAAAATATAACTGGTGAAAAGTGGGTCTAGGTACCTACTATGGAGGTACACCTCTGCCTAGCCCTTCTGGGAAAGCAGGCGTGATGTTATGTTATCTTATTAGATGAGCAATATTTGTAATCACATTCTCGAAAACGGCTCTAACGATTTCGATGAAAGTTGCAGTAGATGGGTCTATGAGGGCGAAAAATCGATTTAGCTAGGTCTCATATCTGGGAAAATTCGTTTTCTCTATTTTTACCCGAGCAGAGCTCGGTCGCCCAGCACCCTAATTGCGTAACACATTATCAATCGGAGTTGGTTTCATTTAAAAACAAATTGCTAATCCATTGCTTCATACGTTCGAAAATTTGTCTTCTCGACAACGTAAATAACGCAATGAATGTTGTTGAACGTCAAAATGAAACCAACTCCGATTGATAATGTGTTACGCAATTAGGGTGCTGGTATCTTCACTAAAGCTCGAAACATTATTTCGTAAGGTATACTAATACAGTATTTTAACTTTACTTACTTTCTGCCGCCATGAAATGCAACTGTCGATAAAATTAAGGCTCAGATCAATAGCACGTAGAGATCGTTTTTGTTGGACGTGACCTACGGGACATTGAAGTGATAGGCGAAGGTCGCCATTAACATCAGATGCTCGAAAGTAAAGATCGATATCTGAGGTAGGTATTTTACTTATGTACTTACGAGGACTACAGGATCACAGGATTAGGTGGTCACTGTCCCGCCGGAGTCGCGGGTTTTTCGAAAGAGATACCGTGGCCCTGGCACAGGCAACTGAAGGAACACGGGTGGGTTTTAGTCAGTAAAAGTCTGAGACGCCCTCCCGCTCTGCCCAGAGCGGGAGAAGTAATTTGATGATTTCGCATCCAAAAAAAAGAAAAATAAAAAAAAGGTGGTCACTGTCTTACTGCATGGAAAAGAAAGAGAAGCGCGATGACACAATGCTGGTAATTTATTGCGAAATATGAAGCAATTAATATATTTACAAAAAACCTACTGATTGGACTAAAAATAATAATAATAATAATAAACCATTTACATACCACCACCACCACCACCACCATACCACCACCACCACCACCATACCACCATACCACCACCACCACCATACCATACCATACCACCACCACCACCATACCATACCATACCATACCACCACCATTACCATACCACCACCATTACCATACCATACCACCATACCACCATACCACCACCACCACCATACCATACCATACCACCACCACCACCATACCATACCATACCACCACCATTACCATTACCATACCACCACCACCATACCACCATACCACCACCACCACCATAGCATACCAAACCACCACCAATATCATTACCATACCACCACCACCATACCATACCATACCACCACCACCACCATACCATACCATACCACCACCATTACCATTACCATACCACCACCACCATACCATACCATACCACCATCACCACCATACCATACCATACCACCACCATTACCATTACCATACCACCACCACCATACCACCATACCACCACCACCACCATAGCATACCAAACCACCACCATTATCATTACCATACCACCACCACCATACCACCATACCACCACCACCACCACCATACCATACCATACCACCATACCACCACCACCACCATACCATACCATACCACCACCATTACCATTACCATACCACCACCACTATACTATCATACCACCACTATACCATACCATACCACCACCATTACCATTACCATACCACCACCACCATACTACCACATCACCACCATTACTATTACCATACCACCACCACCATACTACCATACCACCACCACCACCATACCATACCATACCACCACCATTACCATTACCATACCACCACCACCATACTACCATACCACCACCACCACCATACCATAGCATACCACCACCATTACCATACCACCACCACCATACCATACCACCACCACTATACTATAATACCACCACCATACCATACCATACCACCACCATTACCATTACCATACCACCACCACCATACTACCACATCACCACCATTACTATTACCATACCACCACCACCATACTACCATACCACCACCGCCACCATACCATACCATACCACCACCATTACCATTACCATACCACCACCACCATACTACCATACCACCACCACCACCATTACCATTACCATACCACCACCACCATACTACCATACCACCACCACCACCATTACCATTACCATACCACCACCACCATACTACCATACCACCACCACCACCATACCATACCATACCACCACCATTACCATTACCATACCACCACCACCATACCACCATATCACAACCACCACCATACCATACCACCACCATTACCATTATCATACCACCACCATCACCATACCATACCACTAGCATTACCATTACCATTACCAGAACACCACCATACCTTATATATAGCACAGTTCGATGTTTTGACATGTCGCCATTCCTTCCGTGCGAAGCAGGGACGGGTCGCTAGTAGATCTTAAATAGAATAAAAATCAAAGGACATGTCAGAAAATGGGTTTTTATTATTCAATAATTCTAACATGGATAAGTTAAATGTATTTGGATAGACATCCCAAAAAATAGTGGTTCTATCTATATACTACACTTTTAAAGGTCTCCAATTTTGAGAATAGTCGTTTTTTATTAGTGAACACACCCCAAAAAAATTGTGAACTTGTCAAAATTGACACACGGTAGGTCGGACTATCATTACTTTAGTCAATATTTGATTTATGATGATCGGATGAGGCCTTATCAGGCCTGTCGCCTGTCAGACAAAACTTTATATCATATTTGATAGATGAATAGAATCAATGATCTGTCAATTATGACATTGTCAGCATGTGGGAGGTTTTGTTTGGGTTGCCATCAATAAATATAATTTTTAAATAGTTTATAATTTTTCTCCTAAATGGTTTAAAAATATTATTTCAGTGGTTCTAAGTTCCAAATTTTTGTCGTTTTTATTTAGGTGTAGTTTGATGCTTGTTAGATTTTTCTCGGAATAAAAAACCAACGTCCATACAAAAAGCGTACATCTCCTTTGAAGATTAAATTTATTTCTTAGATATTTTTCAAGTAGTGCTCTATTCATTGTTACAACAACACACGTGCTAACAGTAAACAGATAACGGTAACAGAGAAAAAGGAAGAAAGAAATAGTTCAGCTATACTTCTTTCTTTGCGATCCACAGTTCTGTACTCTTATTCAACAATAGAAGCCACATAATGCTACAGAACGCATCCTGCATTGTAGCACAAATCGTTTGAAAATTCAGAGCATAAATAAAAATGGAATACACAGTACACACATACATGGAAAAATTTCTTCCACGATTCTGTACTCCGAAATTTTATCGTATGAATACAAATATTTAAATCGCTAGATTTGCCCAAGTACTTAGTCACGCGAAATAGTATCCATACTGAGAAAAGTGAACTCACACATGATTTAATAGCGTTTCCATGACAATACAGTCAAGTCACTGCGTCATTGTGTGTCACAGCTGTCAAAACGAAACAGAAACGCGACTACCTTTTGATACGATAGAGCGAATCTAACGATTTAAATCATTGTATAATTCCTATCGAAAGCGGTTCTGCTAAACGTTTGAAGTGAATGCTTTCAATAGAGTTTTCTTTCAAAATATTGCGTGAAAGCATTTCACGATGGCTTTGCATTTTAAAATGGAGTTTTTATAAGGAATCGCGAGGTTGTTGATGAAAGAAATGCGAATAAACGTTTTGCACTCGTTTTGAGTTGTGAGCGGTTTGTGCCAATCATTGTTCAGTCGCAGTTTTATTATTTTAATGCTGTAGTTTCTTTTGAACGGATATTTGTAGGGTTTAAGCCATTTTTTTAAAAACAAATAATTTTATTAAGTATTTGTTTTTTTTATTTTATATTGTTAAATTTTTGTTAATTAATTTGTTTATTATGTTACTAAAACACAGCTTACTATTATCATAGAAGATTAAACTGCGCGGTATTTGCATTTCTATAGAGTATGATGCTATAGCATCGCGCACCGATACCTAACGTACAAATAGGTACAACCTTTCCCTTATGTTGCACCTACCATGTTTTGTCTCTACATCACCCTAAGGTTGACTGGTCGATAATACCTCAGGCAATAAATTTGCCTTTGTACAGTATTTTTCTAATTGTGCATAAAGATCTATGTATATAAATAAAAACTTTTTTACAAAAAAATACAACCGAATTCCAAAAACAACACTACAAAGTGAAAAATAACTTTAATTTCGGAAGTCGGTGTCTGGTTAAATGTATTTTCGTTTTTTGCCACCGACATCCGAAATTAAAGTTATTTTTCAATTTGTAGTGTTGTTTTTGGAAGTCGGTTGTATTTATTTGTAAAAAAGTTTTTATTTTTCACTTTTTAGTTGTGGTACCTACCCCACACAAATTCTAATACCACTACCTGCAAAACAAACTAGAACATCATCCATATAAAAATGTGGAATAAATACGTATTATTGAATCTAACTCTAAAACTACCCAAGCAAAGTTAATCAATTTTATATGGGACTAACTTTGATGTATACCCTCTCGTATAACTTTTTTTTTTTCAAATCGGACGACTCTGTAAAAAGTTATGCGTGGTCATAAATTAAAAAAATAAAAAAAAAACATACGTGTCGAATTGAGAATCTCCTCCTTTTTTTTCGTCGGTTAATAAAAAGAGAAGTCCTGACTGACTGTTTGACTGATTCACCAACGCCCAGCCCAAACCCTTAAGATATACCAGATATAAAAGCTGAAATTTTGCACAGAGGTTCCCTTTATAATGTAGACAAGCAATAAGGAAGGCATTCCCGGTAGTACGTCCCCGTGGAATATTTATATTTAACAAATAACAAGCTAGTTTAACAAATAAATAAACCTGGAATAACTATCTGTAGTCAATATTCAGTTCATGAAAACCCCAAAGCGGTCTATCAAACTTCAGGCATACAACACAAAATAATATTTTGTCATTTTTCATGACAACTTTTACACACAGACATTTTCAACAGTAAAAACTAACAATGCAACATCAAATCCTACAGGGGGAGCAAAAATATGAAAAACAAGTCTATACAATTACAATACTCGTAATTTCATCATCAAAAAAAATATCACCGTCACGTCGATCTATTAGAGGGCATTGAACCGTATCGCCCCCTTCCTGAAATTTGCAAACGACCGACACCCCGTAGTAATTAGTGATAATCGGAAGAAAAAATTTACAGCCCCTTTTTTTTCTCGTAATTTTAACGAGTCAAAGTTTTGGATACTGTGTATCTTTTTTACTTTGGCTTGGTATTAAAACAGGCTTTTGAAGTTGAAATTAATCGATCCTGTAAAATAATTACAATAAAAATTTTGTTCAAAGAAAACATTAAGTTCCTACCTCAATCTGCCTAGCCTTTTCCCAACTATGTTGGCGTCGGCTTCCAGTCTAACCGGATGCAGCTGAATACCAGTATTTTACATGGAGCGACTGTCTATCTGACCTCCACAACCCATTAACTGGGTAATACGATACCCTTTGGTAAGACTGGTTATCAGACTTTCGGGCTTCTGACGACTCGTAACGACTGTCAAAGATCCACGAATGACAGCCGGGACCGACGGCTTAACGTGCTTTCCGAGGCACGGAGGAGTCTCGGTATGTAAAGATGGTCACCCATCCACGGACCAACCCCGGCAAGCATAGCTTAACCTGATGGATCGACCCGTGCGGCTGTTATTCTTCATTAAGTTTCTACCTGATGGTAGAATTTCTGTTATCTAATATGTAAATTGGATTTAAAAAAAAATCTCTGATGGTCGCTCAACACACAGTATAGAAAGTTTGCAGAAAGTAACGACCAAAAAACTTTGGGGTTATTTATTTAATTATTGGATTTCGAACAAAATTACATGCAAAAACTGATCCAAATACAAGCGTGCGCTACCAATTAAATATAGAAGACCACATATCATCATTCAATTATTCAAGGTCTGTACCTTACAAATATTTTCTCAATATCCCTCGGCAATCATCACGTGCCTGCGATTTTAGTAGCTTTCCTCCCATTTTTTAAATAAATTACATTAAGTATGTACTTCCAAGTTGATTGAGAGCGTCCGGTCTGCACCAACTGACTGACTGACGAAACACGAAGTTTGCCGAGGGACATTAAGAAAATAGTTGTCAATCAATCTACCTAGCCTTTTCCCAACTATGTTGGGGTCGGCTTCCAGTCTAACCGACTGCAGCTGAATACCAGTATTTGACATGGAGCGACTGCCTATCTGACCTCCACAACCTAGTAACTGGGTACGATACCCTTTGGTAAGACTGGTTATCAGACTTTCGGGCTTTTGACGACCCGTAACGACAGTCAAAGATCCACGAATGACAGCCGGGACCAACAGTATAACGTGCTTTCCGAAGCACGGAGGATTCCCCGTATGTAAAGATGGTCACCTATCCACTGACCAACCCCGCCCCGGTAAGCGTAGCTTAACCTGATGGATCGACCCGTGCGGCTGATATTACTTAGCCACGAGCTGCTAAGGAATAATTGTACTATACAATAAGTTTGACAAGGACGAAGACATTCAAAACTCAAAAACTCAAAGCATTTATTTCAAATAAACCAATTACAGGCACTTTTGAATTGTCAATGGGTCGGTCAGTCAGAAAGATGAAGCTAGTTGCCCATTCCAAAGCGTAGTAGATCCCTATGGAGAAGAACGGGCAAGAAACTCCACGGACACTCTTTTAAGTCATAATATTTTTACAAAATATTGGTTGCATCGTTCATGTTGAAAATATACATGTGAGAACAATGTAGAAAGACGTGCACGTTAAAAAGCGTCCGTAATAAAAAGATAAAAACTAAAACAACTAAATTAAATATTAAAATTAAAAATAAGCCATGGCAGCTAAGAGACGACCAGTCCCAACTGACATTAAAATCAATCAAAATACATTACACGAAAATCCAAATGAAAAGGAATGATGAAGGATGGGTTACTCATAGTCCTGCGAGATATAGGCAGTGCTGGTAGTGCATACTTAACAAAGAGCTATCAAAAAATTCCCTGAAAAATATTTGTGGTTACATAAAGGTTTACAAAAAACTAAATTAGAATTTCGTCGTCAGTCTACTGGTTGCAAGCGCTGCTGCTGAACATGAAGTCCTGGGTTCGAACACAAAGCCTGGGGTCGGCTAAAGTGTTATTGGGTTTTTCCATCTGAAATCCCCTAAAAAAATCTGAAATCCCTATTAAATGGGACTTAAACATAACTGGCAAAATGTGGGTGTACTATAGGTACACCTCTATTACCCTTCGGAGAATATTGGCGTGATGTTTTGTTAAAAAAACTTTTTTACAAAAAAATACAACCGACTTCCAAAAACAACACTACAAAGTGAAAAATAACTTTAATTTCGGAAGTCGGTGTCTGATTAAATGTATTTTCGTTTTTGCCACCGACTTCCGAAATTAAAGTTATTTTTCACTTTGTAGTGTTGTTTTTGGAAGGCGGTTGTATTTTTTTGTAAAAAAGTTTTTATTTTTCACTTTTTAGTGGTTCACATGTGCTTACGCCTTCACAGCGTACTGGCGTGATGTTATGTTATGAACTGGTGTGAACAACAAACAGACATGAGATTTCAGCAATCCCAGTCCATTTGCTATCATTTATTGAGGAGTTCCGTTGCCTATCTCAGAAGTTCTTCATCAGATCTTCACCAAATTGAAATGGGACCACTCCAAGAAAGTACTCTTCCAAAGACTATCCAAATCGCTTCAAGTGTGCCTATAAAATTGGAAGAGTTCTCTCTATTTCTCCAGGATCCCATCATCAGATCCTGACTTGATAAACATGGGACCACCTGGGAAGTATACACTTTCAAACAAAAAAAAATAATCCAAATCGGTCCAGCCATCTTCGAGTAATCGGGGAACATACATAAAAAAAAAAAATAAAAAAAAAAAAAAGGTTCCGACGAATTGATAACCTCCTCCTTTTTGAAGTCGGTTAATTAGAATTTCATATCAAATCACAATTAGTTAATCAGTTATAGGTCAGCCCCACACATACCAATCCCAAATCCCAAGAACAAAGAAATCCATTCCAGATCCATTCAAAACCTAATTACCCTCAAAACAAAACAAAAAAAAATCCAATCAAAAGCCACAATACAAAATAAACAGTAAGATAAACACTTTAAGGCTTCGCCCGCATTAAATTGTCATTAAGTAAAAGCTTGGTTGGCCGAACCGAAGGAATTACTTAATTAGGTAGGTACCGGCGACCTGCTTCTCTGAAATTAAGATGTATCGTGTTTGCTACAGTGGCTCTTTAAACCGGAAAGAATTAAACGGAGAATATTGGTTTGGTTTTAAGGTTTTTGGAGTAATAAGGGATTATTAGGGAGGCTGGATTTGGTTACGATTGAAAGCAGCATTTGGGCTCGTAGTCAAATAATAATAACAGTACAGGTTAAGTTTTCGTGGTCGGTTCTTAGATGGATGTCGTTTTCGTAGATGTCGTCATTCGTAGATGGTTGACAATCATTATGTGTAGTCAGAAGTACCACCGCGACCTAGAGTAACACGACAATCCCCCCGACCCTTGACCCCGCCTGCCTGCGCGGAGCAAATAGCTATAAACATCGCCCCTAATAATAACAAATAACAATCAGATGCTACAAGTCCCCAGTTGCTCAATAACCAGTAGTGCCCTTTACTTTTTTTTTTTTTTTTGTGGATGGGAAATCATCAAATGACGTGCCAGACTGGAGTGTCAGACTTTTACGTGCCAGGGCCACGGTATCTCTTTCGAACCACCCGCGGCCCCGGCGGCATCGGCCCAATTGACCCCGTCACTGCTGATATCTCTTTGAGGCGTGTGTGGAACACAACGCGCTGTCGACCCGGGCCTGGTCCTTACCGGACGGCGAGCTGCCCATTACTCGTCGTCCGCAAGCCCGCGCCTACGGTGGCCGGGAATTGGCGATCGATTCCCGCCGCCCAGGGCGTCACCTACGGCGGCTAGGGGCGCGAGGGCGCGGCTGTTGCCTCTCCCTCACGCGTTTCGCTTCCTCCTTCGCGAGTATTACTGCTTCGCAAAAGGAGGTGACGGCCTCCCATGCACTCTCGCTCCGCACCATGGCCTGGACCAGGTTTGGACGCGAGAGATCGCCACCGCCGATCGCCTCCGTGAGAACACGGCGGTGCTCCGCCCAAGCCGAGCAGACCTCCACTGTATGCTCCACCATGTCCTCCGGGAGATCCACACAATGGTGACACCCGAGCGTTTCCTCCCGCCTTATCCGAAACAGGAACCTCCCGAAACAACCGTCTCCGGTGAGGACCTGCGTCAGGCGGAAGGTGAGGACGCCGTGGCGCCTCTCCAACCACTCCTCAAAGAGGGGACTTATCGCCGCAATTGTGGCGTGCCCAGCGCTGGGTTGCGACAATCGCACTCTCCATGTCGCCATGAGATCCCGCCGGAGCTCTGTCCGCTGTACCGTGATTTCTCGCGGCAGCGGAGTTACGCCCCGGCGTTTCGCCTCCTCGCGCCACTCCCACACGTGCGCGAGGACTTTTGCCTCCAGATCCCATGGCGGTAATCCGGCAAGGAGGCTCGCCGCCTCACGTGAGACCTAAGCCTGAGCCTAGGTTCGAGTGCCACTATGGGACACTCTAAGCTGTGAAACTTAAATTTTTGTTAACACGGTGAGAAGCTCTTCTGGCCCCGCCAATGCCAGGTTAAGAAGCCAAGGCTTTCCGGAGCCAACTGGAATAGGCCCGTATAAAAAAAGGTAGACTTAAGTCGAAAAGTCTGACAACCAGTCTTACCAAGGGGTATCGTCTTACCCAGTAACTGGGTTGTGGAGGCCAGATAGGCAGTCGCTTCATGTAAAATATTGATATTCCGCTGCATCCGGTTAGACTGGAAGCTAACCCCAACATAGTTGGGAAAAGACTAGGCAGATTGATTTTGAAAGCAGTACATTCGTCCTCTGTTACAAATGGGACACATAACAGCCTACCAATTCGAGGAATACTGGCCATGGTATTATATTAGGTCTGTACCTATGAAATTGCCGTTCTGCAGTACTGGCCATTTCAAATCAAAATAATTTTTGTTTGGCTAAGAATTCTAATTTCAAATAAATTTTATTTTAAAAACATGTTTTTTTTTTCCAAAAGTAGTCATTTGTTTATTGATTAGTGTTACATTTTCATCGCATTTCAATCTTTTTCGTCATCATGGATACTTTAAAAATTCGAGTAATTATGGAATATGAGTACCGTCGTGGCAGCAACGCGGCACAAGCGGCACGCAACATCAGCGACGTATACGGAGCTAACATAACAAACTAACGCACCACTTGTTATTGGTTTGCTCGCTTCCGTTCTGGAAATTTCGACCTGAAAAATGAACCTCGCGGTCGTCCGAAGACTTTGGTCGACAATGACGAATTAACCCGTCGCGCGCTAATTAGCAGACACAATTGAAATTCTATTGTTATCTGTACACATGGTGTGCAATCGACATTTTAAGAGTTAAAGGCGATTGTGGAAGCTGATGATACACAATCTACGGCTGAATTAGCAGCAGCTTTCGACGTTAGCGTCAAAACAATATTGGTCCATTTGCGTCAAATTGGCAAGGTAAACAAGCTTGACAAATGGGTGCCCCACGAACTCAATGATCGCCAGCGCGAAGTACGCGTCGAGACGTGCCTTGCACTGCTCAACAGACACAAAAATGAAGGAATTTTGAACCGCATTGTTACCTGCGATGAAAAATGGATTCTGTTTGATAACCGCAAGCGCTCAGCAAGTTGGTTGGATCCTGGTTCAGCACCTAAACAAAGCCATAAACGAAAACTTACCCCTAGAAAAGTGATGGTCACTGTTTGGTGGTCTAGCGCCGGTGTGATTCATCACAGCTTCTTACCAAACGGGGTGAGCATTACTTCAGATGTGTACTGTGAAGAACTGAACACAATGATGGAGAAGCTGGCACATCTCCAACCAGCATTGGTCAATCGCTCGTCTCCGCTGCTCCTGCACTGCAACGCGCGACCTCATACTACACAGCAGACGGTCTCCAAGTTGCAAGAACTGGGGTCGGAAGCTCTCCGTCATCCGCCCTACTCACCAGACCTTGCGCCTACAGACTGCTACTTTTTCCAGAATTTGGATAGCTTCTTGGCGGGAAAAAAATTCAATACCCGAGAGGCAGTACAAAATGCCTTTGAAGAATTTGTTGCCTCCCGTCCAGCTGATTTCTTTAAGAAGGGCATCAATAAACTGCCACTGCGTTGGCAAAGATGCATTGATTGCATGGGTGATTACTTCGATTAATACAAATAAAAAATGCATGAAAAAATTTCGTTTAAATTTTTTCATACAAAACGGCAATTTCATAGGTAAAGACCTATTATTTGAGTACAGAGACCAAAAAAACTATTATGTAGGTACAGTCCAACATTTTAAGCTATTTGGAATACGACAACTACTTTTAAATAATGTTGTGAGGGTACTGAACAGTCCATTATTGTAGAGCGCTCTCTTAAGTATGCAACAAGCTTAAAAAAGTGAAAAATAGCTTTTGCCAGCGACTTCTGAAATTAAAGTTATTTTTCACTTTGTAGGTTTTTTTTGGAAGTCGGTTGTTTTTTTTTTTATAAAAAAGTTTTTTTATTTTTTACTTTTTAGTGGATCAGTTTGTAATTTATCTAAGTTGCAATAGCCTAATGTCAACTGCTCATCACCTTTTACAAAATATTGCTTTTCCAGTTATATGGACGTTAATTATTATTGCTGAAGAGTACTCCTAGTAAGAACCAGGAGAATTGGAACTGATGGTAAAGTCACCATCAGCTCCGCTTCACATGCAGTGTGACGAGCATAAATTGCTTAGCAACCATATTAAAATAATCGAATCGCAACCCGTGAAATACGTAGGTATTATTGAGTAGTTCCGATGGCCATCTGTGGTCTTCCTCATCAGTTCCAATTCACCAAATGGTGCTTTCCGTGAGCTAATGCACGAGTTACTATAAAAAAAATACCCAAATCGCTATATAGGTGTGTGCCTATAAAATTTGAGGGTTTCCCACGATTTCCATGGGATACCCTCATCAGATTCTGAATTGCTGATAATGAGACTACCTCGAGAGCACACGCTTTCAAACAAAAAAAGAATTTCCAAAATCGGTCCACAATTGACGAAAAAATCGGTGTACAGACAACAAAAGAGATATCTAGACAGGGTTGAGTAACATATTTGTATGTGAATGCTTCATGTTCAATTTCGTGACATTATACAATTTTGTGTTGGTGTGTTACAATGTAGGAGTATTGCAAAAACAAAGTAATATATATAAAATTGAATATGAAGCAATTCACAAACAAATATTTAGTTAGTATACCCTGCCTAGATATCTCTTTTGTTGACTGTACATACATAAAAAAAATATATACGCGATAATTGAGAACCTCCTCCTTTTTTGAAGTCGGTTAAAAAGTTATATCTCGTATTAATTATGTCTCGATACGTCTCGACCCATGGAATGTATTCATCAAATCAAAATGTTTTATTGATTCATGCACGCTAAGTAGGTATGTTTCATAATATTACGTAATTACCTTGTACAAGCAATTACTAAGGGTTTCCTAGAAACTGTAATAAGATAGCTTTTGTATTGCAAACGTAGAACGATATAATTAGTTTAATACAGCTTCTCTCTATGTTTAGGACAATCAGCATAAAATGTTCCCACTACTGGGACACAGGCCCTTCGCTCTCGAAGGGCCTGAGTGGGAGTGCGAGAGGGCTGCATACTGCCACGCGGGCCCTAGATGTCACAAGTCTACGATTTTTTTTTAGTTCTAAGGACGTGCCGGTTTCCTCACGATGTTTTTCTTCATTGTTTTGAGAGAAGTGGTGATGAAATTATTTACACAAAGTAAAGCGCCTGTCAGGGTTCGAACTCACAACCTAAAACTCGTAAGTCCGGGCCGTTACCACTGGGCCACCACTGCTCTCTATGTATTTTTAAGAAACATACTAACATTACTCTATCCCATAGATTTTGTTAATCAGAAAATAAGTAAGGTCTGGCAGCCCTGGCATCTTGCTCTAATAGTAAAAGTTGTTCATAATGATGAGTACAATGACACCTTAAGAGATTTCGTGTATGAATAGATAAACCTTATATAGATAGATACTTAGGGCATTATTATTATTATTATTTTTTTTATTTATTTAAAGGGCTTTGTCGCTTAGCGACCACATCGCCCAGTGCAGCAAAACAGAAAATTATTTATTAAAATCTAACTTATACAATTGTTTAGCCTTATCGGACACTGGAAAAGCAAGGATGGTATTACAAAAGCCAATATCATATCTTTTACACCGTCCGAAAACATTAATTCTAATATTTTCATTCCGGACACACTCCATCAAAATATGAAAGACATCATCAACCACTCCACAGTCATCACAATTTGGAGACAGAGCCTTCCTCATTAAGTAATAAAACTTATTTGGTGGAATATAGGGCATTATTTTTTCCACACTTTATTTTTTTCAACTTTTTGAGACTACGAGTACTAGACTACTACTCGTACTAGACTCTAGATGGCTCATCCTGCAAAACGCACTCACATACTTCGTGTAAACAAAAAAACTCCCTTCTTCTCCCTTGACGTGTCACAAAAAACTCAATTACTCACACTAAACAAAATCGTTTCCCCAAATTCTTCATCTTCTCAACTCAGTTTCCTGCAAAAAGCCATGTACCGTACATCAAACAGCTTTGATCTCTCGACGAATCGGGCAATGAGTTAATTAAACATCAATTTGACATCCTCCCCTTTTAGACATTGGCGCCAGTTGTATATGGGGACCTAGTTAATCAAAGGAACGTTTTATTTGTATTAAGATTTGATTTGGGAAAGTTTTGTAGGTAATTTTGTTTTCATTGATTTAAATTATAAATCAATGGTACGAGTAGGTAATTGTCGTTTTTTTTTTAACTTCAGGCTTCTTGTGTGTGTATTATGGAAAGTTAAGATTGTGAATAATTTTTGTAAGCGCGTTATTCTGATATCATGTGAAAAATAACAAAAATTTTAAAAGAAAGTAGGTACATTTCTTTGTTTCCCTTTTTAGAGTTCCGTCCAAACGGAGCCCTATATATGCCACTCACGTGTCCGTCTGTCCGTCGTCTGTCACACAGGTATTACATCTAAACTGTTATTGCTAAATTCTTCAAATATTCACAGTATACGCATCTTGTTATCTCAAAGCCACACAAATTGTCAAAAAATATTTTTAAATGTTTTTAAGGGGGGGAGGGGGAGGGGGAGTTTTTAATGTTTTTCGGATAAGGCGGGAGGAAACGCCCGGGTGTCACCAATGTGTGGATTGCCAACTGAAGGAACACGGGTGGGTAAGTAAAAGTCTGACATGCCCTCCCGCTCTGCCGAAAGCGGTAGAAGTCATTTGATGATTTCCCATCCACAAAAAAAAAGGGGGCTCCCTAAAGGTAATGGGGCGCGAGAAAAAAAAATTGACCTACCCCATCGAGAAGGTTATCGTTGTTTAGAACTCGTAAATACTAAATACAGCATTTTTTGTTTTAAAAAATATTAGGAAACAAAGGAATGAGAAGCCACCAAAGTCGGTTTTTTTTTTACAAAATTTTGTTCCGAAGAATTTTTTAACTTCTCATTGACCTATGAACTTAAGATGATAATGTTTATTGTTACGTATATTTTACTAACAAATACCAATATATAGATAAACCAGATTTGGAACGGAACCCTAAATGGCCGCCGGTAACATAATTTTTAAATTAAGAAAACCTAAATTTTTACCTAACTTATTTCACCAAGACGAACATTAAAGAAATAACTAGCTGTTACTTATATTATGGTTATTTATATGCAATAATAATATTTCTTGTTATTTTGTTAAAAAAAAATACAAAGTTGCGCAAATAATTCGCCACGAGTGAATTTTGCAGCCTTAAGCACAATGAACAATGAATTCTAATATTACAGCTTGACATTCTTACAATGTTAAAAATATTGGTTGGAACTTACTTAATTGAAAATCATCAGGTCTACTGGTTAATTTCAATTCATCATCTTCCTGCCCTTATCCCATATTACTTGGGGTCGGCGCAACACGTTTTCTTCTTCCATTCTCCCCTGTCAACCGTCACGCTATCATTCACTCCCTTCTCTTTCATATCATTCCTCACACAATCCATCCATCATTAGGTTAATTTCAATTCATGCAAATGAAATCAGTTTCGATACACATACCGCTTACCGCAACCATTTAATATTATTATAATAATTAAAATTAAGTATTACAATAGTTAATTATTATACAGTGTTATTGTAGGAAAAATGTTAAATAACGCGAAATTAATTTTAGTGGCGCACAATTATTTTACAAAGTTTATTTTCGATTGCGCGATGTCTTGTGTTACATTTTGTGCTGGTTTAGAGAAGACAGAATTCATAGAATATGCAGTTCTGTGTAGTGGAACCATTTTGTCTAAGGCCTATACGTACATTAAACTGTTTTTACGGGGATGTCGCTTTCATCCTACGTGTTTGTCTGGAATAAATAATTATTCGATCATAGTTCATTTTCTATAATGTAAATACCTAACTGAAGACAAAAATGTAACCTTAATATTTTTATTTATCAATCTGCCTAGCCTTTTCCCAACTATGTTGGGGTCGGCTTTCAGTCTAACCGGATGCAGCTGAATACCAGTATTTTACATGGAGCAACGGCCTATCTGACCACCACAACCCATTAACTGGGTAATACGATACCCCTTGGTAAGACTGGTTGTCAGACTTTCGGGCTTCTGACGACCCGTAACGACTCTCAAAGATCCACGATTGACAGCCGGGACCAACGGCTTAACGTGCTTTCCGAAGCACGGAGGAGTCTCGGTATGTAAAGATGGTCACCCATCCACGGACCAACCCCGGCAAACGTAGCTTAACCTGATGGATCGACCCGTGCGGCTGTTATTACTTAGCCACGAGCTTCTCTAATATTTTTATAAATATTTTTGTTTATATCTATTCCAATTCAGTAAAAGGGAACCAAATTTTTAATATTGTTAAATGAAAAGATGCTTTTTATTGTGGCATTTAATAATTACCTATTAAATTAAGATTATTTACCAGTCCGTAACTTTTTCAAAAAAAGCATCTCTTCATTTTTACAATATTAAAAATTTGATTCCATGAGCGAGAGAGGGAATGAAATGCGACAGCCATCTTATGAAACAGATTAATTTGAAAAGGATGCTTTTATCTCCTACCACAATATACTTTGAAACATCATCAAATCAATAGTCAATAATCATTTATTTGCAATAATAAAGTATATAGGTACATAAATATAAGCATTGGTAAAGTGTTGGTCTTAAGGTCAATGGTTGAGTTTCTAATACAAAGTCTGACATTTGACATGCAAAACATTACAATGTAGGTATTTAGTGCTAGAATACCTTCATCCGAACTCACCCTATTTCCAGTCACGGTGTGCCAGCGTAATACACTTACTAACGTACGGGTATGCACGTTGTGCTGTAGGCTGTGTCCACGTATTGCGACAAAGCAGTGCTACATTTGGGTGCAAATTAACATATCTCTGCGTACAAGTCGTGCCACAAACAGAGGCTTTTAACTAATATTATTGTGAGTGGCTAGCGTTGGAGGCTAATTTTATTCGTAGTTTTAGTAGGAAGGTATTTACAGGTGTATGCCTCATTTAAATTGGTTTCACAATTATTTTTGTTGGTAGGTAATTGTTGAGTTTGGTGGTTAGTTTTGTGCCGTTTAGCCGAAAAGTATTATTATTATTTTTTTTTTTATTAGGTTCACCAAAAATTGTTTACATCTAGTTGTAACAAAAATTACATGCTTAAAACAGTCTTAGAGTGCAACAATTACTTATAGGCAAACACCACATTCACAACTCAAAGAATCAAAATGCTAACAATTATTTATGTATATAAAACATAAGTTTTCAGTGTATTCTGACTTTCGAGCTGTATTTAAAAGCCTAAACTTTGAACTAAAAATATGTTGTACACGTAACGACTAGTTACTTAAACTATTTTTTTAAATTAATTATTCATTTAATTAAATAATGGGAGGAGCTCGTGGCTAAGTAATAACAGCCACACGGGTCGATCCACCAGGTTAAGCTATACGCTTGCCGGGGTTGGTCCGTGGATGGGTGACCATCTTTACATACCGAGACTCCTCTGTGCCTCGGAAAGTACGTTAAGCCATTGGTCTCGGCTGTCATTCGTGGATCTTTGACAGTCGTTACGGGTCGTCAATAGCCCGAAAATCTTACAAGCAGTCTTATCAAGGGGTATCGTATTACCCAGTAATTGGGTTGTGGAGGTCAGGTAGGCAGCGCTTCTTGTAAAATACTAGTATTCAGCTGCATGCGATTATAGACTGGAAGCCGACTCCTAACATAGTTGGGAAAAACGCTATATGTAAATGATAACGTACACAATTTTGTCGGCCTACAAGCTTCCCAAATAAGTAAAAATGTACACTTTTCAAACCAAACAGTTTATCTTTCAAAGCACTGTATTACTCGTATATTCAGATGGCATTCGTCTTGCAATACAAATATGTAATTCTGATAGATCCTCTATTTATTGAAGTCAATATTTGAGAGCTTGCTTTTATAGCACCGCTCCATCTGGTTCTGAATTTACTTGAAGTGGATTATGGCTATCTGCTTATCATGAAAGCTTTCAATCGAGAAGCTGCATAGGTTATTCATAACATAAACAAGCCAATATTGTAAAAAAAATATATAGAGCATCTTTACAGGTCATTAAATTTTAGTAATAACATGTGTTAATCCAGGGTGTCAGCTACCTCCATATTAAGTTTTATCAAAATTGGTCCAGCCGTTTGAGCGTGAAGAAGTAACAAACACACACACACACACACACTCACAAACTTTCGCCTTTATAATATTAGTGTGATTACTTTATAATTATACAGGGTGTATCAGAAAGGTGTGGTCATATTTAAGGTTGTGGTACAAACCATCAAACTGAACAAATTTATCCATGGGAACAACATCGTAATTAGAAGAAATTATCAGTTGTCCCGTACAAAGCTTCAATACCTACTCGACCCAATTGTATGGGACGGCTGGTAATTTTTGCTCGATTATGATGTTGACCCCATGGAGAAAGTTGTTCAGTTTGATGATCTGTACCACATCCTGTACACATCTATACCACACGTTTCTGATACACGCTGTATACCATTCACATGAAATCACTAAAATGTAAGTGGGTAAGTATTAGACAAGTTCTTCATTGCTGTAAAAAATCAAATTCATGTCATCAAAATAAAATTTTTACATTATTTTTAATCTATCACACCTAAAATTCTTGAAAAGATGCTTTCAACACAAGAATTGTTTATACAAATTGCTCTCTAGAAAATATCATCGAACGTTTACCTACCTATGCAAAAGCTGAAAAATATTCTCTCTGTGGAATTAAAAAAAATGATGTGGATTTTTATTCAATCCACAGAAAAATTCTTCAAAATTTCAACCTCTTTTGTAAGCCCCGTATACAAAAAGGTTGTATCTGAGGTGTCGTTATTACCGGCAGTTATGTATATTGTATCTCGGCTCCCCGAGAATGCGCTGACCAGTGCGTTCGAGAGATAAATAGTATCAAGTAACCCCATCGTAAATTACCTCTGCTTTAATTAGCTATAATAATTTAATCAATTTATTTACCCTTTATGGATTTAAAGCAAATAAAATCATTTGCATGAAACGTATTCTGCTAATCCTTGATTTTACACTTTTTCAATCTCTCCAGAAAATAACATCTGAATTTGCAATCAAATTTTGAATTTTACTCCACAGCAAAATTTTCAACCCCGCCTGTAATCCCCATATACAAAAGGGTTGTATCCGAGGTGTCGGTATAACCGGCAGTTACTCCACATTGTATCGTGGCTCCCCGAGAATGCGCCGATCAGTGCGTTCGAGAGATAAATAGTTTCATTATGACCGGCTTTTGGTCTTCCACGACGTTTGTACAGTATATGTTAGGTTTGTGGATGGTTTATTTTCGGCGGATTGTCTATGAACAGATAACATTACGCCTATATTCCCCAAAGGGATAGGCAGACGTGCATCTACATTTCGCATGTTATGTTTAAGTCTCATATAACAGGGGTCCATGTAAAATAATGAACTTTATAATAAAGTTGGTCAAATCACACCACCACTCAGTGGTCTGTATGTCTAGTCAAATGTTTTTCATAATCTTATTTGATAAAAATAATACAATAATAAAAAACTTTTTTACAAAAAAATACAACCGACTTCCAAAAACAACACTACAAAGTGAAAAATAACTTTAATTTCGGAAGTCGGTGTCTAGTTAAATGTATTTTCGTTTTTTGCCACCGACTTCCGAAATTAAAGTTATTTTTCACTTTGTAGTGTTGTTTTTGGAAGTCGGTTGTATTTTTTTTGTAAAAAAGTTTTTATTTTTCACTTTTTAGCTGTGTACCTACCCCACACAAATTCTAATACCACTATCTGCAAAACAAACCAGAACATCATCCATATAAAAGTGGGGAAAAAATACGTATTATTGAAACTAACTCAAAAACTACCCAAGCAAAGTTAATCAATTTTAGATGTGACCAACTGTGATGTATACCCTCTCGAATAATAAAAAAAAAAATCCAAATCGGTCCAGCCATCTTCGAGTAATCGGGGAACATACATAAAAAAAAAAAAAAAGGTTCCGACGAATTGAGAACCTCCTCCTTTTTGAAGTCGGAAGAGAAGTCCTCACTGACTGACTCATCAACGCCCAGCCCAAATCATTGGACCTAGAAAGCTGAAATTTTGCAGAGAGGTTCCCTTTATAATGTAGACAAGGAATAAGGAAGAATTTTCGTTCCTGTGGGATATTTTTCGACATTCATGTGGGCGAAGCCGCGTGGGAAGTGCTAGTTTTATAATATAAGAAAGATTGAGCTATGCACCGGCTTAATTGGTTCTCTTATAGACACGTTTAAAGTCACGTAGGGCAGAAGTGTTACTATGAAATGCATTTTATTTAACCGATTTTCTTGATGTTCGTGTTCAAGTACCCTAGTACCGTACCCTAATTAATTACTTTAGTTTTGAATCAAGTGGCTGGTCAGATTTCAATCAGGGCCAAACATACAAATTGAAAACCTCAGTTCTTTTTGGAGAAAGAAAGAAAAAATAATTTGGATTATTTTATAAAATCTCTGATTAGATCAGAAAGCATGTCTGTACCTACCATATACCACATCTAAATAAAGGAGGAGCATACCAGACGGAGTCATTATTTTGCCAACAGATGGCAGCACAATCGATTACGGGCCGCGCCGGGAGCGAGCGGCGCAATTTGCGATCCTTTCGCCCGTGAAATCTACTGAAATGAATAAAACTATCTGAGAATCGAACACTCGACTGCCTCGATTCCTAGGTATCGATTTGTTTACTCATTCGATTTGCAAGGAATTGTGTTTGAAAAGTGACTTTTGCGTCGTGGAAATTCATAGTTTCAGTCAGCTCCGAGAGCTTGAGTTGCTAGTTATTATTTTTACTTTTCACCAGAAGATATAAAAAAAAATATAAAAAAGAAAAGTGATATATAAGTACCATTATTTAGTTAAAGCTTTTCAGTTTTCTGTTATTTCTTTGTTGTTTGTTGTTTTTGCTTTTTTTTGTTTTTTGTTTTTTCTGTTAAATAAAATTCTTATTGCCACTGATAAAAACTGTTTTTGCAATTAGATCTTTTCCACCAAAACGTTCTTCAATCATTTTTCAAGAATACAAAATTCTTATACCTTGTTAGATAACACACAAATAAAAAGGTCGTGTTGATCCCTAGTCGAACATCACCCCAAACGATTTGTTCTTTAGTTCTTCCCATGTGCGAAGGAACGAACAAATGTATTGTAGAACGTAGGATTTAACCTTTTCTAAAAACTATTCTGGAAACATTTTAATAAACCTCCTACGTAAAATAAAATGAGTTTGACCTCTTAATTAATGGTTTTTATAAAACTGAGACTACAATTAGAAAAAAGTTTTCGTAATTTTTTTTGTGGAGGTTTTTCCACCACTTAGATTCTTGGCGCGCTTTCAGATGGAAACAACCAGACTACTTTTTAATAGTCTCAAAGACGTCCAACTACATAATCAAATTACGAGTTCGTGAGTATAAACAAACAAATCAATAAACAGATAAACGGCATAAAATGACAAGCAAAATTAATTTCATAATGACGAAACCTCAGATTATAGAAGAAAGGCAGATAGAGCGCGCGGAACACTGAAAGTGAAGCCAAAAAAGCAAATACAAATTCAAAAACGAATTCAATCTCTAGTCAGTGTAACTGTTCTGAGACAATATTTGTTTTTTTTTCTGAGACAATAAATGATTTATTGTCTCAGAAAAATGCAGAGAACAGTTATACATATGTACATTTGACTCGAGATTGAATTCGTTTTTGAATTTGTATTTGCTTTTTTGGCTTCACTTTCAGTGTTCCGCGCGCTCTATCTGCCTTTCTTCTATAATCTGAGGACGAAACTACCACAACAAATAGCTGAAGTGACCATCATTAAATCACTGTAAGCTTAATCTTATATATAAAATTCTCGTGTCACAATGTTCGTTCCCGTACTCCTCCGAAACGGCTTGACCGATTCTCATGAAATTTTGTGAGCATATTGAGTAGGTCTGAGAATCGGCTAACATCTATTTTTCATACCGCTACTTTTTATCCCGGTCTACGCGGGTGAAACCGCGGGGCGCAGCTAGTAATAAATATATAATAAACCAGCAATTATAAACCTGTAATACGTCTGTAACACGATACATACGTGTCCCGATAAATAATTAAAAAGCAATCACGGACACCTTTCAAAAAGCCAGCCACTAATACGGTACGATGTTCCTGTGATCAGTACCCATTAAGGTTGGGGCTCCAGTGTAGGCGGGTAAGGATATATACGTAGATTTTACTTGAAAATGAAGCTTTTTGTAATCGGGTATTGACCCTTGTTTGGATCAAGGTTCTTACTCTTTTAGTTCTGAGATGTATGACTCATATTTATGACGCGGCCCTTACTTTTTACGAGACGATGCGTGACGTATCGAGAGTGACACGTTAGGAAGAATGTCCGTTACGTGTTCCCTTTTTCCCTGTCGTTAGTTGTCGGATATAGAAAAGTAAAAAAAAAATTGCTCGTCAGATTACATACAACAAGCAGTAGTACATTATTTTGATGTATATGTTACGGGTAATGCTAGAAGGTTGAGTAAACCTAGGTTTACCCGGGTTGACTTTATTACCCAAGGAATTTGGGTAATGTCCGAATAATAATTGAAATAAATTTTAATTCGGGATTCACCCATACTCACCTAGGTTGGTCAATGCTGGCTGGGTAATCACACTACTCGTAATATTATAAAGGCGAAAGTGTGTGAGTGAGTGTGTGTGTTTGTATGTTTGTTACTTCTTTAAGCTCAAACAGCTGGACCGATTTGGATGTTTGGTATGTAGACAGGTTGGATTAACACATAGGCACTTTTTATCCCGGTGAAACCGAGGGGCGCAGCTAGTATTAGAATAATTAGTGAAATTAAAAAGTGTTGCTACTACTGTTACTAGGATAACTTAGGAAGTTAGGATGCAATAACAAAAAAGATATATTTTCAAGTCTGTCACTCTGTCAAGACCCTTTTTCTCAGGAACACGTGGAGGTATCAAGTTGAAATTAATATCAAATAGGTAGGTCCCTTAGAGTTCTACAAAATCAAGCTTCTGAGTCAACGTAATAAAAAATACGACTATTTATCCGAAATATTTTAATACTAGCAAATAAATAAAAACCTATAGGGTACTTCCCGTTGACCTCATGCATGGACACTATTTGGCAAGAAGCAAGGTCTCACAGCACAAGTAAAGGAAAAAATCCGAAAATTGTTAATTTGTGGTTTTTCACATAAAAAAAATTTGTTTGCGATTACAAACTTACATTTTGCACTTGAAGAATTGAACGTGATATCAACGCATGGCAGAACATATTGCAATTTAAAAGTTGTTTGTTCTTGGAATAAATTCATCCCAACTACGGAACTCTTAATTATTAATGTGCGTGGTCCGACAAGCACTTGGCCAATAAAATAGGCTGTAATTATTTTGTTTATTCTTTTTTTATTATTTGAACTGTCAAACTACATACTTAGGTGAAGTAACTGGCAGGAAAAAAAAAATGTTTTTCAGGTGAAAAAAAAATGCATTATTTTGTCGCTGCAACTGACGCCGAACCTTTAATCCTAATTGGATAGAAGGACCCGGCAGGCGCAGTTGTCTACACACGTATAATTGAAGCACCTAGTACATTATGTAGCCCTGGTACATGATAGCATTGTGCGTTGTCCAAATATTGCAAATGACCGATCAGTTTCGTAATGAAATGGCTAATTGAGTTGATGCAATAACTTCGAACTAATATTCAGTTGGCTGGAATTTTGGTGTGGATGTAAAATTCATGTAAAGTTGTATTTCAGTAGAGTTCATGTTAGGAGCAATACAATTTTGGAAAGTTAATGTCTTTTGAAGACGGTTGTGAAGACCAACTGAATGCGATTTGTCATCTATAAACTAACAGTTACCTACATAAAAAACAACAAAAAATACGCTTAGTGTGAGCAGCGCAGAGCACTCATTGAATTCAACATAAAAACTTTTTTACAAAAAAATAATACAACCGACTTCCAAAAACAACACTACAAAGTGAAAAATAACTTTAATTTCGAAAGTCGGTGTCTAGTTAAATGTATTTTCGTTTTTTGCCACCGACTTCCGAAATTAAAGTTATTTTTCACTTTGTAGTGTTGGTTTTGGAAGTCGGTTATATTTTTTTGTAAAAAAGTTTTTATTTTTCACTTTTTAGTTGTGTACCTACCCCACACAAATTCTAATACCACTACCTGCAAAACAAACTAGAACATCAAAAAATACGTATTATTGAAGCTAACTCAAAAACTACCAAAGCAAAGTTAATCAATTTTATATGGGACCAACTGTGATATATACCCTCTCGAATAAAACAAAAAAAAAAATCCAAATCGGTCCAGCCATCTTCGAGTAATCGGGGAACATACACTGCTCCTTTTTGAAGTCGGTTAAAAAGGGACCAAGATACAAAGTTGTGTTCTTCATAATTGATAGACGACTCAGTCAAGAATTCTAAGTCGAAAGTGGTGGTTAGGTACATATTTTCTTTATTAACTAGTTTTATTATCTATTTAATTAAGAAAATATGTACCTAACCTAAGAAACTAAAAAAAAAAAAATTTGTAATTTATTATTGTATCTTTGTAAATTGTACAAACAGCCAAAGCTATGGAAGAGCGGAGTCTCCTAACACAGGTGTTATTATGCTTAAAAAGAGGCTCCAATCATAAACTAATCTAAACGAGTTGGTACAGAAATAACCATTTTGTATTTGTACGTGTGAGGTCTGATACGTAATCCTCTGTTACATACTGAGAGAGAAGCAATGTGTGTGTATGCTTCTGCACTATTCATTGATAAGATGATAAATTAACCACCTCGCTCAGACTAAATTATTATTTATTTTTAATTTTTTTTTTTGAGGAGCTCGTGGCGAAGTAATAACAGCCGCACGGGTCGATCCATCAGATTAAGCTACGCTTGCCAGGGTTGGTCCGTGCATGGGTGACCATCTTTACATACCGAGACTCCTCCGTGCCTCGGAAAGCACGTTAAGCCGTTGGTCCCGGCTGTCATTCGTGGATCTTTGACAGTCGTTACGGGTCGTCAGAAGCCCGAGTCTGACAATCTGTCTTACCAAGGGGTATCGTATTACCCGGTTAATGGGTTGTGGAGGTCAGATAGGCAGTCGCTCCATGTAAAATAATGGTATTCAGCTGCATCCGGTTAGACTGGAAGCCGACCCCAACATAGTTGGGAAAAGGCTAGGCAGATTGATTGCTCAGACTAAATTATTTTATTTGGTCTGAACCACCACATTTTGATTCCCAAAAGGGGAACATAAAAATAGGTTATAAACAAAACGTGTCACTGGGTTACGCCATGATTTCCCAATTGAGTACTAACAAAACTAGAAGTTTACGGATTTGACTTAGTTTTACGATTTATATGGCCGTAAAATAGTCCAACAACAAAATACTGTTTGGGTTAGTTCATTATTTAGCTGTCGTTAGAAACAATAGGTTTACTTGGTTTAAAATCTTATGGTATGTCTGGATGAATCGATGTTATAATGCAATCCTTCTATCGAATGATATTTACAACTTAAATTTTTGAACAACTTTTGTTAGTTCCACTGTAAAAATACTTTTTTTACAAAAAAATACAACCGACTTCCAAAAACAATACTACAAAGTGAAAAATAACTTTAATTTCGGAAGTCAGACACCGACCTCCGAAATTAAATTTATTTTTCACTTTGTAGTATTGTTTTTGGAAGTCGGTTGTATTTTTTTGTAAAAAAGTTTTTATTTCTCACTTTTTAGTTGCGGTACCTACCCCACACAAATTGTAATACCACTACCTGCAAAAGAAACTAGAACATCATCCACATAAAAAGTGAGGAAAAATACGTATTATTGAAGCTAACTCAAAAACTACCCAAGCAAAATTAATACATTTAATATGGGACCAACTTTGATGTATTCTCGAATAAAACAAAAAAAAATTTAAATCGGTGTACTCTGTAAAAAGTTATGCGAGGTAATACATTAAAAACAAAAATATACGTGTCATATTGAAAACCTCCTTCTTTTTTTTGGTCGGTTAAAAAAATATAATAAGGTCGTCACGGCTGCTTTGACAAAAGTGTTGCAATTTAAAGCAACACCTTATTTCTGTGGACTCTTTGCTGTGCGGTGGTTTAAACCTAATGTTAGGTGGTCAATCTTTTATTATTGACATTATTCTAAGATCTTCTTTACAACAAAATCATTTAATATAGATTCGTCCAAAGTAGCGTCTGAACTAAGCGCGTCTAATCATGTCTGCGTCAACAACAAACTTTAAACTTTAGTTAAATGGACTTGCCGAGCGGTGTCACGGGGCGATTAAGCGATGTCCCGCGTTAATGGGCACGCGAAATAACTGAAACGAAATGAAACGGGACAGTGGGAGTGACAGTTTTAAGGAATGAACGGAACAATTTGATGGTATTTGTCAATTTGTTCGATCGAGGGTCGTGGTGTATTCCTGATTTTGTTAGTCTGTTTCCTGTTGATCCAGCCCAGTAAATATTACTGCTTCACGATGCCTCAATTGTTGTTTGATTCATTAGACACAGTTGGTTATCATGCAAAAATCTTGTCGAATGTATTATCTGACATTCCATACAAATTTAGAAAAGTTGTGAAAATAAAGGCCATACACGGACTAGAAAAAAAAGAAGGACTCCGCGCCACGCGTATCGAAAAAGAAACACCTTACCGATCTACGTGTGCGTAATTTGACAAAGACTCTGTCATGTGACGTAGTGGCGGCCGCCTGGCCGGTCGGCATACTATGATGTATATGTGCGCGTGAGGCATACTTACTGTGCTTCCACTTTCGATATTCGTGACGCGGAGTTCCTTTTTTTCTAGTCCGTGAGGCCATATTATCAAGGCGCAGATCGAGATGAATAATTATTGTTGTTCAACTAAATCACTGTCAAACGGAATTTGCCAGATTCTTTGACTCAGTATTTGAATATGAACGTGCACTAGCAAAAATTTGAGACGAGAATAGTCCCAAATAATCAAGAAAGTCCTCATTATCAACATCATCTGCCTAAACTCTTTCCACAACTTATCCAGTCCCAGCTTCAGCTAGCAGAGTCTATCCAGATGCAGCTGAATACCAGTATTTTATATGGAGCTACTGCCTACCTGTCCTTAACACCCCAGTTACTGGTTAATACTCCTTGATAAGACTTCTGATGACCCGTAACAACTGTCAAAGATCCACGAATGACAACGGGGACCAACGGCTTAACGTGCTTTCCGAGGCACGGAGGGGTTTTGGTATGTAAAGATGGTCACCCATCTATACGGAACAACCGCAGCAAGCTATTACTTAGCCATCACAGGCCCCAAAAAAACGCACAAAATGAGTTTAAATAATCATGTCTCTTGATTATTTCTGACTATTCTTGTCTCAAATGTTTATTTGCGCTGGTAAGCTGAGCTGCAATGCAACTAATTCAATTGCGGAGATGTCTCTTGAAGCGATTAAAGTCGGGCAAAGATATCCAGAGTACTGCAGACACGGAACTACAATTTCACTAGCTACGACTTGTACAGGTAGAACTAGGTCACCAAAATCTTCGTTTAAAGACGTTCCAATTTTAAGGTCCCTAGACTCCAGTCTATCATCAAACTTGGTAAAATCAGGGTAACTCATTGTTTAGCAAATTGACTCATCATCATCTGCCTAGCCTTTTCCCAACTACACTTCTGGACACATCTATTGGCCCACCTTAGAGTTTAGGTTTCGATGGCCCCTACCGAAATATGATTGCTAGATTGAACAAAAACTGAAATGCAGTTTTAAACCTGATACATTTTACCATCTTTTTCGATCGTATTGTTTTAAATTTGAATTCAGAATACCATACGACATGGAGCTACGCCTAACAAGTCGGATATGCGCCTTGTTAAAGGCAATTGATTTTTGAATAGAAAACATGTTTTATCAAATAAAGGTTTAATTTAATAACGCGTGTTGCCTCCATGGGCATCTACCACAGCTCTCATACGATTAGGCATAGAGTTTATCAAACGCTCTATGAAATTTTGAGGGATCATCTCCCATTCCTCTTCTATGGCAGTTTTCAACTCCTGCATCGTCTGGGCAACTGGCTGACGAGCCCTAACACGTCTTTTTAGCTCGTCCCACATGTGCTCAATGGGGTTCATGTCTGGGCTTCTGGCTGGCCAGTCCATAACTGTGATGTTCACATCCCGAAGATATTCCCTGACGATGCCGGCCGCATGGGCTCTTGCATTATCATGCATAAAAAGGAAATTTGGGCCCACATAGTCCGCGTATGGTATCACGTGAGGTTCTAAGCACTCACGAAAGTACCTTTCAGCATTTAATGTTGGCAGCCGTGGTCCTGTAACAACCTCAAGTTGAGTTTTGCCGCTCGCGGATATACCGCCCCAGACAGTCCATGAGCCACCGCCATAAGCAACCCTCTCTTCCTAGCAGCATTGTGCGAAACGCTCTCCCTTACGTCGGTAGACCTTCTTCCTTCCATCATTGCCATGTAACACAATTTTAGACTCATCAGAAAAGAGTACACGGCTCCAATCTTGCTGTGTCCAATTTAAATGACTGCGTGCAAAATGAAGGCGCGCTGTTCGGTGGGCTCGCGTTAGTTTGGGGCCATTAGCTGGCTTGTGTGGTACCATATCGCGTTCTTTTAACCTTCTCCGAACAGTTCGAGCGCTCACAGATACTCCGTGGAAGTTGCGAAGTTGGTTTTGTATCTCAATGGAGGTAAGGTGACGATTTCTCAAGCTGGTCGTCACGATGAATCGATCCTGCCTTTCAGTTGTGACCCGAGATCGTGGCCTTCCTTGGCGACGAACAAAGCCGCCAGTCTCTAGGTACCTCCGATAAACATTTCGGACCGCAGATCGACTTAAATTAAGTTGAGCACTCACGTTTCTTTGGCTGTGTCCGGCCTGAATAAGTGCCACAGCTTGGGCGGCGACTTCAGGTGAAGTATCCATAGATTATTGATAGAACCTCACCTTAATGTTAAGAATAAGTAATGTTTGTTGCAAAACCAAAGATATCAATCACTTTTTCAAGAATTAAATCCAAGTAAACCAATAAAACCAAGTTTTCGTAGTATTCGATTGTTTGATATCAACAAACAGGCTCCAAATTGTCTTGTTTCTTTAAATTCTGTGTTCGAAATTCAAAAATAGACTATTGAATGAAATTGTGAATGTGCCAGGTTCAAAACTGCATAAAAACTTTTTGCTCGACCTAATATAAAATTTTAGCTAGGACCAAATGAAACTGAAAATACAAGGTGGGCCAAAAGATGTGTCCAGAAGTGTATATTGGGGTCGGTTTCCAGTCTAACCAGATGCAGCTGAATACCAGTATTTTACATGGAGCGACTGCCTATCTGACCTCCACAATCATACGATAAATCGGTAATACGATGCACCTTGCTAAGACTGGTTGTCAGACTTTCGCACTTTTGACAACCCGTAACGACTGGTAAAGTTAAGATGCACCATGCTTTCCGAGGTACGGAAGGGTTTCGGTATGTAAAGATGGTCACCCATCTACAGGCCGACCGAGGCAAGCATAGCTTAACCTGATCGATCGACCCTTGCGTTTGTTATCACTTAGCCCCGAGCCCCTCCAAAGCAAATTAGCTTAGCAAATTGACTATTACCAATTTAAATTCAAATCTTATCTGTCATTCTTTGACAGTTGTATGAAATGGCTTTAACACACTGACCTCGAACTTAGACGAGTACGCTGGACTAAATATACTATAAGAAATGACTGTTATTTTGTGTGCCGATTTAAAGCGCCCCCGCTCGAGCGTCTCAGAAACTAAAATTGACACATTGTTGCAAATGGCCGACGTGTTGTTTTGGTACACCTCTGATGTTTTAGGTCTAAATCGTGAAATAAGATTTGTTTTGTGAATTTTGCGTTTACTATGTGATATTTAGAACATTTTTATCATAAGAGTATGCACATTTTGTAAAATCCGCTACCTTAAAGGCATCGGAATAACCTTCCACAATTAATTAAAGTTCAATGTCCCATCTCTAATATTAGTTACATAGACGCTCACGTTGCTATCAGCGCCAAAATGGCGAAAATCAAATGTCTTCATTTTGACTCGATATTATGAAGTCCAGCGAACTTGTATATTAGAGGTCAGTGCTAACTCGGCACATTGTCAATTTGGTAAACAATTAGTTACTCTAAGTGTACTTAGAGCTCAAATAAGTAATTTTAAGTGAAATAAACAGGACTTCTGTTTATTTCACTTAAATTTACAAAGAGAAAGGCACTTACTTAAAGCCCTGAAGTGAATCTCTCCTTGGGGATCTTTTAGCTCTCGGCAATCTACTGCTAGCTGCTGAAGTGTCTACCTCAACATCTAATTAAGATTAATTTAAGTCATTTAAAGGGTCATTCCACAGTGCAGAATATACCTATTATATCACTGTACTTTGTTATACAGGTTATTCTATAACCTAGCTGAGAATGCAGTACCTCACCACCATTTCCGTTGTAGTTTTTTTTAGTACACTAATTTGTCTACCCTTTAAATGACCATGTATCACAATGCTGTTTTGATAAACAAAAAAATTTTATTTGATTTGATTTGATCTATACTACTGAATGCTTCTTTAAATTAATATTTGAAAGAACATTCACATACCATCGTTCTGTTATTTTAATTCTGTAGGTAGGATATTACGTCGAATTTTGAACCAGCGCTGTGGGGGGGATTAATCCCCATTTCTGACAAATTTAGATTGGATTTCAAAAGAAATTTTTAGAGAACTCAGTAGGTACCAACCAACAACTTACTACTTATGATTATGATGTCACAATGGTATAATCTCAACCTGAACCTTTGGAAAGAGCAGACCGTCTATCTCACACCCGACATAATATAGTCTCGTTTCTCAAACAGCCAAATTCGACTAAACCCGATACAACTTTTCGACTAAACCTTAAACTACTAAACACGGCAATATATTACAACGGGCCCAACCGTTTGTCAAACGAAATTCCCATTGGATTTAATTTGTCACGTATTTACATAATAAATGAACGCCTCCGCCTCGAAGCGGTGTAATCCGGTTTAATCTGGTTTAATCCAGCTTAAACCGCTTTTATACATCATTGAGAGACTTGATTCCCGATCGGGACACAATTTGCATGTTATTCCGTGTTAATACCTTAATAGTGGGTGTGCCAAGTAATTTTGTAATGACGTCATTTGCATAATGTCGCCTGAGGAGGTTGCTTTGGGGAATACACGAGTTTAATGAAGCAGAATGTCTTCGGGACTAATTTTTGAGACGAAAGATTGATGGTGGCGGATTTGCATATTAGAATTGCGGTTTTGTTTATGCATTGAACATAATGCTCTAGATGCTCATTTCGCTAGTAACATAACATAGCGCCTCTTTCCCCCGGAGAGTTGGGCAGAGGTGTACCTATACCTAATAGTAATTTAAAGGGTTATTCCACACTGCAGAAGATATCTATCTATCTATATGACACTATTGAATGCTTTCTTTAAATTAATATTATTTTGAAAGAATACGATACGAATATATATTACGATAACGCCCAATTTTGTAACCACGGCGTGAGGGGGATTAATCTTTAATTAATTTTACCTCATTTCGCCAATTATTTTTAAGTTCCAAGAACTTTTTAGCCAACCCACATGCGATATATTTTTTAACATAGGTATTAAATTTGATTTAAAATACTTTTCATACGTAGATGGGGTGAAGGTCGTTCCTTTGCGGATCTTAGGCTATATGATAATAATATAATTATCACTAATTATTTTACTATTCTACTGCAATGTTTATATCTGAATTGTCCAGGCAAAAATTGATATATTACCATTAATCATCATCATTTTTTTATTTTTTTTTTTACTCCGCTTTTAAAATTTTTTCACTGTTTACTGAAATGTCATCATTCATTCTAACAAGGATTTGTATTTCTTTTTTTTATATGTAACTTTTTTACTTATGTACAATTATTCAGATTACATGATTAAAATATTCTACACAATATTATTACAATAATAAAACCAAACCAACTCCCACCGCCAGCTATAAAATTCCTTACATAAGAAAACTCCTTGTATAAGACCTTACTTTTCTTCTTTAGAATTTACACCTAAACTTCATTATACAGTTTTAATCTGCCTTCATAATAGAGTTTTCAAAGTTTCATCCTTGCCTCTAAACTGTGAGGCCTTTGTCAAAAGAAATGGAATTTTCTTTAAATATTGCACGTTATAATTTTTACTTGGAAAGTAGGTTTAAAATATGTATGGAAATGTTTTGAAAAATATGGCTTTATGATTCAAACAATTATTGGACTGAAAATTTAATGAACAAAACATTTACAAAAAAAAAAAAATGTTTATTTCAATTACAAAGAGCTTCGTCATACATATTTTGGAGATCTTTTAAGCAATAATTGCTTGTGTTAGGAGACTCCGCTCTTCCACTCGAGTTATCTATAATTGCAATTGAAAACAAAATGGTAAAAAAAAGAAAAAAAAAAGGAAACTATAATTAAATGAACGTTGTACAAAGAAAAAGGCAACAATGCGCGTGTATGTGTGGTGTAAACAAGTATGTGTGAGTGTATGTGAGTGTGAGGATGTATAGAGATTAGTTCGACTATAGATTTAAGTTTAAAAGTAAGTGTAAGTTAGCCGGGCGACAGCGTCTTGGGATCGGAAGAAGCCTAAAAAAAACTAAACACATTTAACGTTGATAACTAGGACAACAGGATTGTCTTCAATAAAATATATACTTCTCTTCGAGATAAATCGAAAAAGCTGTACTGGTCAAAAACATGCGAGCAGCGGCCGGCAAAATTGGTATGAAAATCCCTATAAATCTATATACTTTCATGTTTAGCGGCCGATTAAATTACTATGAAACCTCATATTTATCGTGTAATTTAAAAATGGAACAAACTTTTTACTTTGAAACATGGCAATATTTAAATTTCGAAGTTGCTTGCAAATAGAGCTGTTTAAAGTAAAAAAGAAACAATTTGCGTGTGAAAAATTATTGTTGTTCTTCATTGCTTCTGGAATTTTTAATTAATTGTTGCCGCAACCTTGGACTCACGTATAATGTTCTTTGGCCTACATTTTCACGTTCGTCCAGCAATGTCCCTTTTTTGCCTGCCTATGCAGTAATGTACTTTGTAATCCTTCCAGACACCTTTTAAGGGGTTTTAAACCTACGAAGTGCGTCATATTTTTTTAAGCTTTTTAACGCAGCATGATATTATCTATTCTATTCTATTTTTAATAAATGGAAAGCTAAGCCGATGTCGACTATTCATAGCAACTATGTATTTACTAAAACTGCATGAACTCCAATAATTTATACATACGGTACGCAAAAGTAAAGCTTGACAATAATCATTTTACAGACAGTTATACCGAACTGTCAAATTTCTCCAAATTATTTCATACCTTAAAGTGTTGATGGTTAAGTTCGAAATCGAATGAGAAAATTTAACAGTTTGTAGTAACTTGACCTGCTGCTGTGTGTACACACGGCTACATATCAAGCTATACATTTCCAGTATAAGCTGACCTCTCATTGTATGAAAATCACAATCAAATAAAATTCGATAAACGAGATCAGCTTAAACTGGAAATGTATAGCTTTGCTAGCCGTTTGTACTACTAACACACACTTACAAAATCACAAGAGCACTTGATTACAAACCCAGTTCAAAGAGACTAAAGCAATTGAAAAATTAATATGAAATCTTAATGAAACAGGGAGACATGTAAACAAGAGTGATCTCTATAGCAAAATCGTTGATTCGCCATCAACTGAGACGGGGGATCTACCCTCAATTCAATTAAACTTTAACCAACTTCTAGTAAACAACACAATTAATTTCCCTCCAATGCATTTTGTACTCTATCTTGTGCGCTTTTAGATTTATTATTGAATGGTATGGATATTAATGTCAATTATCAAAATGCTATTGTTTGGATATCATAGGACCGAAGTTCAAATGAGTTTATTATGATGGAACTATTATATTGACGACATTATTGTGTGATGAGTTTTGGAGCAGTTTATGAGTAAATAACATTTCACACTGCATTTCTCGAATTCAAGAGAACGACCGAGAATGTGCGTAATCCTTGTGATTAAAACTCTTGTCTATCTTTTAGATATTCAGGGTCAAATAAAATTAGCTAGCGAAACTCTGCAGACGTGATGAGTATAGAATATAGATATCTTGACATCTTGATGTTTTTTTTTTGGGGTCATCCACTTTTATAACATTATTACTTGAAGTATGCGTTGAGAAAATCGGTTTTCTTTTGTTTTATTGTGATTAGATATCAAAACCAATCACGTCTGTGAAGTTTATGCCCAAAAATCTGAACCTTTATCAACTGATATTTCTAGTGACTGCACTAACAGCGGTTAATGACCCCACAAAAAAATAATCAATTTTTTTTTTTTGTTTTATCGTGTTAAGATCACGATACCAACCACGTCTGCGAAGTTTCGCTACTTAATTTAATTTGACCATGTATAAGAAGAGGGCCTAGACAAGAAAGTGACATTCTAGCTATCAGTGTTATTGGTGATGGATAAGCTAAAAAATTATGACATTGACATAAGCTATTGAAAACCTTATGTCAATTCTGTTGAAAGTCGTTGTAGAAATACAAAATGCTTTGAATGCGATTACATAGAGTCAGATTCCACCATACGGAAAAATACTCGCGGATGCTCAAGCATGCACTTTTTTTTTAATTCACTGAATAAGTAACTTGCCTTTAAGGAGATACGTCGATTTTTGTGTTTAAAAATTCCTATAAAACCAAATATATATGGTTAAATCATTTGGATTTTCCTTATGTGTTAATTGACTATTTATTGTCTACTGCTGTACTAAAACCAAAACACTTGATTTTTTTCGATAAGAGAAAAATTCCAAAGTAGAACCGTCTATTTTCTGAAAATTTGCTTTAAATCGAAGAAATTTAAATATGTTAAGAACTTACTAAGCTAAAAATTGATTTAAGTATAGCATTTTGTCATAAATCTACATTTAAACAAAGCGCGTTTAGTCCGGTGCGCGTGAGAGTCTCCTGTCTCGCGCGTCAAACTAGACAGCCATAACGCCATTTCACTTACATACCGAGCTAAACCACGCTTCGATGTATCTTCTTAAGTATAAAATACGACGCAGTCATCAAGCGTTTATTCAAGCGAGATGTCTGCGTCGAATTTTATACTTAAAGTCAATATTGATACAGTTACTTATTCAGTGAAAAAGTGCTCGAGCATCCGCGAGGATTTTTCCGTTTAGAGGAAACTAACCCTTAACGGTAAGACAAATTGCAATCGCTTTCAAAGCATTTTTCTAAGGTAATAGAGAAGTATATAAACATTTTCTGATGAATTCCCATGAAATACGGTTATTCTTATTTCTTATAACTAGAGAAATACGCAGAAATGCTCTATTATTATGTTAAAATATTCGGTGAAAAGTTTCAATAAATCCAAGAACAAAGACTCGAGATCTACCAATAAAATAATGGGCTGATATTGACGAAACAAGAGAATGTTGGATATCTAATATCAATTGTAAAACGGTTGTAGACATAGCAACGTTTGATCTTACGTACACTTTTAGGATAAGTGGGGCCATGAAACAAGCGAGGCGTTGTGATCACTGTCTGTTAAAGGTAGGTAACAAAGAACGTAAGTTTTTTCCTGTATTCCTTAATATTTTCTTTAAACTACACATGCCCAGGTTAGCTACTAAAATTGGGATGCAATTTTAGTAGCTAACCTTGTTATTATTTCTATTTGATTTATTTAAGTAGGAGATGGCGGGATGAGTTGGACTCCTTTATAAAAACTGGTTCATAGCAGTTTTAAACAGAGAGAAGTGAAAATAGAGTAGTGAGGCTTTTGCCCTACAGTGGAACATCACAGGCTATTAATAATAAAACGTTATTAAAAAAAAAAAAATTGGATGTCAGTAGCCCGAAAGTCACAACCAGTCATTCCAAGGAGCATCGTGTTACCCAGAAACTGGGTTGTGCAGGTCAATTAAGTAGTCGTTTCATATAGAATACTGGTATTCAACTGCATCCGGTTAGACTGGAAGCCGACCACAACATCGTTTCGACAAGGCTAGGCTGATGAGTTGGTTGTAATAATTGTAACACTCCGGAATTTTCGCGCTGGCAGAAGACAGTACCTATGTTATGGCGTATCTTTGTGCACTTTGTATTTTGGGCTCCGTCAAAAATATATCTTCAACGCACTTTCTGGGGCCCTAAAGTAATACTGATGACGGTCCCTTGTTTCACCTCCCGCGTAGTAACGCATCGATCACGTCGTCGCTTACGCAAGTTTCGTCAACGTTCTTGAGACAAATTGTCGCCATATTTTGACGTAACACTGTCATAACTCTGTTTGTTTTTGCTGATGTAGGTCCTGGAAGAAATTGTGTCATTTTCTATCTTTTATGACACATCTGTTTTTGCACGAGATGGGGTAAAGGGTTTACCGTCGTACGAATTATATCGTCCAGAGTTTTATAATGACAACATCTCAACTAAATGTGGACATGGATGAGTCTTTAACAGATTAATAAAATCAAAAGTCATTCATTCAAACTAGGCTGAGAATCAGCACTTTGCGAACGTCAAAATTACATAAGACAGTCAAACAAAACGCCCACCCTACACCACTTCCTAGTACTTTAGCTGGGAAGAAGAAGTGGCGCAATAAACTCCCCAGCAGCACAGCTGTCCGTTCAGTTAAAAAAACTTGATTCTCTTACAGTAGTACCTACGCAAAATAATTAACAATAAAGAGAAAATTAAAATAGGGTTGATAAATTATAGTTTTATTAGTCGATTGATTTCTGGTCAGTGCTTGTTGCACTAAGGTCAAATAACAATCAAGCTGCCTAGCCTTTTCCAACTATATTGGGGTCGGCTTCCAGTCTATCCGGATGTAGCTGAATACCAGTATTTTACATGGACCGACTGCCTATCTGATCTCCACAACCAAGTAACTGGGTAATACGATACCCCTTGGTAAAACTAGTTGTCAGACTTTTGGGCTTCTGACGACCCGTAACGACTGTCAAAGAGCCACGAATGACAGCCGGGAACTTTCCGAGGCACGGAGGAGTCTCGGTATGTAAAGATGGACACCCATCTAAGGACCCCGGCAAGCGTAGCTTAACCTGTTGGATCGACCAGTGCGGCTGCTATTACATAACCACGAGCTCCTCACTAAGGTCAAACAACAAAAGGTCAGTTATTAATAAAAATAGGTTAACCAAGTCAATTTAGCTGAAATTATTAAAAAGTCCCAGAGTAGTTTCGATAGAAAACTATTAAAAATTGCTACGGAAGCCACTAATTCCATTTCTGTCCAATTCGGATAACAAATCCAGGATCTTTCCTTTAAAAGTCGGGGTTTACGTCTTTTCCACTATAAAGAGCAGTCTGTTGAATATTCTCTGGGCTGACAAGGTTTCATAACGAGAGCTTTGGATCCAAAATATCATATTTCTAAGCTGAGTGTGGCTTCTTTAGCTGAGTGTGGCTTCTTTAGCTGAGTACCCGATTGGTATTGTTTAGAAGTCTTCCGTTACCTGCGTAAAAGATCTTGTAAGTTAATATATAAAATTGTTGTTTACAAAGTTTTTAATTTTTTTTATCAGTACAACCTGAAAATGATGAAGAGATTCAATATACAGGGTGTCCAAGAACCTGGCGTCCAACTGGATTCCCACGATGCCCCAAGTTCTAACAGTACTCAGAAAAATATTTTAAAAAATCCACCCCATGTACTTACAGAATTATACTGATTTCAAAAAAAAAGGGGAAATGAGCACCCTGTGACATACTTTTGAATGCTGTGACTGCTAATGCTGATAATTTCGATATTTCTTGGAGGTTTTGTAATCTAGGGTATTGCTGTGTCTAAATAGAATGTAAAAATAATGTACTTATTGTACCATTTTAAAATAAAATATTATTTTAACTAAAGGTGATATGGAAAACTATTGAATTTCGCAACTTTGACCGACTGTAGTGTAAAAAAAAATGTACCAAAATAGTATGGCAAGTGACGTCAAATTTTGACGCGTTTATTCCTCTTTTTAAAAAGGTATAATACTTACACATTAATTTGAAAAAAAAAATTTTTGATAATATTTTTACTCAACAACCCAATTTTTACGATGTCTAACAGAATTCTTAGAAAGAAAAATTTACGACGAATTGAATCTAACCTCTAAAGAATTACTATTGTATGCTCATAAAAATAACAACAGGCCTCTCAAAAAACAGGTTAGACCGTAAGGGACGGTATGTGCATGCATCTCACCATAGTGATTCGTTATTACAACAGGAGGGAGCAAGACAGAAACTATCTTTGCGATTTGCTGGTTCTTCTTTATGGTACCCCATTATTCAGGTAAGAGTGAGGGAGAAAAAGGTTAGAGGTGCGAGTGAGATAGATAGTGACGCTATCTGGGATCGTGCTATTTAGGATAACAGTACGGTCAGTACGCGTCACTGCCTCCTGCCGTTACTACGCACCTCTCTCTTATTGTTACCATTGATCACGTACTACGATTTAAAGCTTTGTTTATTGGACTCGATTACTCTTTGTGCTCTGGACTTTGAAACGAACTCTTTACGACGACCTTTGCCTGTGTTTGGACAGTTTGTGTTTTGTGTGTGCTACCATGGCGACCTACACTCCGCAAGAATACGCAAATATGCACTACATTTATGGAGAATGTAGAGGTAATGGACGAGCTGCAGCGAGACTTTACAGAGAAAGGTATCCGAGGGCTACGCGATATCCCGACCATCGAGTTTTCATTAATGTGCACAGATCACTATGTGACGGGCGGTTCCCCAATCAAGTAGCTGGTGAAGGACGACCCGTAAATGACTTCATACGCGATGAAGTTTTAGAGGCGGTGTCGGCAAATCCAAGCATCTCTGTGCGAGGAATAGAAGCTGATACGGGGATACCGAAGAGCACAGCACACAGTATTCTCCAAAAAGAAGAATATCATCCGTACCACGTACAGCGAGTGCAAAGTCTTTTACCTCGAGACTATCCGAGCCGAGTCGCGTTTTGTGAAACAATCCTGCAAAAACATCGAGAAGACGAAAACTTTATCGACAAAATTTTGTGGGAAAACTTTATCGACAAAATTTTGTTTAAGAAGGATGGCTACATGAACCTACACAACTTGCACGAGTGGCATGTGGAAAATCCGCACTTGATGCGAGAAGATAGATCCCAGTACCGGTTCAAAGTGAACATGTGGACCGGTATTCTCTGTGGGAATATTATTGGTCCATTTGAGATGCCCGAGAATTTGACTGGCGAATCATATTTAAATTTTCTTCAAAATGATTTGCCAAACTTACTAGAAGAGACCCCACCAGATATGTGGTTCCAACACGACGGCTGTCCAGCACATTTTCGCGTATCCGTTAGAGAGTTTTTGGACGAGCAATACCCGAACAGGTGGATTGGGCGATCAGGAACAATCCCGTGGCCAGCCCGCTCACCTGACTTAAATCCGCTGGATTTTTTTTTCTGGGGAACTATGAAGGAGCTCGTTTATGCGAAGCCCATTAATGACATCGCTGACCTTCGTGAGAAGATAACACAAGCAGTGCAGGTGATACGTCAAAAAAGTTACTCGCGAAACATAAAGCGGTCCTTTTTAAGGAAAGTGAGAGCTTGTATTGCCGCGGGTGGTCAACATTTTGAACATTTATTGTAATAAAATATCTTTAAACTAACATTCTTTGCTTTTATTCTACTGGGAACCCATCTACCTGTGTGTATTTCCTTCTTGCTCACTCTTGGAACCGAAGTAAATAATAATGGGTGATTCATTTGGAGTTACTTTTTACAAAACTAAAAAAAATACGAATACAACAAATTTATCAGGTAATCTTTATTATAATACAAAAGAACCATTCCTTACATTTACTTTTTAAGGATTATTTCTTTCAAATGTTGTCCGTAATTATCGGTCACCATTGACAGACTGTCAATGGTGACCGTTATCGTACCATGATAACGGACTATTTGTTTCCTGAAATTGAAGCCCGTGATCTTCAGAACTTTTGGTACCAACAAGACGGCGCCACACAGCACGTGAAACCATGGCTTTGTTGCGAGAAAAATTTGGTGAACAGTTCATTTCGTGTTTCGGACCAGTCAGTTGGCCGCCTAGATCCTGTGATATCACACCCTTAGACTTTTTTCTGTGGGGTTATGTAAAGTCCAAAGTTTATATGGATAAGCCGCGTACGATTGATCAACTGGAAGCCAACATTACTCGCGTTATTTGCCAAATACCACTGGAAATGCTCGGTCGGGTCATCGAAAACTGGAACTCCAGAATGGACCACCTTAATCGCAGTTACGGCAACATTTGAAAGAAATAATCCTTAAAAAGTAAATGTAAGGAATGGTTCTTTTGTATTATAATAAAGATTACCTGATAAATTTGTTGTATTCGTATTTTTTTTAGTTTTGGAAAAAGTAACTCCAAATGAATCACCCATTAGTAGTAACATAACAGTTTCTAAGATAAGAAAGGGTCCGACAGTTACCGTTAAAAAGTATGTTTATTAAATAAAATGCTTTGCATTCTTAAAATGTTTTTTGGCCGAATTGTTAACAGATGTGCAAGGTACGATTCTGAACTATAAATATAAATTTAGATAGGTACATTGAGAAATCGTTTCTTAAAAAAAAAATATTTATAGTTCAGAATCGTACCTTGCACATCTATCAACAATTCAGCTAATAAACATTTTAAAATGCAAAGCATTTTATAATAAACATACTTTTGTGTAAAAAAGTAATGTTTTGACTACCCATTTGTAACAGCGTCCTTTTTTTTTTTTTTTTTTTTTTTTTTTTTTTTTGTGGATGGGAAATCATCAAATGACTTCTCCCGCTCCGGGCAGAGCGGGAGGGCGTGTCAGACTTTTACTGACTAAAACCCACCCGTGTTCCTTCAGTTGCCCGTGCCAGGGCCACGGTATCTCTTTCGAACTACCCGCGACCCCGGCGGCTTCGGCCCTATTGGACCCCGTCACTGCTGAAATCTCTTTGAGGCGCGCGTGGAACACAACGCGCCGTCGACCCGGGCCTGGTCCTTACCGGACGGCGAGCTGCCCATTACTCGTCGTCCGCAAGCCCGCGCCTACGGTGGCCGGGAATCGGCAATCGATTCCCGCCGCCCAGGGCGTCTCCTACGGCGGCTAGGGGCGCGAGGGCGCGGCTGTTGCCTCTCCCTCTCGCGTTCCGCCTCCTCCTTTGCGAGCATTACTGCTTCGCAGAAGGAGGTGACGGCCTCCCATGCACTCTCGCTCCGCACCATGGCCTGGACCAGGTTTGGACGCGAGAGATCGCCGCCGCCGATCGCCTGCGTGAGAACACGGCGGTGCTCCGCCCAAGCCGGTCAGACCTCCACTGTATGCTCCACCGTGTCCTCCGGGCGATCTACACAATGGTGACACCCGGGCGTTTCCTCCCGCCTTATCCGAAACAGGAACCTCCCGAAACAACCGTGTCCGGTGAGGACCTGCGTTAGGCGGAAGGTGAGGACGCCGTGGCGCCTCTCCAACCACTCCTCAAAGAGGGGACTTATCGCCGCAATTGTGGCGTGCCCAGCGCTGGGTTGCGACAATCGCACGCTCCATGTCGCCATGAGATCCCGCCGGAGTTGTAACAGCGTCCTTAATATGAAACTCTCAATGAAAACTAAAGACACGAATATGTCTTAGCCTATTTCTACTCAAACAGATTATGATCGATCAAACCTACTGAGGCGTACCTCGGTGACGTGTGTGTGTGTAGGTACGCCAGCACCTGTTCGTTCGTAGTTCAGTTCTCAAGGTAAGCCTACATTCAGATGGAAGGTATTTAGAAACTGCATGTAGGCATCACCAATGAATGGTGATAAATTACGTAGGTTACACTTTTTTCGGCCTAGCTCATATTTGCCAAGTGTGCAGAGGATAATGCGATAAGGAACTTCGTTCCAAAAACTAAATCTAAACGTTTTAATAGTGAATTTGCACACTTAGGCCGAGATTTATAAATATTACTTATGGGGACTAAAAGACCTAAATGCCAGTTTTATAATGCATAAAAGTATATGATCCACTGCAGTAAACAAAATCAGAAAAATATATGATATTCTCCAGGATATACTCGTATGCTAGTTAGATAGTGGTGCCGATTCTCTTGTCACCAGTGCCTCTAAACTAGACTATAAATCACTAAAATTTAGTTTATTCCTGTCAAACGACGATTTCCCATTCTGAAATTGACTAAAGTGATACAACTTAACTATATTTTAGTTTGACAGGACTAAGATTGTACGGAGTTATTAGTTTAGTGAAAATGACAATTTTGCTATTCTGAATTTGACTGTTTTCACCTAAAATTTTAATTGTCAAACTAAATCAGACTATGTTTAATCGCGATTAAAAAAGTGTGGAATAAAATTAGTTGACATGAACTAAAATTCACACCGAGACCTTGACTTCGGATGCAAAAACAGTAGTGTATTTTTTTTCTTTTCTTTTGCATATATCTCGAAAACGGTGAGTCCTATCGCAAAAATAATGAAAATTTGGCCCCCTTTTATAAAACTCATAAACCCCTATGACTCAACATGTAGGTACCAAAAAAAAAAAGGTACCAAAAAAAAAAGGTACTTACATTCCATATAAAACACGTTGAAGCTGCCCCCTCCCTGCGCCCCTCCAGCTTCAAAAGACATTTGACCCGGTAACGACAGCGATGTCGGTGAACAAAATATGACAAGCCTGTCACTTCATAGTGATTTCGTTAGTTCCAATTAAAGCCACCGGGTCAAATATACTACAGGCACTATACCAGGCGGAGTCACGATTGTCAAACTCGATTTTAGTTGTGTCAAAATTGTTATTAAATTTAGAGGTTTTTTTTTGCAGAATACCTCTAAGATTCTCATAGCAAAAAGTAAGGAATTTTAGTGATAGTTTAGTTAGTTTAGTTCGGTGTACAACAGAATCGGCACCATTGTGTTGAAAACACAAGACAAGTAATTTGAAACGGTAGAAAATAAATCACAAAGATACCTATAAAGATTAATTACTTATTTTTTATTTATTCAATTGGTCTTACGAGCCAACAGACATACCATCCAAAACGCTCGTATGATTAACTTACAATTCAATTGTGGCTACACACACTCGTATGGGTATGTACAGACGCCAGCACGTCATGCTACTACAATCTGTCAAATTTCTTTATTAGATTTTCATCTGTAGCGCTAAAGGTTCATGGTTGATTGAGAAAATTTGACTGTTTCGGGTGGCTTGACCTGTTGGCGTCTGTACCTACATGCGATCATTTTGATTTTTGTCAGATTATTCAATAAGCAAACATATTAACGTAATAGTGTTTTAATTTTTTAGTCCAATCAACAGTTTTTTTGTAATAAATTACTAGCATTTTGTCATGGCGCTTCTTTTTCTTTTCTATGCAGTCCGACAGTGACCGCGCTTTATCTGTTGTTAGCCGCTTACCGGTCCGGCCGGCGACAGAATGCGTCGACTTGTCAGTTTCATACAACGAATTATGTCTTTTGCAAATTTGACCCTTATTACTAGGTACTAGAAATTCTGCAAGTGACAAGTGTCAGGAACGCATTTTCTCGACGGCCGGACTGTAGCAAATGCTTTCACTTAGACACGTCTTTATCTTGTATTTGTAGTTTGACAGTGTGTTTAACAGTTGTGCATCAAAAAATCAATCTGCCTAGCCTTTTCCTAACTATTTTGGGGTCGGCTTCCAGTCTAACCGGATGCAGCTGAATACCAGTATTTTACATGGAACGACTGCCTATCTGACCTCCACAACCCATTAACTGGGTAATACGATACCTCTTGGTAAGACTGGATGTCAGACTTTCGGGCTTCTGACGACCCGTAACGACTGTCAAAGATCCACGAATGACAGCCGGGTCCAACGGCTTAACGTGCTCTCGGAGGCACGGAGGAATCTCGGTATGGAAAGATGGTCACCCTTCCACGGACCAACCCCGGCAAGCGCAGCTTAACCTGATGGATCGACCCGTGCGGCTGTTATTACTTAGCCACGAGCTCCACTTCACTTCACTAACAACCCTTTTATTTAATCAAAGTGTTTAAATCTCTATTAAATTACGCTTCTATTGCTAAAAAATATGTTACATAAAAAGTATTAAAATAAAAATAATTACTATGAATACCCTTGTTCCCTAGACTTTGTTGGGTAGTGTATCTACTCGTAAAATTCAAATAAATATGAGAAGGAAATTTGAAGCAAGTTACTAAAAACATTTGCAAAACCGAATGTCTCCTACTTTGTTTTCAGTAAACTCATTAGTTATTATGGCAATTAAATACACACATCAAAAGTGTCTAGGGATCAAGCATTTTTATGCGGATTTCTTGAGATTGAGATGTGGCTTTGTAATAAATTTATGATTTTATAAATTTATATGGATCCTTTTTGGTGCATTTCATAATTTGAATCAGGAACTGTGAATCAAATTCGAGTAAAAGATGAAAATCAGCTGTCAATATTTTCCCTATAAAAACATACAACGCATTGAAGACATTATTAGTGCTACTGTTTCCCTACTACTGATTAAAACCAACGTTATTATGGAGCGGCGACGTCATTTAAGCAGGGAAGAAATGCTCAGAGCCGTGGGAATGATAGAAGCTGGTTCCCGGCAACGTACTGTGGCTTTAGCTCTGAATACAAGTCAGAGTGTTATCAGTCGACTTTGGACACGTTACCGAAGCACTGGTACCGTGGCTGAGCGCCATGGAGGACGGTATCGCTGCACCACACGGAGACAAGACCGATACATTCAAATCTTAACTCGAAGAGCTCCAACTATAACCGCCATGATGTTAGCCGTGAGGCTTCATCACTCTTCAGGGAACTTAATTAGCGACCAAACAGTCAGAAACCGCTTGCATGAAGTGAACCTTCATTCCCGAAGACCGCTACGGGTACCACCTATAGCAATGCACAATCGTAGGATTCGATATCAATGGGCTCTTGAACACAGAAATTGGGCAGAAGAACAATGGCGTTTCGTGTGCTTTTCTGATGAGTCTCGTTTTGGTATGAGACCGGATACAAGACGTATACGACACTGGAGAACCCCTGGACGCCAACAGCGATTAAAATCCTGCCAGGAAGTCCATCCTTATAGTGGTGGAACCATCATGGTATGGGCGGGTATTTGGATCGGCGGAAGAACTGAGTTGATTTGGATCAGAGGCAACCTCAACGCTCAAATTTATGCTGAGACGATTGTATCAGACGTCATCGTTCCTCTACAAGTGCAAATCGGTCCCTTATTTCAGTCAATGCATGATAATGCACGACCGCACACCGCAAGAGTTGTAAGACAGACTCTCGCCGCAGCTAACATCAATGTCCTGCCCTGGCCTGCTCAGTCGCCAGACTTGAACCCGATTGAGCATGCATGGGATATGCTACAGAGAAGAGCTCTGCCGAATATGGAGGGTATCCAGTCGCAAGAAGACCTTTTTTTGTTGTTGCAACGAACATGGGCGGCCATTCCACAGCGTGATTTGGATGAACTCATTTTGAGTATGCCAAACCGATGTTCTTGTGTTGTTAGTGTTCGCGGTAGAAACACGGATTATTAATTGTTTAAGTTACCCAATAAAATTTTAAAGAAAACTGTTATTTCAGTCTTTTTTTCGAACTTTAATGTTAGTGGTTCAAATGTCAAAAATCCCTTTATTAGGAAAATGGCAAATTTCTTTATTAATGCAACGGTGACTTGGTTTATCGTTACTGTGACAAACGAAAACACTTTATTTGATGAATCCTTAAAGAAAATTTTAATTAATATCAATCAGGAGAAAAGTTATTGCAAAAATATATGTTGATCCCTAGACACTTTTGATGTGTGTACATTCGGAATTAGCCGGGTCAGATTTAATACATGAAGAGCTATCGGGAATGAAGGAAGACTTTGGTGATGATGATGATGATGATGACGAACATTTAGTACGAATATAAAGTATCGTTTCATTTTGAACGAACTTCGAAAAAAACGATGTAGATATATTAGGATCATAAGTATGCTTAGTAATTTAAAAAATGTAGGTACCTACGGTTATTATTTGACAGTTGTGCATCAGTAACAGGAATATCGCTTAGCTAAAGTAAGTGCTAAGTAATGTTTATAATATTATGTAGAGCTCGGCCTTAGTGTGGCAGACATTCTTTGTCAAAGAATCACAAACTGTTAATCAGAAGTTCCCAAACCCATCGACATTTTTTCTTTGGTGACTGAAACATTTTGTACACTTTTATTTTCTCCCCTATTTACAAATTAAGTTTATCGACCGCGAACCAGCAGTCAGTCTGCTTTACACAGGAGTCGTATCGTAAATTTTACTATCGACTCTATGGCCCGACACTCCCGGCCGTAAAGTGCACATTGCACGTTTTGTTTGCTTTTAAATTTACTGCGATGGTACTAGGGGCGCAGTGGATAGGTAACAAAACCAGTTTAGGTCTGTACTATGGGCAAAAAAAGCGGCCAAGTGCGAGTCGGACTCGCACACGAAGGGTTCCGTACCACCGTACAATAATTAACACTACATATTATTATTTAAAAAATATACCGTACTTAACCACCTTTCCAAAGAACCTAGAACGCAAAGGGTGGGTCCACACACAAAATTACAAAACATAAAAAAGTAACGCGCGCGCTGTCATTGTTCGTTCAGGCTCACTTTCGTGCACTCGGACAATCCTGGGTTTTCGTTCGGGCTCACGTTCGTGTAATGGTCGTTTCAGTGGATAGTAATTCGATATTTGAATGATAGAATGCCTGCCAGTAACATACTAAGGTTGACTTCTGCAACAAACCTCTACAGTAGGTACACACTCTGTGAACATTTCAAGTACCAAATTACGGTTCAAAAGATACAGCCCTGTTGTGACAGACGGACGGATGGACGGACAGCGGAGCCTTAGGGTCCCATGTTGGCACCCTTCGGGTATGGAATCCTAAATAGTACTTTAGATTTCTGACGGTGTAACGACTATTGGTTCTGTACATGGCCGGTTGGGTTTCGTATGGCTGTTCGGGTAACGGGTATCGTATGTAAAAGAGATTTATGGTGACGTGATCTGAGAATGTAAAAACAACATGGCGTATTTTATTAAAGGTGACGGTTTTGTTACTTGAGTTTTGATGTTGTACGAATTGACGATACATAAAGTGCTCTTCTATAAAAAATTGGTGATCGTTCAAACATATTCTTGTCTATTCGTGATGTTAATTCTTTACAATATCGTTAGTGATTGCTGAGGAATAGACAATGCATTAATAAGCTATTTAAGGGGGACGCGCTAAGGTTGCCCGCGAGATACAAATTTTCTTGCGTTTTTTTGAAATTTGTAGGTCAGTGTCAGGTTGTATCTTGATCAAAATATGATTCGCGACCATAATAAGTATTTATTTACATAAATATAATCATAAGAATCATTAAGTTACATTTGTTCGTTTTTGATCTGATTTTGGAAATCAGATCAAAAGAGAACAAATCTCAATCAAAACAATTAATTTTAATTTCACTGCGGATCCACCTTAACACGTAAAAAATTGGTGGTAACCAAAATAATTTATTCTAAGACAGTGTATTTTTTTCCTAGTTTTTTTAGCATTGTCCTGAAATTTCTTTTACTTCTACCGTTTTTGTCAAACTTCCTTCAGCTCCCCACATCTTCAAAGACCAGCTAATAATAGTATCTCAGTGACAAATGTCCTATGCTCCCTCTATTACAGCCTAACCACGATTGATAGCCCCTGACCGGCGGGGGAACCACTCATAAATTTCACTATGGGAGATATATACGTGCCCTCCTTGAGGCATATTGATAGAAGGATGGTGTTTTCGATGCGAAGTTCAAGGCATTTAAGGGATAGCCAAATCAGAAGTTTTAAAAAAAGTAGCCAGAAAAAAAAAGTTAATTTAAAAAAAAATCTAAAATCCCGATTGCTTAAAAATTTTGTCTCCAAATAATCTCATGCAGTCGAAGGCATCTATTTGCCTCCAACTGCATGAGATTCTTTTTTCGCATGAGGTTTTTGATTTATTAAATTAACTTTTTTTTATTTTACACTTTTTGGTTAGGAAGTATTATGATGGGTGACCATCTTTACATACCGAGACTCCTCCGTGCCTCGGAAAGCAAGTTAAGCCGTTGGTCCCGGCTGTCATTCGTGGATCTTTGACAGTCGTTACGGGTCGTCAGATGCCCGAAAGTCTGACAACCAGTCTTACCAAGGGTATCGTATTACCCAGTATCTGGGTTGTGGAGGTCAGATAGGCAGTCGCTCCACATAAAATACTGGTATTCAGCTGCATCCGGTTAGACTGGAAGCCGACCCCAACATGGTTGGAAAAGGCTAGGCAGATTGATTGGTTATGAAGTATTATTTTTCTCTAACTATATTAATTAACGTTGTCTAACTATATTAATTAACGTCAGTTGGGACTGGTCGTCTCTTAGCTGCCATGGCTTATTTTTAATTTTAATATTTAATTTAGTTGTTTTAGTTATTATCTTTTTATTACGGACGCTTTTTAACGTGCACGTCTTTCTACATTGTTCTCACATGTATATTTTCAACTTGAACGATGTAACCAATATTTTGTAAAAATATTATGATTTAAAAGAGTGTCCGTGGAGTTTCTTGCCCGTTCTTCTCCATAGGGATCTACTACGCTTTGGAATGGGCAACTAGCTTCATCTTTCTGACTGACCGACCCATTGACAATTCAAAAGTGCCTGTAATTGGTTTATTTGAAATAAATGCTTTGAGTTTGAGTTTGAGTTTGAACGCTTTTGGTAACGGTCATCAAAATTATCTTCCAAAGCAATACAATTTTGGGTTTGTCACTCGGTTTTTTTTTTAAATCATACGTGAAAAGGAACTGACGCAGCAGTGATGGGGTCCAATATTATAGGGCCGATGCCGCCGGGGTCGCGGGTAGTTCGAAAGAGATACCGTGGCCCTGGCACGAACAACTGAAGGAACACGGGAGGGTTTTAGTCAGTAAAAGTCCGACACGCCCAGTTTGATGAATCCACAAACCCCATCCACAAAAAAAAAAAAAAAAAAAACGTGACGGGGTTCCGCCGACCGCACACTTTTTTTTTAATTTCTCATTCCAAATTACATTTAAACAATTTTTTCCATTTTCGTTATCATCTTTTAAAACCCTTCAATTTGATACTCCACTCGATAGGTTTGGGAGATTTTATTTTTTAAAACATACTTTTTGGTGCCAAAAATCGGCCATTTAGATTTTTTATTAATAGGTCTTTACCTATGAAATTGCCGTTTTGTATGAAAATATTTAAACGAATTTTTTTCATGCATTTTTTATTTGTATTAATCGAAGTAATCACCCATGCAATCAATGCATCTTTGCCAACGCGGTGGCAGTTTATTGATGCCCTTCTTTAAGAAATCAGCTGGACGGGAGGCAACAAATTCTTCAAAGGAATTTTGTACTGCCTCTCGGGTATTGAATTTTTTTCCCGCCAAGAAGTTATCCAAATTCTGGAAAAAGTAGTAGTCTGTAGGCGCAAGGTCTGGTGAGTAGGGCGGATGACGGAGAGCTTCCAACCCCAGTTCTTGCAACTTGGAGACCGTCTGCTGTGCAGTATGAGGTCGCGCGTTGTCGTGCAGCAGCAGCGGAGACGAGCGATTGACCAATGCTGGTTGGAGATGTGCCAGCTTCTCCATCATTGTGTTCAGTTCTTCACAGTACACATCTGAAGTAATGCTCACCCCGTTTGGTAAGAAGCTGTGATGAATCACACCGGCGCTAGACCACCAAACAGTGACCATCACTTTTCTAGGGGTAAGTTTTCGTTTAGGGCATTGTTTAGGTGCTGAACCAGGATCCAACCAACTTGCTGAGCGCTTGCGGTTATCAAACAGAATCCATTTTTCATCGCAGGTAACAATGCGGTTCAAAATTCCTTCTTTTGTGTGTCTGTTGAGCAGTGCAAGGCACGTCTCGACGCGTACTTCGCACTGGCGATCATTGAGTTCGTGGGGCACCCATTTGTCAAGCTTTTTTACCTTGCCAATTTGACGCAAATGGACCAATATTGTTTTGACGCTAACGTCGAAAGCTGCTGCTAATTCAGCCGTAGATGTGTATCATCAGCTTCCACAATCGCCTTTAATTCGTCATTGTCGACCAAAGTCTTTGGACGACCGCGAGGTTCATTTTTCAGGTCGAAATTTCCAGAACGGAAGCGAGCAAACCAATAACAAGTGGTGCGTTGGTTTGTAGTGTTAGCTCCGTAAACGTCGTTGATGTTGCGTGCCGCTTGTGCCGCGTTGCTGCCACGACGGTACTCATATTCCATAATTACTCGAATTTTTAACGTATCCATGATGACGAAAAAGCAACCGGTTATTGTTTCATCAGATTCATCCATATTACTATTTTCACTCTTCATCGAACTGTCTTCGCTACCATACCCTACCATATCCTACAATAATCACACATAATATGAATACAATGTGTCCGGTTGTCGGTAAAACTAAATAACAATAAATAACAAACAATAATAACAATAAATAACATAAATAAAACTTATCTGGCGATTTAAAAATTTGCCCTTCTAATAGTAGATTCGATAAATTATAGGTGTAGCAGTAGGTACGTCCCTTGATAATAAAGTACGGCAATTCTTCCTTCTTAAGTAGTTGTCGATATTTACTGATCTTCATGAGCAGTGGTCAACATCAAAAACAAAAGAATATGGTTACAGCATAAGCAAAATAGTACGACCATTTTTAGCCCATACTTAATAAAAATATTATTGTTTTTTTTATTCAGTCACTAAAAGGGTTAAATAGGGGATGAAATTTGTATGGAAATTCACCATTTATGTCGATGGAATACCATCGGGCACACGGCTTGTCTACTTGATAAAATTCTTATATTCACTGACAGACAATGCACAGCCTAAACCGCTGGATCTAGAAGCATGAAATTTTGCAAAAGAGTTCTTTTTGTAACGAAAGTAATTAAATTTCTATTAAAATTGTAATTTAAAAAACCGTTGCAATTTTGAAATTTCACCTTAGTACCGCAAAATCATGTTTTTCTCTAACTAACTTCTGCCCGCGACTTCGTTCACAATATACTAAAACAATAGACACATTGTAAAAAACTTTCCTGTACAGTACGTTAGTAGTTGTGGTATCAGCAGCCTAAATATACAGAGAGTTGTCCGTTTAAGGAGCAGCTTGTCCTGAGGTCGAAACCCGCAGCCTTAACAGCATATTAATACCTAATGGCACAACACTGATACACTGAGTGATTCTTACAGATTGTTCCTGATGAACCCGGCTATCGCTAAAAAATATAACAGTGGATTGTACACACGGGATTTCTCATTAATACTGTCAGCTAACCATTGATATTTATTTATATTATAAACATAGATGATATTAAGAGTAATAAACTCCATGTATTCTGTGTACGTTCTACGAACTATCAAATAACAGTATATCAAAATGAAAAAAAAGGATTGGAAAAATATATCAACAGTTGAGAATCGAACTTTTGTGGTTTGCTTTGATGAAAGTTGACTAAAATAGACGTTATTATTATGTCATGATTGACATCATTCCGCTAAGCCTTAACTCAAAGATTTAGCGCGATGATAATCATTTAAAGGTTAAATCTGTAACTATCTGCTATATGCATTTCTTACTCAGCCCAATGAAGTAATGGAATAATTCACACACTGACACCGATATCAGCACGATATCTACCAGCGAAGACAGTGCGGGGTGAGAGTAGCGGGCATTCTTTCACTTGAGCAAACTTTATCACACTGCCGACTTCGAGACGTCGATACTTATTAGTGTGCTTGTTGGTCGCGTCGCGATGGTCATCGATATTCACCAATATCATGGGGCCGGTAATAATTGTACCTATCGCTATCGAATCGTGTTGGTATCGTTATCTGATAATATGAAAACAAAACGACATTTTATGTAATAATCTTAGTTTACGCCACCGTAGACACCATAAAAAGTAAACATAAGGAAAAAAATCGACCTAAGAAAAACTAATTAAGTTGATCAACTGCAAATATTTTAAGTAAGTAAGTAAGTAAGTAAGTAATCATTTATTTGTATAGAATGTAGGTGTTTACAATTGGTGTTACAGGTATATACAGAATCCTTGTACATTCTGCCTACTTAGGCATACAAACATTTATGAGCGACATTTGCTCACGATAACCTTAAAACTAATATAACGTTAGTAACATTCATTCATTACTTACTGGGGCTGTCTCATATATAATCAATGTAACTGCTTTGAGACAAATAAACATTTACCAATTTCAATTTCAATTTTCAATTTCAATTTCAAATTTTCAAATTTACACTGTGGCATGGATTTTCTATGAAATCGTCGGCGGCGCGTCGTAAATAAACACGTCGCGCTGCATTTGGGGGAGGCGGAGGTAGCGTTTCAAAGACCTACAGGCCCAATAACCTGGCCTTAAGTAAACGTCATCCACTTAACAGCTCGAGGTTTGAATTTCGTTTCAAAGTTAACGTCCTAAGTACTACTCGTGTTATACTAGCTTCTACCCGCGACTTCATCTGCGTGAAATTTTTTGTTGCCCCGTCCCACCCCGTCGCATCGCATCGCCCGCCTGCACTATTTTTTTTTTCGCACAGCATTCTTTATGACTTTTTTTGTGCTCGGCTTCGAATTTGTCGTAGCGTGATGTTAAAAAGACTATAACTTTCTTCAAGAATTAAACTATCAAATGCAAAAATAGTTTTTTCAAATTCGACTGGTAATTCCAGAGGTTAGTGCGTTCAAACAAACAACCAAAAAACAAACAAACTCTTTAGTTTATTATTAGGTATAGATAACAACTTTGTACAAGTTTCTATTAATAAGAGTTTTTATAAACCTGGCGTAGCCCATGCCGATCTGATGAACTAAGGAATTTTAAACATAATTAACGAAAAGGTATTCTAACACCAATTAAGTTACTACATAAATAAAAACCGGTCAAGAGCGAGTCGGACTCGCGCACCAAGGGTTCCGTTTCGATTTCTGAAAAAGTGTGTTATTTAGAGACATCATTTTATTATTCCTGTAATCTTTACATAAACTTCTATCGGATAGAATAATTTCAGATTTTTCTCTTTGCAAACTTTGGAGATAAAGGGGGGCGAACTGAATGTTTTTAACATTTTTCATCAAAAGTCGAAAACAATGCGGCCTAAAAAAAAGAAAAATTTTTGAGAATGTGCAAACAGCGCTCTTTCATATAATACCCCACATACACATACACATATAATACCCTCGTACCCTAGCCCACTTCTAATTTTTAAGACCCATTCAGTTCTTGTTGCAAAAAAAAAAAACTTTCTTATTTGCAAAATAGTTGGGCAAACGTCATCTCTAAAACTGTTTCAAATTTCAAGTTGATAGCATTAGTAGTTCTTGAGATATCCAGCTGAGACAGATGGACAGACAGACAGACTGAGTCACTTTTTACCACTTTGGTACGGAACCCTAAAAACAAATGAACTCAATGAATCCTATTCCACCTGATCGGAATATAATTATTAAAACCTAGCCAAAATAAACTAGAATGTAGCACTCTCCAATTTAGTGCGTAACTCAGTTTATTACAGTCCGTGCTAGTTACTGTTTTATTAGTACAAATTGGTTGACTATTACTTTGATAATTTGTTATAGCTTTGTCCACAAAAGGTTGCTCTGATAAATCGTGACAAGAAACTGAATTTATTCATAATTTTATTAGTAACGAAATTAGTATTCTAAGCTTCAACTTAGTAGGTAATAATTAAAAACTTCAGATGTAAGTAGGTAATGAATATAATTTCACCTTTATTTATAACTAGCTGCGCCCTGCGGTTTCACCCGCATAAGTCTCGATCCCGTGGGAATATCGGGATAAAAAGTATCCTATGTACTAGCCATAGAAATATAAAAGACTTATTTCTTATGGTACTAACCCAGGTCATGGTCTAGCCGAGTGCCAAATTTCATCCAAATCTGTTCAGCCGTTTTAGCGTGAAAGCGTAACAAACAAACTCACTTTCTCATTTATAGTTATTTATTTTCATTTTTAGGGTTCCGTACCTCAAAAGGAAAAAACGGAACCCATTTAAATCACTTCGTTGTCCGTCTGTCTGTCAAGACCGTTGAGGTATCAAGTTGAAATTAATATCAAATACGCAAGTCTATGGTTCCTTGGAGCTCTAAAAAAGTCAAGCTTCTAAGTCAACGCAACAAAAAAATACGGTCATTTAAGCGACATATTTTGATACTCACAAGTAAATCAAAACCTAAGAAAGGTACTTACCGTTGACCTAGAATCATGACATTTGGAAAACGTCCGAAAATCGTACATTTGTAATTTTATCACATAAAAATATTTTATGGGATTACAAACTAAAATTTGCAGTTAAAGAATTGACCGTGAGCATTACTACAAATATCAATGTATCATTGTCAAGTCTGTTCTTGGGATAAATTCATCCCAAGTACGGAACCCTTCATTATGCGTGGTGGAACACGCACTTGGCCGGTTTGTTTTTTTAGTTATGATTATTATAATATTAATATTAATCACAATGACGATATCAAGATACATGAGATCCTAGCCGGAGACATTCAGAGTGATGAAAAATAAGAACACAATAATGAATGAAAGAAGAATAATTATATAATACAAAAAAAAACATCTACAGAAGATCTCAAAGTAGCAGTGAAATAGAAGAGAAAGAGGATACAGCAGACAGATGACGTCACATAATACAGGGTATCAGGGACATCGACGCGTAAGCTGTTGCCATGAACTCAGTACCTGATCATAGACCCCACCAGCGCAGTATTCAAATTTTTTGATGGTTAAAAAAAATCTGCTGTTCCATACATTTAACTAAAACACTCTACGTTACATCTATATTCGCGACAAAATAATAGGTCATTTTTGACATCCCATATCGTTTCATATGCCAAAGAGAGACAAACGTAGCGGGATAAAGAGGGACACCCTCGTGTCAAATCGGACTTCTTAGATTGACCAAACTATAGATCATGATAAGCTGAAAAGACTCCCGTGTGCGATAAATAGTCCAATGCCGTTCCAAGTTCGTCAGCCGACCGGCTCTCGACTCAGCTTGATATGCAGCAACTGGCTCTCGACTGTACCTACAATATAATAAAATAAACTTATACTCCCTGACTAAACACGAAGTTAAAATCAAACTTACAAATTGGTTGCAGAAGTTAACGTCTATGATGAAACCGAGAATCTTATTAAAATTGTCTCCTAATAGAACTAATAGGTACTGTATTTAAATTGAGGGGGCATGTGGCTAAGTAATAACAGCCGCACGGGTCGATCGATCAGGTTAAGCTACGCTTGCCATTGGTCCGTGGATGGGTGACCCACTTTTACATACCAAGACCCCTCCGTGCTTCGGAAAGCACGTTAAGCCGTTGGTCCTGGCTGTTACTCGTGGATCTTTGACAGTCGTTACGGGTCTTCAGAAGCCCGAAAGTCTGACAACCAGATCATGGTATCATATTACCCAGTAACTGGGTTATGGAGGTCAGATAGTCAGTCGCTCCATGTAAAATACTGGTATTCAGCTGCATCTGGTTAGACTGGAAACCGACCCCAACATAGTTGGGAAAAGGCGGGCAGATGATGAATGTATTCAAATTAAGTCATTGTTTGTTTAATTTATGTTGTTGTTTCTATAAGTCCTTGCATGTTACTCAATTATGGCATTATAACTGGAGGAACATTGGCTCCTAAAACTCAAGATTTTGGCCTAGTTTAGGAGGCTTCAGTTCGCCTTTTAATGTGACTATTGTACAACATTTCTTTAGGGGCATTATCTCCACCGCGAAACCGCGAAACAGCGAAACCGCATGATGTTTCGCTGACATTCCACTTCTCGAGTAGCGGAACATCATGCGAGTCAGTTGAAATAAACTACTGCGGTTTCGCTGCTATAGGCGGAGGTGTACTAAGGGCATTAATCCTTGTGCACGTTTTTCTAAGTGTGCAAATAAACATTTTATTTATTTAATTATTTTAACCGTGTAGGTATTGGAAACAGTAGATTTTGAAGTGAAAACTTTTATACTTAGACGCCTTGAACGAGTTTTGGTAGGGGGAAATCTTACGGGTTCGCATCACCGCGTCACCGCGACACCGCAACATGCTATGCATAGTGTTACGTTTAAGTTTTCACTACTGTCTGCCCTCCCCATGACTGGCAATTTTTTTTTTAATATAGTTACAAATAATTTCTACTGTGGGGAATCTAGATCATGTGCTGAATTCACGGTATTAGCTTGCGCGTTGAAGTCCCTTACACCTGTACCTGATAGAATTACCGAAACTCATTTTTCAGAGCCCACTTTGACCATCAAAGACCTGCTGCTCTATTCGTAACAAAGAACCACCTAACTTAATTGAACAAAAAAAAAAAAAAAAAAACAATTGCCAGCGAAAAAAATATGAATAAAAGCGTTCCATAAAAATCCTTTTGGCCAATCTGAAAAATTAAAGGCAGGCTACAATACAGGGAACTGGACCAAAAAAAAGAACACCATTCGAAATTTAAAAAAGGCACAAAGAAACTGGAATCTGCACGTGTTGCCTTTTGAGAGGCACTAGCTGGGCGACCGGAAGTTGTGAGCTCTAAAGCCGTGCTCACTCATATCCGGCGGCTTTCAGCGCCGAAATAATACGCTTAGTATTTTTGATCACATTTTTTGTGAAAGTGCTTTTTGTGTCCTGAAAGTGCCTTGGCCTAATCGGCCGTGGAATGGGATTGGATGTAGGGAAAAGATTGTAATAAAATTGACACTTCCTACATTGTTGATGTAGTACTACGTACATACCTACACCAACAGCAAACAAATAAATAATTTTATAATTTAGATACTGTTCAACTGGCAAAGGAAACAAAGATTATCAAAGATCAAAGTATGGTGACCCTAGGAGACGAAGAGAGGTTTTTTTTTTTAAGTAATTTGGATTTCTGGGGCTATTGCGTTGAATTTCGAAAGTGTCAGCTATATGTCAGTGCTGTCCGCTAAGTATAACATCAAACTGTGAGCCCATACTATCTCAGCTTTTTATCTCGCTCGCACGATGCTCGCGGACTGAGTGAGAGCGAGACTGAGTGCGGTGCTGGGCGCGGATAGTTTAGGTAATTGCTTTTTAGGGCGAAAATAAGTGTAATTTGAAAAATATAAAATATATAAGACCTGATTTATAGTTAGTTCATTTAGTATGCAAAGTTTCATGACCTAATTTGAATTATTTTTTGAATAACAGCGGTTTACGGTTCGGTTTGGAACTTTGGATTTTTTTCTTTCGGAAAATTTTTATGGAATCGTGTTTTCGTCAAACATAGTTCTTACTTAACATTAATCCTCGACTATACCATATATTTATTTCAAAATTAATGCTGCAGTATTTTCGACATAACGGAGGATCATGCTAAGCAATCTGAGGTAGTACACTGACAATATTACCTCAAGCGCCGTTACTAAATAAATAAATGAATGAATTTAAAAACCTGAACTGAACTAGACAGTAACCGCTCGTGCTTTTTTTTGGCTTTTGCAACAAAACGCACCCCTAAATTAGTTTATCCGTTATTTCGGAACTACAGTTTTTAGTTTAGCTGCTCGCTGTCGTGTGTTTAGTACTTTTTGGTCGCTGAATTTAATGCTTGTAGTTTAAATGTGACCGTAGTGCGTTTCACTTTACTGGTTTACCTAAATTCAGGCATTAACTTTGGTATTTATGTTTATTCGTTTCCACGTATTCCAAACCATAGCTTGTGAAAACAGAGAAGTGAATTTTTGTTCAATGAATAGAAAATTTGTCATTGGATTTTAGCGTTACAAAAATGAAAACTTTAAAACGGATCTAAAAAGACACTGTTCTATGCGTAGATGTCATCTTGGTGATGGGTTTTGTAACATCCTTTATACAGGGTGTAAACTTGTAAAGCGTCTGTCAGAGTTCGAACCTACGACCTACAACTTTTACGTCGCGACTGTTACTAACCCACCACTTCTCTTTGTTTATTATTTATTTGCTCTCAAAACGGTGAAGGAAAACATCGTAAGGAAACCGGCATGTCCTAGAAACAAAAATTCGAAGACATTTGTGACATCCACTAACCCGCACTGGGCCCGCTTGGTGGATTACGGCTCACTTCCTTTTATAGAGAGGAGGCCTGTGTCCCAGCAGTGGTAACATTATAAGCTGATTTTAAATATGGGTGTAAGGGTCATTGACGCGCAAACTATTACCACGAATTCAGCACGCGATTCTAGACCCACAGGACATATTTTTTTCTAAAGATATTTAAAAAAAAAATCTGCAATAGCATACAAAAGTATAAAACCTACACGGTCAAAGAGTCATGTACAGAATTTATAGTAACACTGCGCGTCGATGTCACTTACACCCACGCACAACCTCATAAGGGGTCATTGACTTATCATTATGAACAACTTTTACAATCAGCTAATATTTTTGATTGTTCATAATTTTGAGTACAATGACACTTTAAGAGGTTGTGTTTTATTTAAGTAACACTTTGCATAGCCTAAACAATACTATAAAAATAGTAGATTCTAGGAGACTTCATATTTTCCTAACACTAAGGCCGCATTTTCTCTGACTACTAAACCGCAACGAGAAATGTCCACCGGCCTCTCTCCTAGTAAATTGATAACATAAACATACACATGCTATGGAGCTTACACTTGCAAGATACTGTCAGTATCTGTGGAACAATTGTTGTAGGAAGTTTTCTAGTATGTGGATATGCAGCCTTAAGCAAAGTGGTAAAGGATGAGGCCAGTGTGGGAAACAACACAGATTCATATATTATTCATTTAATATGCACATAAATGTTACACATAAAGAATCACATCTGCCTAGGCTTTTCGAGTCGGGAAATTGTTAGGGTCGGCTTCCACACTAACCGGATGCAGCTGAATACCAGAATTTTACATGGAGCGACTGCCTATCTGACCTCCACAACCCAGTGACTGGGTAATACGATACCTCTTGGTAAGACTGGTTGTCAGACTTTCGGGCTTCTGACGACCCGTAACGACTATCATAGATCCACGAATGACAGCCGGGACTAACGGCTTAACATGCTTTCCGAGGCACGGAGGAGTCTCGGTATGTAAAAATGGTCACCCATCCCAGTGGATCAACCCCGGCAAGCGTAGCTTAACCTGGTGGATCGACCTGTGCAGCTGTTATTACTTAGCCACGAGCTCCTTCCATAAAGAATCACATCGCAAATCATATTCAGCTCACATAATAATTTTACTTTAATTACAAAACTAATTTAGAAATTACAAAATAGTTAGGACTTATGCACACGTGTTACCCTTTTTCGTAGACTGTAGGTGAATGCTTGTAGACAGTTGTGGACTCGTTGAGAACTGCACGCAGACTGGAGCCGGTCAACTCGTGAAACGCCTTTTACTAAACGCCCGATTGCTGTGCGGCGGGCGTCGCATGGCGGACGTCGTGAAGAAGACGTCGTCATGATGAAGCCTTTTCAATTAAATAAAATGCTGTCGATAACAGAAAAAAAATAATATTTACAGATTATTTTTTGATGCCCTATGAGCTCTTCCCTTTTTTTATTTTTTTTATTATTATTATATACTTGTACATAGTTTAAATAATTTAGTGTTAACTTGTATAATTTAATTAAGTTTTGTTTGTAGTAGAGAAATAAAAATCTATATTTACATAATTTAAAAACTAACAACTAACTTAAAATAATAATAATAAAATGTACAAGTATGTTATAAAAAAAGGAGGGGAAATAATCATAGGGTATAAAAACTTAGTCCGCATTGCTGTCAACGAAAAGAAAAGAAAAAGTGCCCAAGAGGCTGGCAGCAGTTGAATGGCAAAATAAGCCATCCCTCTGGTCACATGAAGAGTCGACCAACCAGCTTGGCATGTCTCGATAAATTAAGCCTAGGAAATTACATTTACGTTTAAGGTGGAAGCACAATGGTGCCTCGCGAAATTCAAATTTTCTTACTTTTTTTGCAATTTGCAGGTCAGTGCCATGTTGTATCTTGATCAAAATATGATGTGCGACTATAACAAATAATTATGTGTTTATTTAATTATAACCATAAGAATCATCAATAAATCTCTCTAAGCTCTCGACTAATGTCATGATTTCGGAAATCATGACATTAGTCGAGAATCATATTTTGATCAACGTACAACCTGACACTGACCTGCAAATTGCAAAAAATCTAAGAAAATTTGAATTTCGCGTTTCGACTTTTCAGTTTTTAGATAACTTTTGTCTGAGGAACAAAAATTGACAGATTTAGTGTACAAAATAATTACGTAAAACTTCTTCATAATAATATTTAAGTTATTTGTCTATTGAAAAATCGGCAACATAGCAAAATAAAGCATAGCAATCGAACGAAGCTCTCGAAACATTTTGAGCGAAGTAAATTATACAGGGACGCTCATCTTCAGCCCCTCCCAGTTTCTATGAGGTCTAAATAATAAACTTCACTCTTTATAACTCTTAAACAAGCTTAGCAAGTCTAGACACTGACGTAAATAATAATTACAGACAGAGGTAACAATAATTGCATCGGATATCTTTGTCCGTTTCGAGTTTAGTCAATTACAGAAGTATGTACACAAACAGCTCCGAAGTTTTAATTGTAACTCCGAGGCGAAGTTGAGTTTAGTAACAATTTATTGAAAGGGGGAAAAGAAGCGGCTCATCGACATAATATATTTGTTAATATTTATAAATTATTATTATTTTTTTTTTTATATAAATATTTAAAAAAAAAAATATATTTATTTATATTTCGATTTTTTATAAGCGGGCCTTTCATTTGGTTTATTAACAGTATAAAAAGAGCCCATTGTAAAGATAATCTACGAAAAAAAAAAAATCCACAAATTACTTCCAAATAACTCGACATACCATTTTAATTTTAGGTCATTTTTTTTTCAAGTTTTTACTGATGTAAAATAGGATGTTAGAAACACTTGATTAGTTAATAAGATTACGAATAATTGATTGATACAAACTTTATCGGATCGATATCTTCTTATCAAACTAGGGTAGTTGATACCGATCCTTAAAAGTCTATCATTTTTCAATATTAACTACTTATATATAGCTTGGTTAAGATGAGCTTAAAAATAAACACATCTAACCTTGATAGTCCACAAACTTAACGCAATGTTACGTAAGTATAAAACTTTTCACAAGTAACAAAAAGAAAATCTCACAGCCGTAACAAAAAGGAAGATAAAGTGTGCCATAACAGTTTTACAATTTGGCCCAACAAAAGCAATGATAACAGTAGGTCACCGTTGGTCAACGGCCCCACTCCTAAAATGGATGACTTGGCTAAAACACAAAAACTAAATGTTTAACTGACCTAACTTTAGCACTGTGAAAATTGGATATTGAACCTTGAGTAATACGTTTAAGGTTGAGAATTGTTTAACGAAAACAAGTGTTTATGCTGTTCCGTAACAAAATGGACAGACAACATTAAGGACACATGTTGCAAAGGTGAGAATGTTAAGATTGTTCTCGAGATAAGTGCGAAGATTGGGTATGGCTCTCAAGTGGTCGCTGGACTGTAATGAAGGACAATAAATCGTTGATAGTGATGCGACTTCGCTTTAATCGAGTGTTGAATCGAGAGGAAACAAGGATAATCCAGTATACTGGTTCGATGCTCGCAAAACAGAAATATCGATTAAAAGTCAAATCTTTTTGTATTGCGTTTCAACTGCCGTAAAAACAATTGAACTGGAAGATTTTGTTTATTGGAAATATTGTATGGTATGTTACGGAGAATTCACATATTGAAGTAGTTCCTATTCAAAGCAATATTTAGAATATTTTTACTTTTAAAACGAAACGAACTGAATATCAAGCTAAAATTCGAAGCTTTATTTTTATTTTTATAAAAGTATTACATGTTTGTACTTTTTCATATATTGCTGCTGCATAAATAAACTCACTCGTTACTTTACAATATTTTTTTTATCAACTAATGGTCATAATCGATTTGTTAAAAAAACAAAATACAATTGATTTTTTATTCAGGAAAATTCTTGATTTAGTTAATCATGTCAATTTAATTGGAAATGCACAAGTAATTTGCCCGCATATCACATACTTTAACGGATTTATTTAATTCGTTTTATAGTAAAATAAGTGTAAGCATAAAACTATAATTCAATTCTACGAAAAGAAATATTATTGTAGCGACAATACAATATGCCTTGGATAAAATATATCTACATACAAGAAAACAAAATTGAGATAAAGATACCAAACGGATACTCCTAAAAATCGAATCACTCGATTAAACCGAATCATTGACATCACTAGCGCGAAGAAACATCGGCTGCAAGTGACATATGGCGTGCAATCATCCGTCTGTTACGTAACTGATGTTCGTGGGCCTAAAGTTGCATTGAAGTGAGTTTATCTTGATTTCCATTTGTTACGAGCATTTCATTGATTTGTTCAGGCGAAATATAGGCTTGGCACTTGGCAGCAAATTGGTGGAAAAACGTGAAGGAAAAAGATTCTAAATGTTACAATAATAAAATGAATCTCCTCGAGATCGTGTAGCTATTCAAACCTACATGTTTGGTTACATAAAAAATGCATTGCCACTACTTTTGGTTCGAATGCATTTTTTATTTTCTTGCCCAGAATGATTATTATCAAAAGCAAAAATTAATTTAGTGTTTACTGCTACAATTATTGTCAAACCCTTGGGTGGTTTTGTAGATAAATAAAAAAAAAAAAAAAATTATTTATTTCGTAACCATAATAAATAAAAAACACAATTAGTGATTGGAGCCTCCTTGTAAGCAAACAATGCCTGTATTAGGAGACTCCGCTCTTTCACAGCAAGGTACAAAATAAAATACAAAATAAAATAAAAGACTAACTAATTAAATGTGTGTGTGTGTAGATGAGTCGGTGATTATTATTTAGGTATGTTTTTATTAACAGATAAGTAGATTTTATAGCCAATCTTCTCGTTGTCTCTTCTGAAATTATAGGACTTATTGGATTACTACACGTAGTGGAAAAGTTTCATGCGACTACAATTTGTTAAAATCTCCGCTTTACAAAATCAAAACCATTCTTAACCCATGGCGTCACATTCCTTACTAAAATACCTCTAAAAGTAAGAAATTGTTTGTTTATTATCTCCACAACCTCCTATGACAATCAATAAAACTCCCATCTAAAGAATACAACGCTTCTAATACATTTCCTATAGCTGTGTCATAAAAGGTATACTGTTTTCATATAAACACCATTTTTACGACACTAGCGGCAGTGTCGCGGGAGGAACGAAATTACTTCATTTTGTTCACTTTTACGGGAACTTTAGTGATCTCAGGAATTGTTTCTGGCTTTACGGAGTGTGCAGGCTTGGAGGCGTTCAACTATGTATGTTTGCGTATTGTGTTGGTCGACTTTAAGGGTTTCACAGTGGTCCATGTTGGTGAAGTTAGAAGATTGTTTATGAATGATGAACAGGTATTCTAGTCTATGTTTGAATCATTTTCTTGTCATCATCATACATCAGGAATTCTCCTGCCCTTATTCAATTTATTTAGGGTCGGCGCTACATATATCCATACTTCTCTATTAGTCATCCATATGTAACGGTAATCACTCCTTTTCTAGCCATATCATTTTCCACAAAACATGTTTATTTTGCAGAAATCATTCGTCATCCATCGTCATCAAATGCTTTAATGCATCTCCTGTTCTTATCAATTTTCTGAAAGAACCTTTTACATGTTATTGTGTACCTACTACTATTATTTATTCTGTGCTACTGTATATACCTTTCATGTGAAGCAATCATTACTATATTATTATCTTTTTTTATAAAAAGGATCTAGGGTAATTCACTAGCCTAATATAATCTGAAAACATTCACACATCAGTTCATCATAACTGCATTCCAAAAATCCAATTAATTGGTAAAACGCTCAAAAATATATTGCAATTTAATAAAGCACAATTTTCTGATACAATCGCCTTGATATAATATGATTAAACGAAACATCGGACAATGTCACAATTGAAAAATAGCTTTGTCTATAGTAATTCAATTAAATTGAATCCGAATTGAATTGGGACGCGTGACGGATGAATTTTATTTAGTTTTTTGTTGAGGATTTTTACAACACAGTTTTTATTTTTGTTTTAATCCGTTTTTCACGGGTCGCTTGGTTTTAATTTGGTGTTCGACGAATGTGTATCGTGACGGGCTGATGATTGTAGATTTTATGGTTTTAATAAGTAATAGAGAATAAAAAAAATATTTGTTTAGTTTTTTGTACACTTCATTTATTTTTGTTACTGAAACATAGGCGCCTGCCTATTGTTTTGAAAATAATCCGTGTTTTTTTTAAGGAGGACATAAGTAAAACTCCAGTGGACGTATTACATTACATCCAGGTTTTGTTTCGACGGGCAACTACATAATCAGCCTATAATGTTCCCACTGCTGGGACACAGGCCTCCTCTCTGCGAGAGGGAATGGGCCGTAATCCGCCACGCGGGCCCAGTGCGGGTTGGTAGATGTCACATGTCTTCGAATTTTTGGTTATAGCACATGCCGGTTTCCTAACGATGTTTTCCTTCACCCTTTTGAGAGCAGTAGTGGTAATATTTACACAAACTAAAGCGTCTGCCCGGGTTCGAACTCACGACCGGATTGGCTTTGTGGTCAGAGCACAACGCCAATTCAGTGTTAGTGCTCCTATCCGCGCGGATCGCCCATTTTGTTTTTCTCTCTGTGTTTGCACAAGCTACTTAACCGGCGCTTGTGCAGGCACAGGGGGGAGCCTCCCGTGCTGCCCGGTGAGCTCGCTCACCGTTGCAGTCGCGGCGGCCACACCCCAGCACGATGTCGAAGCCCGGCAACCGTGGCTCGTTGGGCCACGATGCCGGGCCATCGGAACCCCGTCCGATGTTAGACCGGGCGACGTCGCTGCCGAACATCGGCGGTGCGGCGTCCTGTTTGCCGCCGGCCGAGGCCCACAACAAGAAGAAGGAAGAAAAGAAGAGGAAGAAGAAGGGAGACGGACCGAGTGCCGCTGCAACGGCCGGCCCACCGACGTCATCGGCGCCTGCGCGCGTTGCGCCGACGCCGTCGTCGAGCCGGCAACAGGCGGTCTCCATCCGTCCCGCCGCGATCCGCCCGGTGCCTATACAGGCCCCGGGGCCTGCCGCGAACCCTGGCCGAGCGCCGCATGCGCGCGCCGCGACTCCGCCACCCGCGCGTGTGTCCGTCCCGTCGCGCACTCCTGCGCCCGGCGCACGAGTCGGCGCCGCGCCCCAAACGTACCCCGCGTCATCCGCGTCGTCCACGCGCTCCCGTGCGCCCATTGCGCGCACCTCTGCGCCGCCGCCGCGCTTCGTCTCACCGCCCGCGCCCGCGGTCGCAGCTAGTAAAGCTGCGCCAGCTTCGCGCGCCGCGGCGTCCGGTCCCCGCTTCTCGCTGGCGGGACCGGTTAGTGCGGTTAAAGTGAGTGCTAGTGTCAGTGACAGTGATAGTGTTGTGCTCCAGCGGGCGCCTGAATCTCCGGCGCCCCCCCGTATCTCGGCCTGCGACTCGCCAGCCGTGCGATCGGCATGCTCGTCTCGTTCGGGATCGAGCATGTCGCTAGTATCGGCGGGTTCGGCCGCGTCCGGTCGCGATGACGTGTCGTCGGCCACGACCCCGCGATCCGGTCGTCGGCCCACCGAGGGAGTAGCAGTGGCAGGAGCGGGAGAAGTGGGAATGAGTACACCACTTCATCAATACTACAGGCCGACTCCACAGCCCCAACGGAAGATCCCCCGAAGAAGGAGCTCTTCGGATACCGATGCGGAGGCAGCGAAAAGGGCCTGCCTCGATCAGCCGCAGGCACACAGCGAGAGTGTGCCGCGGAGTCGGGCGACGCCGCCTGCGTCGCCGTCGCCGTCGCCCACGTTCGCGGACGCGGCACGCAGACATACTCCACCCGCATCACCGAGGCCAGCAGCGACAAGAACAGGGGTAAGTGCTTTTGTGTTGTCACCTGCCCCTCCCACTCCCACTGCACAGCCTGTTGCCGTCCCTGGCGCCTCGGCGGCGCCTGGCGCCCCGACGGCGCCGGCGGCGAAGAAGCAGCAAAAGACGCCTCGGTATCCGCCGCTGGTAGTCGAGATTCTGCCAAACTGGGCCACCCACTTTAGGGCCATTGCCGCCAAGCTGGGCCGGCCCGCAAATGCACGCCTATACGGGGCGGGTGTCCGGTTCACTCCGGACACGGAAGAGGAATACAGGCTGGTCCAACGTTACCTGACCAGCCTGGAGAAGGAAAGCGGCATCTCGTGGTTTGTTTACTCGCTGCCAGCGGAAAAGAGTATGAAGGTCGCCATAAAGGGTCTTCCGGCGGACACGGACCCTAAGGAGATCGAGGAGGAGCTTAAGACGCTGGGATACCAGCCGGAGTACGTGCGCCACATAAAGGGGGCGCAGGGAAGACCTGGCTGCGTATTCCACGCGGTCCTTAAAAAGACGCCCGACGTCCGGGCCATTTATGACACCACGACATTCATGTATATGCGTGGTGTCAAGATCGAGGCCTGGCGGGGCAAACGTGGGCCCGCACAGTGCCACCGGTGCCAACAATTTAGACACAGCTCGCATCAATGCCACCGCCCGCTCGCCTGTGTGCGATGTGGGGAGGGGCACGCGGCAAGGGAGTGCCCGCGCCCGCGGGAGGAGCCGGCCACGTGCGCCAACTGCGGTGGCCCGCACCCCGCGTGCAACCTAAAATGCCCCGTATTTCAGAACGAGATTAGAAACAGGCGGGCGGGGACCGCCGCCATCACGGTGAATGCGCGCCGGCCCATTCACCCCGGAGCCCCGGAGGAATGTGAAACAAAAAAGTTCACCTCAAAGAAGAGTGGCAGCGCCACCGGCGCTAAAACTACAACCACTACTGAGCAAGAGTTCACGACCTGCGCAATCAATTTATTGATGAACTTAATAAAAGCGATAAGGCAGGGTCAAGACGTGGAAACGGTCATCCTCGATGGCCTGGCCACCCTTTTAACTCTCTATCATGGCTAGGCCGTTGAGGGTGATCCATTGGAATGCCCGCGGCCTCCGGGACAAGGTCGCCCCTCTCCGCCATCTCCTTAGGGAACAAGATGTAGACGTGGCGCTCATAAGCGAGACGCTCCTGGGACCCAAGGATAGGGTCAGGTTCCCGGGTTACCTCGCTTACAGGAAGGATGAAAGGTCGGCTCAGAACGTCCGCTACCGTGGTCTGGCGGTACTAGTGAGGCGAAGAGTCGTCCATCAAGAGCTCCCCTTGTCGTCGCTCAGCTCTTTTTACGCGCTGGGTGTGCAGCTACACGTAGCCGGCGAGGACATAAACATATACGCTTGCTATAAGCCGCCCGCGACCAAATTAGACTTGTCGGAGTTGCGGGCCCTTCTCAGCACTACTCAGAGAGCAACCATCCTCGCCGGTGACTTAAATTGTAAGCACCCAGCGTGGAACTCATCCAACACGAATACCGAGGGGAGACGACTCTTCGCGGACGCGGAAGCCTTCGGCTATACGGTGTCCGGCCCAGAGACACCCACCCACTATCCGGACGTCAACACACACTTGTCGGACGAGCTGGACATCGTAGTCCACCGAGGGCTACAAGGCCAGATCACGCAGCAAGTGATAGACGACGAGCTACAGTCTGACCATCAGCCAGTGCTCGTCGTCTTAGCGGGTATGCCGACCCGACTGAAGCCCATAGCGCCACGTCGTACAACGGACTGGGCAGCATTCCGGGAGAAGTAGGAAGCCAACACGCCGACTCGGCCTATAGTCACCTCCGCGGACGTGGACCAGACGGCGAGCGACGTCACTGCTTGCATTCAAAGCGCCTTGGAAGCGGCGACAACTACACAGCCGCAGGGGAGAGTGCTATTGCCGCCCCTACCGTCACATCTTAAGGCAATGATCGCCGTGAAGAGGCGCCTGCGCAAGCAGTGGCAACAGACAAGATGCCCGACGATGAAGAGGCAGCTCAACCGTCTCGCGGAGAAGGTGAAGGCCGAGCTCAAGGCTTTGGCCGCCGCGGGCTGGGAGGAACGAATAGAGGCCAGTACAGGCAGCTGGCCCTCTGTTTTTAGATTATGCCGCTCTCTCACGAATACCCCAGCTCCGGTGCGCCCTCTGCTTAGCAGCGACGGGGCGCTCAAGTACGTAGCGGAGGACCGGGCGGAGGTCTTCGCTGAGCACCTGGAGCGTCAATTTCGTCCGAACCCGACCAGCGACCTCGAGCATGTCGCAGCGGTCGAGAAACACCTTGGTGCCTACTTCGCGCCGCCGATAGCTCCCGAAGAAGACCCAGTGTTTTTCTCGCCTGGCGCAGTTAGACGCGCCATCCTGAACACAAAGCCCCGCAAGGCCCCTGGTGCTGACGGTATCACCAACGCAGTGCTGCGCCACCTGCCGTACCGTATGGTAGCGGTGCTGGCGCGCCTGTTCACGGCGGTACTGCGCACCGGGGCTTTTCCCGCGGAGTGGAAGGAAGGGCGCGTCATCATGCTGCCCAAGGCGGGGAAGAACATACTGAAGCCGGAGAGCTATCGGCCGATAACTCTGCTGTCCACGATTTCCAAGGTGTTCGAAGTACTCCTGCTGCGACACTTCCAACCTCACATCGCGCCGCGTCCGGAGCAGTTCGGGTTCCGGGCGGAACACAGCACGACGCTCCAGCTGTCGAGGGTAATGCACCAACTCACAGCTGCGCAAAACAAGAAGGAGCACTCGGTCGCAGTACTCCTCGACATGGAGAAGGCCTTCGACCGTGTGTGGCATGACGGCCTTGTATACAAGCTGGCCACCTCGGATGCGCCCCGTCGCGTCGTCAGGGTGGTTTCCAACTTTCTCCAACAGGACGTTCCGTGTGGTGGTCGACGGCGCGGTCTCGGGCGCCCGCCCGGTGCTGGCGGGTGTACCCCAGGGGAGCTGCGTGTCGCCTGCGTGTTACTCACGATACACGGACGACATCCCCACTACAGCAGAGACGATGCTCGCGCTGTACGCCGACGACGCCGCGTATATCGCTTCTTCAATGAATGTGAAGTACGCGGCGGTCAAAATGCAGCGCGTCCTCGACCTCCTCCCCGACTGGCTGTCCAAGTGGCGGCTGTCGGTGAACGTGAGTAAGACGCAGGCGCTTGTCACGGGACGAGCGCGCCTCCCGCCACCCCTGAAGCTGCAAGGAGTCGATATCGATTGGGCGCCCCAGGTCAAGTACTTGGGTGTGACCATCGATCGTCGGCTCTCTATGGGGCCACACGTCCGCAGAGTCGCCGCACAAGGTAGGGTCGCCCGCAACCTGCTCAGACCAGTACTCTCATCCCGCCTCCCTCATAGTGTCAAGTTGGGCGTGTACAAGTTGTACGTTCGCCCAATCTTGACCTATGCCGCCCCCGCTTGGTTCGCCCTCACAAGCGAGTCGAGCCAAAAATCGCTCCGCGCGCAGCTGAGTCTCGCGCTGCGGACGATAGTTGACGCTCCTCGCGTCGTGAGGAACGACGTGCTCCACCGCGACCTCGGGATTGAGAGCCTGGACGAGTTTGTGGGCCGCCTAGCGAAGGGAATGTTCGCGCGTGCCGACGCGTCTGCTTGGCCCCATGTCAAGCAGATAGCGCCGTGGCATGCGCGCCCCCCTGACGCGAGGCCCCTACCCCGCGATTTACTTGCGGACGGTGACCCCATCTCCGCACCGGATTGACCTCCAAGTGATTCGCTCCCGGCTACACGCGGCTCACTTGTGACACTAATGCTTTCACCACATATTACATACGCTGTCACGTGATGCGTGCTAGGATAATTTAGGCGTGTCGCGTGACAAACTACAGACACTCACCTCTAAACAGGCGCAGAGACACACACGTTGAGGCGCCGTGCGGGCGGCGACTCGCGTAAGATACCTGGGTGACGTCACACAGTTCAATGTCACCCATACACTCAGTACACGGTCTCCCTAACCCGTGCCAGGCTCGGCTAGCTCTGAAAGTGGGGCGGGCGGGAGCCATCCACCCCATCCGTAGGAACGTCGAGTCCGCGTCTCTGTCGCTGGTCGCTCTCTGCTGGGCTTCACGAATGTAGGTGTGTGTTCCACCCGGTAGGGGTTGACCGCCGAGACGCGGTGAAGAAAGCGGCAGTATGCATACCTATGTCGTGACGAGCTTACGGATACATATACAGATTACTGTTTACATGGGCGTGTTAATGCAGCACGTCCAAACATATCGTTGCCAGTGGCAAGCAGAAGGAGAGGCCCGTTGTTACGGGCCGCAGTAAAGCCTCCGCGGCAAGGGGGCAATGCCCCGGTTCCGCACGCCACGCCCCTTTCGGGGCGTCGCGACATCTCACTCGAACTCACGACTCGTAAGTCGGTGCCGCTACCACTGGGCAACTACTGAAATGTGCCTTTTAAGTGATAATTGAAATAAATGATTTGTCTTTGACTTTGTTTACTGGTAGACTTTACTTCTACTACTTTTGTTTTAGTATTACGCGAGTATAAAATATTTCTACCCATCATTTAGAGGTAGACGTTTATAAGCTAAAATGAATCTCACTTTTAAGAATGTATCTTCTATAAAATCATCCTTTTCTAATAAACAACTAAACACCTTGTCGACCTAATTAAGCACTAATTACACTCCAAAGATTATGATTTACCCTATTTAAAATTAAACATGAACAAGCATGTTACATGACAAGCGAAGCGAAAAATGTCAAACACATGTTCATAGCAGGCTCTAATTTCAGGCCCTATTATAACTGATGAAAAACCTGAACTTGAATATTACGTTAAACGAAGTTTTTGGTCTAAATACATGAAGATATAGAGCAGGGGGCCCAGTGGTAACGGCCCCGACTTACGAGTGGTCGTGGGTTCAAACCCAGGCAGGCGCTTTACTTTGTGTAAATAATTTAATCACCACTGCTCTCAAAACGAAGGAAACCATCGAGAGGAAACCGGCATGTCCTAGAACCAAAAATTCGAAGAGATGTGACATCTACCAACCCGCACTGGGCCTGCGTGGTGAATTACAGCCCACTCCCTCTCACAACGAGGATGCCTGTGTCCCAGCAGAGGGAACGCTATAGGCTGACTATGCTATATGAAGATCAAGGTTCACTTACTAAAAGAAGATCGGCACGTTTCCATGCAATCTCGGTGTCGCATTTAGATGTACGTTTGCCCCGCACGGCCCCCCAGAATTTGCGTTTTAGGTGTGCACCAATGCAATGTACTCGCCTCTAGGAGCATATGTACCTGTTTTTTTTTCAATGTACCTCTGTACTTTTGAAGAAATATGCAAAAAAGCGGGGCCGTGCCAGCCAAACGTTTTCAGCACGGCCCCGTGTAACTTGAAAAATACACAAAAATAAAAAATAGTCTTTGCGCACATTTGTACAAATACCTACACTCTAAAGATAGATTTATAATACAAATCAGAATCAAATCAATCAGAATCAGAATTGAATCAGATTTGTATGTCTAGGGGGTATTGTGACTGTTACTGGCGGTCTTATATAAGGTGCTATAAAAACACACGGCTTCAATGGGAGATAGATTGTGCCTATAGATTACAATAGTGAAGAAATTTCGTAGCCCGGATTAGGTTAAATCAATTTGAGAAACTAAAGTAATTACATAAATATTTACTTTATTCTGCATAACGTAGTTCACAAACTACGCGCGATGTGTCGCTTCGTCAATGAAAACAATTGCTACTTCTTTTAGTTGTTCTTTGAATGAATGTTAAATACTACGGGACGCTTTCATGCACCTAATTCAATTCAATGTATACGCACATTTTTTCGTATGAAAAAATTGATGACATAAGATCAATAATTTATCTTCATTATTGTAATACTCTCTCCCACTGCAGCCGTGGCAGATATTTTTATAGCACCTTATATATTGTAATGTCAACAGTATACAAATTGTGCATAAATAAATAAAAGTCAATGCTTCTTCATTTGTTTTTCTTTTATGTTTATTTTCTTTTCTAGTCATCAGAGCAGAGAGCTCATGAAAGAAAGAGTATTTTGGGGTCGCTGTCACCGGATACGGTGAAGCGGAGTATTAGGTATACATTTTGTGTTGAAAGCTTTGCCGTTCGATAAGGCTGAGTATAAATTTGAATTTCCAAGTTGTGAAGGAAGAACAGTCAAATTTATCTTACCTATGATTTTAAGCTAGGCCATGGATCATTATCTGCAGGGGAAGATCTAAGGAATATAAAATACTGATTTACGCACAGCCTCTTTCACCAGACCAAACCAAGCGTAAAAAAAAAACAAATTACAACGTCTTTATTTTCATACCCCAAAAAAAATATGATACAGGCGTCCCTAAAATAAACGTTTACATTTTTAACAGCCCATCTAAGGCAAGTCACATTTAAGAGTCGACCCCTAAGCGTTGAGGTGAAAGTAATCGTTGAATCAAAGCGGAATTTGTCAAAAACACCGCTCCGGTGCACTTCCGTCAATTCTCTCCAATTAATAACTTCACTCTATCCCTTTCATACTTGTATAATTGTAAATATCCCCATCCCTGTCTCCTACCCTTGTTTGAGAAGCCCCGTCGAGATAGTATATTGCCACTTTGTCGTCGACTCCCGCGGGCTGTTTATATACAAAAGAGAAATTGCAATATTTTCCATTGCCGTCGAAGGAAAATATTGGATATTTTAAAGTTTTATAAAGCTAGAAACTGGCTTTGAGAGGCCGAAATAATTAAAGTTGGCTATAACTAACGTTGTGCGTTTGTAGGTAAGGTTTTGTTCAGTGGAAGAGATTTTTTAAAATGACTTCAGGAGATGTATTTTTTCCTTATTTCAATGTAGTCACGGTGTTCATCAACGGAGTCTAGTAATTTATCGATGTATATTAAAATGATGACGCTCACGGTTAGGCAGACCTGTAGGTAATATGGTGCGCCCACATTTCGCCAGCTAAGTATAAGTTTAATATCATTGTAGGTATTATAGGTAAGCAATTAAAGAATTTTGTAGGCACATCATATTTAAGTTTCTTATGCTTGTCGGATGGATTTGTTTACTTATTTATTTATTAAAACTTTATGCACAATTAAAAAAATACTGTACAAAGGCGGACTTAATGCCTGAGGCATTTTCTACCAGTCAACCTTAGGGTGATGCAGAGAGAAAACATGGCAGGTGCAGCATAAGGGATAGATAACTCGAAAAAGTTTATACTCTAGCTATTATTTTAGTTAAGGGGGATCCGCAAAAGTAGCCGCGAAATTCCAATTTTCTTACGTTTTTTGCAATTTGCAGATCAGTATCAGGTTGTATGTTGATAAAAATATGATACGCGGCTATAACAAATATGTATTTACATAATTTGCTCGTGGCTAAGTAATAACAGCCACTTGGTTCGATCCATCAGGTTAAGCTACGCTTGCCGGGGTTGTCGGGGGTGACCAACTTTACATAACGAGACTCCTCCTTGCCTCGGAAAGCACGTTAAACCGTTGGTTGGTTTATCTGTTTTCTAACACCATGAAAGTAGCCGCCATGTTATTACGTCATACGGCTATGTAAATTAAAAAGTCAACTGTCAACAGTTTAGCGAGTATCAACAGTTTGCGTACACATCCAAGTGACGTCATGACCACAGAGCAATATGGCGTCCACTGCGTCCAGCGTTTTCGTCAAATAACGCGCGAAATTTGAAAATGTAAAACGTAAAAATGTAAAAATGAATAAAAATTTTGTGTTTTTTTTAGTGGCTTATTAGCACTATAGAATCTAATTGAGACACTTCTCATAAACGGGAGTAATTTTCATCTGTGGTAATACCCTATTAGATATTATTATTTCAGTAGTTGACCCGGTCGGGACGAATATAATACAAAAATACAGAGTTATTTTAAACTGGCTAGCTTAACTCCGCAGACGAGATTTGTATTTTTTTTTTTTTTGTGGGGTCACATCGTCCGCAGTTATTGTAGTCACTTGAAATATCAGTTTAGAAAATCTGTTTTTTTTTTGTATTTTTTAAACTTCACAGACGTGATGGGTATAGATAATATCTAAACACGATTTTTATCGTAAAACACAAACAACCGCAACCGCTGTCAGTGTTGGTAGTTGAAGTATGAGTTCATACTTCAACTACCAACACTGACAGCGGTTCCTGACCTCACAACAAAAAAAAAACCTTTTTTTTATTTTATCGTGTTTAGATATCGATACACATAGCGTCTGCGGAGAAAATAATGTTCAGATAATTATGCTCTGGCCACACTGAAGTGAATACCTCGCGGAATGTGGAATGAAATTCGCTCACGCGGATAGTGATAACTAATTTGTATGGAGGTGTTCAAACTGGCGTGAATAGTCGCGTGACATCTTAGAATCAGACTCCACCAAACGGAAAAATGCTCGAGCTCTTTTTAAAATTTCACTGAATAAGTAATTATTGTATTAATATTGAATTTAGGTATAGGTACAATTCGAAGCAGACGTCACGCTTGATAGAGATGTCAGCAGTACATAATCAGCCTATAACGTTCCCACTGCTGGGACACAGGCCTCCTCTCTGTGAGAGGGAGTGGGCCGTGGGCCGTGGGCACGCGGGCCCAGTGCGGGTTGGCAGATGTCACAAGTCTTCGAATTATTGATTCTAGGACATGCCGGTTTCCTCACGATGTTCTCCTTCACCGTTTTGAGAGCAGTGGTGATGAAATAATTTACACAAAGTAAAGCGCCTGCCTGGGTTCGAACCTACGACCTACAACTCGTAAGTCGCGACCGTTACCACTGGGCCACCACTGCTCCATGTCAGCAGTGACGGGGTCCAATAGGGCCGATGCCGCCGGGGTCGCGGGTTATTCGAAAGAGATACCGTGGCCCTGGCACAGGCAACTGAAGGAACACGGGTGGGATTTAGTCAGTAAAAGTCTGACACGCCCAGAGCGGGAGAAGTCATTTGAAGATTTCCCATCCAACAAAAAAATAAAAAAAAACGCTTGGTAAGTGGTTGATCTTCGTCGAATTTTATACTTAAAGTCAATATTGATACAGTGACATATTCAGTAAGTAAATAATATTCCATTTCTTATGAATATTTTTAGGAAGAACCAATACCTACCATTTCATTGTCGATAACAAATAAGGATAGAATGAATGATAAATCGGTTGTCAGGCACATGAACATTCAACGATCCATGCTAGAGATGACAGAACGTGGAACATTTTCCGTTTTCAAGGACATTTCAAGGACAAGGACACATGAACGCGTTGAATGTAGATAGGGATGTATGTAGAGTTAAACATATTTTAATATAGGGTTGAATATCCTTTTCACAGAGAGCAGTGGTACCCCAGTGGTAACGGCCCCGACTTACGAGTTGTAGATCGTGGGTTCGAACCAGGCGCTTTAGTTTGTGTAAATAATTTCATCAGCACTGCTCTCAAAATGGTGAAGGAAAACATCGTGAGCACACCGGCAAACTCCAAACTCAAAGCATTTATTTTAAATAAACCAATTACAGGCACGTTTGAACTGTCAAGGAGTCGGTCAGTCAGAAAGATGAAGCTGATTGCTCATTCCAAAACGTAGTAGGTTTCCCATGAAGCCCGTGAAGTACCCCATGAAGGATGAGATTACTTTAACCAGTCTGAAGCCTGGTTGAACTAATTGGTCCCTATTTTTAGTCCTTGAATTGTGTCTTTCATCTCTTTTATTGAAACGATTTAGATTTTCCTGACGTACATAATGTTTTCATAGATACGAGTATATTGACATGGTACCGTCAAGATGTTAATTAATATCTTTAAACAATTCCCATATAGAATCGCACCTGCGGAGGCCATATATTGCTTTGAAGGCTCTTTTCTGCAGAATAAAAATTGACTCGATAACTGCAGCCCGTCCTCATAGTGGCATGATACTATGAAAGTAATTGAAATATACTATATAGCCTCTCGGTATCTACATCAGTGAATTGACGGGTTTTCCTCACAGGATTATGCTGCTGAACTTAGCCGTCCTGCAAGAGATGTTAAATGAGGACCCCCTTGCAGCCTTGGAGTAGAGCGTGGTTCCCAGGAAAATAGTTTTATCCATGAATTCTAGTTTCTCCTGATTCAATACTATGTCACAATCACTACTTTTAACATTATGTAAAGCTAATCTTATGGACTTAGTTTTTTTCTCATTTACTAAAAAATTATTAGCAGTGAACCAATTGTGGACCTGCACAAGGACGTTATTTACGTCGTCAATATTTGATGTACGTATAATTATCTTAAAAAGGCATGCCCTAGAACAAAAAATTCGAAGGTATATGTGACATTTACCAACCCGCAGTGGGCTTGCGTCAGATTACAGCCCACACCCCCTCGCGAAGAGAAGAGGCCTGTATCCCAGCAGTGGAAACATTATAGGCTGATTATTGATTCTTTTTACGTTGAATGAATATCCTATCTGGTTGTTTTGCATACTTCATAATATGGCAGTGCATATTGAAGCGCACTAGCGCACTTTTATTGACAACTGAGCGGAATGGTACGGTCAGCAACAGAAGTCGGTTAACACTGCTACTTATAGACATCATCTAAATTAACACAAAATGATATGATAAGCTGCTTTTTAGCATTTCATTTATTATTATAAGAGTTAATTTTCTTTAAAATTCACATCTGTTCCGATTTTAATTTTTCTCATTAATTAAGGTTTAGAAAACTCGACTGTTAATCGACTTTTGTTGCTAACTGAGTTGGCCATACATCAGTGCTAACGCTTTGATCTTAAGCTGGCCTTGCATAGTACGGAGTTTCAATAGAATAGGATGCCAGCTTATACTGGCTTTGTTACCGTACATCAGTTATCGAGTTATGTTTGTTCGGACCTTGCCAACATCATACAGGTCAGAAAGGATTCATTATTGGTTAGTGGGTTTTTTTAGTACGACAATGTTCAAAGTTTCCATCGTCTATCTTCGGAAAAACCGAATTATCGCGAATAAAATGTGACTGGGACTGGTCAATAAGGGAATATTTAGGTGGGAATATAAATCAATTTCAATTGGTTGATATAGTCCGTTTTTTTTTAACAAACGAGTACTGAGTTATGTCTCTGGCACATTTCCGATATTGACAGAGTGAGATGGGTCATTGGTCGGGGTGGGCCCAACGCCTTTGTTTTGAAATTGTTAAGCCCCGTTCATATTGAATACTTCTAAAATTTGCTGTACAGGAGACATGTCCGCCATGACTTAAGCACAAACAATATCGTCTGGTTCACGCACTAAAACACGTGCTACGCGCAGGTAGTCGATGACTCAACTGAATATAACACAACTACTAACTACAGCGTTTTGTTTGTGTGGAACGGACTTTATGTTGATTACGGGAACCAATAGCAACGCAGTCAAAATTTTCAGTACTCGTTTGTTAAAAAAAACAGACTATTGTTACATTTTATTCGCTATATTTCGGTTTTTCCGAAGATGGAACCTTTGATTTGAACGTTGTAGTACCGTAAGTCTTACCAAGGGGTATCGTATTACCCAGTTACTGGGTTGTGGAGGTCAGATAGGCAGTCGCTCCATGTAAAATACTGGTATCCAGCTGCATCCGGTTAGACTGGAAGCCGACCCCAAGCATAGTTGGGAAAAGGCTAGGCAGATTGATTGAGTACTGTGAGTGAAGGTGAAAGTAAGTACTCAGGTATTTCAGAGATTCCATTCGGTTTAGAAGGTTGAAAAGTGGGTGATAGATAGAGAGCCAACGACCAAAACCATGTAATTATCATTACTATGATACAAAAGCTTTGGTCGTCGATGTATCTGTGGTAGAGCCCATAGATACGTAGCCGACGACCAAAATTTTTGCTACCTATGTATGTATTCATGAGCATTATGTTGATTATTATCATACCACGTTTACCAGACTTTTTTATATTAGATAAGTAGGTACTTTCTCATATAGCCTATTTCCTATAGCAGCTGAATATAGATTTTTCTTAATTGTTATACCTCAGATTTAGGACAAGCAAAATCACTAATTACAGATACCCATAAGCAGGATATATAGGTCTAAAAAGTTAGTTAAGAACATTTTCGAAATGTCTTATTTAAAAAAAGATAATTGGAAATCTCTGTTTCTATGGAATATTTAAAATCGGTCGAATTAAGACCTATGTATCCTACTTATGCGTATGATGAAGTTTCATTAAAATCGGTTCATTCATTTTGATAAAAAAGGACTTGAAAGTTTATATGAAATGCCGTACGGAGCCAACGATCTTAAGAAGCGTTCATTTTCTTTGGTGATTTATAGCCCGAGACCATCAACCAGAAGTTTTTGATGTAAGAAATGATGTTCGTAGTCCAATATTTCGATATTTTCCTGAATTTTCAGTTAACAAGATTTTTTTTTGGATTCTGTCCTTTAAGGCAAAAGCGCCAGGGTAGCCCGCGAAATTCAAAATTTCTTCCGTGTTTTGCAATTTGCAAGCCAGTATTAGGTTGTACGTTGATCTAAATATGATTCGCGGCCGTATCAAATATTTATTTTAAGAATTATAATCATAAAATCATTAATACAACTCTCTAAGTTCATATTACGCTATTGAATGACTATTTCATGAAATCATGAGATTTTAGGCCAGTGACGGCCGCGAATCATATTTTAATCTACATACAACCTGACGCTGACCGCAACAAAAACGTACGAAAATTTTAATTTCGCGGGCTACCTTAGCGCATCCCCCTTAAGTAGGTAATATCAAGGTTTCTTTTCTAAATAAAACAGTGGAAATATTATAAAATAACATTTTTATTTCGTTCATCATAATTATCATTGAAGCCATATCGATTACATATTACATACATTCACTTAACACTAAATAAACAATTACGTCACTTATGATTAACATTTAAACACATCGTAACATTTACTTACAAAATCACATTCATCTGGCACTCGAGTCATACATTATGACGTCATTTTTCATACAATTTTACTCCACACTTTAATAATTTATTTTTCTTAAATATAATTTTTGAGTGATGTCTAAAAAAATATTCTTTAAGCAATTTATGAAGAAATTTTGAGAGAAAATATAGGAAAGAGGAAAGGAGATTTTCTTACTTCTTAGAAAAAGATATCCACATTTTTTTCTAAGTAGAGATTTTAAGACATTTATTATTAAGTAACACTATCTGAAAATTCAAATTTAGTAATCTAGCGACATCTATTAGATACAAATGACATTAGTTTATTAATTCTAGTCTTTAAGACACAGGATTTTCTATAAACAAAAAAAAAAAAAATATTGAATATCGAACTGTCGACAACATGGAACATCCATTTGAATATTTAAACACGGACTATTGAAAAAAATACGTCAAGATTATATTCCACAACATCGATGTCACAATAGCAGAAATGTCAAAATTACTAGCTAATTCGAAAGCGCAAACCAATATTTTCCAATCAACACGTCTAATGCATTATAATGCCTAAGAGTTTAACACCCTGTATTATCCATAACGCGTTTTCAATACAGTATACGTAATATAGTTAGCATTGTACATACTTACACAATGAAAAAAAATGGTACAGGGGCCTTTGGTTCAATAAAATTTTGCAATTTGGCTTAAAAATACAAACAAGCTTCAACAAAAGCAAAAATGCTACAACAAAAACTGCGTATATTAAGGTATTTAATAACAACTATTTTTGGATGCTAAGAGGTGAATCAAAAGAAATATAGCGAGTATACAGCTCTAAAACGTATCCTGAACAAAACAGATGAAAATGTAAAACTATTAAAAATAGAGTTAATACTTTAGTTACATCTGGATAAAAGTTAAGTTTATCGTTAGAATTGGTATCGAAGATTAATTTTTACAGTAAATGTTAACTGTAAAATTTTTGCATCGTAATTTAACAATGACGAATTTAGCTTCAAGATAAGATAGAAAATATTATTACCCATAGTTATTTTATGAAGACATTTAAATCGACATCTACTCCAATAAAAGTCTCCACTTTTCTTAGTACAAAAAATATTGATATTACCGAATATCTTTTAATATTTACAATATAATTCGCTATCATTGCTCAGATTCCATTTTATCTGTACATAAATTTGAATACATAACATCTATGTTTTTATTTATAATTGTGGTATAATAGACGAATATTTCTTTTTCATGCTTATCTTACGGAATATCGGCTTCAAGGAATTTATAAACAATGTTAAATCTATAAATAAACATATAATTAAAAAATGAGGTAACTATACTTTGAAAAAAAAAATCAGTACACATACTTAAAACTACTAATAAAATTATCAATATATTGCACACAATACACTAGGACCAAAACCAATTGGTCGCTCTCTTATTACAAATCAATCAATTTTAAATCCTAACACAAAGATACATAGTTTAAATTCGATGAAGCGACGTCGTCGTTAACAAAGCCATGAACTAACTACTGTTTTGGTGTTTGATCCTTTTTGCTGGCCTGGATGGACTGAAAGTCCTCAGGAACTCTATCTAAACTTATTTGACTTATATCTAGACCTAACATTATTTGCCTACTGGCTCTTCATTTAAATTCTGAATATGAAACAAAATACAGAAAAAAATTAAACAGATGAGTCCTTTTATCGGTAGTGAATGGTAAGCTAGGGAATTAGGAATTCATTGGAACTTCTCGATTCGCCTAGCAGGAAATCACATCATAACTTGAAATTATGAATATAACTTAAAATAAAAATGATTAAAGCAAAGATATATTCTTCTGAAAATGATAAATTATCTAAATTTATTTCTAATTGGCTCATCTGCGTACAGGTTACAAAATTAAATTTGATTTGAAAAATTCTATATTTTATTATGTTAATAGTATGGACATTAAAACAATAACTATTTAAGACCAAATTGCATGACTACACACTAATTTGAAAGTAAACACAATTTTAATAGTCGCATTTGGCTACGAACGCTTCATTCTGGTCTAGACAAGGAGTTAGGCTGTTCACTTGCTCAGATCAAACTGCAGTTATTTGCTCAACTTTAAAATGAAACCTACTTGATGATGATGAATTATATTTTCAACGCTATTAAATTGTGTATAGTTAGTAGTCGTGCAAGTAGTCTTTATGTACGGTACACATTATTCATAATTCTATAACTTATTAATAAATTTTATCAATTATCAAGCAGTCAGCTTTGTCTAATCAAAAATTAAATTCCTTTTGCATCGAATCCGTATAGGTATGTACAGACTTAAAATTAATTTGATTCTACAATCGAGTCATAATTCTCTTGTCCTTATCCCAATCTATTTGGGGTCGGCGCAACATGTCCCTTGTTTCCATACTTTTCTATTAGTCGTCATCTCGATCTCGGTACTAACCCCCTTTCTAGCCATGTCATCTTTTACACAGTCCATCCATCGCTTCTTTGGTCTTCCCCTACTCTTATAGCCATCGACATTCATACCCAAAACTTTCCTTACAACGTTTTCCTTATTCCTCCGCATCACATACCATGACAACCGATTTCCGCACAACTTTTCAGTCACCGGTGCCACTTTCAAACTTCGTCTTATGTACTCATTTCTTATTCTATCCATTCGTGTAACACCACATATCCCGCTTAGCATTTTCATCTCAGCTGCATGCAACATTCTGATCCATAAAAGACAGTAGGTCTAATCATTGTTTTATAAATCTTCCCCTTAAGTTTAAGGGGAATGCGGGAGTCGTAGATTGTTCCCGTGACCTGCCACCATTTCATCCATCCAGTGTTCATTCTTCGCGTAACCGTCCGATCTACTTCGCCATTGCTTTGCAGGAGTGAACCGAGATACCGAAAGTCGGGGCAGACTGGGAGAAGCGCGCCATCAAGCGTTATGGTTCTACAATCGAATATCTTTTGCAATTTATACAATTTCAGAATTGCTAACTTATTTTAGGTATTAAATTTTTGGGTAGGTACTGATTTATAAAATATGCTTCTAAACGCGTCAAGATCAGTTTTTTTGATTTTTTCTGGAATCACTACAAGTAAATTTTGTTATAGGAGTACTTCATAATCTGCCTAGAGCCTTTTCCCAACTATATTGAGGTCGGCTTCCAGTCTAACTGGACGGAGCTGAATACCAGTATTTTACATGGCGCGACTGCCTGACCTCCACAACCAAGGTACTAGGTAATACTTGGTAAGACTGGTTGCCTGACTGTTGGGCTTCTGACGATCCGAAACGACTGTCAAAGATCTGTCAACAGCTTAAAGTGCTTCCCAAGGCACGGAGGGGTCTTGGTAGGTAAAGATCCACCCATCCAAGGACCAACCTGATCAATCGACCCGTGTCTGTAATTACTTACTGTTTATTTACTTCATTGTAAAATTACAAACTTGAATTGTTTTTTTTTGTGTGATGTAGTGCCAAGTCTTAATAATTATGAAGAGGATTTGGATTGGAGTGACGAGTTCGAGTAAGATGCTAACGAGATTTTCAATTATTTATTTTTCAGCGTAAAATATAAATCAGTGCCTATCCTAAAGTTGTTGTAGGCGCATCTAAATTATTTACATTGCTAACTATTCAACCTTGCGCACGCTCAATTAGCATTTACATCATTAAATGGTCTATTAGATGACATATTTAAATGCATTGCATTTAAGTCAAATAATTTAATTTAAATTAATTTTATCTCTATGTGAGTAGAACTCTTAAATAGAAAGATTAAATTAGATCATCAATATCCATCCTTAGGTATACAGGATTATCTGTACATTTTTATTATTTTCTTAATATTAATTTTTGTGCTAAGTTATTAATAAATGCTAATGCTTATTTTATAGTTTGGTATTCCCTTCAAATACATTAACATTACGTTCACCTAGCGTCTCAAAGTCATTTATAAGAAATTATGATTTAATTATTAAATATAATTATCACCTTTTTATTTTATTTGAAAATATACATTTCCAGCTCAATTCCTAACGTTAACATGTATAGTTTCTATTTTGTTCTCAGGTTTGATGTTCATAAAATAAAAATATGTACCACAAATATTTTTAGGTTTTTCTGATTTGATTGACTAGGACAATTCATGTAATTATGCGAACCCATAATTATAAACATACTAAATTTACATTATAATTATTAAAAAAACAACACAAAAAATATATTTCTTAAATTATAGTGCGACTAATTTTGATACTTTGGCAGGCACTTTGGTATTGAAGAAAACGGAAAGTGTAGTGCCAAGAGTTTTCAGAAATTGACAAGTACAGGTTCAGACTAGCTTGAAATTTTGGTAGTGTTAAATGGTAAATTATCTAGATGTAAGTGCTGAGAGCTTGCCTGAAGTCGTGGAGGGCCGCTAGGAGCTGAGGTGCTGTTGGTCTGGCCAGAGGAGCCAAAGTCCAGCACCAAGACATTAGACCGTACCTGGTAAATATAACAAGTAACATTGAAGATTCTATCGAAATATCTGATCAAGAAATAGTAGATGAACCAACTCACAAAACTTTTATCAAACAAATTACGAAAAGGACAATTTAAAAATGAAGGCGAAGATGAAAATTGAATGTACCGTATCCATCCAAAAAGATTAATCACATTAAGAAAGTCCTTTCATAATGTGATTAATCTTTTTGATTAATCTTGTTTTTGTAAATATTTAAAGCTTTATTAAGTCCTTAATAAAGATTTAAATATTTAGGATGCAACATCACAATCTGAAGCTCAAAATCTGAAGGAAGTTTCCACAATTCTTTTTGAAAATGAAATGGAAAGCTAAGACGATGTCAATACCAAAACAATCTCTGGCAATGAAAAGTCTTTTAGTAAATTGTATTTTCGCCTCCGGACTCTCGAAGTTGACACTTTTCAACGCCGCTCGGATTGAACTTTTAAATCGGTGCAAACATTTACACTGATGCGACTTTTTTTTTTGGTTTTTGTCTGATAGTTGGATTTGAATAGCAGATAATATTGATGTATCTACTATAATAGGAATGTGTGAATTTTTGCTTTGAAAATAGCATCATTATCTTCCATAGAGATTTTCGTTGTTATTTTAATTCTCTAACTAATTTAAGAAAGTAAAATTAAGTTTTTACATTGTCATGTATTCATTAGTTAGATATTTAATTATTCTCGTTTCAATCAAGGTTACTTGTTAACCCTACTTTATTTAAATTTTCAAAGAAATCAAAATCACAATCGTAATGAACATCTTTATCAAAATTAACACCAATTATAAAAAAAGGTTACTCACAGTTCATCAGGACAGTTGTGCGGCTGTGAAGGTCTGTATCCTCCACTCAAGAATGCTCCGACGTCAGCTGCATCAAGCTCAGCCAATGGTGACGCTCCAAGAGTTGCTAGCTCCCATAGAGTTATTCCTAATGACCACTGAACAGAAACAGAATATTACAGAAACCTAAATAAAATTGAAAAAAAAAATCTAAACAAGGAAAATATTTATATCACAAGAGTTGGGCGTTACATAATCCGACCTCAATTTTAAAAGGACTCCAAATTATAATTCATTCTTGAAAACAATAGGTTTACAATCAACGGTTTCCTTTCTGATATTTTGTTCTATATCCATAAATTTACTAAAAAAATAAAAATGATAGTATTTTAGAATCATCATCCATTATACTGGATACTTCTCTAAAATCTAAAGTATTGTTTCCAAATCTTACCACATCGGATGCTGTAGTGTACTGATTTTGCAGCAACGTCTCAGGAGCCATCCATTTAACGGGCCGGTTCTCATTGTCCCCCAGACAATGGTAGTCATCAGGAAACAGGTCCCTCGATAGACCATTGTCTGTCACCTTCAGCCTTAATTTCTCGTCCACCCTATGTTAAAAATGATAATTTTTTTAATGTCATTGTTACTTAAAAATCAATGAGTAAAAAACATAAAAATTTAATATTTTTGACTAGGTATTTTGTTTATGTTTTACTTGAATACAAATTCAAAAATAATAATGTCAAGAGAAACATAAACAAAATCAGACGCACGTTGATTGACATTGACTTCAATACTCAAGAATATTAAAATATATTGAGAAGGTGTGGTCGAAAGGACAGTGTTGTGGAGCCGCCTGGGAGAGCCCTATGTCCAGCAGTAGAATGCGATATTAAAGTCAAAGTTATGTCAAAATATTATTTATTTCAATGAGACAATTTTAAGTTACTTTTAAAAGTTAATATTAGGTCTTTACCTATGAAATTGCCGTTCTGCAGTACTGGCCATTTCAAATCAAAATAATTTTTGTTTGGCTAAGAATTCTAATTTCAAATTAATTTTATTTTAAAAACATGGATTTTTTTTCCAAAAGTAGTCATTTGTTTATTGATTAGTGTTACATTTTCATCGCATTTCAATCTTTTTCGTCATCATGGATACGTTAATAATTCGAGTAATCATGGAATATGAGTACCGTCGTGGCAGCAACGCGGCACAAGCGGCACGCAACATCAACGACGTTTACGGAGCTAACACTACAAACCAACGCACCACTTGTTATTGGTTTGCTCGCTTCCGTTCTGGAAATTTCGACCTGAAAAATGAACCTCGCGGTCGTCCGAAGACTTTGGTCGACAATGACGAATTAAAGGCGATTGTGGAAGCTGATGATACACAATCTACGGCTGAATTAGCAGCAGCTTTCGACGTTAGCGTCAAAACAATATTGGTCCATTTGCGTCAAATTGGCAAGGTAAAAAAGCTTGACAAATGGGTGCCCCACGAACTCAATGATCGCCAGCGCGAAGTACGCGTCGAGACGTGCCTTGCACTGCTCAACAGACACACAAATGAAGGAATTTTGAACCGCATTGTTACCTGCGATGAAAAATGGATTCTGTTTGATAACCGCAAGCGCTCAGCAAGTTGGTTGGATCCTGGTTCAGCACCTAAACAATGCCCTAAACGAAAACTTACCCCTAGAAAAGTGATGGTCACTGATTGGTGGTCTAGCGCCGGTGTGATTCATCACAGCTTCTTACCAAACGGGGTGAGCATTACTTCAGATGTGTACTGTGAAGAACTGAACACAATGATGGAGAAGCTGGCACATCTCCAACCAGCATTGGTCAATCGCTTGTCTCCGCTGCTCCTGCACGACAACGCGCGACCTCATACTGCATAGCAGACGGTCTCCAAGTTGCAAGAACTGGGGTTGGAAGCTCTCCGTCATCCGCCCTACTCACCAGACCTTGCGCCTACAGACTACTACTTTTTCCAGAATTTGGATAACTTCTTGGCGGGAAAAAAATTCAATACCCGAGAGGCAGTACAAAATGCCTTTGAAGAATTTGTTGCCTCCCGTCCAGCTGATTTCTTTAAGAAGGGCATCAATAAACTACCACTGCGTTAGCAAAGATGCAATGATTGCATGGGTGATTACTTCGATTAATACAAATAAAAAATGCATGAAAAAAATTCGTTTCAATTTTTTCATACAAAACGGCAATTTCATAGGTAAAGACCTATTAATTATCAACAAAAAAATACTTTAAAAAAAGTAAAAATCCACTTCAAAAACCAAAAACGAATAAAAACTTTTTTACAAAAAAATACAACCGACTTCCAAAAACAACACTACAAAGTGAAAAATAACTTTAATTTCGGAAGTCGGTGTCTAGTTTAATGTATTTTCGTTTTTTGCCACCGACTTCCGAAATTAAAGTTATTTTTCACTTTGTAGTATTGTTTTTGGAAGTCGGTTGTATTTTTTTGTAAAAAAGTTTTTATAACAAACTAGAACATCATCCATATAAAAGTGGGGAAAAAATACGTATTATTGAAGCTAACTCAAAAACTACCGAAGCAAAGTTAATCAATTTTATATGGGACCAACTGGGATGTATACCCTCTCGAATAAAACAAAAAAATCCAAATCGGTCCAGCCATCTTACAACATAAAAAAAAAAAAAAAGGTTCCGACGAATTGAGAACCTCCTCCTTTTTGAAGTCGGTTAAAAATAACTTTCATAATAAACTTAACAGCTTCTGAAGTCGTTGCTAAGCTAATGTGCATTGCATAATTGAAGACACCGACTTCAGAAGCTGTTAAGTTTATTATGAAAGTTATTTTATTCCTTTTTTGGTTTTTGAAGTCAGTTTTTACATTTTTAGTTGAATATACAAACATATTACGTATATAAATACATAAGTAAGCCCAAGACGAACGAAAAGAAGAATCATCAAAAAAATAGGCTTAGAAATGCCGGAGATACATTATGCATATAACTTCGTACATAAGAATAATTATATAATGTATTATATGGTACTAAAACCTTTCTGAAAGTATGTATATCACGTTAGTGATAGAATTATCAAAATTAGGTAATCAGTTTTTGAGAAAACGCGGACAAACAAATATACATACATACAGGTCGAATACAGAACCTCCTTTTTATGAAGTAGGTTAAAAAAGAGAATTTCTCATGGCATCTCTAACCAGCCAGCGAGTCTCTAGTACACAAATTATCATGATTGCCAAAGCTATATCAAATTTTCTTTGACCCAGTTTTAACTGGGTTTGAGATAATTTATTTTTACAAAGAACCCCATAATTATAATTATTCAGCACTCTACTGAAGTTAGCAAGTTAAACTTCGTATCTGGAAAATTAGAGTTTAGAAGATACGGAGTTTTAGGAGCCGTTAGTCTAATGTTTAATTTATGTAGTTGTAAACTCTATGACAATGTTTTAGCATAACAGTAGCCAATTTCGGGCTGTCCAATCTGTTCTTGTACAATCTGATTTATAATAAATAAATTTTAAATGAACAAAACCAATATTTTCTAATCACGATGTCGAACTATTTACTAAAATAAATATACCTTTAAAATATTAAGTAGAAATAAGAAAATGCACGCAGTTTATAAAAAAAAAAAATGTAATGTATTTATTATATTTCCTTTCAAACTTTATTAGCATCTCTCATTGATGTTGCGAAAGAAAATGCTACGCTATCTTTTTTTGTGACAGCTAAGCTCAGAGTTTGTTAGCTCATTTTATAGTATCCATAAGTACATATGGTATATATTGGGCTGCGTCAAGATGCCCAATTACCGGATAAATTCACAGAAAAAATTAAAAAAATTACCCGAATTTGTATGAAATTAGCTACCAAGTACTTATGAGGCATATTACATTCGACCGTGATTTTTGCGTAAATTGGCCAACTTTGGCGTTCTTATTCTGAGAAACAGAAAGACTTCGACAACTTTGACTTATTGTGTAGTGGAGAGTTATTAGTATAGTCCATAGCAGCCTCACTTTTCGCAATATTTTCTTATCTATATAAATAAACACAAAATTCCGAAGCAAGTTTTTTCATAAAATGACTACATTTTTATGAACTCGTGGATAGACTAGCTAATACTATGAATAACTGTGAAAAAAATCCCATCCAAAACCATAAAACTATAAAAACTCTCAGAATTAACTGTAAATTTCTCCTTACTACATTAATATTATTACGTAAAATTTATACCAGAATAAACGTTAGTTCATTAGAAATAAAAATTTCATGCATTAAACAAAAAAAAAATATGACTCAAAATAAACGTAATTACAACTGTCAAATTGCTACCTATCACGATGCGTAGCTATGCAGAACATACATAACAAATCAGTCAAAACGCAATTTTGTGATAGGGCTCATAAGTTAATGGGAACATTGTGAAACAGTACACTTATAAAACGTAATATTACTTACACACAATTCCTAGCAGCAATATCAGCGTGTACCAGTCTCTGCACATGCAAGTACGCCAGACCGCAGGCCACCTGCGCTCCTAAGTCTACTAACTCTCTCGTCGCCGGGGTCGCTTGGTGGCCTAGCCGGCAAGATGTTAGGAACCTGGTATAGAAGAAATTATTTTATTTCAATTCATTCTCGTAATATTATTTCACTAGAGTAGCTAGCTGTTCATCTAAGCTCTCAACGACTCTGACGTCATCGAATGCAGTCGCTGCTGTATCCAAAATCGGATAGAATGCATCATCGACGTCATCATCTATGATGGTATCTGTTACCAAATCTCGTGTCTTTATTGGTTGAACTAATAACTAGGCGTAATCAGATAACAAATGATTTTAAATTATATTTAATGCTTCGTTACGTCATAATTATGACGGGGATGACCGTTTCATGATGATGAAAATCTATTTCTCGCTCAAGTTACCAATGTACCGCCCTTACCGGTGAGGAATGATCTGTAGAGCAGTGATAGCCCAGTGGTAACGGCCGCGACCGAGGGTCGTAGGTTTGAACCCTGACAAGCGCTTTACTTTGTGTAAATTATTTCATCACCACTGCTCTCAAAAACGGTGAAGGAAAACATCGTGAGGAAACCGGCATGTGCTAGAACCAAAAATTCGCAGACATATGCCATGTACCAACCCGCACTGGGCCCGCGTGGCGGATTACGGCCCACACCCTTTCACAGAGAGGAGGCCTGTGTCCCAGCAGTGGCAACATTTTAGGCTGATTATGTATCAAAATCTGTCATTTTCACCAGTATTTGACATTAAGGTTTCAAAGAAAAAACAAGGAAAGAAAATAGGAAACCAAAATCCCCGGGATTTAGTCATCTGCGTAGCCTTTTCCAAACTGATGGATCGACTGCTTATCTGACCTCCACAACCCAGTTACTAGGTAATACTGGACCACTTGGTAAGACTGGTTATCAGACTTTCGGGCTTCTGACAACACGTAACGACTATCAAAGATCAACAAATGACAGCCGGGACCAACGGCTTATCGTGCTTTTCGAGGCACGGAGGAGTCTTGGTATGTAAAGATGGTCACCTATCCACGAACTAACCGCGCCAAGCGTACAGCTTAACCTGATCGATCGACCCGTGCAGCTGTTATTACTTAGCCACAAGCCCCTCACCCCCGGGATTTAGTGTCGTTGCAAATAAACTATAAAGCAAAGATAACCCTTACCTCTTAAGATTCGAAGAATGAGAAGGACAGCAATAAACAAGAAGTGGCTTCCGAGCCTCTTCAGCACACGCAGCCATAGGTGTGAGCACATTTGTGTGAACTAAGCCGAAGAGACGTAGCCCTTCGGCTACTAGTAACGCTGCCTGCATTGCTGATGCCGCATCTAGGACAAAATAATATCGAAGTGTTCAAAAGTATTGAGAAGATGAAACCATTTTATAAGTATCTACATTACCGTAAATAAACATAATGTATTTTTAACCAACTTCAAAAAACCGGCCAAGTGCATGTCGGACCACGCACAATAAAGGGTTCCGTAGTTGGGATGAATTTATCTTAAGAACAAACTGAACATTGTAGTTGAAAAACATGTTCTCCCATACATTCCAACTGTAAATGTAAGTTTGTACTCACAATATTGATAGATTTACCATGTTATGTTAAGACCACAGACTTCTTATAGGTTTTCCTGTAATTTACAGATAAAGATCTATTTTTTGTATTTTTTTCAAAATTTTAGGCTCAGTAGTTTCGGAGATAAGGGGGGGGGAATGGCCAATTTTCGTCTATTTTCTTATATAACTTTAAAACAATTTATTTTAAAATTATAAAAAAAATATATTTGAGACCCTTATAGTAAGCCTTTTTATTTGACATGCCACATGGACCAACAAAACTTTTTTTTTTAATTTTCTTATTTGCCCCCCAAAAGTGACCTCTATATTCAAAATTTATTTATTTACTTTACCCGTCCGTGTTTGGGTCACAGAAATTCATATGTGTACCAAATTTCAACTTAATCGGTCCATTAGATTCGGAACAAATTGGCTGTGACAGACGGACAGACAGACAGACAGACAGACAGACAGACGGACGGACAGACAGACAGACACACGAGTGATTCTATAAGGGTTCCGTTTTTTCCTTTTGAGGTACGGAACCCTAAAAAGGAGGAGATTATATGTTCGTCTGTATGTACCTATGTTTTTTTATGTATTTATTATATTTACGTCAATTGTGGACTGATTTTGAAATAGAAAAAGTTTGCGCGGTGGTCACATATATATTTTATAAACTTTGCTTGGGTAGTTTTTGAGTTAGCTTCGATAGTACGCATTTAATACACTTCGTGTATCTTGATGTTCATCAAGATACATACATAGAGACATAGTCTAAACAGTGTTTAGACCATGCAAGTCATTTGTTGCTTAATTTTATGGTATGCAACACGCAAGAAACTTGCATCGTGTTGGGGCTTTACACTGCTTGTCTACCGTACAACGTCAACGGGACGTCAAAATTAAGAAACGAGATTATTCGAACCGAACGTGACGTCCCGGTGATCATTTATCGCTCTATGTGGCGGTGGAAAACAGCCTTATGCCCGTTTTCACCAACCCTAGGTGACACTTAAATTAATCTCTAAATATTATTGCACTGTTGGATTTTCAACTCGGAGCTGTTAAGCCTAGCGTTGAAAATTGTACTTTTATTTAGAGATTCATTTAAGTGTCACTTAGAGTTGGTGGGACACAAACACAATAGAAGTTTTATTATTGTTACGTCTGGGGGCGTTTTTTAAACTACACCTAGGGATAAAACCACATTTCACCATTTATATTTAAATCTCTTGTGTAGGGGGTGTGCCTATTGCCATCAATCGGGCACTAATCCAGACACCGGGCTGCCACTGAAAAATTCCTAATGGTAAAACCCAATAACTATTTGCCCGGCAGGGGATCGAACTCAAGACCTCATGCTCAGTAGTAGCGCTTGCGACCACTAGACCAACGAGGCATTAAAACGAGGGTTGCAATAATACGATAATCGTTGAGTTGCACGAAAACAACATTATTTTAACGGTGACTTTAAATTCATGTCATCTCTTACATTTTGTATCAAAAAGAAAGTGACAGCAACAATTTTAAGTCTTCGAACTAATGTTGGTTTCATAAAACTCACCGAATATCAACAAACTGTGTTTTTCTTTTGTTTTCAGATGCCTATCTAGAAAATTGCAATAATTAAGTACCTACTCGATATTTTCCGCCTGAAATAACCTGCTTATATCTGCCGAGATGAGATCAAAAGCAATCTTGTTAGCTTATAAATATGCTTATATACGAGTAGCAACGCCATTTACTGTAGAGCCTGCATCCATTATAAGTTGCAATCTTTATGGTCTGCTGATTTCGGGATCGATTGAAGTTTCTTGTGAAAGCTGGTAATCAAAATGCAATCGAGTAGGTAAGTTTTTTAATTACATCACACTAATATTATAAAGGCGAAAGTTTGTGAGTGGTGTGTGTTTGTATGTTTGCTAATTCTTCACGCTCAAACGGCTGGAACGATTTAGATGACATTTGGTATGTAGATAACTTATACCCTGGATTTATATTAGATTTATTAACACATAGATTACTTTTTATCCCGGTCTACGCGGGTGAAACCGCGGGCGCAGCTAGTAATATTCTGAAGCAAACTAATGCACTCGGTATTAGTTTGCAATGCCAATAGCTTATAATGGAATGGTAGATACTAATACAGGGTGTCCCGTGATTAATGAATAACCTCCTAGGGGATCATTGTACTCATCATTATGAACAACTTTTACTATGGGACCAAACCAGCGGGGCAATTGCGTAACACACTATTAATCGGACTTGGTTTAATTTGGACAGTTCAATAACATTCATTGCGTTATTTACGTTGTCGAGATGACAAATTTTTCTAACATAAGAAGCAATGGATTAGCAATTTGCTTTAAAACTATTCAGATGTTGATTGATAGTGTGTTACGTAATTAGGGTGCTTAAATCACAAAAAAAAAATTGCTGTTCCTTACATTTTAACGAGTTATGCGAACATAAATGTTGGGAACAGCTGATTTTTTTTTCGCAATCACAGGTTTGGTCCCATAGAAAAAGTTGTTCATAATGATGAGTACAATGACCCCTTAAAAGGTTGTCCATTAATTACGAGGCACCCTGTATATGGGAAAAGCTTAATTACATAACAATTTAAAAGGTGGAAAAATGTTTTATCCAATCATTCATCAATTGACGTTAACATAAACGAAGTTAATTATTGGATTATATTATTATTTTTGAGTAAGAAAAATAAAACCCCACACTAGAACTAGAACCAAGGCAATAATGTATTTCAATAGAAAACTAATGGTTCCTTTCAGGCCGCAGAGTGATTTCTACCCACAAGACGGGCTTTAAAAAACGTACCACTTTAAAGCCGGATTGTAAAATATAAACTCCGTCTCAAAAACCGTTTGAGCTGCACAATAATATCCAAAGAGCCAATATTCAGCACAGTCAACCCAGGATTGCTATTGTAGAATTCAGGAATATTGAATATTCTAGAATAATGTTTGTGGTAATTAGTCGTGTCTTTATATAATAGATAGATAGTATATACTCTTTATTATGCACACCATAAAAATCTTCTTCTATCTATGTAAATATAAAGAGAAGTCCTGACTGACTTACAGACGCCCAGCCCAAACTCTTGAACGTAGAGAGCTGAAATTTTGCACAGAGGTTCCCTTTATAATGTAGACAAGGAATAAGGAAGAAATTCCCGGTATGAATATCCACGCAGGCGAAGCCGCGGACAAAAGATAGTTACAGATACAAATGTTGAAAACATAAGGGTGATACAATAGGTGGTCTTATAACAGACAACATTTGGATGGATTAAGCGGAGAAGGAGAGACCATACTGTAGGCAGTCAGTGGTACCAGTGGTGGTACCATTTCCATATACAATAAATACACACACACATACACTTTTTCTTTGTAGCTAAACCATTACGAAGTGGTGGAGGGCGGGCGTTTTGCGGGACTGTCTTATGTAATTTTGACGTTCGAAATGTCAGCCTATGTCAGTGTCATGTCAGCCTACTTTGAATAAAATAATGTCTTTTGATAAATATAAATAGGTATCATAACCAACTCAACTGTTACAAACAAATAAGGTTCCGTACCTCAAAAGGAAAAAACGGAACCCTTATAGGATCACTTCGTTGTCCGTCTGTTTGTCAGTCTGTCAAGACCCTTTTTTTCAGGAACGCGTGGAGGTATCAAGTTGAAATTAATATCAAATACGTAAGTCTATGGTCCCTTGGAATTCTAAAAAAATCAAGTTTTTAAGTCAATGCAATAAAAAATACGCCAATTTATGCGTCTTTTTTAGTCCTTCAATTTAAATGATCTAACTGTACTTATACTAAAAAATTGCATGTCATTATGTTATGATTAAATATGTTAAGCTGCTACTATTGAGGTAATATGTACTTTAGTATATATTACACTTCTGGACACATCTTTTGGCCCACCTTGTATTTTCAGTTTCGTTTGGTCCTAGCTAAAATTTTATATTAGGTCGAGCAAAAAGTTTTTATGCAGTTTTGAACCTGGCACATTCACAATTTCATTCAATAGTCTTTTTTTGAATTTCGAACACAGAATTTAAAGAAACAAAAGACAATTTGGAGCCTGTTTGTTGATATCAAACAATCGAATACTAAGAAAACTTGGTTTTATTGGTTTACTTGGATTTAATTCTTGAAAAAGTGATTGATATCTTTGGTTTTGCAACAAACATTACTTATTCTTAACATTAAGGTGAGGTTCTATCAATAATCTATGGATACTTCACCTGAAGTCGCCGCCCAAGCTGTGGCACTTATTCAGGCCGGACACAGCCAAAGAAACGTGAGTGCTCAACTTAATTTAAGTCGATCTGCGGTCCGAAATGTTTATCGGAGGTACCTAGAGACTGGCGGCTTTGTTCGTCGCCAAGGAAGGCCACGATCTCGGGTCACAACTGAAAGACAGGATCGATTCATCGTGACGACCAGCTTGAGAAATCGTCACCTTACCTCCATTGAGATACAAAACCAACTTCACGACTTCCACGGAGTATCTGTGAGCGCTCGAACGGTTCGAAGAAGGTTAAAAGAACGCGATATGGTACCACACAAGCCAGCTAATGGCCCCAAACTAACGCGAGCCCACCGAACAGCGCGCCTTCATTTCGCACGCAGTCATTTAAATTGGACACAGCAAGATTGGAGCCGTGTACTCTTTTCTGATGAGTCTAAAATTGTGTTACATGGCAATGATGGAAGGAAGAAGGTCTACCGACGTAAGGGAGAGCGTTTCGCACAATGCTGCTTTGATGAGAGGGTTGCTTATGGCGGTGGCTCATGGACTGTCTGGGGCGGTATATCCGCGAGCGGCAAAACTCAACTTGAGGTTGTTACAGGACCACGGCTGCCAACATTAAATGCTGAAAGGTACATTCGTGAGTGCTTAGAACCTCACGTGATACTGCGTGATACCATACGCGGACTATGTGGGCCCAAATTTCCTTTTTATGCATGATAATGCAAGAGCCCATGCGGCCGGCATCGTCAGGGAATATCTTCGGGATGTCAACATCACAGTTATGGACTGGCCAGCCAGAAGCCCAGACATGAACCCTATTGAGCACATGTGGGACGAGCTAAAAAGACGTGTTAGGGCTCGTCAGCCAGTTGCCCAGACGATGCAGGAGTTGAAAACTGCCATAGAAGAGGAATGGGAGATGATCCCTCAAAATTTCATAGAGCGGTTGACAAACTCTATGCCTAATCGTATGAGAGCTGTGGTAGATGCCCATGGAGGCAACACGCGTTATTAAATTAAACCTTTATTTGATAAAACATGTTTTTTATTCAAAAATCAATTGCCTTTAACAAGGCGCATATCCGACTTGTTAGGCGTAGCTCCATGTCGTATGGTATTCTGAATTCAAATTTAAAACAATACGATCGAAAAAGATGGTAAAATGTATCAGGTTTAAAACTGCATCAACAGTTTTTGTTCAATCTAGCAATCATATTTCGGTAGGGGCCATCGAAACCTAAACTCTAAGGTGGGCCAATAGATGTGTCCAGAAGTGTATTACCTTAATGGATGCTACTATATTACCACTGTAAGAACTTTTGTAACCATATTTATCTGCAAATAAATCTTTGACTTTGACATATTTTGATACTCGCGGGTAAATCAAATCTATAGGGTACTTCCTGTTATCCTAGAATCATGAAATTTGGCAAGAAGCAAGGCCTCACAGCACAAGTAAAGGAAAAAGTCCGAAAATTGTCAATTTGTAATTTAATCACATAATTTTTTTTTTTTTTGGATTAAGTACAGTGTTAACTTTGTTTTTGTGATACATTTTTTTCAACTACTTCCGTAGTTCCCTTCATTGTGTGTGGTCCGAAACGCACTTGTCCGGTTTTTTTTTTCATGCTTTCGATAAAAATATAATATAATTACATATCATAAACTTACCTGTTACTGTCTTCACAACCACCTCCTCATAGGTGTCTCCTTTCTTGAAGACTCCTTTGTAAACTCTGCCAAAGGTTCCTTCATGGACGAGAATCTCTAGTCGGATGTTGGAGCGAGGAGTAGTCAGCAGACGCAGCTGTTCTGCCGGGTCGGTGATTCGGTCCTTTGTAATTGTTTGCTGCAAATAATGTACCGTTTAGTATAAATTGCCTATTTCTGCAGAAGTCAAACACGTTACAAAAGTCATTTTTCATTAGGAGAAAATAGAATAGAATACTCTTTATTATGTACTATGGGCCAAAGTTCCGCATGATCACCGATAATCGCACGGCTCACGACTCGATCGCACAATGTTCGATTGTCACTAGCTGCGCTCTCACAAGAATATTTTCTTAAGTGAGCATGCTTAAGTTTTGTCCATAGTACCTACACCATATAGATTCAAGATAGGACGGATAAGACGTATGGACTTCTACCCTATCCTCTGCGAACAAACAGATAAACAGTCGTAACGAAAAGAGCAGTGGTCTAAACCTAAACGGTTTACTAATTAGGTTATTTCGTTAGATTTGTCACCTTTTACGCCAATAATTCTCAGAGTATTTCTAATCGTATGTCAATTAGGAAAATCGAACATTCTGGAACAGTCCTGCTTTATTTACTTAAGCTACGGCTTCCTAGAAAAGTGGTTACCGGCCGCAGTGATTGCTGTCATGAAAATGATGGCAGTTGAAAAAGATTAAAATCGTTAGATTCGCCCTACCGCGTCAAAAGATAGTCGCGTTTCTGTTTCGGTTTGACACCTCTGACACACAATGATGCAGTGAGGAAATGCTATTTAATAAATGTATGAACTCACTCTTCTCAGAATGGACACTTTTTCGCATGTAGGTATATGGTGAGGGTAAATCTAGCGACTGTGTTCAACAACGAAAATTCCCGAAATCAGCAAGTCTATAACAAGGCTACTCTAAAAAGTGCCATAGAACTGCATATCCAGTTAGTGCAGACGCGTAGTTGGAGACAGGCGCACTCACATAATTGCATTGAGTTGTTATAACGCTTTCTACTTTATTGTATGTCACCTTTTAATATATTTTACATGATCAACAGATGTAAAGGAGGATGCTGGAAATTTCACGTTCTCAGTTCATATTTTAAATAGTAAGCTTGAATTTTACTTTCTACTGCCGTTAATAGTAATTTAATAGAATCACACTCATTAAAAGTTAAAACTTAGAGCAATGCTTTTTTTCACATCTTCTCTTCAACAATATAAAACTACACAGAAAACTCCTCCGAATCAGCAAGTTTGTAGCACGGCTACTCTAAAAAGTGCCACAGAACTGCATATCCAGTTAGTGCAAACGTGAACTAGACGAGTCTTTAGTTAGACACAGGTGCGCTCACATAATTGCATTGAGCCGGACAGCGTCCAACGATATCCTTAATCTAGTTTGCAAGGTAGTAGCTAGCTTTGCAATAGGTGTTGAAGTGAAGCGATTTTGTCGGAGTGCTTTGATAGTCCAGGCGAAGGAAAGATAAATAATGCTTTAATGAAAAGAGTATGTCAACGAAGCTTGGGGATGGTGGCATTGTTTAACAGGTTCACGCGGGGTAAACGAGACAACAATGAAAGTTTTATTTTTATTACGGCTATAGCCGTATAGTGCTAAGGTAGCCCGCGAAATTTTTTTTTTTGTACGATTTTTGTAATTTGCAGCTCCGTGTTTGGGTGTATGTTAAATACAGCTCGACAGAAAAGAGTAGAAAAAATGGGGCGCTACTAGCCATACATTTTAAATTTAAACTTTAAAAACCATTTTCTGACAAAAATTTAGATAGTATTGTTAATTTTAAATCAATCTAATCGTTGGGGTTGAAACCCTTGGGCCGTGGGGTCCGAGTGCTCATAGTTTGTTCAACGAAATCTCCAAACGGCTGGTTGACACATCCCGTGACCCAAGGGCTGGCTTTTACCTTGGCCAGCGGCTTAGCATTGCCATACAACGTGGCAATGCCGCCAGTCTCTTGGGTACTTTAATATTCGACAGCGATGTGGAGGAATTTTTCGACGCCATATTTTAGTTTTTTAATAGTTTTAGTTATGTTAGTATATAATTTTGTTATTTTTAGGTTATGTTTACAGTTAAATGTAAATGATGTGTATACTATTTAATAAAAAATGTATTTAATCGTTGTCATGCACATTTCTTGCCTGATATAACACGGACTGAGACAACAAAGATTAAAAATGAGTTCCGTTACTAGACTTTTTTGCCAGACTGTCAGTATAATTCGCGACCGTAACTAATATCTATTTACAGAATTATAATCATTAGAATCAGTAATACAACTCCATAAGCTAGTATAATCCTCAAATGTAAAGATTTCATGGATTATACGAACTTAGAGCGTTGTATTGATGATTTCAATGATTATAATTCTATAAATACAGATGTGTTACGGTTGCGAAATGTATTCAGATCAATATACGACCTGATAGTGACCTGCAAATTGCAAAAAACGTGAGTAAATTGGAATTTCGGGGGCTACCCTGGCGCTTTCGCCTTAAGTAAGGTTTGAGCACCTGAGTAATAGTGTAATTTAGATATATTTTAATGTACACCAGAATTATATTCATAACAAAAAATTAATTAAATACTACAAGGCATGCAATGGGCGGCTTTATCGCTTTCTGCGATCTCTTCCAGGCAACCTTGGAATTGACATTGATTGCGGGGACATAAAATGGGTTTATTGGTCCAAATGTTGTAATTAATAATGTGACATGACAGGCTTCTGTTAAAAAATATATATTTTCACAATCACTTTATCGAATAAAATAAAAATCAATAATTTATTCGTTCACAACCGTTCTTTTCAGTCCTACAAAAGTCCCAATTACGAAATAAAATTTTCGTTAGAAATCCTTCGACTATAATTTCCCTAGCTTTGTATCCAAAACCGTCTCGTTTAATAAGAAACTTCTTATTTACACCTCCGTTCATTAGCGATCCCTCCTTAGTGAGGAACTGAGGATACTAATTCATATTTCGTGCTAAAGACTTTCAACGGTGCGATAAATTCGTGGACAAAGGGGATTGCAAATTAAAAACTCGCTTCCTTGCCAAGTCCAATAATGAAACGACTAATATTGATGGAAGAGACTAGAGCGTGGAATTGTGGATAGTTGGGGCGTGGTTGCAAGGTTTGATGTTTTTTTTTTTTCTTATTTCGTGATAGTTCTCCTTTTACCTAGATATTTTTGTTTTTATAGGAAGAGTGATGAGAACGATGTCGAAAATAGTTAAATATTTTGTATTAGCTAACAATGTTTTTAGATACATTAAATTGATAAGAGACTAATTATTTTTTGTTGCTGTTTTTTCTTCTTTTTTTTTTTAATGTTTCATTTTTGTTTCTATTTATTTTACAATATTAGTATAACTGTCACAAATGAACAGTTCACCTCCTAGTGATTAAGGTTTTATTTATTAATAGTAAACTGTGAACAGCGCTGTGGGCTACATTATTACTTAAGTTATTTATGTTTTTCTATTGTAATATTCCATTTTGTAGCTGTTTGTTGTTTCTACTTAATAAAATAAAAATAAAATAAAAATAAAGAGTATTATAGTCGATAATGTTTACCACATTACTTGTGTGGGATAGCGGTTAGATAGAAGATCAGTATTAATTGTCTAGTAGGTACCTATGTATCGTAGGTATTATTTAAATATATCCATTTAAACTCCGTTTATAAATAAATACATAAGCGGAATTTATAGTACTTTATTAAGTTATTCTACCACCTGATTTGATCCAAAAATATGGGAAACTATTTTCAAACAATTTTTGTACTAAGCAGGTATCCAATTATGATAATACAAAAATGTATTATGTAAACAGTAGGTAAGTATTTGTTTATTTGATTTTTTTTTTTGAGTGCCGTTTGCGTAAACGAGTTTATTGCTGCTCTCTTGCGCTTACCGTGACAAATTGCAACAGTGAAAGTGCTCCAGATTCTGAATGTAGTGCGATATTTAGCAATGTTAGTCACCAGCTCCGATAGCCGTGATCGTCTAGTGGTTAGGACCCTACGTTGTGGCCGTAGTAACCCAGGTTCGAATCCTGGTCACGGCAGTGATACACTGTCGCGGCGGAGCATTTCTTTTTGAAAATTTTGGTATATTTTTCGCTATTTTCTTGTAATAATTAAAGAAAATTTAGAACAAATAAATGAATAAAAATTAAATGTCAAGACATCAACAAATGCAGATAATTTTAGGTGTTTTAAGTTTTAGAAGATTATTTTAAGAATGCGAAAAATGTAATAAAAAATGTCGGCATTTTCACTCAAACTTGGATGTAAGTATTGTTACTTACTCGAACTACGAATAATTAATTTAAAATTTACCAAAAAAACATCTGTTATTTTACCTAAATAGGTACTTACTATCGAAGAAACGGATGTTTATATTTTTTACGGTGTTAAAAAATGAACTCTAAAATAATTAAAAACATCTATTCCGTACATTTTGACGAGCCATACGAATATAAATGTATACAACATCTGATTTTTTGTTGTGATTTTAAAGTTGTTCCCATAGAAAAAGTTACTCAGTTCAATAGTCTAAAGCACTCCTTAAAATTTTTAGAGTTAATTTTTTAACACCTTATATGTATATAAGGTGTGTGTCTTTGTTTCGGTGTACCGAAATAAAGACTATATTATAATATTCTTGCTTGCAGCGCTCGGCCGCTATAGTAGCGCTTGCTAACAGAATGATGTGGTCATAGTGTGCACAGGATTTTGTTTTCAAATTGGTCAAATGTAAGTTTTCTCGATGGTACATATATATTTAAGACATGCATTTTTTAAACAAAACCTAATTCACAAATTAATTTTGTTCGTCAATCTAATTTTCAAAGTAAACTAGTCACATCTAGACGTAATCTAAGTCTGTTACCAATACTTGCCTAAGAAGAGCGCTAATTGCATTACGTTTGTATCACCTGCAGGGGAGACGGGGTAACTCTGGGTAACTCGTCTTAAATTGGATTCTTAATGAGGTGGAGGGCTCGTTTTATGCACGATTCCTTCGCCCTTGTAATGCAGAAGACTTGTAAGGAACAAGGTGTTGGTGTGACGAATATGCTTTAGGGTAGAGGGCGCTTTTTGGTTTATTGCGGTAAAATATATTTAAATTTTCTGGGATTATTTGATGAAAACCACAATTTTTCAATTACTAATGATAGAGGAATTAAGTATATAGGGTTATTTTAAATTGGCTAGCTTTTTTTTAGCTTTTTTTTTTTGGACTTTAGTCCACAGACGTGATAGGCATCGATTATTTGAACGTGATAAAACAAAAAAAAAAAAAATTATTTGATAAATTTTTTTGGGGTCATCGACTGCAATTTTTGTAGTCACTTCAAATATCATAATTTTTTGCATTTCATAGCCCAATTCTCGAGGAAGGCTATGGGCTATTTAAAATCACGCTAGGACCCCTCAGAAGCCGAGCAAAAAGAAAAAATGTCTGAAAGCTAAGCGAAAACAAAGTAAAGATTTACAGCTATAAGATATATTTTATTTAAAACAAGATATACGCAGACGAAGTCGCGGGGAGAAGCCATGAGAACATTCGACAAAGCGTGGTTTCTACAAAGTACTGTCACTTCATCCATTGCAGAAGTTTAACAGGGCCAGCTAGGTATTACAAAAGCAACTAAGTATAAAACCAAATTAGAACCAAAAACTGTATTTTTTTGTTGGGAGTAAATCTAGCACATTTAATTTATTAATTTCTGCAAAGAAATAACAAAAACCTTCGGTAAGGTGTTCAATAATAATTAACTTTCAAGAACTTTTCACAAATCAAACAAACAATTCAACAGCATTTTCCCACCTAACCTCAAAAATAAATTACTAAATTCCGAGCATGTTTACCTCTTAGGAAAAAGACTTGAGGGTTCCACCACAATTAATTCCGTACTCGGTTACCTCCGTACGACGTATGGTGCCATTAAAGTGTTTGCGGATTGTTCAGGCAGAGATCAAGAGTAACCCCGTAATGTGGGTTAATTTATCTGGGAGAGTGGCTGAATTTAGTGGGGAACTGGGAAGTGGGGAAATGATGCGGAGTTTAAGGCATGGAATTAAATATGGGTGTACGTGGAGTGGAACGTGGTTTCTAGGGGTATCAGTGTTTGTCTCTTAGTTAAGGGGAAATCGCCAGGGTAGCCCGCGAAATTCCAATTTTCTTAATTTTTAGGGAACCGTAGGTAGCTCAAAAGGAAAAAACAGAATCCTTATAGGATCACTTCGTTGTCCGTCTGTCTGTCTGTCGCCCCTTTTTCTCAGGAACGCGTGGAGGAATCAAGTTGAAATTAATGTCTATGGTCCCTTGGAGCTCTAACAAATGAAGCTTCTAAATCAACGCAATAAAAAAATACGGCCATTTATGCGACATTTTTGATACCCGCAAGTAAATCAAAACCTACAGGGTTACTTACCGTTGACTTAGAATCATGAAATTTGGCAAGAAGCAAGGTCTCATAGCACAAGTAAAGGATAAATCCGAAAATTGTTAATTTCCAATGCTCCGGGACTGTAGACCCACGTATTTGATATTGATTTAACCTTGATACCTCCACGCGTTCCTGAGAAAAAGGGTCTTGACAGATTGACAGACGGACAACGAAGTGATCCTATAAGGATACCGTTTTTTCCTTTTGAGGGACGGAACGCTAAAAATGTCTGACTCTATAAAAATTTTTCGGTAATGATAACGATTTGATCCCTTGCATCCTGTAAACGGAGAAAGCCAACCAAACCTGTTTAGGTAAAAAATAGATTCACAAACACTCTTCCAAACCAAAGAAAGTCAACGCGATCACGTTACCAAGCTATTGTGATTGACGAAAATAAATCAATTAATCAATAAATAAATAAATAAGACCTCTATTCTAAATCGCTGTCGCCTTTACCTCATACTCTGACGTTAATAGTCTTCGAGACCGGCAATAAACTAAAATTTACGCCAACACAAAACTAATTTATTATCCGGTGAATTCAAAGGAACATTTACCAACGGTGCCAAATGTCTTTATTAGGTCACGTTTGTCATACTAATATCACACGTACACGTATATTATTAGAAACTTACTATTGTTTTAAAAAAGAATTGTGTTCGTAAACAACACAGTGAGCGTACTATGAAAGTTTTCTTCTTTTGAAGTGAAAACTTCTTTAGGCGCATTGAGCGATTTTGGTACGAGGAAATCTTACGGGTTCGCATCACCGCGTTACCACAATACCGCGATACCGCGACACTGCGTTTAAGTTTTCACTTCTATCGGCACCTCCATGACTAAGCTGTCAAAAAAAATAAAAAAATGCTTATTTTTTTCAACCTGTATTGTCTCACTGCTAGGACCTATAGCTTGAGAGCAGTGGTGGCCCAGTGGTAAAGGCCCCAACTTACGAGTTGTAGGTCGTGGGATCGAACCCAGGCAGGCGCTTTACTTTGTGTAAATAATCACTGCTCTCAAAACGGTAAAGAGAGATAATTATCGTTAGAAAATTGGCATGTCCTACAACCAAAAATTCAAAGACATGTGACATCTACCAACCGAACTGGGCCCGCGTTGTGGATTACAGCCGACTCCTTCTCACAGAGAGGAGGCCTGTGTCCCAGCAGTGGGAAAGCTATAGGCTGATTATGCTGTTGCTTAAACTGTAGTTCGCAGCTCGGTGGCGGCGTTTTGTGGCTGCAGCGTGTGTCCCGTGTGGGGCAAGGCTTATATAATATAATATACTAATTTACGGTCATTAAGTTAGAAGCATAGTTCCATTACCAACTTTCAATATCCTTGCATGTCTAGACAAAAAGTTGCAACTGCAATCGGCATTGTCATTCTTTCATTGTTAGATCTTTTCGAAATACCAAACTATCTTGCACGATGTCTGTTAGCAAGTTTTATTGCACAAATTGAGGTCCACGACTAACTTGCACTGCGTGAACATTCACAAACAGTTGGTCGGCTTGGCTTGCGGTGAGTTTGACCAAGTAGGTACCTAGGTATAAGCTAAACTTCTGCAGTCACCATTTTGTTTAAGCCCTACATCAGACTATAAGACTCTTGCCTATGTGTCGCCTTCTCTGGGCAATCTCCTATAAACGCATCTGAGTCGCCACGCCATCACCAGCGTTTCCTAGGCCTGCCTCAGCAACGACGTCTGTCTTGTGGCACCTACAGACTGACTGTGCGACGACACTGGCCCATCTGTCCCGATGTATTCTATGAAAGTTAATAAAAACCGGCCAAGTTAGTGTCAGACTGAATTTATCCCAAAAACAAACTTAACATTGTAGTTAAAAAACATGTACATATATTACATCGTTATACTTACGTCACGGTCAATTCTGCAACTGCAATGTTGTTTATAAGGTTTTCATTTATTTACGACTATCAAAATGTGTCGCGTAAATGGCCGTATTTTTTTTTTGCGTCGACTGTAGAAGCTTGATTTCTTTAGAGCTCTAAGGGCCCGTAGACCTACGTATTTCAAATTGATACCTCCACACGTTCCTGAGAAAAAAGTGTTGACAGACTGACATACAGACAGACAGGCAAAAACGGAACCCTTACAGAATCACTTCGTTATCCACGAAGTGATCCTGGGTTCCGTTTTTTCCTTTTGAGGTATGGAATCCCAATAATGGAAAATATTTTCTGTAATTTCTGAAAATTAAACATAGAAAAATTATAAAAGCTGCTATTGAGCTGCGTTGCGCCTCTAGATAGGAGATATGTGGGTTCGAATATTATGTATATTATATTGTGTTGGCTGAAGAAATTGTTGAGTGCCTTTTACAATTTTTTTTCCTGTTATCTAAGTACTGTAACTGCTCTTAGCAGATAATAATAATATAACTCCAGTCCATTTTAAATAATATTTTATATTATTACTGAACAGTTTTGATGTCTAAACCTGTCTTTGTTTGAATGTGTAAATGCGTAGTTCAGTAAACCGTGCCTAAAAACCACGTATTAATCTTCAAATAATAGCCATTCGTAATTTTGGATGGCAGCTAACCACACTATCCACAAATGGTACAAAATTGGCCACATTATTGACGAAATGGTGCTATTACGTTAGTTACATAATACTTAATTATCAAACGACTGTGTGTTGTTTGCACAGCCAAATGTGAATTAGCATAATTATACCTAATTTAATTAATACGCTAACATAATTAGTTAATTGTTAATTCACAGGCTTTATGTCCGAATATCAATTTGAATGCATAGGTTAAAGGCTCCTTCAAACAGGCGCGATACGCGACGTGAATCGCTCCCGATGGCACCGCTCGTTGCGCGACACGCGGTGTTTTTGTGTCGCATGCGATTCGTGTCGCGTGTCGCGCCTGTTTGTAGGAGCCTTAAATCAGGTGAAATTGGATGAGAACAACAAAGTACCTACTAGTAATTGTCACAATGGACACCATCCTCTAAAGATGGCAAGCAGGTGTTTAAGTACTATCTTGGGTAATAAAAAATATTAATCTAATGACAGTAGTCTCCGAGACTTTTACAAAATGATCTCTCCAAGATTCTTACTTTGCAGCCTTATAAATAATAGCTTGAAGTCATATACTTTGTTAGCTGTAAGCCACTAATCAATCTTCCTAGCCTTTTCCTAACATGTTGGAGTTGGTTTCCAGTCTATCCGGATGCAGCTGAATACCAGTACTTTGCATAGAGCGACTGCCTATTTGACGTCGTTGGGTAACATGATACCTCTTGTTGTCAGACTTTCGGGCTTCTGACGACCCGTAAGACTGTCAAAAATCTACGAATGATAGCTGGGACCAACGGCTTAACGTGCTTTTCGAGGCACGACGGGGTCTCGATATGTAATGGATGGTCATCCATCCACGAACCGACCACGGCAAGCGTAGCTTAACCCTTCGGTCGACCCGTGTGGCTGTTATCATTTAGCCGCGAGCCCCTTTTATAAGCCACCAAAACACCATAAAATAAATAAAATACATACATGTTTAACAACTGTATGCTTTAAGTTCAGACTAAATGAAAAACCAAGACAGCGCTGCGAACAATACAGTGATGCATTCGCAAAACTACACCTCGCTGTGTGCATACACGCTCACACGCACACATTTACACCAAACTCCAACTAAACTACACCACACTAAGTGCACACATGTTTACGAAACTGGCCTCGCGTCACTGTTGACAGCGCTGTCTTGGTTTTATATTTGATCTGAGGCTTCATGTTACCAGCATGGTATTTGGCTATTGACAATAAGTTATCCTATTGCTGTCAATCATAAGATCACAAGCAGTCAAAACTTTGCGTTAAAACCTAGCGTTATTTATTATTGCAGTAGTTATCTATTTTTGTAATAATTCATAGCATGGCTCTGAATCATACATACGTGCATAAACTCACGCCATCTTCCCAAGGAGGTAGGCAGAAACTACAGAACGCCACCTGCTACGATCCTAACATATTCCTTTTCCCTCAGTTACGTTCATATACTCGTATCTGGTCATACACGCACATAATTAGGTTCAATTATTTCAAATTTTAATTCTGAATCACCACTCCCAAAATACAGGTCCAGGTCTAGTTTGGGAGTAGCATCAGGTTTCTTCAATACAGAATAAATGTATGTTCGAATATGACATTCGGTTTGATTGTTGTATTCTTCAAAATGCATCTTATAGAACACACACAAAAAAAACAGTCAAACAATTTATTTTTTATAGTGTGTTCTATAAGATGCATTTTATAGCACACACTAAGCTGAAGGCTAGCTAGGACAATGGCCGAGTGACCGCATCTCATCGCTGGCGCCAGACTGACACGGACACTAGTCAGTTTTCCTAAGCGACATGCGTTTTAAAAAGTGAGAATTAGTGGCCGCTGTTAGCTCGGATCTGCTCTACCTAAAACTCTAAGTACCTAGAAAAAGTGTTCTAAATTCGGCTGGATGGAGTTCGGATTTAGTACGCAACCCGTCAGTCAATACAAATATCAATACGAGCACTTTGGGCTGTCATTACTATAATTTGGATCAAATGAAGTACGCAAGCAGTGTGACTTGTGACGGCACTATTGTAGTACCGTCACTAGCACAAACATTTATACACTTTATGCGATTTTTTCTTGGAATAAGGAGTGCAATTTTCAAATAAGAACTATTTTGAATAGTATGTATTCCAATATGAGAATACAGAGTATATGAGTTGAGTCGTGAGTATATGAGTTTTTTCATATGAGTGTTCGTGACTGTAAATCCTTTATGTAGATTTTTTTATGATTTTTTAGGGTTCACGTACGGATCATCTTTTTATTATTATCATAATTCATAGTTCATAAAATATACTAACACTTACTTGTGACACATGCGTGAGATTCGATGCAGCGTAGTACGACACTCTCGACTCTGGTTTAGCGTACACGTGTTCTCCTATGTGCGTGGTCGCATACGGAGAAGGTGACCTTCGACTGCCTGTGAATAAAGATGTTGATTGATTAATATCTGTTGCTATGAATGACGTCATGGTTGGTGACTGTTTCAAGGCAAGATAGCGAGCAGATAAACTTAAAAACCGGCCAAGTGCGTGTCGGACCACGCACATTGAAGGGTTCCGTAGTTGAAAATAATTTATTTCAAAGAACAAACTTAACATTGTAGTTGAAAAACATCTACATTGATATCAACTGTAAATTTAAGTTTGTAATCGCAAAAAAAAAAAATGTAGTGATAAAACTACAAATTAACAATTTTTTAACTTTTCCTTTACTTGTGCTGTGAGACCTTGCTTCTTGCCATGATTCTATGTCAACGGGAAGTACCCTATAGTTTTTGATTTATTTGCGAGTATCAAAATATGTGGCATAAATGGCCGTATTTTTTTATTGCGTTGACTTAAAAACTTGATTTTTTTAAAGCTCCAAAGCACTATGTATTTGATAATAATTTAAATTTGATACCTAAACGCGTTCTTGGGAAAAAGGGTGTTGAAAGCCTGACAGACAGATAGGCAGACGGACAACGAAGTGATCCCATATGGGTTCCGTTCTTTCCTTTTGAGGTATGGAACCCTAAAAACGATTTAATTCAGTTTGATAAAAAAATTGGTCGAAGCTGGATTATTCACCAAAAGGATGTAAGACCTGACACTAACTTTCATTCTTCAATAATAAACTGACTGGTTTACTTCGAATAAGCTTTTTTTGCACTAAACACAATGTAATGACCAATAACGACTGGTATATATATGAAGAAGTACAGTCAGCAACAAACGTCGATTAACACTTGCAGTTTTTTAATCTTAATTATTGAGCGAAATATATAATTCAAATCGGAACAGAAGTACTTAAAATTTTGAGAAATTAACGAAACCAAAACACAAAACGATTCGATAAACTGTTTTTTTTTTCGTTTAACTGTTAAGAAACAGTTAAACGAAAAAAAAAACAGTTTATCGAATCGTTTTGTGTCAATTTAGATGATGTCAAAAAGTAGCAGTGTTAACCGACTTCTGTTGCTGACCGTACCTACAGATTATCTAGATTTCCAACACACTGTCAAAAGGTGATGGACAAAATACTTATGTTGATGATAATACCTAAAGTCACTAGGCCTAGTGATATATGAATGAAATGAAAATAATAAAACATCTGTTAAACATAAGCAATAAATTGTCTCTATAATTTTCAATTTCGGTTAAGTCTTGGTAAAAATGTTACAAACAGATTTTTACCAAGAATCTTCTTACAGATTTTTGAGAAGAAAATCTTGCTTCCACACTCAAAGTATAATTTTCATTAGAACTGAATCAACCATAACAAGTAATATTATATGACCTCATTCTTTGAAAAAGTTTTCCTTATTTTAAAGAAAATCTCAGAGAATGTGCGGTGTGAATGTAAAGTATAAATCAAGATGGAATTAAATGGATTTCATCAGTGAACAGTCGCGAACGAAATACTTTCGCCATAAATCTGGAAACAAAAGTTATTCAGAAAATTTTATGTTGCTCATTTGAGGGAATATTACCTATTATTTTACTACATTTAATTTTATCATATCTATACAGAGTTTCCTAATTTGTAAACCACAGATATTTAAATAAAACATTAAAATATCCTGTTTAATGGACAAGTTGATATAAAATGCCATGCATACTACCCTAATTATTTTTACAGGAAACATGCATATAATTAGGAAATTTACGAACGAATGTCACTGTAATATTTGTTCCAGAATTTTCGTAAGGAATTTTCCGAGTGAATAATATAAAAATACTAAAGTGAAATTTTATGTGACATTCCGTATGTTACATATTCTCATTTGCTATAAATTCCTTTTTGTTGAGAAATATTTTGTTGGTACTCCGAATGGTCTTGTAGTGTGTTTTATGATAATAATAAAACATATTTTACTTAAAGATAGTAATATTATTAGGTAGGTAACCATTTTTGATTAGGAGTACCTATAGAGGAGCTCATGGCTAAGTAATAACAGCCGCACGGGTCGATCCATCAGGTTCAGCTACGCTTGCCGGGGTTGGTCCATGAATGGGTGACCATCTTTACATACCAAGACTCCTCCGTACCTCGGAAAACACGTTAAGCCGTTGGTTCCGGCTGTTATTCGTGGGTCTTCGACAGTCGGTACGGGTCGTCAGAAGCCCGAAAGTCTGACAACCAGTATTAGCAAGGGGTATCGTATTACCCAGTTAATGGGTTGTGGAGGTCAGATAGGCCGTCGCTCCATATAAAATACTGGTATTCAGCGTATCCTTAATATTTATAAGTTTAGGTTTTTAGAAACGATGGAAGGACTGTGTGAAAGACGATATGGCTAAAAAGGTGGTGACTACGGAGATGAGGAGTAACAGAGGAGTACCTATGGAAGAAGAAGAATGCATGCTACACCGACCCCATATAAATTGGTATAAGGGCAAGAGAATTATGATTTCGATATGTTTTTTAAAAACATTTACTTTAATTTAGAAAAACAATCACATCACATCACATCACACCACACATCACACCACACATCACACCACACACACACATCACATCACACCATCACGTATTAGAGACGTTGAAATTGAAGTCCTCGAGTCAAATCTACCAACAACATATATACAGGAAAAACGTAAAAATAATTTCAAATAATGTTTAGCTTCTAGCTTTCGCCAGAGGCTTCGCCCGAGTGGAGGGCGAAAATTATCCCAAGGGAACGTACTACCGGGATAAAAGTATTCAATGTCCTAATCCAGGGCATGGTCTACCCGTGTGCTAAATTTCATCCAAATCCATTCAGCCTTTATAACGTGAAAGCGTAACAAACAAATAAACAAACAAACTCACTTTCGCATTTATAGAAGGCTGTCGTATTTTGTCACCTCTCTCGCTCAAACAGGACCAAATTTTCAAGAATGTTAAATGAAAATATGCTTTTTTGAAAAATGTAATCAATTAGCGAACTAGTAAATAATATTGATTTAATAGGTAATTATTAAAAACACATTTTTATTGCAGCTTTTATTTAACTCATCTCAAAAACAGACAAGTACTTTTGGAGCTGAGTTTAAATAACACAATAGAAACGTGTTTTTAAAATTAGGTACTGTAGAGGTTTGATGCTTTGATCAGGCCTCGACAATATTATTCTGGCTGACATTCAATCATTCAAATATGGAATGTTTAAAATTAGGTACTGTAGAGGTTTGATGCTTTGATCAGGCCTCGACAATATTATTCTGGCTGACATTCAATCATTCAAATATGGAATGTATTCTATAAAGAAAACGATCTTCGTTTTCTTTGTAGGATGACAGATAGATAGGGATAGATGGGTAGGGCTCCGCGTAGAACCAATTTAGTTAAGGAGTGTGAATTATAATTTATCTGAAGCTTAAAATACAGAATCAGCTCCATTTAAATAGAGTCCCTCTCGTTTTATTATTAATTTAGTAAATCTCCTATTGTGAGGTTCGAGCCCTCACAGTACCTATTAAATTAATATTATTTACTAGTTCGCTAATTGATTACATTTTTCAAAAATGCATCTTTTCATTCAACAATCTCGAAAATTTAGTCCGGTGTGAGCGAGAGAGGTGATAAAATGCGACAGTCCTCTGTTAGGATTACTTACCAAAAGGAAACTTGTGTAAACTAGCAATAGTGGCATAGGACCCTGTAGAACTTGGAGGTCTCCCGAGGGTGTCGAGCCTTAGAAGAACATTCTGATGACTGCCATACGCCGCTGTCGTGTATGACGTGCTGAAAAGAAAGTTAGTGTTAATATTTTTACGTTTTGACTTCAGAAACAAAAACAGAGTACAAAGTCTCTAAGCTGTAAGAAGAAAGAGGTCCCCCTCTTTCTTCTTACAGCTTAGTGATCATGTGATGTCACCTAAAAACTTATGGTGTCAGCTACATAATGCGTTGTTCAGAGGCGGTGACTAATAAAATTTGTACTATCTGACATAATTAATACAGGGTTAGTTTTTAATGACTAGCAAATTTTTCACAGGTTAAAATTTTGCTATGTCATACAATTTGGTCGAGTATATATTGAACTTTTGTATGAAACAGCTGTTTTTTTTAGGTGATTTCAAATTTGGTCTCATAAGAAAAGTTGTTCATATTCATGGGCTGAACACCCTGTGAAAAATTATCTATTCATTAAAACCTAACCCTGTGTCAGATCAGGGCCGGCAGTCTCGACATTCGCTACGTTCTCATAGCGACTTGAAATCGCTCGCTAAGTCCTAATTACATGCTCTGTGGTCCTAATGAGCTCCCCTAGACGGGCAAATGGTAATAGTTCGGTTTTATCAAAGACAATTATTGGCCACTTCAAAATCTTCTTTAATAACGAGGAAAATTGGAGATCATGATTTAATAAAAATAATTGTTTTTCTTGAAAATTGGAAATTCATTACGTAAACCTTATCTTGAAAACATTATTTTTCATGGAAATTCATAGGAAGCCATAGTAACTTGTCAAATATCTATGGACATAAAAATTTGCCTCCTTGCAACACTAAGTCGGTGTCATAGACAACCAATAAGTACCTATATTACTACCCGATTTAAATTACTTTCAATACTATCTTTGATCCACTTCGCGTCCAAAATATTGTTTTGTTTTGTTCTTCATTATGTAGGTACTATTTCTTATAAAATAAAATGACTGGAGGAAGAGAAGCAGATGCAGCTGCAGGCCCGGGTCCGAGCGGCGTCAAGTAAGTACCCGACCTCAAACTACAACACCTTTTTTCTAATCTAATTTGTCGGTTCATTATTGATCGCTTTTTCTATTGACTATTCTAGTCAAACCATAGCCAGTTGAACTCAATGAGTCAAATAATGTTAAGATTTTGAAAAATTGGTTCTAGTTTATTTAAATATTTCAGGCGTAAGCGTTCACCGCGTGTTACGAGTGGCCAAACAGATGCGCTCTTATCATAAGGGTAAACTTATTTTTGAAAACGCTCAAATACATATTTTGATTGCCGCGTATCATATTATTATCAACATACAACATACTGACCTGCAAATTGCAAAAAATGGAAGAAAATTTGAATTTCGCGGGCTACTACTGCGCAATCACCTTAAAATTTGTGAACTTTATAATTAATAATAAAATTAATTATTGTTTTTCTTGAAAATTATAGTGAATATGTAAACCTTATCTTGGAAACACTATTTTTCATGGTTCAAGGTTCAAACTAATAAGTAGCAATAACTTTAAATTGTTAAATAGGATCTCAGGATTTAGAAATTTGCCTCCTTGCAACATTACTGTTCTAATAGCAAGCAAGTATCACAGTCAATCTAAACGTGACATGACATTGGCTAAATGCACAAACCGTGCGAAGCCAAAAGATAAAAAAAAAAAAAAATCACAGTCAATGTGTCAAGGTGAAATCTATAGTTTGATTAGTTGTCTTTGGAAACTATATATTTTGAATAGTATTATTTTCGTATTTTCCTAATAATTGTTTCATCAGTAACAAATAACTTGTCAGCAAATTATATTGCGCGGCTAACACATTTCTGGCTTAAGCGGCGACCTCACTGCATTTATAGTTTCTCATTATAGTACATAATAGCTGCGTAATGATACTTGGGGATTTGTACTACTGTTTAAATACTTTGGATATGGATTGGGATTCTACAAAAAGTTATCCCTAACAAGAGTGTCTGAAGACTGGGAGGCAGCATGAAGTAAGAAGCGGTCCACACCTCGGAAGGCCACATATCTTGGAGGAGATGTAATATATTGAAGGCACGACGTAGAAGAAAACATGTTGAAATAAATGAATAGTGAAAGTTTAAAATTTCATGTGAAAGATTTTTCAATAGGTATGCAACATGCCTCGTGTAAAGTGTCTAGAATGTGGAAACTAGGAGATGATTGTGATAATGGAGATTTAATAAAGTTGAAAACATGATTTGTGGTTGTCATTTATTTTTCAATAAAATAGAATAGAATATTTATTTACATTTGAAACTGAAATCAGTTTTTACAGTTGTGAGGAATCCATGTACATTCTAGCTAATATAGCATGCAAATTTAGTACATTTAAACAAATTACAAAAACTAAATTTCAATTAAGTTAACTTATCCGCTATGAAATCTTGTACAGAATAATAAAAAAACTGTTAGCTGTTTTCTAAATTCCTACAAGGTAGGTCTTTATTATTGTTAGGTATTTTATTATAAATTACAAGTGCCATACAGATACCTAACTAATATTTTTTCTTGAGTATAGAAGTTGAGAATACCGTGCACAAAAATTTCTGATATTGAGATCTCATATCTGTACCACATTGTCTAGTTTAATTTGAGGTAGAAAATTAAAATGTTTATATATAGGTTTTACAAATGCGGCTACTTCCAGGTTGTAAAGTATCAAACAATGGTACCTAGGCATAAGGCAACCAATATTGTCAGCAGATTTACTCTTTTTGATAAATTATGCAGCTTATAAAAGAATTAATAAGTATAACAATTGTATGAAAAGTTAAGTAGGTAAGTATCAAATTATATTGACAGTAGTAAGTCTATACAAAACATTAGTGATGTGAGCACACTTAAATGTTATGAATGGCTTGAACCGCTACCTATGTACTTACACTTTTACAATAATGTCTTCTGGCTGTGACTTCCACATTAACTGGGTGTTAATAATTAAGATCCCTAAAAATTAACATTCACTTTTTCTACTTGACTAGTGTACTTAATTTACATTAATTACTCATGGATACCCGTTGGCAAAAGTGCATGATTTTGGTTTTTGGAGATTTATAATTAAATTATTACTTTCAATCCACTTTATTAAACTCCTGAGTGCATTGTTATTTTCATGTGGATAGGTATGCAACATGTGTCGTATAAACAGTGCCTAGATCTAGATTATTAGAATGTGTGAACTTAGGAGATGATTGTCATACTTTATAGAGATTAAATAAAGTTAAAACATGATTTAGGTAGTTACGGTTGTGTGTTATTTATTTATAAACGAAAAATAGCACGATTCTCACCCTTTAAAGAGATTAATATAATAAATGAACGAATGCTATGAATATCGGCGACGACGCTTTCGCACTTAGTATGTTGAGTAGGTATATTCCGAACCTATAAGTGGACGTAAAAGCCTCATCGGTACAAACCCATCTTCGAGCCCGATCCGTATAATTTATGTTTGTATTGACTTAAAAACCAAAACATTTGGTAAGTACCTATAGTTTACAATTCGCTACCAACCGAATCACTTAGCGGGCTCTCAAAATTGGTCGCTGACTGTAGTCGTACACATTACGAAAATCATAGAGATTCGGTTAAATATAGATGACAATCGATAACTTTGAGTTTCAAGGCTACCAAATATCGTGACATCCGGATCGTTAGGACTTTGCTACTAACACGTGATTTTTGTGGTGGGTCGTAGTCAATTATTTTGACGACAAAACGCTGCAGTTTTCCATAAAACGAAAACCAGTCGTCAAAACGGTCCTCGTCGCAACTGCTTTGAAACTGAAAATGATTGTTTCATGCTTGTCAAACCATTTTGGCTATCTAGGGACCCCATTACGACTTAGCGAGCGATTTCAGTCGTTCAGGGGTCTCTACGAATGTCGAGACTACCGGCCCAGCTGTCCAATTATGTTAAGTGACAGTAATCAGCCACCGTCTCTGACTGAACAACGCATAATATGCATTGTTTAATTTAATTTCAACATTGACCTAATAGGTAGTATTACCTGACGTAATAATGATTAATGTTGAAATTAATTTTCAAAAAAGTTTTTCTTTAATTCTTCTCAAAAGTAGTTATGAAAATTTTGTTAGTAAAACATTATCTTAACACTATGTTAGTAAAGAGAAGCTCAATTAATGTCGGTATTAACATTGAAAACGAAATAAATAATTGAAAATAAATTAACTCTCATTTACTCATTGTTTAAAATTAACTTTTTAAATTTTTGATTACCTAATAATAATAATATAATAAACCATTTATTTCGGACAGAATCCTTAATAAGTAACAATTTTCTTAATATTATACCTAATGAAAAGTAACATTTTTTTTTATAGATTATAGTTTTTCCGTAACTACCACCCAGTGTGCTTGTATGGGACTGTCATGACGGAATGCAAACATTTGCAGAATGCTGTTGGTGCTACTGCGCAGTCTTTAGAAAAGGGACGCCACTTTCTTACGCACTATATATACAACATTATTTTTAGTATATGCGAAACCTGAATATAATTTGTTCAGAATAAATAAGTCAAAGTCAAAGTCAAAGTATTTTATTTGTTGAACATAGGTAATTGGTACATGGTATAAAATTTGCGTTGTGTCACTATGTTCTGCCTTGCAAGGCGTACAAATTAGGCGTAAAAAAAAAAACTACAAACTAAATAAAACTGTTTCAAACAAGTAACGTCGTAAACAAGATAGAAAAACAAGTAGATCGGACTTTTTTTATTTTTTTATTTTATTTTATGCTTCTATCATCTAAAAACTCATTGATAGAGTAGTAAGCCTTTTCAATCAATAATTTTTTAAGTTGCGATCTAAAATGGTTTATATTGGTCATGCTTTTTAAAGTTTTTGGTAGTTTATTATAAATCTTTGGACCCATGCCAACACAACTCTTTGAGAAAAGCGCAGTATTGTGTTTTTTTTGATTTTAGTGTGCTTTGGTGACGTTTAGTATTAAGTTTTTCAAATTTAGACAGATTCTCCCTAACAAATATTATAATTTCATAAATATAGAGAGATGGAAGCGTAAGTATTTTTAAACTAACGAAAAATGGTTTGCAACAAATAACTGAATCGATTCCAATAATTTTTGTACCGTGTTATATTTTGCCCCAAAAATCTTTCAAAAAGGTTACAATATGGACACCGAGCGACGAACACAAGTCACGGTAGATCATAGCGGCACTAGGCACGGGCGCACAGCGGGCGCCGCGTGGTGATCATGTTTTTGTACGGACAACCAGGTAACATAACAAGCTTATAACTTTGTGATTTTTCATGATACAGTTTTCAAATTTTGTACATAGATTTTTTACATAAAAATACTAGACACGTGTTTCGGGTTTCGCATATACTAAAACTGATGTTGTATAGCGTGGAATGCTTACTTAGCTCAGCTCTAATATCCAAAGTAGAAAATAGTAGAAACAACATTATTAACGGAGATTTTAAATTCATGCCATCCCTTACATTTTGTATCAAAAAGAAATTGACAGCATCAAATTTAAAGTCTCGTTAAACTAATGTTGGTTTCGTGCAACTCACCGAAAATAAATTTCTCTGTTACGATCACTAAACTAGGAAAGTAGCTTAGAGTACCCAGTAAACATTATTTATTATTTATAGCTGGCACACTGGTAGAGTATGTGAGCTTAATATTGATTCCATTAGCTGGATATGTAGGATGTAGTGTATCTAATAGCTACGTGCTTGTATTACATGAAATATGGTATGGTCAAGAGATGATTATCACTCTGCGACTTCTTGGATTTCGGATTTTCTCGAACTTTCAACACTTCAATTTCACCCCTTTAGGTATTGACTTTCCTATTTAGATTTTTTTATACCAACTATTGAAATCGGTTTAACGATTTAGCCTTAAAAACGTTACAAACATACAGACAGTCAGAGGCGCTTTCGCATTTATACACAGGGTGTTAGGTTAAACGAGGGGCATACTTTAACGGAGTGTAGTACTCAAAAAACTGAACAACTTTTGTCATGAAACTGTTGCGATTAAATAAAAGATGCTGATAAATTCTTCACAAAAGTATAATTGCTTTTAGTTCGTACACGCTTGACAAGGAGATTATGAGAACAGAAAACAGCACAGTGTTGCAAACAAACATAATTAAATTAATGTTGTCAACTAAATGTAATAACATTGCCAGTTTACAATACCCACCCTCAATGTAATTACATTTCCAAAATAAAATAAGTCTCAATTACTCCAAAACAAAATTTGGCAAAAGAATAAACTAACCTATGTTCTCTAAACAACATTTCTTAATACATCTCACAAATAACTCTCTATTTAATGCTTTTGTAAGCATGTCAGCTGGTTGCTCACTCGTACTAATGTACTTTACACATATTTTATTGCTTTTTATTAGATCTTTAACAAAATGAAAACGAATATCTACATGTTTCAAACGTTTAATAGACTCAGTGGCTGCAGTTAAAATTGCTGACTGATTGTCACAAAAAATGTTTACTGGGCAAATATTCTGGAGTCTCGATACGGCGTTCGTGCGAGGTGGTCGTATGCTAATTACTCAAACCGCGCGCGTGGCTATTTCGTTGTTGTTATTACCTGCCTGCGCGCAGTCGCGGTAGCTATACCCATCGTGTATGTATATACAGTTGGGTTGACTCGCTGCGCGCAATCACTAATGATGTACCTTCGGTTTTTGCTTTTAATTTTACGCGATGAATGAAATTAAGGAAGATCATGTGTATGCGCCTTGTGATGCGACTATTATGCCGAGTAGCAGTCCGTGGAGTGATCGAGATTTAGAAGGGACTCAATTCCAAGAGGAAGATATTATTCAAATGGAGGCCGAAACTAGGTCGGAGAAGAGGAAAGAAGTTGAGGATGACAGCGAATGGATACAGGTAAAATCAAAAGAAAAAAAGAAGTACAAACTTCAGATAGATAAAATAGAGATATACATATCACACAGTGAACAATTGCCCAAACAATTTGCTTTGGCCAGACTCCTTAAAGATAGCGGCATTACGGATATTCTAAGGGTAAAATATATTAACCCATACAAAGTCCGCCTCGATATGCAGAATGAAATCAGCGCAGAGAGATTAGAAAACTGTAAACAATTTCTTGACAAAGGCTGGCGTATACAACGAGCGATGGAAAAAAGTCTATCATATGGCGTTATTAGAGATGTGGATTTGGATTTAACCGACGAGGAGATACGAAATACAATTGCGTGCCCTAAACCAGCTGAACTAGTTTCAATATTTCGACTTAACCGACGTGATTCGAAAGAAGGCTGGACACGAAGTGAAGCAGTTCGCTTATGTTTTAAGGGCTCCTTTTTACCACCATACATATCTGTAGATGGTTTGAGAATAAAAGTGGATTCATACATCTTTCCGGTATCACAGTGTACGCAGTGCTGGAAGTTGGGTCATCCTACTAAAAAGTGTACATCTAGCAAAGTCGTGTGTCCGAAGTGCGGAGAAAACCATACTAACTGTGATACTACGTCATTTAAATGTGTCAACTGTGATGGTGCACACATGGCTTTGTACAAAGGTTGCCCTGTATTCCTCAAAGAAAAAAGATTACGAGACATTATGGCGGAGTTCAATTGCACGTATAGAAAGGCCCTCACTATTTATGTAGCACCAAGTTCACCAACAGTTGTCGCCCCTAAGATATCTTCTATCAATCTGCTCTCTGCGTTAGAGTCTAAGCCTCTGCTTGTTGAAGATACAACATCGTCGCCCCGTGAATCTGTACCCTATGTTGATAACATAACGATAAAAGCACAAATACACAAAGGGGAACAAGTCAAACAAGCCTTCCAATCATCGTCCAAAAGACAAGGGAAACGTAAGGTTGTTGCGTCTAATCGAGGTGAATATGATTTTCCTTTAAATCCAGGGCCACAGGATACCAATAAACCAGAGGTGTTTGTTGAGGAAGTTAAAGAAAATAGAGAAAGAGAAGTGAAGTTTGGAGAATTAATTAAAAGACTGAAGGGAATAATATTTTTGAAAAATACATCTATTTTAACTAAGGTTACAAGTATTGTAAAGTGTTGCGTCGAATGGTTAATTTTAGTTGTGGTAGATAATATTTCAGATTGGCCTATAATAAAACAGACATTAGAATTTTTTTTTTGTAAATCATGAATTATAACAGGAAAAATGTAAAATTGACTATTCTCCAATGGAACGCACAGAGTGTAAGGCCGAAGTTAGTTACATTTGAAAATATTTTGTCTCAGGAGAAAGTCCACATTGCCGCCGTTAGTGAAACCTGGTTAGAGCCTGATAGCCGTCTGAATTTGACAAATTATAATATTTACCGTAAAGATAGGGATGATGGTTATGGTGGGGTTGCTATCTTTGTACATAAGTCGATTCATTCATGTATCTGTGACGTACAAACCACAAACCAGGGTATTGAATTTTTGTGTGTTAAAGTATTCAATTGTAGTGAAATCGAACATATTATTGCTGTGTATTGTGCACCATCTGTGCGTACCAGCCAGCAAGATTGGGACTCAGTTTTTTCTTTATTTAAAAAAAAAAGTCTTGTTTTAGGGGATTTTAACGGGCACCACACCAATTGGTCTCACAAGACCGATTTAAGAGGATCTCAAATTTGTGATGCTATTTTAGATAACGGCTTTGTAACCCTGAATGACGGCAAGTCCACCCGTGTTAGGTTAGTTAATAACCAACTTCAACAGTCCGCGCCCGATATAACGTTAGTTTCCTCCGATTTAGCGTTGACATTTAGCTGGTACATTATGAATGAAACCCTTGGAAGTGATCACTTAATGATTAAAATAACGACCAATTTCAATGTTGTACCTAGAAATACTTATCGACGGAATTTTAAAAATGCGGATTGGGATGGTTACAAAAGCTTACTTGAAAAATTATTTATTAACTTTGAGCAGTCAGGCAATCTGCAAGCCGACTACAATAATTTTGTTGACTGTATAAATTTAGCAGCAGAAGTTCATATTCCTTATATAAAATTTAACATGGACCCTGATAGCGTCTTTATTCCCAAACCCTACTGGAATCCAGACCTATCCAAATCAGTTGCAAAACGTAGATTAGCCCTTTCAACCTTTAGACGTAATCCTACACCGAATAATCTATCGCTTCTTAATAAAAAAATATGTGAGTCACAAAAGTTAGTGCGCAAAGCAAGGGATAAAGGGTGGAAAGATTTATGCACATCATTGGACGGAACAACTTCTCAAAGTCAGATGTGGCATAAAATGAAATGGTTTAAAGGTCGTAGAAGTGCTAGACAACATGTTGATGGCGAGAGAGCCAATAATTTACTTCGTAACCTAGCTCCCGATTACGCATCTCCGCACGACCTATCGTTTGTTTCTAATAATTCAAAGTTAGAGACACCAATCACGAAACAAGAACTTAATTGTTGTATTCGCGCTAAGAACACTACACCCGGGTGTGACAATATTTCGTACTCAATGATTAAAGATCTTCCTGAGAACGGCAAATCTATTTTGTTATCGCTGTATAATGGTTCTCTGTCAACTGGTTTTGTACCCTATCAGTGGCGTGACATCGCCGTTATTCCAATACCTAAGCCTGGGCGCGACCCGCAGTCTCAGTCTTCACTCAGACCGATATCAATGTTGTCGTGTTTATGTAAAATATTCCATAGTATTCTGAATAATAGAATAGAATGGTTCATAGAAAAAAATAACAAATTATCGCCATACACTACGGGGTTTAGAAAAAGTCGTTCTACAATGGACAATCTGGTTAATTTAGTCTCTCATATTCAAACTGGTTTTACAGAAAATAAAACAACAATAGGATGCTTTTTGGATATAGATAATGCATATAATAACGTAAATATAATTTCACTAATGCAAAAACTGGACCTAATTGGGGTGGGATCTAAAATATGTCAATATTTATGGTATTTTTTAAAAGAAAGAAAGTTAAAGGTTTTAATTGACAATGTTTACATGTGTCGAACTACCGGCCGGGGCTTGGCCCAAGGTGACCCTTTGTCGCCGTTGCTTTTTAACATAGTAACTTCAAGTATCTGTGCAAATATTATGAGCAGCGGAGTTTTGATATCCCAGTACGCGGACGATTTTGTTCTTTATTCAGTAAGTAAGAACATACAAGAAGGTGTATATCTTTTACAAAATTCATTAGACATTTTAGTTAAATTGCTTGCAAACATAGGCTTAGAAATTTCATCTTCAAAGAGTAAAGTATGCATTTTTAAGAGAGGGTATAAAAAAGAATGTATTCAACTATTAATAAATGAAACAGCGCTTGAAGTAGTAGATAATATTAAGTACTTAGGGCTCTGGTTAGACCGCTCGCTTAGATGGAAAAAGCATATTGGAGAACTAGCCGGAAAATGTCTAAAATCTTTAAGAATCTTTCAAGTTCTCGCTGGGTCTGGGTGGGGCATACATCCATATTACTTGAGACTATTATATGTTTCTATTATTCGTTCGAGACTCGACTATGGCAACTTTTTATATGATAGCGGGTACAAGAGCAACTTAGTCAAATTGGACAGAATACAAAATCAGTGTATGCGCGTTATTGGAGGTTTTGTGAGGACTACTGCAATACACGTAATGGAGTGTGAGCTTCACCTTCAACCTCTATATGTACGCAGGTACTTTTTAGCCGGCAAATATTGGTTGAAGGTGAATTCGTTCCGGGGCAACAAAATATTTCCAATGATAAACAATCTCGCTGAGTCATGTCAGAGTTTATATTGGAGGCGTAAAAAGAAACCACTATTAGTGACGGTACATGAGTTTCTTATTGACTACCCTATACTTTCATCGCAGCAATTAGATAGATTTTCTTTGAACACATGGGTGAGCAGTGTGGACCTATCCAGCGTAGTAAAACCTTGTATAGATGTTATAGACAAACCGAAACATCAGTATATATGTAGCAACATACATGAAATTTGTGATCAGTATCTAAATGCTAATTATTTACATTTTTACTCAATCTATACTGATGGATCACAGGAAGGTAACGAGTCGGGATGGGCTATTTTTGATCCACAAACGAAGGCATCTATGAAATTTAGATCAAGTGTAAAAATCTCAATAATGTACGTTGAACTACTAGCGATCTCAGAGGCTATTTCATACATTCAGTCATTCGAATCAGGAAATTATGTAATATTGACTGATTCTAGGAGTGCTCTGCAACACCTGGCTCGATGCACCTCGAATTGTCGAGGTGCTCCGATAGCCTATACAATTTTAGATTCTATTGGTAAGATCCAAGACAAAAGAATTGTTCTTCAATGGGTACCGTCCCATATTGGCTTGTATGGAAATGAAGAAGTAGATCGTTTAGCAAAAGAGGCTATCTCAGACGGAATATTTGTTGAATGTTTTCCTTTGTTTAGTGACCTCTTGTATCGAGTTCGCGACCAGTGTTTAGAATTATGGAAAGAATACTTTGATGAGAGGTCGCTAAGCAAGGGAATTTGGTACAGAACCATTCAACATAGCCTGTCCAGATTTCCTTGGTTTGTGGGTACAGATATGCATAGAAGTGAGATTGTGACTGCTTTCAGACTACGTTCGGGACATATTCCGTTGAATAGCTTCACCTTTTTAATGAAAAAGACTGATTCGCCCAATTGTTCTGAGTGTGATAAGGTAGAGGATACCACTCATATTCTAGCGGAATGTGTCCGGAACGAGGTTGAGAGGAGTAACTATTTCATAGAATATGGTTTTAATTTTATTAATGTTGGCTTGTATAATAGTATATTGGCTGCTCCCTTGTCCAGGTCAGCAAAAAAATTATATAAAATTGTACATCTAGGTATTAAGCGTCGATAAACATAGAATGCCCCTATGAGGGTGACATGGTCATACTGATCAAACTCTCTATAAATTAATAAAGATATAAAAAAAAAAAAAAAAAAAATATTCTGAAAACCAAAATCAGTAAGCAAGTTTATTAACCAGCAAGCTTCACTGGCAGCCATGCTCATTGCAACATACTCTGACTCTGTTGAAGACAGGCTCACAGATGCTTGTTTCTTAGAACTCCATAATACTAAACAATTAGAAAACATAAACATGTAGCCAGAGGTGGACTTTCTGTCTTTTAAATCACCACCCCAATCAGCATCACAAAAACCTTCTAAACCTACATCTGTGCACTTATAAATTAACTTATAATCTAATGTATTTTTCACATAACGTAATACTCTTTTAAAAGCAGCTAATAACACATTGTTAGCACATTTTTGATATCTACTCAGCATTGAAACTGCAAAACATAAATCTGGTCTGGTACCTTGTACACCATACATTAAGCTTCCTATCATTTGCCTACACAATTTCTCAATATTTTTATCAACAAATTGGTTTTCAAAAATTTTAGAATTGAAATTACTATCCATTGGTGAGGCCATGGGTTTACAATTTTCCATTTTAAACCTTTTAAGAACATTTTGCAAATAGGTTTTCTGACTAAGTTCAGTAATACCAGATTTTAAGTTTTGATTTACATTAATACCTAAAAATTCAGATATCAATCCCAAATCCTTCATTTTAAATTCTCGATTCAAAACCCTTTTAAATTGAGTAATATCAGAGTTGTTTGTACCAAAGATTAATAAATCGTCAACATATAATAATACAAACATTTTATCTTGTCCGTTATATCTATTGTAAAAACATGAGTCACAGTTTGATCTAAGAAAACCCTCCCTAGTCATTACTCCATTGAATTTATCATTCCAACACTTAGGAGACATTTTTAAACCATATAATGATTTATTCAGTTTAACAATATTATTATTATTAGAGTAAGCCCCTTCAGGTAACTGTATATAAACATCCTCTTCAATTTCCCCATACAAAAATGCCCCGGTTACATCCATTTGAAAGATTGGTAAATTCAATTTAGTAGCAATAACAACAAAGAGTCTAAATGTTGACAGCTTTGCTACTGGAGCATAGATATCTTGATAACTAAACAAATCATCCTGTTCAAACCCTCTTGCGACTAACCTGGCTTTATACTGACCTGGACTTTTAATTTTGAACACCCACTTACTGCTTACAATTTTACTTGGGTCAACTGGCACATTAGACACTTCCCACGTATTATTATCAGTTAGTGTTTGAAGTTCTCTTTCTATGGCCTCCCTCCATTTGGAAGAATCACCCCTACTCATAGCATCCTTGTAAGTCACCGGATCGGGATCTACATGAATGTTCACATTGTTACACTTATAAAAAGAGGTTTGTTTCCTTCTTCTCCTAGATCTCTCACTGTCGAGTGGTGGTGTATTATCATCATCAGTTAATAACTCATCCGAACATGGTTCATATTCACTATCAGATTCGGTTTCATAAAACGAACTTTCCTCAACATGACTTTCTCTCACACAAGCAACATCTTCTGATATTCCATTTTCTTCATTTTCCACAGTTTTAGTCTCCTGTGATGGTTGGTCTTCTAAAGTTACCATCTCAATTGATTCTTGCACTTTATTCATTTCTTTTTCCAAGAACACTATGTCCCTTTTTATTTCTACAGTATTCTTTTTGGAAAAATATATCCTGTAACCTTTCACGTCTTCGCTGTATCCAACCATCAGTCCCTTTTCACCCTTTTTGTCCCACTTTCTTCTCCTTTCTTTAGGGATGTGTGCGTATACTGGTATACCAATAACCTTCAATTGACAAATATCATAATTTCTGTTTGTCCATACTTCAAACGGAGATTTCCCATCTTCTTTACTCTTTCCAGTCCTATTAAGCACAAAGGCCGCCGTATTTATGGCCTCTGCCCATAGTTTTCTTGGTAAATTCTTTGCATGCAACAACGTCCTAGCAGCTTCAACTAAAGTTCTCATTTCTCTCTCCGCTTTACCATTCTGCTCCGGTGTGTATGGCACGGTGGTTTGGTGAGTTATCCCGCGCCTTGAGAACATATCCTTGACCTCTCTGTTTACAAACTCCGTACCATTGTCACTTCTAAAAATGTTAACCCTATTTCCAGTGACATTCTCAGCCTTATTCAAGAAATCTTCAATGCAGCTCTTGATTTCGTATTTATTTTTGACAAAGTAAACATATCTGAAGTTTGAGAAGTCATCTTTTAACAACACAAAATATTTCGAACCTCCTAATGAAACTTCTTCCATCGGGCCACACGTATCGGCGTGTATCAATTCACATGTTTTTGTGCTATTGTAATCACTTTTTGCAAATGGTAATCGATGAATTTTTCCTAGTAAACAACTCTCACATTTAGGAACAGAATTTTGTTTGGCATCAATGTTGTTTTTCTGTAACACTTTCCTGACGCAATCGAAGTTTTGATGAGCTAATTTTTCATGCCACATATTTAAATCATTCAGCTCAGTTTTAACAACATTTGCAGCATTGCATTTAAATCGTAAATCCATAAAATAACCACTTCCGACTCTATTCTATTCTATTCTATTCTTAATAAATGGCAAGCAAAGCCGATGTCGACTATTCTGCCAATGTCTAAAGTGAGCTAGAAAAACAAGTGTGTATGAGAGAACAAAAAAAAAAAAAATTATTATTATTATTTGGTTGATCCAGTTGATACATTAAATAACTTGTTGGATTAGTACGGGACTGAAACAAACAAAAAATAGAGATAAATAAATATTATAATTGTTAAAACATAAAATACACGCATACCACACCAACACAAACGGAGTAATTCATAACTTTATATTATTGTGACGGATGAAGGTCATCAGCGCCACATGCAGATCTGGAGAGGAGTGTGTTAGCAAAGAAGGAAAATTAATCGGAAGAGGAATCTTGAATTTTTGGAGACGTCTATATAAATCTAAAGGTGGGACATTGTTCGAGCATTCAAAGAAGATGTGGTCTAGAGTGCCTTCCTCCAACCCGCACTCACAGAGAGAGGAGTCACGAACACGAATCTTCTGCAAGAAAACTGGAGTACAACAGAAACCCAAGCGAATTCTACAAAGGGTAGAAATAATTGTTTTGGAGGCTTTTTTGTAGCCATAGAACCAAGGTTTAGATTTTATTATTGGTTGTACTGCATAGTAAAACCTGCCCTTTTTCCTTCCAGTGATATTCCAGTGTTCCTGCCATGAGGATTGGAGTTTAGCCTTTGGAAGGCTCAGTAAGTCATACCCCTGATGAATGTTGTAGGTGGGATCAGCTGTTGCTGAAGAGCAAGCATCTTTGGCCAAAGCGTCAACACACTCATTGCCCTTAATGCCACAATGACTAGGTATCCAAACTAACTGAACTTCCTTTTGACTACTAGCACAAGATAATAAAGATTTTTTAATTTTTAAAACAAGGGAACTGTGCAATTTACTTTTGAAAGGGTTTTGTACTAAGGCTTGCAGACAGCTAAGAGAGTCAGTGAAAATAACGGCCCTGTCAATATTATGATGTGACTCTATGAAGAGACAAGCTTCCAATAAAGCCACACACTCGCCCGTGAACACAGAAGCCTCCTCAGGACATTTGTACTGTAGAATAATTCTGGAGCTTTGGTAATAAACCGCAGCGCCAATGTTACTGAGATCATTAAATTTTGAAGCATCTGTAAAAAATCTTTGGAACCCGGACCATCGCTCTCCCACCGCCGCATTGAAGGCCGAATTCGCTGAAGGGGACTTTTTGGAAATACCGATGTCAAAGAAAATTTTTGGTGTGAAACATAAGACTTCATAGGGAACGTTAAAAAGAGGTAAACGGGGATTCTGTTCAATTGGACATGCTAAATTATGAATTTGACGAAATGCTTTTATGATTAAGGGGATTTCTTTGTTTTTCCAGAAATTTGAGCTTCTACATAAGGCATCTAACTCATTCAATCTTGCTAAAAGGGGATGGGAAGATCTAGATATTAACCTAGCCAGAAAACGGGAGGCCAGATACTGCCGTCTCAAGGTCAGGGGAGGTTCAGCACACTCAACCTGCAATGCGTTAATGGGAGAAGACTTCATACAACCAGAGATGATCCGAAGACATTTTGACTGAATCCTATCCAGCCCCGCCAAAGCACCCCTGTTGCATGGCACTAAATGGAACGTACCATAGTCTAGAACACTACGAATTAGGGCGTTATAGACCAATTTCATAGTGTAAGGATGGGCACCCCACCAGACACCCGAGAGAGCCTTTAAAATCGAAACCACTTTTTCACATTTTTTAATTAATAAATTAATATGATGTTTACCATTTAATTTTGTATCTAGAAAAACGCCTAAAAATTTTACCTTATTCACTAACGGAATATTAGAACCCGAAATGTCCACTGTTGTGTGTGGGATCAATCTTTTACGAGTAAAAATTACTGCCGAACTTTTTTGTGCCGATAACGACAAACCATGGCTTAAAAGCCACTGGTTCAGAGAGTCCAGAGAGAGGCATAGGGATGACGCAGCGTCTATGATGGAGGAATCTGTCACATACAAGACTAAGTCGTCGGCATATTGGAGGATGTGACAGTTACTATTTAGGCAGGAGCCAATGTCCACTGTATACAGGTTATAAAGAAGGGGGCTCAGCACGAAGCCTTGCGGGAGTCCCTTCCAAGTATGTCTTTCATCAAAATCCTCTCCCTGGACCCTCAGAACTAAAGAGCGAGACAAGAGAAGAGCACAGATGCATTCGATCATCTTAACCGGGAGACTCAGCTGGTGCAGTTTCTGCCTGAGTACGGGAAGAAGAACGTTGTCGTATGCAGAGGAGATGTCTAGGAAGGCGGCTACAACGGATTCGTTTTTGGAAAACGCTAAGCGAATATCCGTAACTAAAACGCCAACACTATCCATAGTACCGAGCCCCTTCCTGAAACCAAATTGATAATTCGGCAGCAAATCTCTCGCTTCGACTATCCACTCAAGTCGATTTTTAATAAGGTGTTCCAATAGTTTGGACAAGACAGAGGATAAAGCAATTGGTCTAAGGCCGTTCGGATCATCTACATGTTTGCCTGGCTTCAATAGGGGGATAACAATTTGTAACTTCCACTGATCCGGAACCCAACCATTACTGTAACAAAAATTAATGATGTCAAGGAAGTAAAGTTTAGCCTTGTCTCCAGAATGAACAATAAAAGAATATGGCACGCCATCAATACCGGGGGCTGAGTCCCGAACATGACTCAGTACCACATTCAATTCCTTCAAAGTAAATGGCACATCAAACGGATCCTGTGAAACACTTTGCAGGGACATATCATTGGAACATTCAGAAGAGAGAGGAACATATGGTGGAGCAATTTTGTCAAAAAAAAAATCGGCGGTTTCCCTAGTGATCGGTGAAGAGACTGATGAAGAGCACCCACGTCTAAACCTATTGATGTTTTTCCAAACTAACGAGATTGGAGTAGAGGGAGATAAGGAGGTACAGAACTTAACCCAACCCACACGTTTTTTCTTGCGGAGGTGACGCTTGGATCTGGCATTTATCCGCAAATATGTCAGTAGATTTTCGGTGCTCATATCTGCATTGTAACACTGTTCGGCCTCATTTCTCTCCCTGATTGCCGAAGTGCATTCTGGATCCCACCACGGGGGAGAAGGTATTTTGTTACGGGCACTGTTTTTCAGCGGAAAGCAGGAATCTGCACTGGAGGTGATGGCTGTGACAAATCTCTCATAACAGCTTTTGGCATGGCAGTGACCAGAAGGATCTATTAAACTTGAATTTAAATTTGGAAGAGTATCAATCTTGTCCTCCAATAATGATACAAATTTTGTCCAATCTGGATTCGACAGGTTATATTTCAAAAGTGGAGGGGAAGTTTTCTCTAAATAAGTCTTATTGACCAAAGATATAACAATAGGGTAATGATCACTACCATGCGACAAGGTCGTACATTCCCAATGGGTTGAAGCTGCCAACTCAACCGAACAAAAAGTTAAATCCACACAACTTTTTTGTTGACCAGGAGGGGATCTGCGAGTTGGGCAACCATTATTGAGAATACATAGCTCCAGGTCGTCCAAGATCTCAACCAGAGCTATACCAAAGGCATCACAGCGCTCCGACCCCCACCTGTAATGGTGGCAGTTAAAATCACCCATAACCAAAATTGGTCCATGAATATTGGAAAAAATGTTTTTTAAAATAGTCAAAAAATCGTGATGAGGATGGGCAATGTATAACGAAAACACTGTAATGCCTTCCACCCCTCCTGCTACAATACTCATGTCACCTGTGAGCGAAGGCAAAGGGAAGGGAAAAAGGGGGACCCGATTGTTAACAAGGAGAGCCGATCCTCCATAGCCATCAGATCTATCACATCTGAGAATGTTAAAGTGTGGCATACGAAAGTTAAGACTTGGAGTGAGCCAAGTCTCAGCTATGGAACAAGCCAGTGGCTTGTATTTATTTAAAAGAAATATGAGGTCGTGCTTTTTATGCCACACGCTCCTCACATTCCACTGTAGGAATACTTGGCGAGACGCCATTTTTAATTTGTAGAAGTAGTGTAATAAGTTGATCGGCAACGTTGGACGGTGATTGGGAACTAGCAGAAGAAGAAGAGATAATAGTAGGTAAGAGTTTTATAAGCAGTTCAATAATAGAACTGGTATTATTAGAAGTAGCATTGTTGTAATTAAGAGCGCAGCCATTAGGCTGTGAAGGTAGGGGAGAACTAACTATTTGTTGATGAGAAACTTTGTCATAAGACGGGGAAAGAGGGGCATGGGTCTTGGGTTTAAATGTCACAGTTTTGCGGTAAGACTGAGAAATTGGAGTTTTGGCAATGTTGGCATAATTACGGGAAGCTGTTGGGATAATCTTACTAGCCTCTGCATAGGGAATAGATTTCTCAGCCATGACAGTCTTAATAGCTTTCTGTCTACCATACTCGGGGCATGACCTGCTATTAGCAAAGTGATTACCCGAACAAAGCACACAGAATGCCTCGCCCTCAGAAATGCTGCAACCATCACCAGGGTGATCGTGGCCACATTTACTGCAGCGGGGTTTAGACCTGCATAGATTCGCCACATGACCAAATCTGCAACACTTGCGGCATTGGATTGTCGGGTATATGTACTGCTCAACAGGGAGGGATGTATAACAACAGTAAATCCTATTTGGTAAAACTTGACCATCAAACGTCAGAACACATGTCTCAGTGGATTTCCACTCATTAACTCCATCTCTTTGAGTTTTCCTGTTTATACGGCGGACTTTCAGTATTTGCCCGCAGCCTGAGGGCACAGTCAAATAAGTTAGAGCTTCTTCTTCCGTAAGATCTGAGGGAACACCGGTAACAACACCCATCCTTGTGATATTAAATGTAGGGATTGATGCAGTATAACCATATTTGGACAACAGATTATTATTCAAAAAAGAGTTAGCATCCTGGGGAGAAGCAAACTCCACTGAAACACGGTTTCTACCGACTCTGTTAACACCACCACGAACAATGTTCGCAATGTTGTTATTCATAAGGAATTTACCAAAATTAACAGGATGTAGGGTGGTGCCAGCATTTGGTTGATTCTCAATTCGAGAAACGTGAACAATATAGGGAGCCTTATCCATTACGCAGTACTTAGAGCGACCAATTTGGTTTTTTGGTTGCTTGCTTGGAGGGATAGAAGTCAAGATTTCTTCGGTACCAGAACGTTTGCGTGAATTTTGTTGGGATTGTGTTGCATCCATTTCTGTAACTCTACAAACAACATCCGCGAATTGGGCGAGTGGATTCGGAGACAGAGGAGAAAAAGGAATTGAAGGATCTGGAATATCTGGGGGGTCAGGATCAGGGGGTTTATTCTCATCCATGTTGAATAGAACGAGACTTAAAATAAGACAATCACAATACAAACCTGGTTACGAACACAAGAACAATACACTTAAACAATAAAAAGTCACAAAAGTATCAACAATCACACAAAAATAGCTAAAAATTCTAGACACACGTGATAACCTAGAACACCGTGGCGAGAATCCTGATTGTCGAACAGGAAATTGAATTGAATTCCAGCAATTTAATTGATCAAAAGCAAATTGTCACTTCCGACTCGATTTGCAATCGCACGAACATCACCATCTTTGTAAAATTTACAACAGATGTCATCTGTCATCATGACATAACCTCTTTCAGTGACGCGATTGACCGAGAACAGATTAACTTTCAAATCAGGAACGAACAACACATTGTTTATGGTAGTCTCAATCCATTCTTTTCCGTTTCGTACCTCTACTTCCATCTGTCCGCAGCCTAACACACTAATCGCTGTACCATTACCGATTATGACTGATTTTTGTGAAATGTCTGTAAAATGTGTAAATAATGCGCGATCGCAACACATGTGCTCATCTGCACCAGAGTCCACCAGCCACTTAGATTCTTGATACTGATCATATGCTGTATTTGACACAACAAATGCATTACTTTTCTTAGCGTTACTTTTGTCCTTATTTTTCTTGAACCAACACTGTGATTTATTATGTCCTGATTTACCACAGTAAAAACATTTGTTATTTACATTTTCTTCACTGTTCTTTTGATCATTTTTACAGTTGCTTTGGAAATGTCCTATTTTTCCGCACTTGAAACATTTTCCAGTCTTTTTATTTTTCACTACAAAAGCAGACGACGATGAAGTTTGCTGTGATTCTTCATTCTTCTCCAATAACCTTTCTTCTTCCATTAGCAGCCTGGCCACTAAATTATCCAAGGTTTGCTTTTCGTCTGGAGCTGATTCCCAAGCAGAAACAAAATGTTTATATTCTTCTGGCAGCGACATGAGTATTTTAGTTATAACAAACTTGTCTGAGATGTCTTCACCCATTTGTTTCAGATTGTTCTGCAATTCTTGAATCTTAGACAGGAATACAGACATTGCAGTACCTTTTTCATATTTATACTGGAAAAATCTTTGTTGAACAATGTGAATGCTGGTCTCAGTCTTTTGTTCATACACACTCTGTAACTTTGTCCACATTTCGGCTGAAGTTGAACATGATATAATATGTAACATGACATCATCAGTCATCCTCGTGACTATTAAAGTCTGAGCTTTGGCATCCTGGTTTTCCCAAGTAGTTTTCTCCCCAGCTACTTCTGGTTTTGCGCGCCGGCCTTCTACTATATCCAGCCAACCTTGCCCACGCAACAGCACTTTAGTTTGGAATTTCCAAATATTCCAGTTCCTTGAACCTTCCAGCTTCAAAATATTTTGATTGCTGTCCATCTTGATCAATACACCTCATAAGATGCTCTTCCTTTTTGTTATTTTATTTTCTTTGCCTTCCTGCACAACGTGGCGTTGCGGTTTTTTTCTAACCTCAACTCGCCGGTCAATCCGAGTCCAGTATTTCAACAACTCAGCAATTTTTACAAAATCATTCGCGGTATATGTGCCTGGGCCCATAACCTGTTGCGATTAAATAAAAGATGCTGATAAATTCTTCACAAAAGTATAATTGCTTTTAGTTCGTACACGCTTGACAAGGAGATTATCACCCGGTTTCTGATTTGAGAAAAGTAGCAAATCTCAACTGATTATTCTCAAATACATAAGTATGCGCTTAAGTTTTTTGCGTTTCACAAGTTAAAATCGAATTTCGTCAAACCATAATCAACTGATCATTTACTTAAGTATTCCTGATCAAAGCTAACACGTTCCAATTTACATTCAAAAACCGGTACTTTTCAAAAAGTCATAATATTACATCATTTTATTCTTATAAATTTAAAACAGACTTAAAAAGTAAGTGAATTTTATATAACGGCATAATTTCAACAAATTTATGTTATTAGAGTTGCTAATGCATATTTTAGCAATTTAATATATGTATATTTTAACAATTCGACGTGTTTCTATGAACCGAATCGTGAATGTCAAACTGAAAGTAAATAAACACAAGTTTTATTGGAATTCTGTTTTATACCAATTAAAATGGATAGAGATAAGAAAAAGAGATCGCCTAGCTATACTCTAGAGAAGAAAGAAAATCTTCTTTCAATAATAATAAAGTAAGTACATAATAATGAGATAATAACGTATAATGTTTCATCATCATCATCATCATGATTTCAGCCGAAAGACGTCCACTGCTGGACACAGGCCTTCCCCAAGCACCGCCTCTTCGATTGGTTCTATGCTTCCCGCATCCAGCGGATTCCTGCGGCCTTTACAAGGTCATTGGTCCACCTTATGGGAGGTCTTCCTACGTTACGTCTTCCGGTACGCGGTCGCCACTCCAGAACCTTCCGGCCCCTACCTAATGTTTACCAACATATCATTTTACGTTTATTTATTATTGCTTCAGATACCAAAGTGTAATAGAATGCAAAAGGACAGGGGCATACCATATCCACAAGAAACAGGCAGCCTGGAAGTGCATTACTAAAGCCATAGCCTCTGTCTCTTGATAACGTCAGGGAGACGTTATCTCTCCGAAACTGTTCACCGCTGCACTGGAGGATGTCTTCAAGGTTCTGGACTGGAAAGGGCTAGGCATCAACATCAATGGCGCGTACGTCACTAACCTTCGGTTTGCCAACGATGTAGTAATCCATGGCTGAGACTATGGAGGATCTCAGTACAATGTTCGATGGCCTCAGCAGAGCTTCCGAAAGAGTGGGTCTTAAAATGAACATGGATAAGACAAAAGTCATGGCAAATGCCCATGTAGCTCCCACTCTCATAAAGATCTGAGACACTACACTCGTTCGTTCGAAGAGCGTTTGGGAAGCTTCCCTATAGAATCAAAAACCAGTCAAGTGCGAGTCGGACTCGCGCACGGAGAGTTCCGTACCATTTTCTACAAAAAGGGAAAAAAAAAAACACGTTTGCTGTATGGGAGCCCCCTTAAATATTTATTTTATTCTGTTTTTTAATATTTGTTGTTATAGCGGCATCAGAAATACATCATCTGTAAAAATTTCAACTGTCTAACTATCACGGTTCATGAGATACAGCCTGGTGACAGACGGACGGAGAGCGGAGTCTTAGTAATAGGGTCCCGTTTTACCCTATGGGTACGGAACCCTAATAATAATTTTAATTTTGAATAATCATAAATCTTTAGTTATATCAACATATTATTTCCTTTATTTCATTAAATATGTACATATAAATTACATTTTTATATAATATAATGTAAAAATATAAAAAATAATAACGCACTGGTATCTGGAACAGGGTCCAAGCTACCGGCGGTGAGGGCTCCAGAGAGAGGAACCTCCTAAAAATGCCCGCAGTGTCCAGAAGTACCGCTTTCTGAATCAGGCCCTTAAATTCAGTTGCCCAACGAGAGCCTCCTTAGGTGTTAGTCGAAGCTCTTGGTAATAAGCCATTGGCTGATACGACTATCGGCACAATGATCGCTGAGTACACCCACTATATCAGGCTTATTGGCAACAATAGTCCTGTCAGTGATGATGGATCAATCCCAGTACAATGTGATATTTCCATTATCGAGAACTGGGTCGGACACATACCTATAGTACTGTACTTCCGATTCTACAAGGCTGTATTTTAGAGCAAAAATGTATTTTTTTATTTTTTATGTAACCGATTAAACTAGGAGTAATTAAAAATATTACAATGCTTACATTTTTTTTATTTATAATACTATTGTAATATCAAAACTTTTAACTGCATTCCTGCGTGTAGGCATGGAAATCTTCTTTTAAGAACACCAAAACATCTTTCAATTGTGTTTCGTGATGCTATCTGGGATCTGTTATAGGCTTCTTGGGATAGAGAGGCAGGATTCAAAAAGGGTTTCATGAGATACCTAAGGCATGGGTAACCACTATCTCCGAGAATAAGGTATGACCCAAATCTGCCAGCTTCAAAATGCGTTGCAAGTGGTGAGTCGTTCCAAATAGTAGTGTCGTGTACGGAGCCTGGCCAACGTGCAATGACACTAGTTATTTGAAAATTAGCATCACAGATGGCTTGAACGTTTATAGAAAAAAAAACCTTTTGTGTTCCTATACAGCTCAGCTCTGCTCCCTTCTGGTGAATTCATTTTTACATGACTGCAGTCTACAGCACCTATGACTAGGAAATCCAGCTATGTCAAAAAATCGTGCCGCCACTGATGGTCTCTCCTGCGCAGTGGGCATACGAACATATTGCCGTCTCAACAATGCTATGGCACTAGTCACCCTCTTTACCACGCGGCACACCGTCGCCTTGCTCACATTCACGGTGTCCCCCACAACAGCTTGCTAGGACTGTATTTCTCCCATATTCAGCTAGCTGAATATGGGAGAAATACAGTCCTGCCGTTGAATACGACAGGTTAGTTTAGGCTTTATTTTGTTAAAAATAAACCGAACCGACTCCTTCGAAAAGCGGAATCGACTCTTAAATTGTTCATCGCTTAGCGTGATGAACAAGCTAGGCCGATGTCCTGCTATTCTTCTGCGCGGTTGTTTGCCTTGAGGCATCTCCAAAGACGACAGGGAAGTATCGTCGTCACTCATTATGATCAAAATCACTAGTTATTATATAGCTGATTACAGTTTGATTAGCCGAAATTGGTGTGTCAACTTTCAACTGCTCAACTTGACGTTGATAATGCTTTGAGTATTGTCAAACACATTTTTCTTAATTCAGAAACGCAACTGACGGCCTTAAGCATGAGTTAAGCATGCTTTCTTTCAAATTTGAGTAAATGATGTTATATTACTCAAATCTTGATTAGAGTTTAAAAAAACTTAATTCAGAAACGAAAAAATGTTTAAGTTATACTTAAGTACAGATTAGGACGTTCTCAACTTCAAATTCTCAATTCAGAAACTGGGTGTATGAGAACAGAAAACAGCACAGTGTTGCAAACAAACATAATTAAATTAATGTTGTCAACTAAATGTAATAACATTGCCAGTTTACAATAGAAACTAACCCTGAAATATGAAAAAGAAAATCAGCTGTTCTCTACAAAGTGTAACCTACGCGATCAAAATGGACGAGATAGCAGATTTTTTTTTCATATTTCAGGGTTAGTTCCATGGTGAAAGTTGTTCATTTTCATGAGTGCTACACCCCGTTAAAGCATGTCCCTCATTTAACCTAACACCCTGTATAGATAGGTACTAGTACAGTAAGACAACGTTCAACGAGTCCATCGTTTATCTTCGGAAAAACCGAACTTTGCCGAATTAAATGTGACTTGTCCATTAAGAGAGTGACGGAATTAATGCATCAATCTATAATAATTTATTATAATTTTATTTCATTTTATTCTGGGACTATATGTGTTGGAGTAGAGAAAAGAAAATACAAAATATTGACAATATTGCAGCCCAGTACATTATCCGCATATTCACAAAAGAAAATATGACAATGAGTGCCACTAGATAGGTAATAAAACTAATAAATAATTACGTCACATTAATAATAAACTAATTACATTATGCAAAATAAAAATTATAATTGATATCTTGGCAACAGAGTAATAACTAACACTAAAAAAAACAAATAAATAAATAATCTCTCTTCTTTTTCATTTAGCTTCTAATTTTATTGTTCTTCTTTTTAAATGTTTGATGTAAATTGATGGCCTGAAACACAAACCATAAACCATATACCATAAACCTAACCATATTTCATAAACCTAGAACAGGCAGGTCTATATTACAGTTAGAATTAAATTTTCCTCGATTGTAATTATTTTTAATCTTATTAAAAAAAAAAAATACATTTTATTTCCTTTAAATATCACATTGTACTGGGATCGATCCATCATCTCTGACTGGACTATTGTTGCCAATAAGCCTGATATAGTGGTGGTGGATCGAATAGAGCGGCGCACAATGATTATTGACATAACATTTTATTTCCTTTATTTAAGTATTATATACATATAAATTATATTTTTAAATATTATAATATAAAAACATTTGAAAATATAAAAAATAGTAGCCCACCGATATCGGGAACAGGGTCCAAGCTACCTGTGGTCAGGGCTGCTGAGAGAGGAACCTCCTAACGATACGCGCCGTGTCCAGAAGTACCGCTTTCTGAATCAAGCCCTTGATCCAGCTGCCTAACGAGAGCCTCCTCAGGTGTTGATCGAGGCTCTTGGCTATTATGCCATTGGCCGTCACGACTATCGGCACAACGATTGCTGTATCCACATCCCACATGTCGACAACCTCGTGAGCCAGGTCAAGATACTTGACATTTTATTTTATTATTATTTTTATTAATAAAGTTTAGACTAGCTTACATTCCTATTACCATTATTGAGTTATAATTTAGGTGGGAATATAAATCAATTTCTATTGGTCACGATTGTCACATTTTAATCGCTATAGATAGTTCGGTTTTTTCCGAACCGGGTCGTGATGTGTGGAAGTATGGATTGGTTGTAGGTATCTACATAGTTATCTAGATACCAACTAGCTGCAATGTTAGTGTAACATAACGTATGGTGTGAACGATCAACAGTTACTAGGTATCTGATGAAGTTATATGAGTCATACCTAGTAACTGTTGACCGTTCACACCACAACCCTAAACCCCTGCCCTAAACCCCCACACTAAAGCCGTGGCACAGGCAACTGAAGGAAGACGGGTTGGTTTTTGGTCAGTAAAAGTCTGACACGCCCTCCCGCTCTGCCCAGAGCAGGAGAAGTCATTTGATGATTACTCATCCACAAAAAAAAAAAAAAAAAATGTTATATGAGTCATCTCGAGCCTGGATATTAGTTAAATTAAGGTAAGGTGTATTTATGTTGGTGTATAGATATGGCTGTGTTTAAGCTGCAGTAGAACCTGATTATAGTTAGATATTTGACATAAGAATAATTAACAGGTAAGTCTATAAATGAGAAAGAGTAAGCCGATGTTCACACGGACGTAAAAATATCGCGGCAGGATTTTATCGCGCACTGAATTTTCAACTCTCGGTGTTGAGCCGAGCATTTAGAATCCAACCTAACAATAACAGAGTACATCCTAGCGCGTCGAAAAAACACACTGGTGGATTTTCAACTCGGCGCTAAGTAGAGTGTTGAAAATCCAGTGCGCGAAAAAAATTCGCTGCGATATTTTTACGCCCGTGCGGACGTCGACTGAGACATAGAATTGTGATGAAAATTCTATTTGTTTACGAATAGGCACAAGGCCACGACAAGGCAAAACAAAACATTTTCCCCGGGTGTGCAAACCAGAAAATGTTATATTGAAACCTTACTCGTGTAGAAATTATCCCACGGGAACGTACTACTGAGATAAAAAGAACCCTATGTCCTAATAAATAATAATATAAAATAATAATATTAATATGTAGTGGCACCGAGTTGCCGTGTCTGGCCATACCGCTGTTAAACCCGCGATGGTTTGTGTGGTATGTTTAAAGTAACCTAATGTGTGTAAACTGTTTTTGAATAATAATAAAAAAAAAAAAATCCACGTCATGGTCCAGGTCATGGGTTCAGACGTTTTAGCGTGACACCGTAACAAACAAATTCACTTTCGCATTTATTTTTAATATTAGTTATGATAGCAAAAACATTCTAATATTTATCTGTAGGCACACATTTTAAATTCTGACTCGCCAATTGCACCCCATGTGTGCATATGGAAAATCTTTTAAAATTCTTTACATAATAGGTAACTATATATATATATATAGCTTTTATATTATATATATAAACGTAAAAAAACCCGATGGGAAAAAAATCATCATCAGTGGTTGTGATCCTATGGGGTTCGCAACTAACCCTCCCCCCCCCCACCCCCTGTTTTGGGTTCATACATAAGTACATATAATTATGTTCCTCTGAAGGGTTCCTATAAAAGTTCCTATAAAATCTCAAGATGAAGTTCAATTTTCAAATAAATTCCCTTTCCGCATAATGGGGAATGGAATTTATTTGAAAATTGATTAACCTATTCGTATCGCGAGTGTTGGGTACATGTAATGATCACACATAGATGTCTGCAGATATAAAAAGATACTTAGGTCCGATCGTAAATAGCTAAATAGACAGATATTATTATGAACCATTTTCAATTACAAAAAATTGGTGTCTAACGCCACAAAAGAACATTTTAAATCCCTTTCTCACACCTACAGGTTTATAAAGCCATGTCGTGATAGCGCACGCCATAAACGATTTTGTTGAAACATGAATTTGTTAGATTTGATATAATATAATTACTAAGCGTATATATAGCTACTACGCAAATAGCAAACCTTAAATGTCAGAATGGTTATTGGTTATTTATTGTACTTGAAAGTATTATGAATATGGTGTGTATAGGAAGGATTTCATAAAGAAAAGCACAGAAAGACAAGACTAGATATTTATTATTTCAATTAGGCTTGTCAATAATTATTCATCTTTAATGAGAAAACTATTGTCCGTTCGCAAAACTAGGTCTTCATGGAGAAGAAGGACAAGAAACTCCATGGAAACAGTATTATAGTATTCTATCAACACATTTCTTATATTTCCACAATTTATAGTTATCTCAAACAGTTAATTCTATCACTCGGAATAATAGCAACATAATAACAATATTTAAGGTATAATATGAAATTACGTAACTTACATGACACCTGGTAGATATATTTCACATCATAACAGCACTAGCACTAGCCACTTGAACATCCACTGAGCAACTGCCTCGAGAATGTCATTACAATCCTTTTTATATCCTACCACCCCTTCCATTTATCCCTTCCCATCAAACATCAACTGACAGTTTGTATCAATCGTTTCAAACAACCAGTTATATTAAAATAGCAATATTAATTCTAAGATATACTACAGTTACTATCAAATATTATTTAATTATTTATAGTATCATCATCTGTACGATTTTGAGAAGTTAAGAGTGGTATATTTCGTAAACACAATAACTAATCAAATTAGATACTTCTACATTGGTCTCAAGCTTCGTAAATGTGACAGATGTCAATATCCAACAAACAGTTATTCTAATAATCTAAAGGTTGTTTTACAATGATTCGATGATTCTAATCACAACCGAACTAACTTCCGGAATCAAGGTAATCTCAAGCATTTATTTTTAATATTAGACACATAATAATTACATTTATCTAACACGGCCATACTGACAAGTACTTCGCTCTCGAAGTACATTAGATACCGTTTTTCTACAATTATAATTTACTTTGGTTTTGTCATTGTCACTGTCATTTTTGTTTTGTTTTGTTTTGCCAATTGCCTAGACGTGTCAAGTCCCATCCACCCGCTGCCAGTGGGATAGACTTGCTCGACCAGCGAAAACAGTCATAGTCATAGTCACATTCAGCTAATTATAATTATCTAATACGGCCAAACTGACAAGTACTTCGCTCTCGAAGTACATTAGTTACCATCTTTCTACAATTGTAATTTACTTTTCTTTTGCCAATTGCCTAGATGTGTCAAGTCCCCTCCACCCGCTGCTAGTGGGATAGACTTGCACCAAGCAAATGACCGACCAGCGGAAACAAATTTTATCGGTTACCTCGTCATGCTGGTCCCTTTCACCCGCTGCTGGTGAGATAGACAAGCACCAAGTAAACGATCGCCCAGCGGTCAATAAACATAAGCCAACTACATAGACATATTCATCCGCTGTCTGTGAGACGACTCGACACCAAATAGGAGGCTACCAGCGGCATAGTCATAGTCAACTAATTGTAATTATCTAACACGCCCATAGTGTGAAACTTAATCACATCTTACTGTATGCGGCCAAACACCCGCCGTCGGTGAAGCTCAATCACCCGCAGTCAGTGAATGCCAGACAACAGTCAAGACAAGCTCTTTTTGTATTAATTAAATAAGTAATTAAAACAATATACCGCTCGGTCAACCTGACAATATCATTGCAAATTGTACTGATCATCCTTATTACATTTTCTATTAAACAATTGCAAATATTTAATATGGTCACTCTGTTGGTACCTCACTCTTTAGTAAAAGGTTATTATAAATCAGTTCCGACAGAACTATAAGTTTATTTCAACAATACTATTAGTAAGCATTTTGAAAGTGAAAAATAATAAAATAAAGCTAATTATTAATAACCTTCAACCTTGTCATATTTGTTTATCAGCAAGTTATGTGATATTCGCTATTTCTTTCATAATATAAAAATACAATTATGTTTCATTTACTTTATGACATTACCAACTTCAATTTTGTAAAGTTTCCTCTAAAGCCATTTTTTAAATTAATTTGTGATCAACAGAGCAATAATATTAACAATTTTAAATTAACTTTCCGTGAACACTTGCATTTTTTTTTCGACCATACAATTCTCAGCACGTTTTCATCGTTATGATGAGGGTTGAGTCAACGACCCGTCGTTACCAATGGTTACCAGCAGAACACGATTACTCCAACGTTGATCATGAAAATAGCAAAATAAAATTCATTAGAAATATGTTATGTGAGACTGAGCACTATCCCACTTCTGATGTTAGATTTGATATAATATAATTACTAAGCGTATATATAGCTACTACGCAAATAGCAAACCTTAAATGTCAGAATGGTTATTGGTTATTTATTGTACTTGAAAGTATTATGAATATGGTGTGTATGGGAAGGATTTCATAAAGAAAAGCACAGAAAGACAAGACTAGATATTTATTATTTCAATTAGGCTTGTCAATAATTATTCATCTTTAATGAGAAAACTATTGTCCGTTCGCAAAACTAGGTCTTCATGGAGAAGAAGGACAAGAAACTCCATGGAAACAGTATTATAGTATTCTATCAACACATTTCTTATATTTCCACAATTTATAGTTATCTCAAACAGTTAATTCTATCACTCGGAATAATAGCAACATAATAACAATATTTAAGGTATAATATGAAATTACGTAACTTACATGACACCTGGTAGATATATTTCACATCATAACAGCACTAGCACTAGCCACTTGAACATCCACTGAGCAACTGCCTCGAGAATGTCATTACAATCCTTTTTATATCCTACCACCCCTTCCATTTATCCCTTCCCATCAAACATCAACTGACAGTTTGTATCAATCGTTTCAAACAACCAGTTATATTAAAATAGCAATATTAATTCTAAGATATACTACAGTTACTATCAAATATTATTTAATTATTTATAGTATCATCATCTGTACGATTTTGAGAAGTTAAGAGTGGTATATTTCGTAAACACAATAACTAATCAAATTAGATACTTCTACATTGGTCTCAAGCTTCGTAAATGTGACAGATGTCAATATCCAACAAACAGTTATTCTAATAATCTAAAGGTTGTTTTACAATGATTCGATGATTCTAATCACAACCGAACTAACTTCCGGAATCAAGGTAATCTCAAGCATTTATTTTTAATATTAGACACATAATAATTACATTTATCTAACAAATTCGTATTTGTGCCATAAAGTTTCCCGTGATAAAGTCGTGGGATATCGAGTAACTATAAAAACATTTTGCCTGTCTATCATAGAACCTTCCGTACCACATCATCCATCACATATGTCGGGGGGTCGCTGCCCCCTATATGTTTTTGGGACTTGGCGAAATTTATAGGCAGAAGCGATATTGAAGGTGACAGAGAATTTATAAATAGCTCTTATTTTATGGTAATTGCGTATCAGTTTTACAAGTATTAGCATAGCATTTGAAGCTCGAGTTGAGAATTATCGTCAACTAGCTGCGCCCCGCGGTTTCACCCGCGTAGACCGGGATAAAAAGTAGCATAATTATGTGTTATTAATCCAGGGTATAAGCTATCTACATACCATATTTCATCCAAATCGGTCCCGCCGTTTGAACATGAAGAAGTAACAAACACACACACACACACACACACTCACAAACTTTCACCTTTATAATACTAGCTGCGCCCCGCGGTTTTACCCGCGTAAACCGAAATAAAAAGTAGCTTATGTGTTAATTCAGGATACAAGCTATCTACATACCAAATTCTATCCAAATCAGTCCAGCCGTTTCAGCGTGAAGAAGTAACAAACACACACACACTCAAAAACTTTCGCCTTTATAATATTAGTGTGATTAGTGTGATAATTTGTAAGTTGAGATTGCATCGTTACGTTGATGCCACAGCATATAATTACATTGTTAATTTGTTATGGTTTTAGTGGTTAAAGTGAAAACTCTGACATAAAAATATCAGAGACTCTTTCTTTAATCTTTTGCAGCAGAGAAAAGTCATATTAAATACTTCTATACAATCCGCTTTACCAATTAATTTGGACCAATCCGCATGTTTAAGGTCAACTTCAACCTGATATTGTGTTGAAATTGGTATATTATTGAAAAATTTATAAAGCCCCGAAGGGCATCGAGGGTTGGGTCCCCTATACAAGAATATTTTCTAAGAATTTTGTTTCTCCTTAATTTACGGGCAGTTTATATGCCATGCATAATGTAACGCTATTGTGTGCTTTGTGCTGAGTCTTTCCATTGTAGTAAGCAAATTTTTGCCTTAATTCTTTACCTCGTAATTGGAAAATATTGAACAAGAATGAGCGAAATAAGCTATTTGCGTTCAATGAGTTGTAATTTTAGTCGGAAAAGTAATTTTGTGAAATTGTATAGAAGGATAAAATGTTGAAAATTATAGAAAGGTATTCAAAATAATATAATATGCACTCAGTAACTCATTTTACATATTCGTAGAACACGTCTGATTGAAACGTTACCCCATCTCATACACAAAGACATTTTTGTACAATTTTTTTTGGCAATATTTTTGTTCAGAAATTTATTCGATGTCCAACGGATTGTCTACCTAGTGTATTATTAGCCAATACAGTTTACAGCTAGGTATCAATACATCTGTGCAACGCCACGCTACACAGAGTTATGCTACGTAGCGCGGTCGGTGCTACGCGTCGCTGAACCGTACTACATCACTGTCCGAGCTACGATCGTAGCGCTCAGTGCTACGACTTTTTATTTGGCATAGTTCAATTTTATTTTTTGTGGACAAAATATTTTTGGTAATAGATTGGTTTTTAAAATTGAATATCATATCTCTCCCTATTTTGATGTTAAAATAAAACATCAAACAAATTTTTTTTAAACCAATTTCCTGTTATTTATTTTCATAGATGCCAAAACCCAATCTTAAACTTCTAAGTCAAGCGTAATGTTTGTTTTTCTAGTTAAACGACTTTGTTCAACGAGCCGGCTATTGAATTTACTTCGAGTAGCGGAACTCTTGAAACTTCTAAAAATATTTCCCTCTTGAATATAATGTGATTAGATTTCTTTGCTTCTTCGAGAGTAATTACTGAGTACTTTATAAGGCCTCATCAGTTTCGTATTTACGTAAAGTATGAGGCAGATACGAGTTCTTTTATTTCTGTTGTTCTACTTTCAGCACTTTTTGCCGAAATCCGAGTGGTATGAAATTTTATACATCGCTGTAACTCGAGATTTTGCCTAGCAACTTGCTAAGACGAGACTCAGTTCAAAGTATTTATGAGAAATTCTTCGAAATTTGTTATGGCAAAGTAAGGTTTCTTGAACTAGTTGTGAACTTTACAGTAGGTTCAGTCGAGGAATGAAAAGATTAAGCACGTGGAAAGGAATGCGGAGGAATGTGGTGAACTTGCTTAAACTGTTCGTGCCACCATTTGACTGTTTTTTTTTTGCCAGTATTTTGTATTAACACCAACTCGCATATGGCACTACCCATACTAACACTCATTGATTACTTTCTATAATAGAAATAATAAAACTGCCTATAATGTTCTTTAAAATAACATCAACTCATTTGTTATTTTGTTGTTATTGTTATTATGTAAAGCTAAATAAATTACAAAACAACTTTATTTCATAACTTAGCGAATTAACTTGAACAAAGTTGCCGAGTGAGATAATTTGTGTCAAACTTTGAAGCCGTATATTTTGCTAAATACAAATCGGAGGCTAAATGTTGTTGATGCGTATAAATATTAACTAAGTAAATTACTTTATTTTGCTAGTGATTTATTGTTGTTTCGTCGCGTTTTAATTATTTTGCTGATTTGGTAAATAAACTTGAATAGACAGCGAAAACTAATGGTTAATTAGACCAAACATAAATTGACTTGGTATCTACAAAATTGTAAGCTGTTTGTAACTTTTGCATTTTTCTGGCTATGAAACAAGTATGACATTGGCATTGTTTTGAAACGGTTAAAGTTATAGGAAATAAAAAGGTATGTTCAAGTGGCTGTAATTTATTGAAACAAAGTTCTATAACGCGGCTTGCGCTGGCAGTTGACAATGTATGCCCCCTCCATACTACTTTTTTCTTTCGAATACACACACTCACTCTCTGTCAATAGAGAGAGAGAGAGAGAGAGAAAGAAAGTGTGAATTTGGTCAAAATGAAAATTCAAGATGGCGGCTGCAAAAATTTTGTTTTAATTATTTAAATAGTGACCTGTCCTAGCTTAGCACATGAGTGCAGTCTATTAATGTAGCGATTTGTCCAAACATCAAAATTTCTGAGCTATATATCTAAGATAAATATCATCTTATTATACACAAAAACCTTCCGCAAAAAAAAATCGAAATGAAGCTGAAAACCGCATCAAAATCCATTAGATAGTTTAGAAGAACTAAGCGGTCACAAAGACAGACACAAAAACGCGAAAAGTGACTTAATTATATGCAATTTATTACAGATTAAAACGATTTCATACCTGTCTAGCTGTTTAACTGCGATATGCTTACGCATATATCCTGCTGGTGATGGTGTGGCGTTGAGCCTCAGGGCGTGTAGCTCCCTAAAATAGGGTATAGCTACATGATGGCTGATTCATGCAAGTCATCAGGTAGGAAAGGTAAAATCTTTCACTGTTAGCCTCTAAAACTAGTCTACAATCACGGGTTCATCAAACAAAAGTACCCTTCAGATAGCGAGCTGTCAAACGTTAAAATTGGTAATATGGCGGCGGCCTTGACCTTGACACGGCCCTTTTTGGACAACTTTAGCGAAGTGTTTGTACGTACGTCACGTACGTATTAGACTAAGTTTTAACCGATAACGTTGCACGTCCGCTGGCACCTGAAGGCATATGACTTTTTCTAAGCAGCCAGTTAGGTTATATGAACACGGTCTCCAGAATCTGCTAACATAGTGACTAACCTAACCTTGTAAAGTTATATCTCTTTGGTATTACAATACGTGGTTAAACGACAGCCTTGGTTTGAGGCATTTGTGCGTGTGTCACAAACCATACACTAAACCAAGAAGATCACTAAACCATGGTTTGTAATGAGGCAGGCAAATAAAAACGACCTATCTATGGGGTATTTTTCACTATCTATATTATTATAGATCACTTACTGTATAGAATCATGATGCCTCGCCTTACTGCCTCTCCTATACAAGGTGCCCGCTGCAGCGGCTGCAGTTAGCAGCGCAAGCGCAGCCGCCGCGCAGCCCCCCGCAGCAAATAACACACCACCTGTGTTTTGTGACGCGTCGCCTGCGAGACGAGCTGTCTCGTTGTGTGTTACTACTGTCGATAGTCCTGTTGGAAGAAATTACTAAAGTTTAATTAGCTATTGAACACGGCATATCAACATGCTTGTATTGCTCGAAGTGAGAGACAAAGGTTCAAATCCCGTGTTTTAAGTTTTTAGTTATTTAATAGAGTTGACATGAGAGTCAAGGATTTTCGTCGTATAAAAGTCTTCGGTTTGTTCTGTGTAAATCATTAAATAGATAGGTTTAAGAGGACTATACACGACCTAAGGCTCGGTCACTGTCGAACTGCCTACAAAAGAAAGAGAAGCGCGATGACACAACGCTGGTAATTTATTGCAAAATATGAAGTAATTATTTATTTACAAAAATCTATTGATTGGACTAAAAAATTAAAACATCAAATTACGTTAATATGTTGTTTGTAGATTAATCTGACACAAAATCAGAATGATTGCATGTATATGAGTTTGGTTTTTAATCGTTAAAATACATTTTTAGAGGTATCTTCGTGATTTTTTTCTATCGTATCAAATTACTTGTCTTGTGTTTTCAACACACTATCTAACTAGCATACGAGTATATCCTGGAGAATATCATATATTTTTCTGATTTTGTTTACTGCAGTGGATCATAATACTTTAAGGCATTATAAAAATTGCTTTTAGGTTCTGTAGTCCCCTTAAGTACGGTGCCAAAGTCATTAATTATAGCTAATAAGGTGGACAATGCACTTGGCAACTGAACTGACAAGGTGCGATATATTGCAGCTACTTCAGGCTGCGATAACCGGTCAGTAAAATTTTATCAGCTAGATAAAAAAATTGTGACCCATTATTCATGCCTATACAGGGTGGCAGGGACATCGACGAGCAAACTGTAGCAAACAGCACATGGTTCTAGACCCCTTAGCGTAGACATTTTTCGTCGATTATCAAAAAAAAATCTGCTGTTTCATAAAAAAGTGCAATACCTACCTACGCGGGCAAAATGTATAGTAAGTAGTAGTAGTAATCTTTATTTTTCTCTCTTCACAAAGGTTCACATAGTTAAAGGTATACATAGAGACAAGAATTATAACGTTTTTTACAAAAATCCATAAAATATGATCCTTTGTGAGAAACTAGCGTCCATACTAGGATACCCTGTGTGACAGATCACCAGGCTCTCACCCCGAATTTAATATATTAACATTAAAATGGTCAATTTTCAAACTCTATAGACTAATTATTTATTCATGAAGGAAAACAAAAACAAAAATCTGCCTAGCCTTTTCCCAACTACACAACAACACACACACGCATGCATGTCACATCATTTCATTTTAATTAATTCTCTTAAATCTATTCTCTCCTTATGTTAATTATTCAGATTATTCTAACCTTAGATTCTAGCGTATGGCACTCGTGGGCTGCAGCTGAAAATCAGCGTCAGGTGGTACACCTTGTGTTGTCATCTGACAATATGCTGAGCTGAGGCCCTTTTGACATTACAATCTTTGTTTTATGTTTTTATAATTTTAAGGTGTATTTTTTTTTTTGCTGTAATGCCAATTAAACGCATTTTTCTTTCTTTCTTTAACTATGTTGGGGTCGGCTTCCAGTCTAACCGGATGCAGCTGAATACCAGTATTTTACATGGAGCGACTGCCTATCTGACCTCCACAACCCAGTAACTGGGTAATACAATACCCTTTGGTATGACTGGTTGTCAGACTTTCGGGCTTCTGACGACCCGTAACTACTGTCAAAGATCCACGAATATCAGCCGGGACCAACGGTTTAACGTGCTTTCCGAGGCACGGAGGAGTCTCGGTATGTATGCTTATGTTGGTTGGTATGTATGTTGGATCGACCAATACGGCTGTTGTTACTTAGCCACAAGCTCCTCAAGGAAAAAAACAGACATGTTTAAAATAATCAACCAAAACAAAATGTACAGCAACATTTTTTTTAATTACTGGTTTCAGAACCATGTACCGAATCCATTGGCTGAATCCATGTGCGTCGATGTCCCTGACAGCCTATATATTTTTAGTTTTTATAAAAACTAGTACTTATTAGGTTACCTACCTATTTCATATTCTGATGATGACCTACATTTAGGACTGATTCTTCTTTACGGTCAGTTAACTGACCTGAGAAATAAATATTGCGTTTAAAAGATTTGTTTAGGAAATATGTGAAACTGTCATAATAATTTATTCTTCAGATAAAAATCTTCTGACTGTTGAAAAATCAGCCCATAGCCAGATAACTAACCATTCACCGTTTTGAGAGGAAATGGTGAAAGAAAACATCGTGAGGATACTTAATTTACTTTATGTCCCTATAACCAAAACTTAGAAGACATGTGACATCTACCAACCCGCACTGGGCCCACGTGATGGTGGATTACCACTCCCTCTCGAAGAGACGAGGCTATCTCCCAGCAGTCGAAACATTATAGGCTGATTATTCAATCAACGACTAGCCAAGTAGCACAACCATTTAAAATCTACCTTCAACACATCACTGGAAATCACTCCCAAACCATACACACATAAGAACTATGACAATTTTAATGCTATCCCATAAAACAAGACACACCCACCGCTTTGCTCACTAAATTGAATACCGAGCGTAATAAAAAACTTGGAAATAAAGGAGGGTGTATAATGGTGACATAATGAGCTTGAAACTCTGCCTTTATTACGTCGTCCCCTAATATTAAAGCCGTGAACGATTTACAGGTGGATGAGCTAGAAAAAGTAGGGATATTGCCTGTTAAGTGTCAATTTACGCTAAGTGTTGAAACGATACGGTTTTGAAAGGTTTTTGTTCCAATTATGGACGCTTCGGACAATTTTAAGATTGTATAATGTCTTTTAGTAAACACTAGTGATTAGTCCCTACTTCACACGGTTTTACAATTTGATAAAACATCCTGATTTCTTAATAATATTGAGGTTTAATTTGAATGTATTGCATATACCTTCCGGAATAAATTTTCTAAATTACCTTGACAGCCGCATTAAAATCCATTGAGTACTTTAGACGAAGTAAGCGGCCACGCAGACACACAAAAAGCGACTTTATGTTATACTATTTATAGATCTGTTTACTGTACTTTTTTTGTTTGTTTACCTTGTTGGTCTAGTGGTTACAAGAGCAACTGCTGAGAATGGGGTCCTGGGTTCAATTTCCATGTCGGGTAAAGTGTTTTATGGGTATTTATTAACCGACTTCAAAGAGAGTAAAAGGTTCCGACGAATTGAGAACCTCCTCCAGGTTCTCAATTCGTCGGAACCTTTTACTCGAAGACGGCTAGACCGATTTGAATTTTTTAAAATTTATTCGAGAGGGTTGGTCCCATATAAAATTGATTAACTTTGCTTTGGTAGTTTTTGAGTTAGCTTAAATAATACGTATTTTTTCCCCGCTTTTATATGGATGATGTTCTAGTTTGTTTTGCAGGTAGTGAGTGGTATTAGAATTTGTGTGGGGTAGGTACACAACTAAAAAATGAAAAATAAAAACTTTTTTACAAAAAAATTCTACCGACTTCCAAAAACAACACTACAAAGTGAAAAATAACTTTAATTTCGGAAGTCGGTGGCAAAAAACGAAAATACATTTAACTAGACACGGACTTCTGAAATTAAAGTTTTTCACTTTGTAGTGTTGTTTTTGGAAGTCGGTTGTATTTTTATTAGAAATTTCGCAGTTACGGTACTGTATCTGGCGTTGTGTCCCGGTGAAGGCAATAGACTCAACAACGTAATAAGGATTACATAAGACCTAAACATAATGTGGTTGTTAGACCTATAACAAATCCTTCAAATCCTTCAAATCCTTCCTTCCTTCCTATATTACCAATACAACCACATTTTTTTTCGATTTGTGTACCTAAATGTATGGAACGCTAATTTGTTTTATGATTTCAATGTTGGTCTCATTGTAAAAGTTGTTCATACTTATGACCCCTTAAGAAGTTTATGGTAAACAAAAACTAAGTTTGTATAATCAGTCCTACTAATAAACCGTAGCTAACAAGCATCTAGTCCTAACAACATAGATAAACCTTTACAAACGTTGTTACAAACTTCCAGCCGGCTACAGGTAATTTCCGAAGCTACTCACAAGACACACAAGGGCTCCAAGGAATAAGACTTTTACCATTAGTAAGCTCTCAAGTTTAGTGAGGGCGAACGATGACTGCAAATAGATTGGACTTTTTGTTCAGGTGGATAATTATATTTTAGACTTGCTGACCCGACAAACATCCTCCTGTCCAAACAAACATACCATATAAAAAAGCATGGTCAGTTCTAACCAAATCAAAAAAAAATCCAAAACCGAATTTTAAAATAAAAAATACCCAAATCGGTCCAGCTACTCTCAAGTGATGCGCTTACCAATGAACAGCATTTCATTTTTAACCGACTTTAAAACGGAGGAGGTCCTCAAATCGTCGGAACTTTTTTTTTATATTTTGTTTTTATGTATGTTCCCCGATTACTCGAAGATGGCTGGACCGATTTGGATTTTTTTTGTTTTATTCGAGAGGTATACTCAAAGTTGATCCCATATGAAATTGATTAACTTTGCTTGGGTAGTTTTTGAGTTAGCTTCAATAATACGTATTTTTTCCCCACTTTTATATGGATGATGTTCTAGTTTGTTTTGCAAGTAGTGGTATTAGAATTTGTGTGGGGTAGGTACCACAACTAAAAAGTGAAAAATAAAAACTTTTTTACAAAAAAATGTATTTTTTTGTAAAAAAGTTTTTATTTTTGACTTGGAAGTCGGTTGTAACCGACTTCCAAAAACAACACTACAAAGTGAAAAATAACTTTAATTTCGGAAGTCGGTGGCAAAAACGAAAATACATTTAACTAGACACCGACATCCGAAATTAAAGTTATTTTTCACTTTGTAGTGTTGTTTTTGGAAGTCGGTTGTATTTTTTTGTAAAAAAGTTTTTTTAATGATATAGATTTGCTATTTCTTAAAACGGTGAATGAGACAATTCAAAGACCTGTGACATTTACCATCCCTAGTAGGCCCGCGTGGTGGATGACGGCCCGCTCCCTCTCACAGAATTGAGGCTTGAGTCCTAGCAGTGCAAGTGGAAACATTATAGTCTGGTTATGTAGAGATGTTATTTTATTACAAACTAACTTTTGCCCGCGGCTTCTCCCTTATGGATATCGGAAAATATCCCACGGGAACAAACTACCGGGAAATCCTTCCTTAGTCCCTGTTTACATTATAAAGAAAACCTCTGTACAAAATTTCAGCTGTCTAGGTTCAAGGGACATTTTTATTTAAACAGATAGAAATTACTGGCCTTAGTTATCTTCAAATTTTAATGTCATTAGTTTGTGTCTGTCCTACTACCAGGGTCATTAATTAAAAGACAGGTCGTTAACCAATTTGCTAGTATACCTATTGATGCAATCGATAGACCATTAAGTTTAGTCCAATATTCCTCTCAAATTTGAGGAGCTCATGGCTAAGTAATATCAGCCGCACGGGTCGATACGCTTGCCGGGGTTGGTCCGTGGATGGGTGACCATCTTTACATACCGAAACTCCTTCGTGTCTCGGAAAGCACGTTAAGCCGGTGGTCCCGGCTGTTATTCGTGGATCTTTGACAATCGTTACGGTTCGTCAGAAGCCTTAAAGTCTGACAACCAGTCTTATCAAGGGGTATCGTATTACCCAGTAACTGGATTTTTGAGGTCAGAAAGGCAGTCGCTCCATATAAAATACTGGTATTCAGCTGCATCCGGTTAGACTGGAAGCCGACCCAACACAGTTGGGAAAAAGGGTAAACAGATTGATTGATTCCTCTCCAACTTAGATTAATCTAAAACATCGCGAGCGCTTTCACATTACGCTAGTTAAATTCAAATTAAATTCAAAATATTCATTTCACATAAACTACATGGGCACTAATAAAACGTCAGAAGCTAGGTGCACGGTTCCAAGTGGTCGTTTCCTATGGAGAAGAGCCGGCGAAACTCTGCGGTCAATATTAATATATAAAATAAATGGTTTTTACGATGTTAACTTTTTATATGTGTGGGAGCTTAGTTTAGGCCTATTAGTAAGTCCAGGTACATAAAGAAATAGGAAATGGTCAACAAATAGAAGCAGTCAACTTATTGTAAGCGCTCCTGCACACGATGCCGCCACCGCGCCGTCGCCGCGCCGACGCCGCACAACTACACTGTACATACGAGTCGCGCGAAGACCGCCACCGCGCCGCCGCCGCGCCGCCACCGCGCGCGGTCCAAAACAAAACTTTCCATGATAATTTCTTAAAAAGTTATCACGTGCATGTTCATACGCTGCCGGCAATGGAATGAATCAGGATAATGAAATAACTGGGACCGCGCGCGGTGGCGGCGCGGCGGCGGCGCGGTGGCGGTGTTCGCGCGACTCGTATGTACAGTGTAGTTGTGCGGCGTCGGCGCGGCGACGGCGCGGTGGCGGCATCGTGTGCAGGAGCGCTTATTGTTAACATGATACGAGTATTTATTCAGATTTGTTACTGTAGTAATGGCAATCATGTCATTTGTGTCATGTCGTAGGTTTTTTATTTTTATTCTTTTATTAGCTGCGCCCCGCGGTTTCACCGGTGTAAAGCGGGATAAAAAGTAGCCTATTTATTAATCCAGGGTGTGAGCTATCTACATGCCAAATTTCATCCAAATCGCTCAAGCTGTTTGAGCGTGAAGAAGTAACAAACTTACACACAAACTGTTGTCTTTATAATATTAGTGTGATTAGTGTGATATATAGTGTGATTTATCTTCTAAACAGATAATTTTCTATTTTGTGAATGGCCTAATAGACTGTAAATTTGTTTACTATTTTCTATTTTGTTAAGTAGCTGGTACTTGTTGAAAGGCCTACACTGTCCTCCCATTCCTATTAATACTGTTATTTGAAAATATTGTAAAACCCAATTATTTTTAAAAGTGTAACCGTGGAGTTTCTTGCCGGCTCTTCTCCATAGGAAACGACCAATTGGAACCGTGCACCTAGCTTCTGACGTTTCATAAGTGCACGTGTAGGTTTATGTGAAATGAAATATTTTGATTTTGATTTTTCTAAGTTCAAAATATGCTAGCTTCTAGAATAATTATGTTTACTTTTAAAATTGGCTGACTATTCAATCAAGGGTAAATATAAAGCACTGAACCTTATAATAATATTGGTCTATAGGGGAAGAAAGTTGAATCAGTGAAAGTTGAACAAGCAATCAAAACCATTCCAATTCCCCATACCTACAACACAGGCCCTGAAAATTGTAACGAAAATCAAATACCTACATATAATTACAGCCTAAAACATATGTACCCCAACTGAATATCAATTAGAAAGATTCTAAAGACGATAAAAATTACCATACCGAACACGAAAATTATGAATCTTTTGATGTGGCCTGAAATAAACCTCCTTTCTTAGTAAAAAAAAAAAAAAGAAAATGGCGAAAAAATAAACATAAAGAAACGCTAACGCGTGTAAAAGGAACAAGAACATTTCCAAGTCAAATAAAACGCACAATGGAACAATCGATACTGTCTTGTAAACACATTAAAAGAGGGGCACGTAGGGCTGGCGAGGGATTTTCATGAGATTATTGTAACGCATGGATTACTGAGGATTTTTGGTAGGGTTTTTACTTTGTGTCTGTTGAAAATAGAGGTTTTATTACTTTTTACCAAAGAACAGAAAAAAACAACTGTGCTTTTTACAGTACAATTGAAGCAATAACTTTTGGTTCAATAAGTTTGTGTTAAAACACCTAATCGTTAACATTTACTTGAAACCCAATATTTACTTGAAAACATTTACTTGAAACCCAATATTCAACTTATGAATTTATCTACATCTATAATCTTTAATCGACGAAAAGGAGATTATTCTCAAGACGTTTTTATTTTTCGATACTTATCTCGCTATATTATGTACAAAAAGTCATATCAGCATACATCCTACACTAGAGCCTAAGTTAACTTGTTTAAAAATCAATAGTAATATACACTTCTGGACACATCTTTTGGCCCACCTTGTATTTTCAGTTTCGTTTGGTCCTAGCTAAAATTTTATATTAGGTCGACCAAAAAGTTTTTATGCAGTTTTGAACCTGGCACATTCACAATTTCATTGAATAGTCTTTTTTTGAATTTCGAACACAGAATTTAAAGAAACAAAAGACAATTTGGAGCCTGTTTGTTGATATCAAACAATCGAATACTAAGAAAACTTGGTTTTATTGGTTTACTTGGATTTAATTCTTGAAAAAGTGATTGATATCTTTGGTTTTGCAACAAACATTACTTATTCTTAACATTAAGGTGAGGTTCTATCAATAATCTATGGATACTTCACCTGAAGTCGCCGCCCAAGCTGTGGCAATAATTCAGGCCGGACACAGCCAAATAAACGTGTGTGCTCAACTTAATTTAAGTCGATCTGCGGTCCGAAATGTTTATCGGAGGTACCTAGAGACTGGCGGCTTTGTTCGTCGCCAAGGAAGGCCACGATCTCGGGTCACAACTGAAAGGCAGGATCGATTCATCGTGACGACCAGCTTGAGAAATCGTCACCTTACCTCCATTGAGATACCTACAAAACCAACTTCGCGACTTCCACGGAGTATCTGTGAGCGCTCGAACTGTTCGGAGAAGGTTAAAAGAACGCGATATGGTACCACACAAGCCAGCTAATGGCCCCAAACTAACGCGAGCCCACCGAACAGCGCGCCTTCATTTCGCACGCAGTCATTTAAATTGGACACAGCAAGATTGGAGCCGTGTACTCTTTTCTGATGAGTCTAAAATTGTGTTACATGGCAATGATGGAAGGAAGAAGGTCTACCGACGTAAGGGAGAGCGTTTCGCACAATGCTGCTTTGAAGAGAGGGTTGCTTATGGCGGTGGCTCATGGACTGTCTGGGGCGGTATATCCGCGAGCGGCAAAACTCAACTTGAGGTTGTTACAGGACCACGGCTGCCAACATTAAATGCTGAAAGGTACATTCGTGAGTGCTTAGAACCTCACGTGATACCATACGCGGACTATGTGGGCCCAAATTTCCTTTTTATGCATGATAATGCAAGAGCCCATGCGGCCGGCATCGTCAGGGAATATCTTCGGGATGTGAACATCACAGTTATGGACTGGCCAGCCAGAAGCCCAGACATGAACCCCATTGAGCACATGTGGGACGAGCTAAAAAGACGTGTTAGGGCTCGTCAGCCAGTTGCCCAGACGATGCAGGAGTTGAAAACTGCCATAGAAGAGGAATGGGAGATGATCCCTCAAAATTTCATAGAGCGGTTGATAAACTCTATGCCTAATCGTATGAGAGCTGTGGTGGATGTCCATGGAGGCAACACGCGTTATTAAATTAAACCTTTATTTGATAAAAACATGTTTTTTATTCAAAAATCAATTGCCTTTAACAAGGCGCATATCCGACTTGTTAGGCGTAGCTCCATGTCGTATGGTATTCTGAATTCAAATTTAAAACAATACGATCGAAAAAGATGGTACAATGTATCAGGTTTAAAACTGCATCAACAGTTTTTGTTCAATCTAGCAATCATATTTCGGTAGGGGCCATCGAAACCTAAACTCTAAGGTGGGCCAATAGATGTGTCCAGAAGTGTATTTGCTGTGTTACCAGATAAGATGTGAATCTATCTTAACTAATTCACCATAGTTTACAAGATGAGAATACAAAGGGGAGTATAAACACACTTTCTATATGCTACAAGACGCATAAAATACAATTTTACGATCTGCGAAACACACAAGGTAAGCCAGCGACAACCCTAACATCGCCCTCTCGATACATCTCCATCCCTCGAAGAATATCCTGTTGCGCCTCCCGTCTACATGCTAATAAAGAGTGCGCGGAGTGATTTGTGGGACGAAACTCTGACTTAGCACCGATAAGGATACACTGCCGTCGTTATTGTTTCTGATTACTGGTTGCGAAGGAGTTTGTATGTAACTTTGTGTTAAGATGTGGATATATTTATTGTTTGGGAGTTGCGACTCGTTTACATGAGAAGAGTGTGAAAATTTGAATGCGAATTGCCTGGTGTTATAACACTTATATAGTTTACAAGATGAAAGCAAATACAGGGAAGTAGGTGAGAGTACATGATGCTACTGAAAAGTTATATATGAATGAAAGTTGGTGTGTTTTCCTACAGAGCGTTTTTTAACCGACTTCAAAAAGGAGGAGGTTCTCAATTCGTCGGAACCTTTTTTTTTTATTCTTTTTTTTTATGTATGTTCCCCGATTACGGTTTGGGTTTTTTTTTTTTTTGTTTTATTCGAGAGGGTCATCACAGTTGGTTCCATATAAAATTGATTAACTTTGCTTTAGTAGTTTTTGAGTTAGCTTCATAATACGTATTTTTTCCCCACTTTTATATGGATGATGTTCTAGTTTGTTTTGCAGGTAGTGGTATTAGAATTTGTGTGGGGTAGGAGCCACAACTAAAAAGTGAAAAATAAAAACTTTTTTACAAAAAAATACAACCGACTTCCAAAAACAACGCTGCAAAGTCAAAAATAACTTTAATTTCGGAAGTCGGTGGCAAAAAACAAAAATACATTTAACTAGACACCGACTTCCGAAATTAAAGTTATTTTTCACTTTGCAGTGTTGTTTTTGGAAGTCGGTTGTATTTTTTTGTAAAAAAGTTTTTGGTACTGTAAAGTCAAACCCCTTGCCATCATTTTCATGACAGACGTCACTGCGGCCACCGGCGGTGACGATAAGAGACTTTTAATGATTTTAAACTGAAGATCACGCTTAAACGAGTAGTGTTAATGATTTCGAAAAAAATATTAGGTTGGGGAAAAAGTCTTTTCGCATTATAGTATGTATGAACTTAAAATAAAATATCTTTGGTTATACTATTTGTATCTGGCTGGTTTTGGTAACATTGAAAGTTTAAATTTTAAAGAACATAATTCCAAATTCAAATTAGGAAAAAGTGTGATTTTCATTTGTTTTTCGTACTGTTAAGATGAGTGAATCTAATGAAGAAATTCGATACGTTTTAAAAGTTTACTACAAAAAAGGTAAAAATGCAACGCAAGCCGCGAAAAAAATTTGCGATGTTTATGGACCCAGTGCAGTGTCTGTGAGAGTAGCACAAATTTGTTTTAAGCGTTTTCAATCCGGAAATTTTGATGCCAAAGATGCACGACGCTCTGGTCGCCCTATCACGGATAAAATGGATGCCATTTTTGAAAAAGTGGAGCAAGATCGGCATATCAGTAGTTACAACGTAGCTGAAGGACTGGGAATTGACCACAAAACAGTTTTGGCTCATTTGAAAAAAACTAGGTACACAAAAAAGCTCCATATTTGGGTACCTCACGAGCTCACTGAAAGAAACCTAATGAACCGTGTACTCATTTGTGATTCTTTATTACGACGTAATGAAACCGAACCATTTTTGAAGAAGCTACTAACTGGAGATCAAAAGTGGATCACGTACGACAAGAACGTGCGAAAAAGGTCGTGGTCAAAGGCCGGTCAGGCTTCACAGACTGTGGCGAAACCCGGGTTCACTCGCAACAAGGTGATGCTGTGTGTGTGGTGGGATTGGAAAGGCATTATTGATTATGAGCTGTTACCACCAGGCAGGACCATCGATTCTGAACTCTACTGCGAACAACTGATGAGGTTAAAGCAAGAAGTTGAGAGAAAGCTGCCGGAATTAATCAACAGAAGGGGTGTGGTTTTTCATCATGATAACGCTAGACCTCACACATCTTTAGCCACTCAGCAAAAATTAAGAGAGTTTGGCTGGGAGGTGTTGATGCATCCGCCGTATAGTCCTGACCTTGCACCTTCAGATTTCCACCTGTTTCGGTCTCTTCAGATTCTTTAGGCAGTGTCAGGTTAACATCACGAGAGGACTGCCAAAACCACTTGTCGCGGTATTTTGATCAGAAGTCCCAAAATTTCTATAGCAATGGGATCATGTCCCTACCTACAAGATGGCAGAAAGTTACCGAACAAAATGGTACCTACATACTTTAGATAAATGTAAATAATGTATATTAAAAAATGTTTTGAATTTTCTTAAAAAATGCGAAGAAACTTTTTCCCCAACCTATTATATGTTAAATTAAAGATTTTTTTTAATAACTTAACATGTGAATATTTTAGATAATGTTTATGTAACATAGTGTAATTAATTTGTAAAGTTATGTCTGAAAGTCACGCAAAAACTATCAAGCGTATTTTTATGAAACCTTCACCATTCTAAAGATAATTTAATTATTTATCTTTAAGTATACGTGTTTTAATAATAACCTTTTGTTTTATGTATAATAAATTAATATGCGTCTAATTTGGGACAGCGCTCCTTGATGGGCGAGTGCTATTACTGGCTGGCAACGCGTTGCGTGAGCTAAGATAGTTTTTTATTCTCCTTTTGTACCAGCTAAATAACTAAGACTTAATACACACCTTTGTGCATTAGCTGTACAGTCTACAAAACTCTAATGCTATATTATCTTAGTCATAAAGGAACTTCAAAATATACTCCAATAATTTCCCTAAACCCGAAGTTTCTAAACATTTATTAGTTCACTAGCAGCACCCCGCGGTTTCACCCGCATAAGTCTCGATCCCTGAGAATATCGGTATAAAAAGTATTTTATGTGTTAATCCAGATTATAAACTATCTTCGTGCTAAATTTCAACCAAATCCGTAAAGTAGTTTTTGCGTGATTGAGTAACAAACATCCAAATATACAAACGTTTACATTTTATAATATTAATATACTAGCTGCTACCAGCTATTTCGTCTGCGATCCAGGATGAAAAGTAGCCTATGTCCTTTTCTGCAGGTCCCAAGCTACCTATTTGTCAAATTTCATCCAAATCCGTTCAGTTGTTTTAGCGTGAAAGCGTAACAAACAAGCAAACTCAAATTCGCATTTATAATATTACTAGCAACCCGGCCCTGCTTGGCACGGTTTTTACGACTTGACAAAACATTAAGATTTATAAATTACTAGCTGTTGCCCGCGGCTTCGCCCGCGTGTATGTCGGAAATTATCCCACGGGAACCTTCTACCGGGATGAAAAGTATCCTATGTCTTAATCCAGGTTATAAACTACCTGCATACTAAATTTCATACAAATCCGTTCAGCCGTTTTTGCGTGATTGAGTAACAAGCATCCAAACATACAAACTTTCACATTTATAATATTAGTAGGATATATAAGTTAAATATTAACGTATTATACATATAAACCTTCTGGAAAAAAATCTCTAAGTGATAGTGAAAACAGCATCAAAATCCGTTGCGTAGTTTAAAAGAACAACGCGGTCACACAGACAGACATGAAAAGCGATTTTATTTTATGATACGAGTAAGTTAGTAAGTATTAGGGTTATTTTATCCCTCTTTCGGAATGTTTTCAATAATTTATTGTTATTATTATTGCGGTGAATAACGTCAAACTTTGCACCCGTCTCGTAGAGGATTTTAGTGGCAATTGTAGTTATAAAGTGATTTGTTAGAGGGGGAGGCGAAAGTTTGTCAGTTTTTCAATAGCTTTATGTCGGTATTTGAAATGGAAATTGCAGTTTTCTTTTTCTTTATCGGAATTATTTATATTTTTATGTTAAGTCATTGGCGTGGTAGGCTCTGCGTAACTCCCTCTCTCTCTCTCTCTGCTATGCAGAAATTCGCATTAACTGCCTAAGTTGGAAGCTGATTTATGATTTGATTTCTAAGTACATAATAATTGGTAACTAACTTCCTTGGTTGTAGGTACATATTCTGCATCGAAGCTTTACTTATCAACTCAACCAATCGCAGTCCACTGCTGGACATAGGCCTCTCCAAGGTTGCGCTACAACACCCTGTCCTCCGCCTTCCGCATCCAGTCTGCCCCAGCCACTTTCTTTAGGTCGTCGTTCCATCCAGCTGGGGGGCGTCCCACACTACGCTTACCGATACGAGGTCTCCACTCCAGAACCTGTCTGCTTCACTAGCCATCGGTTCTTCGACAAATATGACCAGCCCACTGCCACTTCAGTTTGCTTACTTTGAAAGCTAAGTCGGTTATTCCGGTTCTTTTCCGGATAACATCATTCCTTATTTTATCCTTCAAAGAAACTCCGAGCATAGCCCACTCCATAGCGCGCTGAGTGATCTTGAATTTGTGGACCAGCTCGACTGGCAGTATCCACGTTTTGGCACCGTAAGTTTTATTTATCATTACCACGTTGTATGGTAATGCTGATTCTTTAATACCGATTGAGTATTCGTGATTAATTTATCAAGATAGGTAGGTTCACATACAGGTCATTTCCTACCATTATGAAAACTTTATGCCGCGTTCCCACAACCCGTCAAGGCCCGTCGCGGCCTGTCGCGGCCTGTGCCGAGCACTCCACGAATCATCCCATAGATTCGATCGGACGGGAGCCGACAGGCCACCACAAGCCGCCTGTCCTCAAGGCCTGTCAGCCTGGCCTGGTGCGGTTTGGCCTGTGAGAAAGCGGGCCGCGAGACCCGCATTACGACACTACCGTTAAAATTCCTACGCATCCAGTCAAAGAACAATAGAGCGAGAACACAAGAAATATTCCAACATTAGACGCTTAAATATTTCAAACAAAGTAAAGAAGAGCTCTTCTTGGCATAGTAAACGTGACTAGAGTAAGAAATAACTAAAAAACTACTTAATAAGTAAATTAAACTAAAGGCTTTCTCCACAGTAATGGTTTTTGCCTCAAGTTTAAAGTCTTGAATAATGAAGTCCAGTTTTAAGACTAAGTTGGGCGAGTAATGTTTCCACTCGACTGAGTTTTGTGGAAGGTTAAGTGGTATCAAAGAGTTGTGTTGTTTTGTGTAAATAAAGTCATGAAATTCAAAAACAAAGAAAGAGATAATAAAGCTGAATTATTTTTTTAGGTGGCCGCTGCGTAATGCGTTTTTAATACGTTTGCAGTGTCACTGACCAAGAATAGTGAGAGTCTACCAACAAAACCTAAATGCAAAGATGCACAACACACGACAATACAGGGTGTAAGTTTAAACAGTGGCAATCTTTTAAAGGGTCATTGTACTCATTCATTATGAAAAACTTTTATTATGGAACCAAACCTGAAATCGCGAAAAAAAAATCAGCTTTTCAGTACATTTATGTTCGCATAATTCGTCAAAATGTAGGGAACAGCTAATTTTTTTTCGCTATTAATAATATCATTCAGGCCGCTAGTTGAACGGCGCCGTTTAGTTAAAAGGCTAGGCGCTTGACTAAATGGCTAACTACTTAAACCAGTTGGTTGCGACATGTATATCAACATTCTCTTGCCCTTATCCCAATTTATTTGGGGTCGGCGAAACATGTCTTTTCTTCCATACTTCTCGATTAGTCGTCATTTCGGTAGTCAGTAGTCATTCCCTTTCTAGTCATGTCGTCTTTCACACAGTCCATCCATCGTTTCTTTGGTTTGTCCATACTCGTATAGCCATCCACATTCATACTCAAAACTTTTCTCACGACATTTTCCTCATTCCTCCGCATCACATGCTCATACCATGACAACCGATTGCCACATAACTTTTCAGTCACTTTCAGACTTCATCTTCTAAACTTATTTCTTTTTTTTTTTTTTTTTTGAAATCTTTATTCCACTTTATTATTAACAAAACTTAATTAAAATATACAAGTTAACACTAAATTATTTAAACTATGTACAAGTATATAAAAATAATAAAAAAAAAGGGGAAACTTATTTCTTATTCTATCCATTCGTGTAACACCACACATGCCTCTTAGCGTTCTCATCTCAGCTGCATGCAATGAGGGTTTTCGTGATTTACGCCACGAGTTGGCGTCATTTTGACAAGAGGTCTTCCATTTCGACAATGAATATTATAAAATATATGATGACGTCCATCATTCGTTCAAATTTCAGTCACAACTAAAGAAAAAAAGCCAAAGTGCCTATCACTTTGAAAAAAGAAAGAAAAGAAAAGAAAGAAAGAAAGAAAAATCGTTTATTTTGCACAAATAAAACGCACATTAAAAACTAAAAATAACAAAGTACACACGTTATGCAAAGTAAGCAAAAGCCTCGTATCCAAGTTGTCTACGATCTCAGACCAAAGACAACAATTTAAAACAGTACTTTGGCACTTTTGATAGGTGCCCGGTCCTGACGACTCAGTGCTGCCACCAAGTGAACGTTATTTCAGAAAAACCTCATTGCCTTTCATTTATGCCTTTCGAAGCAGGGGCGAGCCGCTAGTATCTAATAAATAAATTATACATGCAAGAAGTCCGTGTGCAAGGAGTCGTAGCTAAGTAATAACAGCCGAACGGGTGGATTTATTAGGTTAAGTTACGCTTGTCGGGGTTGGCCTGTGGACGGGTGACCTTTGCATACCGAGACTCTTCCGTGCCTCGGAAAGCACGTTAAGCCGTTGGTACCGGCTGTCATTCGTGGATCTTTGATGGTCGTTACAGGATGTCTGAAGCCCGAAAGTCAGACAACCAGTCTTATCAAGGGGTATCGTATTACCCGTATTATCGTATTACGTGGGTTGTGGAGGCCAGAAGTTGCCCCTTGGAAAATACTGGTATTCAGCTGCATCTGGTTAGAATGGAAGCCAACCCCAACATAGTTGGAAAAAGGCTCAGCAGATGATGATGAGGATGCAAGAAGTCCCCTAACATATTTCTTAGTTCGGAATTCAGAAATCAATTCCCAACGGACTAACATTTATAACGACGGAAGTTTGTCCAGGGTACGTAGAAAGTAGGTATCTACTACGGACATAGTTTTAACCGTATAACTTCAGACACTAGAGACAAAAGTATGATAGTGTACGTGAAAACTAAACTTAGTACTAGTAGGTCACATATCTTTTCTTAGTTTCAAAAGTTATTGGAGCTATTTCTATAGCAACTAAACTCGAAACTTAATGCTACTCCATTTTTAGGGTTCCGTAGTCGACAAAGAAGCTGTCTTCTTAGTGCGCATTATTGTGCTAACTACGGAACCCTATTACTGCGCGTGGCCCGAGACGGCACTTGGCCGGTTTTTTATTCTCTTCTTATTTTTGTCGTATCGATGATTCCATTTAAAAATATTATATTTATTTATATATTTTAAATAAGCCTCATAAAAGACTTCCACGGCGCAGGTTCTATTGCATAGAGAGCACCACAAGAGAAACATCGTCTGTGATGTGGCTCCACAGTCGCAATGTGGCTCATCAGAGTAAATAACGTAGCTTCATAGTCGGTTAAGTGATTTCCATGGTAGTTGATGACCCGCTTGGAGCTTTTCTTTAGGCTCAACCTAATTAATGAGCTAGAGAGGATGTTTGAGAAGTAACAGTTTTAAACGTACCGCATTAGAGCTATCGTCATCTTGATTCTTGCCATCGACTGAACTGTTACGGTTCTCTATATTTATTAAAGCGAGGAATATCGACATTGCCAAATACGCTAGCACGTGTAAATTGAAATTTCACACTGGCCTGTTGTTGTCCTACTGCAGGGTCCTTATACCAGTCGGGGGTGCGGTGAATTTACAAGTATCTCCCGGGCCCCCGACTCATGGTGCTAGAAGGAACAGTGGGGTTTTAGTCGGTAGAAGTCCGACATAACCCTCCGTTAGTCCCAGACGGAAGGTATCCATGAGGATCCCCACGGAAAAAAAAATGGGAAAAGGACCCTTTTCAAACAAAAAAAAAATTGGCATTGATCAGCAAGTTTGTTTACCGTAAATTGGCAAACTCAGTACGTCGATTCTGTAAAATTGAAACAACAACTCGCATCTCACATCGCTATTCACTCTCACTCGTAAAATAGATGCTTTTTATTTGACACTTTGAATCGGGTTCGAGTGCAAGTGACGGGGGAATTACTGAATGCCACTTCTTACGTCATCTCATACTTTATCTGTCAAAATCTTACGGTCAATTCAGTTCAACTCGCTGACACGCTCGCAAGGGTAGCGCTAGTGAAAATTCGAATTATCAACCGAGTTTTTAGAAAGCCCATCAAGAAACTCACAGCGGATTCAGATTCGAGTTTAGAATGAGGTCTTACAGAATCACACGGCTGATCATCATAACTACATGTTTCCTTGCGATGTTTTACTAATACTACACCATTCGTCAATGATTTCTAAGAATAACTTAGAATATTCTATGCACCTACTTTTTTATTTGATGTACTATGGACAAAACTTAAGCATGTTCACTTAAGAAAATATTCCTGCGAGAGCGCAGCTAGTGACAAACGAACATAGTGCGATCGAGTCGTGAGCTGTGCATGCGATTATCGCCTTTGAGGTGATTATACGGAACTATGGCCCGTAGTACCTACGTAGATGTTATTTTTAGACAAAATTACAATCTAGTTTACATGTCATCTTATCAAAGTAAAACACATATTGTTACCTTTCAAGCAAATCTTATTCCTTTTGAACAGCAACCGCACGTCTTTGTGTGCACGATCAGGTGCGGATATGTTCAGTTGCATAGTCACTAGGATTTCTGCACTCCTGGTACCCGTGCATGGTAACCGAACCCTGGGAAAAAGGAAAAAGTGTACTTTATATAACTGGATTGCATATCGACTAAAAACAATGAAAAAAAAAATATAATAAAATTGCCAATTTACATTTATTTGTTTATTTAGTAGCTGCTATATCCATTGACCATGTTGGGGTTATACCTAATTGAATTTAAGAAAAATGTATACTGCATGTCGATTATTATTTACAATAATTTACCAAATAGTTTTGAAGACCAACCGCTGACAATGTTTAAAAAAACACTTTTCAAACTACTACTATTTAGAATAGAATAGAATACTCTTTATTATGCACACCATTTAAAATACAGGTATGAATGTTGTAATTTTACATAGGGTGACACAATGGGCGGTCTTATCGCTAAAAGCGATCTTTTACAGACAACCTTTGGATGGAGTATGAGGACAAGGAGAGACAATCTGCAGATAGTCCGTGGTGTACCATATACATATACATACATTAATATATATATAACTATATATACCTATACTTATACAATAATAAACATGAAACAAGAGCAAGGAACTATACATGTAATAATGATGTTTAAAGAGAGAGGAAGTGTACTATTTAATAGATATTATACCATTAAGGACTATTTAGAAGACAAGTCCATAGAATCTGTAATTTGTAACTTAGAATAATTGACATGGTATAACACATTTGCACGCCCCTATGTACCATATTCTAGCTAATAATTATTTTGATTTGATTTGGACTATTAATATTAGGTCTTTACCTATGAAATTGCCGTTCTGCAGTACTGGCCATTTCAAATCAAAATAATTTTTGTTTGGCTAAGAATTCTAATTTCAAATTAATTTTATTTTAAAAACATGGATTTTCTTTTCCAAAAGTAGTCATTTGTTTATTCATTTTGATGATGCACAGCAGACGGTCTCCAAGTGGCAAGAACTGGGGTTGGAAGCTCTCCGTCATCCGCCCTACTCACCAGACCTTGCGCCTACAGACTACTACTTTTTCCAGAATTTGGATAACTTCTTGGCGGGAAAAAAATTCAATACCCGAGAGGCAGTACAAAATGCCTTTGAAGAATTTGTTGCCCCCCGTCCAGCTGATTTCTTTAAGAAGGGCATCAATAAACTGCCACTGCGTTGGCAAAGATGCATTGATTGCATGGGTGATTACTTCGATTAATACAAATAAAAAATACATGAAAAAAATTCGTTTAAATTTTTTCATACAAAACGGCAATTTCATAGGTAAAGACCTATTATAAGACTGGCGGAGACATTATTAACCAAAATCCTAATCAACAAGCGTTGTCAGATCCTTTAGCTAATACAGTATAACGTCTAGGTATTCTACAAATTTAATAACGAAAAAGTTAAAAAATAAAAAAAAAACATCGTCTAAAAATAGTCAATGTCGCGGGCGATATCGATTCCCGATCTGTCATTCTTGTCCTCCTTGATTTATTTTTAAGGTTACTTTATTTCTTAGAAGTAAAATTGTCTGTAAAAAACTACTTAACGACATTTTCAGGGAATTCATCTTGTTTATTGGCAACTTCTTTAACAAAGTCCTTTGTAGTAAATTGTTTCCATTATTGTAAATGATGTATAGAAAGAATCCAAACAACACGTGTAGGTAGGTAATCTATATGTTAATTTATATAAATAAATAAAATTACAGCTAATTAATTACAGCTTTTACCAAATGCATATGAAAGTATATGATACGGTACTCATAACAAAAAAACAGTTATAAAAATTTTTGCCTGTCTCTCTATCTATCTATCAGTCTGTCTGTCTGTTTGTTCCGGCTAATGTCCGAAACGGCTCGGCTGGATCGATTTCGATGGGACTTTCACTGGCAGGAAGCTGATGATAGAAGGATTAACTAAAGCTACATCACGCTACGGCCCTTAGGAGCCGAGCAAAAAGAAAAATAGTGTTAAAGAAAGCTAAGCGAAAACGAAGTACCTAATAACGCGGGCGGGAGTGCGACACGGCGGGTCGGGGGACGAGGGAGTTTTATTAAAATGTGACGACTTCCACGCGAACGAAGTCGCGGGGCACAACTAGTATTAAAAAAAACGAATCATTTCAATTGCCTTTTCCATTTTTACTCTTCTCGACCCAAGTGTGCTTCTAGTGAGGTTGATATAAAACTCAAACATGTTCACCAGCATAAGTTGACTCACAGGACCACAATTCAAAGTCATGACTATTCCAGGAAAATTCGCAGCATAATAAATAGCCCCATATTTTACGTTGACTCATCCTCATTATCAATGCACCCATCTACTTACAATCTAGCTACAAGTACCTCCTGCCAGGGTTTCGGAGAATGTGCGAGTAACACTAGAAACATTCATCCGCAATACTAACCACAAATAAGTTAGGTTGCATCAATTTAGTTATAGTTTAAGCCTACTTTCAATCTCGCACTTCGTTATACAGATATAAATCTCCAATATTGTACAATAAATTGCTGTCCTTTGTAAACTAAAATAATCGCATGTTGTGTTTACCTGTAATTGGGTGTGCAGTAGAATTAAGATCTGTTGTTATATTTTTTTGTGTATGTATAGCTGTAACATCTGTTGGTAAACCATGAATAAATAAATAAATAAATAAAAATCCAGCAGTCCCAACTCATGGTACTTAGCAGGAAGAAGACTTAATCGGTAGTGGATTGGTGGTTTTAATCGGTATTGATAGTAGTAAAAACCCCGTGTCTGGTTAACCGACTAAAGGTAATACCTGTCACTTCGGTTGTCATGCTATGACACAGTTGTATTCTCCAATTTAGCAACTTTATAATTCGTTGTATAAAGTTGCTAAATTGAAGAATACAACTGTGTCGTACCGACGACTGAAGTGACAGCTATTATGTTTAGTCGGTTAACCAGACACGTGTTTTTTTTTTACCTTTATTCAACTATCCAACAGAATATTATATTATTTTTGCCGTTATAGCGGCCATAGTAACTCGTACTTTGTAAACATTTCAACTAAGCCTAAGCCGTGAGTTTTTGACAGATTTTGTACGGTAAATCTGTCAAAAACTCACAATGGCGAGACCATTGCAACGTTTGTAAATTAGTAGACTTGCCCTTCAGGTTACATAATTCTTATAAGCGACACTTTCTGTAAGTCACAGGGAATAACCCTGTGACTTACAGAAAAACAGAGGGCGTATAGGCTTAGTAACAGGGAAGACAAAGACAGAGACAGTCAGAGGCAGACACAGGGCGTAGAGTTAGTACCTAATAGGGTTCCGTTCCCTTTGGGTATGAAACTTTAAAATACAGGGTTAGTTTTTAATAACTAGCTTATTTTTCACAGATTGTTCTACCCATAACTATGAACAACTTTCCCAATGAGACGAACTTTGAAATCACGAAAACATAACAATTGTTTCATATAAAAGTTCAATACCTACTCTACCAAAACGTATGAAACAGCAGATTTTTTTCGTGATTTCAAAGTTGTTCCAATAGGGAAAGTTGTTCATATTCATAGTTAGAACATCGTGTGAAAAATTTGCTAGTCATTAAAAATTAACCCTGTCTAAGTAAAAAAACTTACCTAAAAGTCTGCAAGGTCGTGGGCACGACCCCTCGCTCGGAGATATTGACCTGCGGCGGTAACATGGCGCCTTTGCTCTCGTAGTCTATCCCCATCACGTACGGCAGCTGGGGAGGAATAACACCATGAATATTGTGTGTAGGTACAACATACTCGTACGTGAGAGATTTTTCAGTTTGGTTGGTTCATGTGAGAATGATTTTAAAAGGGTTACAATACTCAAAGCTCTATCTGAAATCTTCCGGTAGGTTACAGGTGAATGTCGCTTTTTAAACTTGATCTCATGGAGCTTTCAGTGTTTTTAGGGTTCCGTAACTCAAAAGGAAAAAACGGAACCCTTATAGGATCACTCGTCTGTCCGAATAAGTTGAAATTTGGTACACATATGAACTTTTGTGACCCAAACACGGTCTGGTAAAGTCAATAAATGGATTTTGAACATGACCCCCATGTTCAAAATCCATTTATTGTAGACATTTATGGTAGATGTCACATGTCTTCGAATTTTTGGTTCTAGGACATGTCGGTTTCCTCAGGATGTTGCCGGTTTCTTCACGGTTTTGAGAGCAGTGACGATGAAATTATTTACACAAAATAAAGCGCTTGTCTGGGTTCGATCCCACGACCCAAAACGCCACTACTGGTCTCCTCTCTCTGCTCTCTGATTTTTGTATTTGCTAGGTTCAAAACGATCTACTAAATAAAAATTTAAATTCATGCATTCACTAACAGAACGCACAGCCTTAACCTCTGGGTGTAGAAGCATAAAATTCTGCATAAAGAGTTACTGCTTTTTGAGGTTTTTTGAAAATTCAAATCCTAAAGGGCTCAAATATGGTAGTACCTATAGTTTGTATGGAAGATCGTTATTTTCGCCGAAGGGAAAACTCATAGGGTACACGGCTTGAATTTTTAGAAATAGACATTTTAAATTCTGTGATGTAATGTCAAAATATTCTTCAGTATTCCAACAAGAATAATTGGAATTTAACCACTGTTCCCGTCTCGACCACGGCTAAAACGGTTGTTTTTGAGCCGAGAACTGCAATAACAAATGTCCACGTGTATCAAACGACGTTTTTCAGCACACTTTTAAAGAAATAAAATAACAAAAAATATTTTTGTCATGAATTATTAGGAAAGTATGATTTAAATTTTCTTTTTTTTTTCCGCGCTTTGCTTTCGTCAGGTTGAAGGTATAAAGCCGATAAGCAGCCTAATATGAAAAATAGAAAATTCAAATATTTTTGAGTTTAAAAAACAAATAAATGTTAATTTGTTCATAAACGTTTTTTATATTGTAATAATCATGGTATTTGATGATATTCTATTTATAAACATTATTTAACTATTCAAAAAATATTAACGCCGTAAAGATGCTTAACTTTTTGCCGAGATTAAAAAAAAACATTCACCTCCGAATAGAGACGGTGTGAATAGAGGCAATGAACCAATTTGTACTAAGTATAGGTGTAAGTTATCTGTGGCAAATTTATTCCCGCACACGTGTTGGAAAATGAAAAATCGCACGCGTGTGAAATATATTGCATTGTGAACCTAATTGTAGTGCGATATGAACCAGTTTGCGAGGAAGTGTATTGAAAACATTATTTCTCATTAGAGCCTACATTTGCGATGAGTCATTGAAACCGTGACCTCAAGCATCGACACCGATCGATCCTAATGTGTAGGTTTTAATATAGATAATGAAGGGTGTTTGTCTTCGTCTGTTTACCTTCGAGCATGTGTCATGTGAAGAATGAAGAATGAGTTGAAGTTTCGAATAGCTAAGAATGATGTAAATTCTTGAGTCAAACAAAAGGCGATCATTTGATCGCAAAAATTACAATTATTTTATGGGTATCCGTATCCTGTCATTTCACCGAAAATTATTTTTCAAATTTTCACTTGACAAGCAACGATTAGCAAAAACACGATTTGTCATTTCTTCATTTTACAACAACTAGTTTGGCAAATAAATCATTTAACAAACTATTTACCTGATATTTAAACTTTTGTTTGTTAGAGTATTATTTGAGAAATAATTTATTTGACAAACAATTCATTTTTAAATTATGATATCTCATAAGGGAAACAACCAAATACTCCGAAATATTTTATTCCGAATTTCGATGTTCCGATTTTCAAAAGTGCGAATTTCATAACACCTTAGAATCTACTATTAGAATTGACGAAAATTATTTTATCGAAAGTCGTAAATTATGCGATTTGTTTGTTTTCCAATTTACATACGTTCGAATTAAGAATCAAATGCTCGATGGGTTCTCGGTCCAAAAAACGGAATAAGCTGCTAAAATTAGGATTCTGATTCAATTAGTATAATATTCAGGTACTTCTGATTATTCCGAACTTGACCCGAAAATCCTAACACTACACGGTCGAAGTCACGGGCACCTCGAGGTTCGGTTTGGTTAGATTCCTTTAAGCCCTGCAGACAGAAATAGGAGCACCGCTACCCTGCTGACGAAAATCCTAACCCTAGAGGGTCGACGTCAGGGACACCCCGAGGTTCGGTTTGGTTAGGTTCCTATAAACCCTGCAGACAGAAATAGGAGCCCCGCGTGGTTGGAATCTTATTTGGTAGTAGTTCACAGGGTAATATTTTGGAAAACATAACGTATTAATTTCACTACTTAATCTCCAACGTTCAACAACGTTGACCAAAAAGTCCTTTATCAAAAGAAAAGCATAAAAGAACCTCTTACTCTAATCTGAAAACATCCGGAACTGCGAAAAATGAGGACTTAATCCAGTCCCTTTGTTTCCCAAAATTAAATTGCTTTCAAACCAAATTGGAAAATGCTGAACGTTCCACGCTCAATATCTGACAAATGTTTGCTCAATGGAATACAAAATTTAATAAACAAGTTTGAAAATAAAATTATTCGCTGTTCGCGCTTTTGTGCTAAAGAATAAATTGTAATTAAAACGATTATTTAATTTTGTGTGCGTAATTGAATGTGAAAGAGATCCAAGTAATATTCGTTTCAATATTAGGGACTCTCAAGGTTTAGCTACGCTTGCCGGGTTGGTCTGTAGATGGGTGACTATCTTTACATACCGAGACTCCTCCGTGCCACGAAAAGCACGTTAGGCCGTTGTTGGTCGGCTGTCATTCGTGGATCTTTTAAAGTCGTTACGGGTCATCGGAATGCCGATAGTCTGACAAGCAGTCTTACCAAGGGGTATCGTATTACCCAGTTACTGGGTTGTGGAGGTCAGATAGGCAGTCGCTCCGCGTAAAATACTAGTATTCAGCTTTATCCGGTTAGACTGGAAGCCGACCCCAACATAGTTTGGAAAAGACTAGGCAGATTGATTGACTTATTCAGCTCAATTCAGCTTTTGTCCATAGAAAACACCAGTTTTGTATGGAGTTGCGCACGTATCCGCTTTCCGCGTCTATGAAATTCAATTAATTCAGCTGACAAAGCTAAAGGCAACAGTGGTAGAACAGAAATTTACTATGCCATGCTTACTGCGTGTTGGCATCCAGGTGGCGTGGTGGCAGGTGTTGGTTGGTGTTGTCCAGGTTTCCGTAAATAATAATTATTTATTAGATCTCCCACAGAGGCTACATGGTCGATGTTAGTCGAACACCCTTTTGCTGATCTAGCGAATCAATAAAGCCACGTTGAGCGCGCGCCGACAACAGTGCATATTCGGACAGCTAGCGAGTGCATTCGCCTCATTGTCATTAGCCATCATTTTAGCATAGCCTTTTAATCGTTATAAAATAAATTGTTTTTAGCACGTTAAACTCAGCGTTTTAGTAGCCATTCCAATAGTCAATACCACTTAGGTCGCTACCCGAACACTACACAATGATGATAAAAAGTCCATGATGCGATAGCACAAGGATAGCACCATCAAATTATAAAATCGGCTATCAGTAACAACATTAACTGCGCCATAACATTTTAAATAAAAGCACCAAAAACGTCTCATATTTGTAAAATACGCTTTCTCAAGCACGTTGACGAATAAAACGCATCATCTTCAGCACATTAGGTGACAATTGTATTCCTTACCGGTCTCCCGCCCAGCGCTTGCCACATGAACTCCAAGTCTGCTATATGAGCTGGCACGGGCACGATGAAGCTGGTCGCGTATTTGTTAACTACGCCTTCTCTGACGTAGTATAGCTCGGCGTCTAGACCTGAAACAATACAAATTTTGTTTTTATTTTACTTTTTGAGGCAGCCTCTTAATTATGTCAATATTTCCCGAGTCATATTTTTGTAGTGAAATCAAATATTTCTCCTGTAGTGAAATCAAATATTAATTTGACACTGACATTGTCATTATAAAACACTGTTTTAAAAAGCAATTCACCAAATAAATTCAACAAAAAAAATACTACCCTCATAAAAGTTTCAAACGCATTGCAAGGAAACTAAAATTATATTATTCTAATTCGAAGTGCATTACGGACGATTGCGTGGTATGGGAGTGTGCCTCCCTCTAACAGATGCAGGTTCGGCTCCCGGGGGGACAGCGCGTCAAATTATCCAACTAACTCTATTTGCTTAGCAGAAAAGAAGTGTTGGTATAGTGTGAAGAGGAAGTTTTGATACTTTTAAGCTATAACGGGGTGTCTTATTTGAGTTGCGACAGTATTTTGAATTCGATTACATGAAAAACAGAAATAAAAAAGTTTTATGTAAAATTTAAAGTCAATTAAACAATAAAAACAGTAGTTTATCAGCAGGCGACGTGCAGTGAACGTCTTTGAAAAGTATTCATGATAAACACTTACAACACAGAGTCATACGTTAAAAGGATTTAGTAAAAGCGAGTGAAACACATCGATTTATCATCACTCATCAATCAGTCTGAATTTACAATCAAACAGAATCACTTGATACCAAAAACCAATAAACCTCGGTATCTCTCATGTAGGTACATGTTAATAAAACGCCTAGTTACTCGAATCAAAAGGCTCGACCAAACGCCGAAATTAATCGTCAAAAACGTAAAAAAAAATCTGATGATCCAATCAGCGTACATTTGGAGGCGCAAAGCGACAGTGAAACGGCCCGAATATGAAGTGGCACTTTGCACAATTGATGAATCACCACCCCTATATAGAACGAGTGCAAAATACTCGTCCTGTATCTACGCTACGAGCTACCCCACTTACTTTGTACACCCTGTATATCCTTTCGGCATACAAAGGATGAATACACCCTATATAGGGTATATTTCCCAGATGCACGTCCATTCAGTTGGAATTTGTTGAACGCCTTTTTGAGTACCTAAATATTTACAGAATTTTATTTATTTAATATATTTTGTCTTCCCATAAGGTTATTAACGTTCGGTAATATCTTATTATTTTCTATTTATATTTTCGTGATCTATGCAAAGTCAATAATTAAAGCCAAAAAGAGCGATTTCGATCTAACAGAATCCCAAAATGGGTTTTGCTACTTTTTTCCGAGAATACAGTCAATTTTAACTTGATAAAAACAAAAGTTTTACAGGCAGTTCACAAAAAATATTCTCATCAATTTCAATAAAGAAGAAGTTGTGACGTAAGCATCTATTTTTTTAAAAGTCCGAAGCTACTTTAGTGATTATAATTTAAAGCTTACAAGAAAAGGAACTTAAACAAAGGAAGGTTCTCTCAAAACAACAACAACTAAGAAACACTAACGAACTAAAACAGAAGTATATATAAAATATTCACAATCCAATTCACACATTCGCACGGCGATCCTTTGAGGCGGTCACGTTTATAATTTAAGCGTAGTAAACGTTAATGACACACAATACGTGGGAGCCCTCAGCTATTCCTTTGTATTAATTACTCAAACGATAATGTACTAGACTGTAATGAAGCTAGAGGGACTCACGGGTAAAGAAAATTATACATTATAGTCTGAAAATTAAACGGGAATATAATTTGCGTTAGAGTTTGTAGAAATCAAAAACTTATTAGAATTAGCAGCAAAAGGAAAAGGTTGCTATTTTGGAAATCAAAGAAAATAAATAGGAAGGAACATACTCAGCGAGAGATTTCAGAAGTTAATAACGGTTTAGTTGGTAAGAGGTCTGAAACTGGGTGAGAAAATAAAATCTACGTCGAAAACGTAAAATTATTCCGTAGAGTTATTAAGATAAGATGAAAAAATTACATTAAGAGACTAAAGTAGAGTAGAAAACTGCAGTTGTAGCAAATATAATTTTATTAAAACAATTTAGTATCACATAATTCCAAAATAATGAAAAACGGTAGAAAGCTATGGTTGAAAATAAAATACTTGGAATTAAACGTTTTAATGGAAGACAATACGTGAGAGCCTTGCAGCGATGTCTTTGTATTAATTACACAAAGACGATCGTGCGCCTGTGTAATGAGACCTGGGGGAGTAATCTGTGGATAATTTCAGTGTAAAATGAGATTCTGAGGAGATTTGAAAAATAATTTGAATATTAACATTAGCAAAAATGATAATTTGCCATTAAGAGATAAGATAGATTAAGCATTTGTAAATAAAGATAGCTTCAGGACTAAGGAAGAGGAAAAAGGACTACATAAAAGTATTGAGAAAACAGAAAAAGTTAAGAATGTAAATAATAAAGAACATGTAGCAAAAGATCATAAAATACAAAAACTCGTGCAGATAGTTAAAATTAAGCTAGTTTCCCTCAAAGCTGATTGTGTTTATGCGACAGATATTAGTATTAATTACTCAAAGGCGTGAATGCGCCCAGTTGGAGCTGTGTAATGAGGCTTGGTTGGGGGAGCCTGCAGCCTTAGGGGAAGACAAAGGTAATTTTAAATGCAAGATGGGTGATGGTGTGAAAATATAAATCTGGTCGCTCGGAGCTTGATCGAGAGTAAAAATAAAATCGATAAAGCTAAGAGTAAAAGAAATGTTAGAAAAGAAATTGAATTTTTAACAAACTCGTTACAATTAATTTTGTTAATGGAAACTGTCAAAACCAAGCTTCTTGCCTACCTTTCATCATTATACACCATGATATTGACACTTTACGTAATTATATATTTTTGCCATCAACGCTTCATAGTCCAACGGATAAAATTACATGAATTTTATTATTCTTTTATTGCAAGCATCCTAGTTCCTAGTTAGAAGGTATGGTTTCCGCACTTAGTCCTTCATGTGGACCATTGTGCGTGGGCCATATTGGCCTTCAGGGGGAGTGGGGGGTTATTCCAACCAGCCCACCTCATTCCAGAAGTCGATCAGGTCTCCAAGTCTGTTCAAAACATCCGCGAAAGATCTGGGTGTTCCAAGAGTTTTAGTTCTAATCTGGGTGACGCCTGTGCAATCAAAGAGCACATGCGTTACGGTTTCCTCAGCCTCCAGGCAGGCCCTGCACAGAGGACTGTCCGTTATTCCCATTGTGTGGAAGTGTTTGTTTAGTGAGCAGTGTCCTGTGATAGTTCCCGTCACCAGGCGCAAACTATGCCTGTCCAGGCGTAACAGACGTCTGGTTAGCCTGCCATCTATAGATGGCATGGCTTCCCTAGACTGCCTGCATCCTGGTGTCGAGGACCACCAACTCTCCGCCTGTGTATGAGTGGACTCCTGTAGCCACCTGCGTAACTGGTTGAAGGGGATGGGTACAATTGGTTCAGGTCCACAGACTGACGTGCTAGATGCTCTCCTAGCTAAATCGTCAGCTGCGTCATTACCCAGTGATCCGCTGTGTCCTTTTATCCATTGCAGTGTCACAGTATTGCGGTTTGATACCGCTATACGCTCCAGTGCAATGTGACATTCTAGTGTAAGTCTCGAGGAGATGTGTTTTCTCTGTAAGGATTGGAGTACGGAGGCACTGTCGGAGAGTATACGTATACGAGTATCCGTAACTCTCCTTGCCTCTATGGCGTAAGCCGCTTGTATAATGCCCACACACTCTGCCTGGTAGACAGTGTTGAACATTCCCAGCGGGCTGGATATGTTAATGTTGAGGTCGTATGAGAAGACTCCGACTCCGGTTCCGGAGTCGGTCTTAGATCCGTCGGTGTATACTCTCAGCTCTTGCGGGCCTGAGTAGTCACACCGTTCTTCTGTGAGTATTATGTTATAGTTCTTTTGAAAGTAGTGTTGTTTCGGTGCTCTATCGCATGGTGACGCCATCATTGGTTGTCGTTTGATCGCATCCTCCTTTATGCGTGTATGCTTGATTCTAGAATCATTACTCAAGGTTCCTGCTATATGGAGCCTAAAGGCAGCCAGGGCTGCCTCCTCTCGCACGATAAGGTGCAGTGGCGGCAATCCCAGCATTACCTGTAGTGCGGCCGTGGGTGCCGTTCTTATGCAACTAGTGATCGCTACGCATGCGAACCGCTGCAGCTTTTCGAGATCTCTCCGGGCTGTGCTCAAGTCTGTCCTGGGCCACCAGACTAGTGAGCCATATGTGATGATTGGTCTGATAACAGTGGTGTATAGCCAGTAAGTGACCTTGGGGCCAATCCCCCAATTCCTGCCGAGCAAACGCTTGCATTGCCACAGGGATATACTGGCTTTTGTGATGATGTAGTTGGTGTGTTTAGCCCAATTCAGCTGTTTGTCCAAAAAGATGCCCAGGTATTTGGTTTCAGTTGATAGGCTTAGGGTAGTTCCAAAGAAACTTGGTAGTTGTAATGTTGACAGCTTCCTCTTTTTTGTGAAGAGAATCAGCTCGGTTTTCGTGGGATTCACTGATAGTTTGTGTTTGCTGCACCAGTCCTCTACTATTTTCAAAGCTTGGCGCATAAGATTACATAAGGTGTTTTCGTGGGTGCCATTTATTATTATGGTTAAGTCATCGGCGTAGCCTACGGTGTAATATCCTTTGTCATTGAGGGTTTTAATGAGGCTGTCCACAACCAGGTTCCATAACAGCGGAGAAAGGACTCCCCCTTGCGGGCATCCCTTTGCCACAATGGCCCTTGTGCTGTCGTTCACTGTTACCTGCACAGCTCTTAGTTTGAGCATGTTGGTGATCCAACCTCTTAGTGTCAAGTCTATGCCATGTCTGTCGAGGGCCATGTTGATGCTGTCAAACATGGTTTTGTCAAAGGCGCCCTCTATATCAATGAAGGCAGCCAATGATGAGCATTTGTGGTCCACTGCGCATTCAATTTTGGATACTACACTGTGCAGTGCAGTTTCAGTTGATCTGCCAGTGGAGTATGCATGCTGTTGCTTATGGAGTGGTTTTACCCGAAGAGGTCCATCACGGATATACCTGTCACAGAGTCTCTCGAGAGTTTTCAGTAAAAATGATGTGAGGCTTATAGGTCTATAAGCCTTAGGTTGTGTATAGTCAGGTTTTCCAGGTTTGGGTATAAAGATGACTTTCACTTCGCGCCATGCAAGGGGTGTGTATCTGAGTGCAATGCAGGCTCGATATATCTCTAACAGCCATGGTGTCAAAAGATCCCCTCCCCACTGCAGTAAGGCTGGGAAAATGCCATCCAGTCCTGCAGCCTTATATGGCTGAAAGGAGTCGATAGCCCACTTTATCCGGTCTTTTGTTACTACGTTGTGTGCTCTAGACCAATCTTGCTCCGTTGGGGTCCATTCTGATTCACCCTCCCACGTCCTGTCCTCTAAGAGTCTACAGTCTGGAAAGTGGGTCTCAAGAAGGACCTTGCTAGTTTCTTGGTCGGTCGTTGTGTATGAATTATCGGGTTTTTTTCAGCGCGCCAAGAGTTCGGTCCTGATCGGTTGATAGGATCTTTCTTACCCTTGCGGCTTCATTATTTGTCTCAATTGATTCGCAGAATCTCCGCCAGGCGGTTCTCCTGGCAGTTCTGATCTGCTTCTTGTATGTGTATTGTGTTTCTTTGTATATCTCCCAGTCATCCGGGAGTCTAGTGTTTTTTGCTCTGTTGAATTGTCTACGTAATGCATCTCTGAGTTTACTAAGTTCAGCATTCCACCAGGGGTTTCTCTCACCCTTGGTTTGTGGCTCTCTTAGTTTACAGCATGCATAGTATGCTTCGATTAAGTATTCTGATAATTTTGTCACGGTATATTCCAGTTGTGCCTGGTCTCTTATGGTTACCTGTGATAAGTGTCTAACTAGTAGTGAGGCTAGGAGCTGTTTAAACCTGGGGACATCAGTGCGCCGCGGGTTTCGCCTCGATATGGGTTTCCTTGTGTTGGTTGTTAGTGTAAAGCGGATCCTTCTTATTGCAAGCATATTCTATTATGGTTCAAAGATAAGTATTCTAAAATATGCTATATGCACTTTTTTATCTGGTAAACAAAAACGAAGAACAATCTGTATATGCTGGCTTTGTCTTTTTATCGCCAGGAGCAGTATGCAAATGACTGAATTAGTTTATCAAATTACCATTTTCAGGCTTATTCAGTTGCTGTTTTTTAAAAATTCTTTTTATTGTAAGCAGATATTCTTTGTTTGCTTTGTAGAGCATAAAATTAATTAACCGTAAAGTCACTGAACTTATGCATTTGAATAATAAAGCTGTAGTTGATCAGACACTTAGTACTGTGAATATTAAATTCGTGTGTGGCATTGCTCTCAAGGATTGCAGTTAGCTTTATTTATTTTAATATTGTATTTTTTATTCTGCTCACAAAACATATTGCTTTTAGATTTTTCATTTTTATCATTATTTTTTCTTTTCTAATATTTGCATTCAAATCCATGACTGAACCTCCTCTTAATATGTTGTAGTAGACAGAAAAACGAAACGTAATTAATTGAATTACTTAAAATTAATTTCTGTCCTCACTGGACACAAATCATCCAAAATTATTTCACAACTACGAGTACGTCGTCAACAAAAAAACATCCACATTCCATCAAAATTCTAATTACATCAAGCCATAATTCCCCCACAAAAGCAGCCATAATTCCACTACAAAACCAGCAGCGGAATGATATTTAAAAGTACGTAACGGGAAGGTAAATGACACTAATGTTCCCATAAAGATCGTCCACTGTGACGAGGCTACGCACTCTAGTTCTCAGCTTTAATGAACCATTACATTGCGAATTGTCAGGTGATACGACACCGTTGGGCTTCATGCGGTAGTTAAGACCTCCAAGAGTCGGTTTTAGTAGAATTTTATGTTGATGTTCCAGGTTTTGAGGATAAATCCGAGGTTGCTAAGCAGCTATTGATGTGGAATTAGTGGTGTTAAGTCTGGTGATTTGTCTCTTTGATCTTCTTTAGTAGGTTTGAAGATAAGAGATAGAACTTCCTATGTACAGTCAGTGAACTTAATTGTTGATCACATTAACACACTATGTCAATTTATTATTTCATACGTCTGCCAAAAATTATAGTAGGTAAAGTTGTGCGTCCATTGGGTCGGAATCAGAGTGTACGGTGCGTACGGAGCGTCTGGATTTACAAAATGCCGATGGGTGCGTCCACTGCATTTGAATTTTGCATCGGCAATATGAGTCAGTGTTTCCACTTTTAGGGATTTCTCCCTTTTTAGGGTAAAATTACCAATATTATGCATGGCTTAGGGTTATTTTATTTTGACAGGGATTTATATGTACCTAGAGTTGTCTGCATTGCGGCAGGTCACGGAATAATAGCGATAAAATATTTTTAAGTGTTCTATTAGGGCCGGTTTCTTGATCCATAGTTAACTCAACCAAAAGTTAAAAATAATAACTAAATGTTAAATTTTGGCAAAATGTGAACCAATTTTTTATTAGTTACTATTTTAACTATTGCTTGAGTTAACTACGGATCAAAAAACCTGCCCTTAGATATTCGTTTGAAAGTAATTTTAATTAAAAGTGTTTTTGTTTGTTATTCAATTCAATTTGCGCATCACTGTGCATCAATCACGTAAAAATTGACAATTGCAACTGATCATTCCGGGGAGCCTTAAACCGTGTACCTGGTAAGACTGGGCACGTTCACTGCGGATGACGTCATCGGCAGAAATACCGGTCTCTGCCGCAGATTTGCCGATCCAGTGCAGTACCATAGAAATCAATACAAAATAACAAATCCGTAAGCTGCGGACGGACCGATTACGATGCAACTTTATTGTGATTTGAACTTACTGACAAAAAGATGATAGTGGATGGGGATGGTGGTGTGTGTGTGATGTGTGAGAGGGTGTGTGTGTGTGTGGATGTGGTGGTGGTGGTGGTGGTGGTGGTGGTGGCGGTGGTGGTGGTGGTGGTGGTGGTAGTGGTGGTGGTGGTGGAGATGGTGGTAGTGATTGTGTAGTGGTGGTGGTAGTGTATGGTGGTAGTTTGTGATTACATAACAAAGCTATTTAATCAATTTCCTGACCAATGTTATTTTCTAATTTAGCACTATGGTAACCATTTTTTTCTTCGATCAGTAAATTAGTTACTGAGTTCAAAACTAGCAAACTAAGTAGCTAGATCCAATTATTTCCCAGCTGCATCCAATTACAGCTACTAATTCTGTTATTATAATTAACTAACTGCCATAAATTATGCAACTACAACGTGTACTCATAAAGCTTCCTATGTTTTGTCGCAAAGGAAATTCTCTTTAGCCTTCGTTTATTGCTGAACACCGTTTATTTATTCTAAGGAGGTACCCTGTACATTTATTAAAATGGCGATAAAGGCTTATTTATTGTCTCCATGTTTGGTTAGCACGCGAGCAACGAACGCCATTTTGTCGTTTTTTTTGCCACGAATTTAAATTGGGTTGACACGATAATGCTAAAGGAATGTCCAGGATTCCGCGGCTGTGATTCACCGTGCTTAAAGAATTAGTGGTGTTTTGTTGTGGTTAGAAAGAAAAATACCTTTTTGCCCTTTATTAATCAGAGTTCTAACATTTTCACTCGGAAAAAATGTTTCTGGTCTCGGATAGAAACAGGTGACCCAATTATTCTAGTGAACATGTTAGAAATGACATAAAAAGTAACCAAAATCTACACAGAATGATAACAACACACCTTCTTTTCGGGTTTATGGCAAAGGTAAAAATATTGTAGATATTATAACACTAATATTATAAAGGCGAAAGTTTGTGTGTGTGATTGTATGTTTGTTACTTCTTCACGCTCAAACGGCTGGACCAATTTTGACCAAATTTGGTATGGAGGTAGCTGATACCCTGGATTTACACAAAGACTACTTTTTATCTCGATATTCTTACGGTTTCCAGACTTACGCGGGTAAAACCGCGGGGGCAACGCTAGTATTAGATAAGTTGGCGCCAGTAAGTGGGCACGCCAATCGCGACATCAATGGCGCTTTATTGGTCCTCAAAAGTGCAGCTTTTTGGGCATTTTGGATACTCCAGCATATAGGACATGGTTTGGTCAGGAGCACCGCATTCGCACTGGGTATAGGAAGGGTCAATAATCCCCCGTTGCGCTAGATTATGTTTGTAGCGGCCTACTTGAGTCCGCAGTCAATTGATTGCTTTCCAAAGTCAATTGGTGGCAGGTGCTCCTAGGGCTGGACGAAGTTGGGTGGTGGCGAGAGATGTTAACGGGTGATGATAATAACACATAAGATCATGCCTGCTGTTCCCGAATGATTAGGCAGAGGCTTTTCAACTGTATTGCCTTAGTAATAATGTTGAAAGTGGTTCACTGCAAATGTCCGCAATGGTACTTAGTACACCAACAATTTGACAGATAAGTTTCAATTCCATGCAATAAGGGGCGAGCCTATTGCCATCAATCGGGCACAAATTTAGACTCCAGACTGCTTTAACTGATTAATAATGGTATCTAATGCAGTAGCGTCTACCTCTACTCTTCTAAGTATACGTTCTCAATCAGATAACATAAGAGAGCTGAGATAAGGCAACGTATTGCGTGCAACTACGTAGATACTTGGCTTGGAAACAGATAGGAAGAAGCTTTACTAACGAGTAACATGCCAACATATAAGTACGTACTTACGTCTACTTTCTTCAGCATTGGCGGCAAGCCAGGAAGACGGTCTTTCAAGGACGATTTTATTTTGTTGTTGATGCTAATATTCATATTACTAAACAAGATTTGAATATGAAAGCACCAGCTCTTTGTGTAGATGTTGAATATTTGGCACTTGGATAATAACTTGTCAAAAGTAAATTGTGAAGGTTTTATAGAGAAGTTAATTTCATATAAAAGATCGAGATTTAAGGTGTCGATAATCGACTTTTAATGATTTGGAAAAAATAATTATATTATGTTAAATTAGAGCTTTTTCTAAATACTTTTCTGATTGCTTAAGTTTATTTTACAAGTGTAATTAATTTGTAAAGTTACGTCTACCGCGGACAAAAAACTAAGAATCACACAAAAATTATGAAGCGTATTTTATGAAACCTTCACCATTTTAAAGATAATTTAATTATTTATCCTTTAGTGTACGTGTTAAATATAATAAATACCTTTTAAATTAATAATGTGTCTAATTTGGGACAGCGCTCCTTGATGGGCGAATCCTATTACTGGCTGGACGAACGACGCGTTGTAAGCTCAGCACAGAACACGCAAACTAACCACTCAAGGTCGTTGGCATATATCTGTGTCTTAAGTAGCTTGATTTATCAAATCAAATCACTAAGTAAACAGATTGAAGTAGGAGATACAAAAGTATAATAACTGCTCAATTTTGTAGAACAGTTATAGGCATTGCGAAATAATTAAAAATATCGACAGGAAATTATAGTTGTTGCAGTAAATTTCATGTGCGAAAGAAACTAATATGTAATCTATCACACAATAATAGTTCTTTCATTTCATAAAAACGCGTTGGTACTAAATAGTCAATCCACTATAACGTTCCCACTGCTGTGACACAGGTCTCCTCCACAGGAGAGTGGGCCATAATCCACTACGCTGGCCCAGTGCGGGTTGGTGGATGGCAAAATAATGTCTTTGAATTTTTCATTCTAGGACATGTCGGTTTCCTCACGATGTTTTCCTTCACCGTTTTGAGAGCAGTGGTGATGAAATGAAATACACAAAGTAAAGTGCCTGCCTGGGTTCGAACTCATGACCGTAAGTCGGGGCCGATACCACAGGGCCATCACTGCTCCACTTAATCAGTTAATACTTTATACATAAGTATCTATGACCTTATCCCAACTATGTTGGGGTCGGCTTCCAGTCTAACCGGATGCAGCTGAATACCAGGATTTTACATGGAGCGACTGCCTATCTGACCTCCACAACCCAATTACTGGGTAGTACGATACCCCTTGGTAAGACTGGTTGTCAGACTTTCGGGCTACTGATGACCCGTAACGACTGTCAAAGATCCACGAATGACAGCCGGAACCAACGGCTTAACGTGCTTTTCGAGGCCCGGAGGAGTCTCGGTATGTAAAGATGGTCTCCCATCCACGGACCAACCCCGGCAAGCGTAGCTTAACCTGATGGATCGACCCGTACGGCTGTTATTACTTTAGTTAGCCACGAGCTGCTTATTTAAACTTGCGTAGCCTTATATATTTTCCCTTATTCCTGCTGTTCGTGAAAAGATTTATAATAAAAGCAATTATCTATAAACAAAACCACTAAGGGCTTTAAAACTACCACATTATAATGCAAGAACTCCCCTTCCATCACCCAGACAACAATTTGGAATTATTTTTATCACCTAACTTTACTGTAACGAACTGTACAGAACGCGAAAGTACTACAAACAAAATTTATGCCGCCTCTTCGAAGTTTTGTTATCGTTGCTATAAATTCAAGTTTGCGTTGTGCCTCATTCTGGAGTCGAGAAATTTGCGATTCTTGCTAGTAAATTATAATATTTTAGGTGTAAGATTGGATGATCTATTGGATGACAGAGTTGGAGAAAATTATTTCAGACCGGTTAAGGTTTGTATAATTATGATATCAAGGAATATAGGCAGGAAAATTGTGTATGTGTCAATGCTAAATTATAGGTCGTCGTAGAGAAAAACGGTGAATTAAACTATGAGCTCAATTGTAAATAAAATAAAAATTACATTAAAATTTATTTCAAAAAAGATGGTATATTTTTTTAACATATTAAAAAATCACCTGTAAAGGTGCAGTGAACAGAAAAGATTGGTATATAGCTAGCATTAACCGCAGTTTGTGTAGAAGAAGACGCAAAAAAAAAAATGCCTCGACAGTTCATTAATCCTAAATATCATTTGCCTATACAGCGAACGCACTAATTTCTGGAACTGCAAGTCGGATTTAAAAAAATATTTCTGCATTTTATAGCCCAATTCTTGAATAAGTTTATAAGCTATGTTTAACACGTTACGACCGGCAACCCTTAGGAGCCGAGTAAAAAGAAAAAAAGTCAGAAAGAACGCTAAGTAAAAACGAAGTTAAAGCGCGCGCAGGCGATGATGGATTCGACGCGGTGGGTCGGGGCCCGAAATTTTACGCGGATGAAGTCACAGGCAAAAGCTAGTATATTTTATATTCCTTCGCAGTGTGTTCCTAATTACATATAGCCATCATTAATTGTCAATAATTACACCTCCATTTGAAATCCTGGGTTTGAGACATTCACGATAATTATGGTATTACATTAATTAATTATTGGCTATAATTAACATCCAATTATAACTCGAAACGCGGTATTGTGGACAGTAACACAGACATTTAAAATCACAGCCTAAGACGACTGAGTTTCCAGATAGAACGTGCGGAAAAAAACTGTGACGAACGAAAATACTCACGGAGAGTAATTCTTTCAAACGGTGTTTTGTACGTTCTTAATAAAATTCAAATTCATATACTCAACAACTGCCACGCTGACTAAATTGATCGTGTTGATATATTGATACCCATCATATATGTGAATTTAACTAAAATAAACAAATTTTTAAACTGATATTTTATGCACGGCGCGCGGCAGTTGATTTGTTGACCCAAAAAAAAAACCATCAAATTAATTGACAGACTTCAAAATATTTTTTTATTTTTTCATGTGGTTTTATTTTATTTACATAATATAAAATCTGACAGTCTTAAAAAAAATATATGTTCAAGTATATAAAAAAGGAGGGGAAATAATCATAGGGCATCAAAAAATTCGTCCGCATCGCTGTAGACAGGAAAAGTGCCCAAAAGGCTGGCAGCATTATCACGTTGTATGGTATGCTGATTCTCTGGCCAAAAAATAGGTCAACCTTTTGGTCACGTGTAGAGTCGACCAACCGCTTGGCGATGTCTCGAAAAACTAAAAGGGCACTCGGACCCCATGGCCCTAGTGTTTCAAATTCATTTATTTTTTGTTTTATATGTTTAGATATCACGTCCAATCCATCACATCTGTCACGTCTGCGGATTTTCGATAGCTAATTTAATTTGACCTATAAACCTTAAAATTATTTGCTTCGATACGGTAATCGAAATCCCAATTCGTAGAAAAGAAAACCGACGACGATTCACTACTTTGTTATTTAGAACACCGCTTTCCCAATATTTGTTCTACAATTTCAAGTTTTTGATCGTAATTCAAAGTGACTTTTGACTGTGTTTTATTGAGTTAAGTTTTTCAGTAATTTTCGTTAGCAACAACAGTTGAGTTTATTGTTAAAGTTTGTTTTACAACTTCGCTATGTAAATTTGAACGTGCGTCTGTAGTTTGAATAAATTCTACTAGTTTGGAACATATTTTGGCAATACAGTATTGTTTTGTTTTCAAAAAGTTTTTGTATACGAAGCAAATCGATATTGTAGTCATATAAACAACCCACCTACCCATGGCCTGTGGCTAAGTAATAACGCACGGGTTGATCAATCAGGTTAAGCTACTCTTGCCGCGGTTAGTCCGTGGATGGATGACCATCTTTACATACCGAGCCTCTTCCGTGCCTCGAAAAGCATCTTTGACAGTCGTTACGGGTCGTCAGAAGCCCGAAAGTCTGACAACCAGTCTTACTAAGGGGTATTATATTACCCAGTAACTGGGTTGTGGAGCTCAGATAGGCAGTCGCTCCGTGTAAAATACTAGTATTCAGCTGCATCTGGTTAGACTGGAAGCCGACCCCAACATAGTTGGGAAAAGGATAGGAACCCACCCATGTATTCTAGATATTCTGGAAAAACCTGAATGTTAGTGTGCAAATGAACTAGTTTATAAACTGTTAGTGGAGGCATAACTCCTCAATTTATCTATCAGGAGGAGTGCAGATACGATTAGGTATGAACCATTGGTGAGGAAACGAAATTCTCATTTCGGTGAGCGCTTTCAGCCACTACTTACTACGCAGTTACTACTTAGCCAGGAGTTAATTCAGTTATAAAAGCAGTAGATAAATTACAGTACAATAAAGCTACTTACGTATAATATCTTCTTCTTTTATATAAAAATCAATTGCTGTCCGTTAGTCTCACTAAAACTCAAAAACGGCTTGACGATTTGATTTTTTTTTTGTATTATTTTCCTCTTTACTAGGGTAGTTTAATAAAAATATATGGGAAAAAATAAATTGAAATTTTGACAGGACGTCTGGCGAGTCAGGTAGTTATTATTAATAAAAAAACTGGCCAAGTGCGTGTCGGACTTCGCACATTTAGGGTTCCGTACCAATTCTGATTTATCAATATCTTGGTATTTTTTTAAATATACGTAATAATAAACATTATCACCAAATTTCAAGTTCATAAGTCAATGGGAAGTTAAAAAATGTTCGGAACAAAATTTAGTAAGAAAAGCTGACTTTGGTGACTTGTCATTCCTTTGTTTTCCAATATTTTTTAAAACAAAAAATACAGTATCTATCTACTCAAGAAGCTCTAAACAAAAATACTAACATTATGCTCGATGGGTAGTTCAAAAATTTTTTTTGCGCTTCCCCTTTATCTGTATGGGCTACTATGGGCTACCTGTATAAGGGTAATACGATATCCCTTGGTAACACTAGGGGTCAGACATTCGGGCTTCTGACGACCAGTAATGACTGTCAAAGATCCACAAATGACAACCGGGACCAACGGCTTAACGTGCTTTCTGAGGCACGGAGGGGTCTTGATGTGTAATGATGGTCACCATCCACGGATCAACCGCGGCAAGCAGAGCGGTTGTTATTACTTAGCCACAAGCGCCTCAAACCTCAAGCCCATTTATAATAAGTATACCTACCTAAAATAACCATTATACAGCCACGTGAAAAATTCCTCGTTCCACGAAACGAAAACATGGAATTCTCTAACAAATAAAAGCGTAAAAAAAATATTCATTACGCGAATGTCTGTTGGCCAGTGACATCTGCTGAGGTGCTCACAATCAGCCTCGTTAAAATTCACCTTTTTAATTATATCACCCTTTTTTTTCAAAAAAAGAATCCCTTTGATAAGTTTTACGTCATTAACGTCTTAGTTGATTCAACGCCTCAATGCTTCCAGAGTTTTTACTTTTTTTTTTATTTTGTTTTTTTTAGCATTATTTTTTGTTTCATTTGTAGGCTTTGTTTAATTTTGATATTTTGAAGTAAAGCCAAAAAAGAGTTTTAGCTTTGTAATTTAGCTGAATTCCACAGAAAATATTACGAATTCTTAACGCATCATGCACAATTTACTTTCATTCTTAGTTAAGACTATATTGACATCCGATTTATGTTATTTAGTCTCGATCAAAAAGAAAAATTTTAGATTTGAATCGAAGAAAAATTGTACGTACTGATTTATGTAATCTACTTAGCTGATTAACCTAAAAAGTAGGTATGCATATACCCGAGTTGTGGATATTAATATCCCATATAAGCTTCTTATAAGTAATTTGGTTTAGTAATCCCTTACTGTAGCTATGTACATTGAAAATTACGTAGATAATCAAAATGCAAGAACGGTGTTTCTGGAACATAAGTAATAATCAGCAATGTTCCATGATTACGTAAAAGTAAACTGGATTTATATCGATATTTCAGGGTTATGAAACAAAACTGGCGATATGTGGTTTTATACCCCTGTCAAACCCTTCGGAGAATACTGGCTATGATGTTATGTTACGATACAAAAAGTAAACAGAAAAATTAAGGCCAGTATAACCGCTAACAGCGCCACCATTGAAAAAAAAATAATAAGTTAGGAGATATGGAACATTTTGGAATTTTACCAAAAATGACCGTTTTTGGCGTTAACTGCTATAACTTTGAACCTAGAAGGTTTACTGTTGATTTTTTATACAAAATATTCTGCAACATCAGACTAAAAATGTGTGCATAGAAAATTTCAAATTGTTCCATATCCCCTGACTTATTAACTTTTTTCTCAATGGTGGCGCTGTTAGCGGTTATACTCGCCTTAAACAACCATCTCTAAATTTAATATAATAGAAGGTACTTTGCGCGCGAGCATAATTGTGTAATCAAGGCATACTAGACAAAAATAGAACTGTTTTGAATGAAAACAAAACAGTTATTATGTTATGAAAAACATACATAATAACATTTGATTGAAGAAGCTGCCTTAAATCTTGCCTTAAATACTATAAGTAGTAAGAATATACGTACTTACATTCCCACTTAGTTTATTTATTTATTTTAAATAGAACGATCGAAACCAATTACATTATTTAAACATTATAATTTATTTAGTAGTTACCTGTGTTCATTCAACATGTAAGAAAACTCGCGGTAAACTATGGTTTTAGCGAATTGGAGGTATCACTGTCAACAAAAAACACTGGCTTACCCAAAAAAACGTAATATCAAAGCCCATTTTTGAAACACAATTAGTACCGACATAACCTCCACTTAAATTCATAAACGTGTACCACAAAATTAAAGTCACGCTGCAAAGCCCGCATTATAAGGATTAGTCTACATTAAATTGTACTCGTACTCCTGCCATAGCTCGTACAGTCAGCGACACAAGCTGCTGATCACTTCGTTATAATAAGTACCTGGTCGACCGAGCACTGCTCGGATGAAAATAGAGAAAACTAATTTTCCCAGATATGAGACCTAGCTAGATCGATTTTTCGCCCCCGGAAACCCCTATATGCAAGTTTCATCGAAATCGTTAGAGCTGTTTTCTAGAACTGGATTACAAATATATACAAATTTGCCAAATTTAATAGTATAGGATAATTGAATTACCGGTAAATCTTTATAAAAGGTGTAATTTAAATAACGCATAAGGGGTCATTGTACTCATTATTATGAACAACTTTTAAAAAGTGTTTTTTCTATATTTATGCGAACAGAAACATTTATTTCAGGCTACAATGGACCATAGACCTTACAAATTAACATAATTATATAAAGTATAAAACAAAACTTTTGTTAATAAATAAACGTAATTAATGTAATTATATGAAAATACTTGTCTTTATAGTATTCCCTACTTTTCCATAATTTCTATAAATAGCTTACACGAATGTCGATTAAAATGGCGCTAAGTGGCTGACTGGCCAATATTTTAACCACGACATGAGCTCTTATTTAGTTCCTACCCATATGAGAGAAGAAGAAATACTTTCTTACAAACTGGTAACAATTGGAAAATATTTCGCTCATAGAACTCATCCGAAACTTTGAACTTGTGGTAACAGGATTCTGTCGCCGACTGTACATCGTACTGTGACGGGTGGGAAGCCGCGGGTGTACCAGACAAGAGCACCATTAGTCAAATCTTGTGACGTAGCAAAAACATTGATAGAGCGTCTTGGAACTAGAAACATTCTAAAATAGAATTTGTGTAGGTTAATAATAATCCTACCTAATATTATAAATGCGAAAGTAAGTTTGTTGGTTACCTTTTCACGCCTATAATACTGAACCTATCGTCCTGAAATTTTGCGTATACGTTGTCAGGTGTACAGAAACGGACATAGGGTACCTTTCATCGCCAATAAAAGTACTGTTCCCGAGGAAAACAATAATAACGTTATTATGATAATAGATGGCGCCACGTGTCTTTCGAATTATGATTGAATTTTAGTATTACAAGCAGAGTACAACCCGCATTGATTGTCAAATTTTAAATTGACGCGAGTGAAACCGCGGGCATAAGCTAGTTGATTATAATTATGATGGTTCTTCTTTTTCGTGTGGTGACTAATACGTAGGTAATTGCGTAGCACATTATCAATCGGAGTTGGTTTCATTTTGACAGTTCAACAACATTCATTGCGTTATTTACGTTGTCGAGCAGACAAATTTTTCGAACATATGAAGCAATGGATTAGCAATTTGTTTCAAAATGAAACCAACTCCGATTGATAATGTGTTACGTAATTAGGATGTGTTATATGACGCCTGTGAGCCTCAGACTTGGCTTCACATACCGTCGAGAAGTTTTCATAATTACGTATAGAATTACGATAGGTATTAAAATTAAACATGATTTTACTATAAATATTTTGGACCCGGTGAATGGCAAAGCTGCTCCCTAGTTAGTAAAATCGGACGTATAACAAAAGTGGGATATTATTATCTGATTATTTGATTATACGCAATTTTATTTATTTTTAGAACACTTAGCCTATTACAATTTAGTTTTAGCCACACGACGAAAACCTGTCAGGGCTTATCTGCGTGCTAGCGAGCCGTTCATTTAAATTTTACAAAAATGTTAATCACTACAATGTTACACATAATAATTCTACAATGATCTATACAATAAAAAGAGAACTCCTGACTGACTGACTGACTGACTCATCAACGCCCAGCCCAAACAAGGAATAAGGAAGGACTTCCCGGTATTACGTTCCCGTGGCATATTTTCCGACATCCACGCGGGCGAAGCCGCGGGCAAAAGCTAGTGATGATAATAATTTATATGTACATACAGACATACATTAAGAGAGATTTTGTGTAAAGAAACGTTTGGATTTGTACTTATGACTTCTCAAGCTCGTTTTGTATAACGTTTGCAAGTCTTGTTTGTCAATTGCCTACAACAGGCGCAATATCAAGAAAATTTTTGATAATAAGATTTAGTTTCACGGCATTTTTTCAGTAATGCTGAGCAGTAGTCATTATCAATATTATAAGTCAAAAATAACTTCAATCTGCCTAGCCTTTTCCAAACTACGTTGAGCTCGGCTTCCAGTCTAACCGGATACAGTTGAATACCAGTATTTTATATGGCGTGACTGCCTATCTGACCTCCACAACCCAATTACTGGGTAATAAGAAAATCCCTTGGTAAGACTGGTTGTCAGACTTTCGGGCTTCTGACAACCCGTAACGTCTGTCAAAGATCCACGAATGACAGCCGGGACCAACGGCTTGACGTGCTTTCCGAGGCACGGAGGAGTCTCGGAATGTAAAGATGGTCACCCATCTACGGACCAATCCCGGCAATCGTAGCTTAAATTGATGGATCGACCCATACGGCTGTTATTACTTAACCACGAACTACAAGACAAAAATAACTTCCTCATCTAAAAATACACCTCAATATTCCCAACTCACATCGCAAATATTATATATCAGCGTCCATTGTCATACAAAAATATATAATACAATATCAAAAAATGTCTGGTTTCCGGTTAATTTCCCGCCAAATGTAACCGACGGGACCAGGACGACATTATTTTAGGAGTGAGTAGATAAATACGCACGTACGACTAGGCAACAAGTAGTCCACATTTGGGAGACCAAATATTGTATTATTGACCGCTGAACCAGAAGATAATGTTATAGGTAGGTATGTCGCTGAGAATATATTATGTGGGTCGTGACGTAATAGTTAGGGGACCTTGAGAATTCGGGATGGGTACTGCGTACGTTTTTGGGTGTTTTATTGATTTTGGGAACAGTATCCGCTGTGGAATATCAATCTTGTGTATCAACAACTTTAGAATGTTGGTAAAGGATGTCTTGCATGTCAAAATATACAAGAAACGAGGGATCCTTATGAAAAAATGTTGAAACTATTGGCCATATTAAATGACTTCAAAACTTAAATTTAACTTGGCCACTAAAATTATCTTTTTAAGTTTTGTTATTGTTTTGAGTTGTAAAACACCCGCAACACTTACCATTTTAATAATTCAAGCCATGGCGTATTATTTACTTTTAATAATATATTTTTATATTATATATGAAATTCATCATGGGTCAAGCATAGAAAAAACTAAAATGTTATAATAATATAATCTCGTGAATAGGGATGACAAATAAAAACTTTTTTAAACTCCGCAATGTGTCATGTGGTTTATTAAAAAATTATTAAAAAAAAAAAAAGAAAAAATACGTGTCCAATATTTCACACGTACTTTTTCTTTTATTAGATTTTATACGTAGTTTGTTATAGTTGTGACGTAGCGAGCCCCCACTCCCCAAACTTTAATGGGTTTTATCTAAATATTTTTTTTATTAATATAAAGCAAAAAAACGTGTGTAATATTTTTTTTTTTTATCTGACTGACGGTCTAAATAGAGTTTCTTTTTTTTTACCCAGGCATCATCCCTATTCTCAAAGTAACGTCGTCAAAATATCGTCTAAAAGAAAAAAAATTACCTTAAAAACTACCAAACAAAAAATAAGAGACCAGGGTGGCCCGTATTATTATTGTTTCTTGCTCATAATTTAGCAAAAAATAACTGTAACTTCGCCATCAACAAGTGGCGAGTGGAAGTTTTGTGTTACATTAATAATTCTTGCGGTCCGCTTTTTGCGCGAGTTTACTCTGCCTCTGAAAGTTACCATTGGTAAAAATAACAGAAAATGTTTGAATAGGTAAATATATTTTTATATGCTGTTAAGAATATTATTTGGAATAATGAAGCTTGAAGGAGATTTTAACCTCCTTCTCTTTCTTAAGAAATATCTTAGGTAATTACATGCATACATACCTACATACATAAACTCAAGCCTTTTTCCCATGGGGGTAGGCAGAAACTACAGAACGCCACAAGCTACGATCCTTACATACTCCATACTTCCATACTTCTTAAGTAATTCTTCATAATTATTTTATTTTATAAGTAACTAGCTGCTCCCCGGGGTTTCATCTGCGTAGACCGGGATAAAAGTAACCCAGGGTATCAGCTACCTCCGTTTGTGCGTGAAGAAGTGACAAACATACACACTCACAAACTTTCGCCTTTATAATATTAGTGTGATTAGCTAGACAGGTAGTACACGTGTATCAAAATAAAATACTATACAAACACAAACCAATCAAGATGATTTTTATTTACCTCTATTTTTAACCGACGAAAAAAAAAGGAGGAGGTTCTCAGTTCGACACGTATGTTTTTTTTTTTATTTTTTTTTTATGTATGACCACGCATAACTTTTTGCAGAGTAGTCCAATTTGAAAAAAAATTGTTTTATTCGAGAGGGTATACATCACAGTTGGTGCCATATAAAATTGATTAACTTTGCTTGGGTAGTTTTTGAGTTAGCTTCAATAATACGTATTTTTCCCCAACTTTTATATGGATAATGTTCTAGTTTGTTTTGCAGGTAGTGGTATAAGAATTTGTGTGGGGTAGGTACCACAACTAAAAAGTGAAAAATAAAAACTTTTTTACAAAAAAATACAACCGACTTCCAAAACCCACAGTACAAAGTGAAAAATAACTTTAATTTCGGAAGTCGGTGTCAAGAACGAAAATACATTTAACCAGACACCGACTTCCGAAATTAAAGTTATTTTTCACTTTGTATTGTTGGTTTTGGAAGTCGGTTGTATTTTTTTGTAAAAAAGTTTTTTCTATTCTAACCGAGTTACCTACGCTAATAATCCCACTAAATATAAAACATATCAGATAGTATAAGCAAGTAATAACTCCATCAAGCACGTGCATCAAGTTAAGGACACACTTTCACGGTGTACACATGAGGCGCACGAAACGTAAACACTTCGCGGTTCGTTTACCTTGCCACTAAGTGTACGCCAGATTGTTTGGGTTACAGATATGCACCTTCATCGTGATGCTGATAGCACTAGGGGAGATTTTATCGAGAAAATAATAAAAATAATTTTATTAACTCAGTTGTACACTAAAACACTTATCTATACACCATTATTTTTTTATTAGTACAAATACTTGAAGGGCTTATTAGAGCAGGTCTTGTTATTATATATGTAAAGTCTCAATAAATAATATTCATAAACAGCAAAGTTCGTTTGTTTATATCCCAAAATATCACTCAGTTTATGGAAATATTGTACAGGCTACATAGTAGTATTCATTAATCATGCAAAAGCACTGCGCGTAGTATTTTCTAGTAGCAATTGTCCGAATGATTGATTCAATTATGAAGTTACCAATTATGACAATTTTCGTCGACAATTTTGGGATTTCATTTTTTACTTTTAACTAAAATATGATCAGTAACGGGTACGGATAGAGCCCCATTTTTTTGTACTAATTAAAAAATAGTGGTGTATACAAATCAAAATCAAAGAAGTCAAAATCGGTTGAACGGACTGTAAAAAAAAACGGACTGTCAAAATCCTTTGCGAAGTTTAAAAGAACAACGTCAATAAACAGACACGAAAAACGACTACTGTAGATGCGTCTCAAACTATAATTTGAAGCTTGAAAATCAATCAATCTGCCTAGCCTTTTCACAACTATGTTGGGGTCGGCTTCCAGTCTAACCGGATGCAGCTGAATACCATTATTTTACATAGAGCGACTGCCTATCTGACCTCCACAACCCATTAACTGGGTAATACGATACCCCTTGGTAACACCGATTGTCAGACTTTCGGGCTTCTGACGTCCCGTAACGACTGTCAAAGATCCACGAATGACAGCCGGGACCAACGGCTTAACGTGCTATCCGAGGCACGGAGGAGTCTCGGTATGTAAAGATGGTCACCCATCCACGGACCAACCCCGGCAAGCGTAGCTTAACCTGATGGATCGACCCTTTCGTCTGTTATTACTTAGCCACAAGCTCCTCTATAGTTTGAAGCTTAAACATAACAGTATTTCTATTTCCACACCAGTTTATTCACGATATAAACACAGGTCATTACCTCGACAACCACTTACAGCCGTTACAGAAATGACATTTAATTTTCAGGGTTCCGCAGCGTAAATAGTAATTTCCAAGGAAGGGGTTGATAAACGGTTCCGTACGTCGCGACGGACACCAGATGCTTCCCACGATGGACTTTGTCCTGTATTTATAGGTTCAAGACAAGTCCTAGGACTTAGGTAGGTACCATAATTGGTTCCTTTGACATTTTCTATTAGTTTTGTCTTTTGAGACTGGAATTGGAAATGTTGGGGTGGAGTGAACTGTCTTGTTGGTAAGACATGTGACATTGAGGAATTGTTCTGATGAATAAAATATAAAGAAAAAAAGAAAATACGTTTATTTGCGGTAAACATGACGCAAAGGACAACAAAATAAAATAAACAAAGTGAAAAGCAAGTTTTGGGGAAAATATGCGTCACATCTACGCAAAACGGCTACCGCTCAAACTTGTCCATTACTCGATATTAGTCGATATACGTGTAAAGTGAACCGTTTTCAGCACAATAATTGCGTAACACACTATCATTCGGAGTCGGTTTCATTCTGACAGTTCAACAATATTCATTGCGTTATTTACATTGTCGACCAGACATATTTTTCAAACGTACGTATAAAGCAATGGATTAGTAATTTGCTTCAAAATGATTCAGATTCCGATCGATAGTGTGTTACGTAATTAGGGTGCTGGTTTAAAAAGAAAATTTTAAAGAATTAACAACGTTCGAAAAAAAATACCGGTTTCCCATTTAAATTTGGAAAGATAGGCTCAACCACGGCGTTTAATACCAAAAAACAAGCATTCTTTCCGAACGACACAGTATATCAACTGCAATAAATTCTGAGCAAAAAAACAAATAGCTATTACTCGCCATGTCCAATCAAACGACCCCCAGTGGGCTTGGAAACACAAATTGCGGCCAAAAATGATAACTGTTGAATTATAACCTTCATTGTACCAAATGAAGTCACTTCATTGGCTCTAGTTTATGACAACCTTCGGGAGATGTTATCAACAGTTTTATTGAGTGCGAAAAAGTTTCGTACTTTGAACGCTTTTGGTTCATTTATTATCATTTTATGTTGATATAAAAGTTGGTTCGCGGTTGATGAACTGGATTGTTTGAGGTTGAATACTTGCATAAATATTATGTGACTGTTTTTACGACTGATGAGATCGTTTTATAGGAAATGGAAGAAAAAATACAGAAATTGGAGATGATTTTTAGGGTTCCGTACCTCAAAAGGAAAAACCGGAAACCTTATAGGATCACTTCGTTGTCCGTCTATCTGTCTGTCAGTCAAGACCCTTTTTCTCAGGAACGCGTGGAGGTATCAAGTTTTTGGCAAGAAGCAAGGTCTCACAGCACAAATAAAGGAAAAAGTCTGAAAATCGTTAATTTGTAATTTTAGCCATTTTAACACATATTTTTTTTTTGTGATTACAAACTTAAATTTGCAGTTGGAGAATTGAACGTGATGTGTGATGTATGGGATAAGATAACAATCATGTTTTTCAACTACAATGTTAAGTTTGTTTTTGGGATACATTTTTTTCGGAACCTTTCATTGTGTGTGGTCCGACACGCACTTGGCACGTTTTTTCTACTTTTTTTGACGAATTCTATCATATTCTAGGTAGCTTAAATACAAAGCGTAGCTATTTTTAGTAATAGTAATTTAACAAAACAAAAATAACAAAAAAGATTCAAAAGTCATGACATGTCAAACATGAAGATAGAGAAAACATTAATCAAAAAATAAAAATATAACTCTAATCGATGTCACTTGATACGCTACAAACAATAAAATCATCAATGACTCCTGCTATAACTTCTGACAACAACCATGACACATTAGCTTCAAGTCAATTTGTACGTTCTACGCACCCCCTCAATCATACACCATGATCTATGCCCATGGCTACTCGAAACATGGATATGAAAAATGACAGGAGAAATCTGTCCAATTATATTGTAACATGAATCGAGGTAGATGGGAACACATTAGTAACCTTGTCACGTGTCTCAATTTAGTACGGAAGGGTTAGATAACCATGTCAAACTTTTGGGTGATATATTTTTCGGTTGCAGTACTTATGTTCATGTGTGGCATATAGGATAGATTTTTGAGACGGGATAGTAAAGTAATAATGTAAAGTGGCTCAGCAAATACTTTACCACGAAATTATAACCCCAAAATAATCTAAATAAAAGTAAGTTTAAAAACTAAAACCCGACTACTGAAAAATCACGCTCTAAAAAGTATGAAACAAGAAAATATTATCATATGAAATTATAAAACAAACAAAAAAAAGACAAAACAAAAATCAGGAGACAAATTAAAACTCCGGAGTCACACGTCATCATCATCTGCCTAGCCTTTTCCCAACAATGTTGGGGTCGGCTTCCAGTCTAACCGGATGCAGCTGAATACCAGTATTTTACATGGAGCGACTGCCTTTTTTTTTTTTTTTTTTTGACGCTGAGAAATGCTTTATGCATCCCCGCTCGTGGGGAACGAGACGGGGTATGTGGGACTCCTGTCGGAATGACAGTATACCCACTAAAACTCAGCAGTGTTCCCACATCGCCGTGGTGGGAGGGCCATGGGAAACCGGCTCAGCCTTTACGTCCACAACCCTCCCGGCGCATGCCCGCCTAGCTGGCGGGCCCCGCATGCCCCCCCGGATGGGAGGCTACGGGAATGACCGGGAACACCTGGCCATTCCCGTCCGACACTGGTGGGGGCCTGTGCAATACAGGCAAGGATGCCCCCACACCCGTTGCCTGCTGGCCCCCACCTGGGAGGAGTCGTCTGCTTCGACCCCTCCTCCGCCTTCGGAGCGGCGCCGCGTGAGGGTCGTCCTCCCGCGCGCGCTCCGCCGCCATTTCGGCCGCAGAGGATAGGGAGAGCGGCCGACGTCATACCGACACTCCTCCTCCCCTGCGGCCCCACCGCGTCCGCCATCAAACGGTGGCGGCCCCGTCAAGGCCGCGGAAGGTAGGGAGAGCGGCGCACCGCAATACCGGCACTCCTCTCCCGCCGCGGCCTCCAATCCTCAGCCGCGATGCCTCCCATAAGACACCGCGGCCCGCCTCACTTGCGGTGTCGCCCATACGGCCACCGCAACCTACCCGCTGGCCGCTACGTCGTCGGCTTATCGGCAAAAGCCCTGACGAGCGGCCCCCGCTCAGGTTCCTCTTCGCTTCACCGTGGGTGACCAAGCCACGGCTACTGAGCCCCCCCCGCCTCGACAATGCGGGAACCCTTCGGGGGGGATGGAGCGACTGCCTATCTGACCTCCACAACCCAGTAACTGGGTAATACCCCTTGGTGAGACTGGTTGTCAGACTTTCGCGCTTCTGACAACCCGTAACGACTGTCAAAGATCCACGAATGACAACCGGGACCAACGGCAGTTAGGACATAAATCGAACAGATTAATACTCAATACTCAATAATTTATTTGCATTCCACAATGTGTACTTAGGTGGTAACTTATTATGTGTGATCATTATGGACCCTGTCGGGCACAGCAAAAATAGTAGGAGAGAGGAAGCTTTGAAAATTACCTACGTGTGACTCCGGATTTTTAATTTGTTTGTCTTTTTCTAATTTTTGATGACAATATTTTCTTGTTTCATACTTTTTAGGGCGTGGTTTTTCAGTAGTCGGGTTTTAGTTTTTAAACTTACTTATTTATTATTTGTTATTATACCGGCAATACACAATCTGTGAAAATTTGAACTGTCTGCCTATTACTATTCATGAGATACAGACCGCTGACAGACAGACGGACGGACGGACGGACTGACTGACCGACGGACGGACAGACGGTCGGATGGACGGACCGACGGATGCATGAAAGGACGAACGGATGGACGGACGGATGGACGGACAGACGGACGGACGGACGGACGGATGGACGGACGGATGGACGGACGGAAGGAAGGACAGCAGAGGCTTAGTAATAGGGTTCCATTCAAGGTTCAAGGGTACCACCCTTCGGTTACGGAACCCTAAAACTAGTGCATAAAAATTAATGCAATATGATTCAAAATAGCTGGTCGTACATAGTTACATGTTTTACGGTCTGTCATGTGTCCAGTTTTTAGCATGAAAGGGTTAGATAACCAAATGTCAGGGTGTTTGTCATGGATTTTAGGTCAGCACCGACCGACCAACCGGCTGTTCATGTTTCATAGGTATTTATGCAGGTTAGTATATTTGATTTTCAGTGATTGATAATTCAGTGCTCTTATTTATGAGAAGAAAAATCTCCAGTCTTTTGTGTTATTATGAAAAGATAAGAAAAACCTAATTTAATTTTATAGGCTCACCGACAGTTGTAAACAGTAACCCCCTTATTCATAAAATACTAAAATACTCTACAAACATAATATATTTAAAATATTGTTTTGTCAATTTTTTTTTTTTTGAATTATCAGTTGAGTTTGAAATTAGAAGACAAAACACTATTTTAACTAAAAAGGGTTTGTCAACTGTTTTAGTTTTTTTATAAATAAGGGGGTTACAATATTACAAAATAACTCGCTTTTAATATAACTATTATATTTTATACAGGTACCCACATATTTATGCTATAAGTACTAACTTTTTTGGTGGAAAAATAAAATTATGTTTCGTAATACTTACAATAAGTAAATAGTACAGAATTCTGATTCTACAGTATCAGTCACGATATACAACAAATCCTAATCTATCTATCTATCTACAAGGGTTTTTAACGGGATCCCTAACACCTAGATTGGATACGCACCTACAGAAGATGCTAGCTCATTGCTAAGTAATAAAACCCGCAGTCGTTTCTATACCTCACCTTATCGACAAAGCCGATCAGGTAGGCTCCTTGATCTGGATATCTTTAGGACCTCGTAATTTGGGGAAAAGTAAGCCTAAAATATATTATGAGGAATTGAGGAGAGAAGCTCTTCCTAAACAATTCTCAAATAAATAAGGGTTTCCTTTCTATTTAAATCACGGACTTGCGCCTCCAGTGTTATCTACATCTAGTGTTATGGGTTCCGCATTATCCAAAGTTATTGCAGAGGACTCAAGAGTGTTCGGCTCAAAAATTAAATTGAGTACACTATCTGTAAGGTCCGGCTGCTAGTCCTTAGAAATCTGAAATATATATGTTACCGGCCAAACCCGATTTCAGGCCTAACTAAAACCCATGAATTTTAGCACACTATCTGTAAGGTCCGGCTGCTAGTCCTTAGAAATCTGAAATATATATGTTACCGGCCAAACCCGATTTCAGGCCTAACTAAAACCCATGAATTTTAGCACACTATCTGTAAGGTCCGGCTGCTAGTCCTTAGAAATCTGAAATATATATGTTACCGGCCAAACCCGATTTCAGGCCTAACTAAAACCCATGAATTTTAGCACACTATCTGTAAGGTCCGGCTGCTAGTCCTTAGAAATCTGAAATATATATGTTACCGGCCAAACCCGATTTCAGGCCTAACTAAAACCCATGAATTTTAGCACACTATCTGTAAGGTCCGGCTGCTAGTCCTTAGAAATCTGAAATATATATGTTACCGGCCAAACCCGATTTCAGGCCTAACTAAAACCCATGAATTTTAGCACACTATCTGTAAGGTCCGGCTGCTAGTCCTTAGAAATCTGAAATAAAAATGTTACCGGCCAAACCCGATTTCAGGCCAAATTAAAACCCTTGAATTTGAGCACACTATCTATAAGGACCGGCTGCTAGTCCTTAGAAATCTGTAATAATTACCGGCCAAACCCGATTTCAGGCCAAATTAAAACCCTTGAATTTGAGCATACTATTGTAAGGAGCGGCTGCTAGTCCTTAGAAATCTGAAATATATATGTACCCACCAAACCAGATTTCAGGCCAAACTAAAACCCATGAATCTGAGTACACAATCTGTAAGGACCGGCTGCTAGTCCTTAGAAATCTGAAATCTATATTATGTTACCGGCCAAATCCAATTTCAGGCCAAATTAAAACTTTTGAATTGAGACTAGGTATATTATACTCCATGAAATTGAAATACTACTCATTACGCGCGTTGCAAATTTTCAATCTCCTATGTCTCTTGACATGCATTGGCTCATTGCTTATTAATAATCCTAATCCTAACTAACATTATAAATGCGAAAGTGAGTTTGTTAGTTACACTTTCACGCTAAAACGGCTGAACGGATTTGGATGAAATTTGGCACATAGGAGACCATGACCTAGATTAGGACATGGAATACTTTTTATTCCGGTAGTACGTTTCCGTGGGAGAATTTCCGACCAACACCCGGGAAAAGTCGCGGGAAAAAGCTAGTATTATAATTATAAACATTCAAAAACCAATTATTTTATTTCCAAAAACCTGATTACCATAGCAACGTGGAAGGAGTACCTACTTATTACTACCTAGGGTAAGTACTCATTATAATAATATTATATAATTATAAGTTTATAACACATCCAAAAACCAACTACATCGACAGTTAATTTCCAAAATCCCGTAGCAAAGTGGAGGTCGTACCTAGCTACTTATCACCTAATATAGGCGGGTAATAAGGTCAAAGATATCAATATCACCTTCCAACATAAATTTGGGCCACCATAATGTTCCACCATCACGCATCACCTCAACAAGTGGTTTATTTCCTCATAATATGGTGCAAACTTCCGTGCTGATAAATTTATATGAGCCATTTTATGAGCCTTATAATAATATTGTAAAGATTTGTTTGTGAGAGAAGGAAAAAGTAGGGAAAATTTTTGTACTCCTCGATTTACTGAAAATTTTAGCTTATTCCTGATATTTTGAGTATAGTAAGAAAATTATAGAAAATTGTAGCTGCAACATGATTTTTGCTAACCCTACTTAGAGTCTACAGCTTTGGAATTAAAAACTTTTCACAATAATTTAAAGTTTGGAATGCATTCCCGTGTTAGTAGTGAATAAGAAAATGATCGCGATTCGTAGTAGCTATATTTGAATATACATATTTAATACAAATATATTGAAATTCAGTGAAGTGGCCAAATTGGTGGTAGAAGTGTTGCCAAATTGCACATCATCATCCCAAATTATAAAAATAGATTTGTTTGTAATTTCTGTAAAGGCGAAGCGTTTGGGCAAAGAAAATGTTTTCAAATAAAAAGTAGAATTTGAGTATGGTTTAAGGTCCTAAGGAGAAGTAGTACTTAAAAAAGTGAAAATGAATTTACAGAATCAAAATCAAACACAAATAGTACCTGCTTAAATCCCTACGAGTCCGACTGCAGCCACACAAACTAATTAAATCCCAATCACTTTCATTCACATTCCTCTTTGAGTGCATTCGTATGTATGTACCAATGTGCGTAAAAAACAGTATCCAATTATCTTGCCCGGCGTATGCAGACATAAGTCTCCTGTTAGACTAAATGGTACGCTGCAGATGAGGTGCAGAAGTTTAAAATAGACGTATTTTTCTTTGTTTGCAATGGACCTACACATCATGTATGTAGTCTTGACGAAGACTTCAATTACTAAAATATCTGATTGTGTACAAATAAAAAAACTCGCTTTTTTCCCGTGGGGATAGGCAGAAACTATAGAACGCCACCTGCTACGATCCTTAGATACCCGAAAAGCGTAAAAAGCATAAACGACATGTTTCATTCAATATTGTATCTGAATAATTGCATTTTTAGGGTTCCGTACCTCAAAAGGAAAAAACGGTACCCTTATAGGATCACTTGGTTGTCCGTTTGTCTGTATGTCAGTCTGTCAAGACCGTTTTCATCGTATCAACCGATATCGACCGATGTATCAACGTAGGTCTATGATCCCTTGGAATTATAAAAATCAAGCTACTAAGTCAACGCAATAAAAAAATACGGCCATTTATGCGACATATTTTGATAGTCGGAAGTAAATCAAAACCATAAATGGTACTTCCCGTTGTCCTAGAATCATGAAATTCGGCAAGAAGCAAGGTCTTACAGCACAAGTATATAAAAAAGTCCGAAAATTGTTTATAATTGTAATTTTATCACATAAAATATTTTTTTTGGGATTCAAGATGGGATGGGATGAAAGAAGGAAAGAAAAGTAGGTATTTATTGATACAATTTTGGATTAAATGTTAAGTTTGTTAAGTACTTTTCAACTATTTTGTGCGTGGTCCGACACGTGTTTGGACGGTTTTTAATCTGTTGTTTCTTAAGGCTGGATAGCGATGTGGACATGCAGTTTCAGCTGTATTTCAGTTGCAAAAACAAAACAATCTCACATCACAGAAGTCTCCAAGAAGTCACTGAATGCTCACTTCTGTTAGCTTACACAATAATCGACTGTTAAATATTATTTGTGGGTTGCAACATTGTTATTTTTAAATATTTGTTCTTTTTGGTTATGGCAACCCGGGGATGACTTTTGAAAAAGTAAAAAAAGGCGCGTGGAATAAAATTTTCCGTTGTCTGATTAAAACGACGAAAATGGTCTCGAGTTACAATTTAAAGTAATAAGTACCAATAAAGCTATGTGTACAAGTATTCGAGTGTATGGTTCTTACACGTTACGTTTTTGTTCCATTCGGCATCAAAGCATCCACGTTCAAAACTTTACATTGTTCACAAGCAAACCTTCTATTCCTTCTTGCTTTGTCCTTGGACGTAAGTAGTTGGCACCCCATACTGGCGCGTCGCGATAAGGTCCCTCCCAAATTGATGTTTGAACTGTCATTAATTCCCCTCACCGACAGATGTCAGTGCAGTCTATTATTTTTTGACACCTAGCTGTCATTTGTCGTTATTTTATTTCGTTCATTCGTTGATCGAATGAAGGATTGGGTTGTTGATCTATGTTGTAATTGTGGTTGATTAGAGATGAATCATTCTTGAAATTTGATTAATGATTATTTTTGATAAGCGTTTATTGGTGATTTCAATTGTTACAACCAAAGTAGGTTCTTATGGTTCATTATGTCATGCTTCTTTTTTAGCTATTTTTAGTTTGGCTGAAGTAGCAGAACCTATTTCAACCATACTAAACGACATTCAAAATGATCATTCTTAACATAAATTAAAGTCACTTTTCGTGTTGGCATGTGTGACCGCGTTGTTCTTCTAAACAACACAACGGATTTTGATGCGGTTTTCACGATCATATAGAAAATTTATTCAGGAAGGTTTATGTGTACTACTAATACTATTGACTATCCTTTATGATAAAGAAGAAATAACGATGTTTTGTAAAGTCGTACAAAACCTTGCAAATCAGGGGCGGGTCGCTAAAATAATGATAAAAATAATAAAGCACAAAGAGTTTTTGCTGGGTAAAATAACTTTATTCGGTTGAAGGAAAGCTTCATTTTCTGAACATCGATTTTAATTACAAGTTCTCAAAAAGTTACTGAATAAAAGTTAGCACTGACTGAAACCGTGCGGAATAGGAATTAATAAGTTGCCTTTAAGTGTAACTTTATACTTAATTACCTATTTGTATAAGTACCTACCTACTTACTTGAATACTGGGCAATTTTTTTATCACCAAATTTTCACAGGGAGTTCTACCCATGAATATGAACAACTTCCACTATGGGACCAATTTAGAAATCACGCAAAAAAAACAGCTGTTTCATAAAGAGTTCAATAATACTTACTCGACCAAAATTTATGAAACAACAGATTTTTTTTGTGATTTCAGAGTTGGTCCCGTAGTGAAAAATTCTCATACCCATGGGTAGAACAGCCTCTATTATTTACTTTGCTAAAATATTTACTTACCTACCTAAAATATCCTTCGTAAGTACAATTTTACTCCAAAAGCCCTTCGCAAAAAATTAGACCAATCTCAAAATCTCATAATCATACAAACACTTTCCCATACATTTAGTCATACATTTTTCCGGCTCCACCATAACAAAATTTCCTTACCACCGAGATAGCGCCAAAAATATTACAAGACGTCTACCATTACAGTTATACTTACTTATTTTTATTCCGTTTATCTCGTGACATGTTGGTTTACGACTCAATCAGAGATATTCGTACTTATTCGGGTTTATTCGGGTTTGTTGCGTATGCATTGCACGGTGGCAAATTTCTTTTATCTGTAATAAGATTCCAATTCGGATAGTCTTGATGTCGCGAGCTCCCTAAAGTAATAAACTAGTGGTGGAGTGGAGTTGAGGCCGCGTTTCCGCTGTTACACGGTACGGCAAGAAGGAAATTACGAGGTTAAACCCAAACCCAACATAGAGCCTTTTCCCAACTATGTTGGGGACGGCTTCCAGTCTAACCGGATGCAGCTGAATACCAGTATTTTACATGGAGCGACTGCCTATCTGACCTCCACAACCCAGTAACTGGGTAATTCGATACCCCTTGGTAAGACTGGTTGTCAGTCTTTCAGGCTTCTGACGACCCGTAACGACTGTCAAAGATACACCAATGACAGCCGGGACCAACGGCATAAAGTGCTTTCCGAGGCACGGAAAATTACGAGGTTAAACGTTAAGTAATAAAACCTTAACATTAAGTTGTGACAAGAGAAGTTTTTATTTTTGGTACATACATGTTATCTATATTAATATTTATTCCTCCATTTTTCGTAATTTTACCTACCACTGTTTGTCTGTGTATCACCCAAAGCTTGTCTGGTAGATAGAGCCTATTATGGCATTAAGTCCGACTCTGTAATTTTTTTTGTGCTTCAATAAATCACAAGTTGTGCCTATGTAAAACTCATCAAAATTAAAAAAAATATAATAATAATTAGGTCATAAATAACTAAATTACTTGCAGAGAACATAGCGTGGCAAAAGTTTTTCCACAATCATAGATAAATAGTTATAGTATTTAATTTATTTTACTGTATTTGTTTGTAAATTGTTTGTTGTAATTGTGTAAACAATGAGTCTATGTTACTTGATAATAAATAAAATAATAATAATATGTAGTAATTTCAAGTCGAGAGTTTTAATTCATTATATTGTAAATAGGTAAATCTTTCTTAGTTTGACTAAATACCTCACAATATTTCTTTTTCATGCTTCCTTTTCTAAAATGTAGGAAAAATATATTATTTATCTTACTAAGATCTCAATCTACTTTTCTGAAAACCACCCCTCTTTCCTTTATCGTATAGTGTCAAACACTGGACACCCGCCAAATTGCGTACGAAATACGTCGAATTTGTAGAACAAATATAAATGGTTGGGGTAGATCGAGGGTAGATAATTACATTTTTTGATCTTCGGAAACTGGGGATGACGTCTGAAGCAAGGCCCTTTGTGTCCTTTGATAGTGTCACAGATATGAGACGTGTGTAAATAGAAACAAACATTACCCCCCTTTTTGTGCTGTCGGGTAAATGTGCGATGACGTCAGAGGCCCTTGTTTGTGTACGGAAGTAACGCGTGGAAAAGTGTTTTAGTAAATTGGTGTCTAATGGAGGGTAAAGTTACGTTTCATTGGCGTTTTTATTTTAGGGAAATGAAAGAAAAATGAAATGTGTGTTTCCCAAATAGTCAGATACCAGATAGGCAAATGCTCCATGTAAAATACTGGTATTCCGCTGCATCGCTGCATAGTTGGGAACAGGCTAGGCAGATGATGATGATGAGTGTATGTTTTCCAAATAATATTAAAGTAGAAGAGTGCCAAAGAAATTGGTTAAATTAATATAAATTTTATTTCAGTGTGAGATTCGGTTACGAATATCAATAAAAGGATTCATTATAAAACTCAAACTCAAAGCATTTTTTTCAAATAAACCAATTACAGACACTTTTGAGTTAACAAGGGGTCGGTCAGTCAGAAAAATGAAGCTAGTTGCCCATTCCAAAGCGTAGTATGTTCGGCAAGAAACTACACGGACACTCTTTTAAATAAATCAAAATATTGGTTACATCATTCATGTTGAAAATATATATGTGAGAACAATGCAGAAAGACGTGCATGTTGAAAGCGTCCGTAAAAAAAAATAAAAACAACTAAATTAAAATAATTAGCGACAAGCTAAGAGTTGACCAGTCCCTACTAACAGTGGTTGGAAAACGTATAGAGTACATATTTAACAACGCGAACTAAAAAGACATGAAGAATGAATACAATATTGCAAAGCCCATTCCATGCAAAATAGCATTGATAGGGAAGCTGAGTATTAGGGCCTGTTTCACCACCTACGATTAAGTTCCTTTTAACTTACTTGGCAGATAATTTCATACACAATCTGTTCCATTTTTGAATTTATTCGGTAAGTACTGGCTATTCGGGAATCGTGAAAAAGGCCCTTCGTCTTTAAAACGGTTACTTAAGAGACTCGTAAGGTTCCACTATACGCTTGTACCTACTTACTAATTATGTATTGGAACCATTTAACAAGATGAAAAGTTGTCTGCAGACAGACATTCACACTTTTATAGTCATGTTATTAACCTATTGTCATACCTCGTGGTTGTTCCGTGGATGGGTGACCATCTTTACGTACCAAGACCTCTCCATGCCTCGGAAAGCACGTTAAGCCGTTGATCCCGGCTGTCATTCGTGGATCTTTGACAGTCGTTACGGGTCGTCAGAAGCCCAAAAGTCTGACAACCTGTCTTACCAAGGGGTATCGTATTATCCAGTAGCTGGGTTGTGGAGGTCGGATAGGTCAGCTCCATGTAAAATACTAGTATTCAGCTGCTAACCGGTTAGACTGGAAGCCGAGGTCAACGAAGTTGGGAAACGGCTAGCACATGTTGATGATGTCATACTCGTTCCTGCTGAAAAACTACTAGCAAAGAACAAAAAAAAAAATATCTGGTCCAAAAAATAACAAGCTCTATTTTCAAACTAAAATAACTCAACAAAAACAATCAAAACAATAGTTTTGCCAATACTTCACAATTCAAAGCAAATACCGGTCCCTTTCCACCAATCAATAGTTCCAAATTCAATAACAGTTCGAAATTCAGATATTGGAAGAGTAATCAAGTTGAGACTTACCTAACAGCTTCATTACTTCAGCCTGGCTGATGAGTACATTCAGATGGCCCGTTGCCAATGGCAACGCTAGCCAGGCCGCCCAAGCGATAACAAGAATTTTAGCTGCCATAATATTACACTTCACTTTACAGTCATTTTATTTTCACTTTTGAGTACATTTTAACACATTTTTTGGGTTAGCAAAAGTTTGTTTATGTTGTATCCATTTTAGCGTCCTTCGTATTTTAAAATGGAATTGGCCATAGGAAGTGGTAATTTTTTTTAAAGTTCACATTTTTAAAAGGAACTGGGAAAAAATCTAGAATAAATATTATATTATAATAATAAGAATTATTTTTTTTTGAAACAAAAGCATTCTCAAAATGTATAAATGTATAATTAGCTAAATTCCAATAGAATAAACAAAACAAAATTCATTCAAAATTCAAATTGTAGGCGTTCGAAAACAAACCGACCGGAAAATTTTCGAATTCGGAAGCCGGGGTGGTTCGGATACGTTCACAAGCGGACACAAGTCTGACGCTCGCGGTACCGCGCCGCACTGCCGCTCAACAACGCTCGGCGAACCAACAAGTTACTTACTGACATGCGCACAGCACAACCCTATCATTACGAACACACTTTTCAAAATACATTGAAGACTTTATTTGAACTAAGTATAAGTGTTGTCAAATAAAAACAGCCATGTATCTCACCCCATCTTTCAAATAGTCAAAATGTGTTTAAATTTTAAAGGCTTTTATTGAGAGGGACTCGTGTTTTAAAGGGAATTAATTGAGTTTGTCTCAAGGGAGAGGCGTTTCCGTTTTGCATTAAGAATGTTCTATGAGTACTAATGAAATTACGATCTCTTTTATAAATAGAGTGCTCTGCAAGAGTTGGTATCGAACACGATGGAAAACTAGAGTGTGATTTTTGAAGGAATAGATAATTCAGTTAAAATATGAAAAGCAGGCTGAACTTGCTTAAGGAGAATTAGTACCAGTTCCGTTTAAATCGGATTAAATTACGAGCTTCCGTCAATATGCAAATGGGTGTTTTAAAGTTTACTGCCTCTTAATAATGTTTTATGCGAGTTTATAACCTTGTTTGATTGGTTTATGGTAGATTCTAACTTATAAACATTCAGCCTGTGCTTTTTAGGGTTCTGTACCAAAATGTTAAAAAGGAACTCTCATGGTGCGACTCAGTCTGTCTGTCTGTAACCAGCTGGATATCTCAAGAACTATGAATGCTAATATCAACTTGAAATTTGTAACAGTTTTAGATGACATTTGCCCAACTATTTTGCAATAAGAAAGAAATAAAAATAAATGTTTTTTTTTGCAGCAGGGACTGAAAGGGGATTTTTACCCTATTGCCCTATTGGGCATGTGGGGTACTTTATGAAAGAACGCTGTTTGCACATTCACAAACATGACATTTCTTTTTTTTGGCATACAGTTTTCGACTTTTGATAAAAAGTGTAAAAAAATACTGTCCCCCCCCCCCCCTCCCTCCTGATCTCCGAAGTTTGCATAGAGAAAAATCTGAAATTATTCTATGTGATAGAAGTTTATGATAAGATTACAGGACAAATAAAACGACGTCTCTAAAATCTCAACGGAACCGTCGGTGCGCGAGTCCGACTCGCTCTTGACCGGTTTTTTTAAGTTTCACAATTTTTTTCATTGTTTCAAAAATCCACTAAGTTGCTGCTCTTTCGGAAAGTTCAAAGTTTTACAAACAGTTGCACTATATTAATTAATTATCGATAACGTAAGTCAATCAAATTTCGTTGCTGGTTGGAAATGCTCCGTCTTTAAAACCAATAAAGTTTTGTATTTACGTAAAAAGGCACTAAACGTACGCGTTTGCAAATCGAACACTACATAATATTTCAGCTGCGTTCACCTCTATCTTCGCCGTAATACATCAAAACACGGTAAGTTTTCTCGCCGCGTTCAGATTAGCCGTTTGTGGCGAATGTATAAGTAATATGGCGCGCTTCGTACTGGCACTGATGAATGGTCCCACTTAATACCTAAGGGAACTTTTGCTTGTGATTATTGCGTAAACGATTGCTAGCTATAATGTGTGGGGTATGGGATATTTGTGAAAATGCATACAATGTTGAATTGGGTTTATTAATAATGCGTTGTTTGGGAATATTCCTTTCCTTTTATTGTCACTTAGAGAACACTGATTCGATTTTTAATACCACTTTTGTAGCAACGATTAAAAGGTAATTAATAGAAAGGATTAGATTTGTATGTCGTAAACGCGCCAAAGAAGGTTCGGGAGGGTGGCAAGCATGGTTTTAGTGCACGCGTAGCAGTTTCAGTGTTAAGTCACATTCAAACACAAACAAATATATATTATACCCGCGATTTCAACCCACGTTTGAAACATAAATATTGAAAAGAAACACTTGAAATTCAAATAAAATTCAAAACAGTTCACAATAACATTAGTTCTACGTATCTCCAACATAATGTAAGCAGTCGACGATCGGCGCGCACTCATGCGGAAAATTCTGGAAACTCACACGACTATGAAGTATGCACGACTGCTACGAAGTTTATGCTTATTTTTTTTTTCATATTTTTAAAAAGGGAACTTTTTTTTTTGAATAACGAGTTTATGGTCCGCGTGCGAACGACAATTTATTCAGATTTTAAATTCGAATTCGGTTCTATGAATGAACAAGTTTTGAATGGGATAGACTGATTTGATTTGCACCACGCATTTTTAATTATTTTTTTAAAACACGGCATGGAATAAAAAAGTTCGTTCTCTGAATGATACATTAATTTTGGTCCGTAAATAGAATCTCATTATTGAAATAATTTTCTATGCATATAATTTATTTGTAGTTATTGGTACTTTGAAACAAACAAATTTTACAAATAACATTTTTGTAAATACATGGTCGAAGTTAACCGTCATTTTTAAAAATATCCTATTGGTTTATACACTTCTGGACACATCTATTGGCCCACCTTAGAGTTTAGGTTTCGATGGCCCCTACCGAAATATGATTGCTAGATTGAACAAAAACTGTTGATGCAGTTTTAAACCTGATACATTTTACCATCTTTTTCGATCGTATTGTTTTAAATTTGAATTCAGAATACCATAAGACATGGAGCTACGCCTAACAAGTCGGAGATGCGCCTTGTTAAAGGCAATTGATTTTTGAATAAAAAACATGTTTTATCAAATAAAGGTTTAATTTAATAACGCGGGTTGCCTCCATGGGCATCTACCACAGCTCTCATACGATTAGGCATAGAGTTTATCAACCGCTCTATGAAATTTTGAGGGATCATCTCCCATTCCTCTTCTATGGCAGTTTCCAACTCCTGCATCGTCTGGGCAACTGGCTGACGAGCCCTAACACGTCTTTTTAGCTCGTCCCACATGTGCTCAATGGGGTTCATGTCTGGGCTTCTGGCTGGCCAGTCCATAACTGTGATGTTCACATCCCGAAGATATTCCCTGACGATGCCGGCCGCATGGGCTCTTGCATTATCATGCATAAAAAGGAAATTTGGGCCCACATAGTCCGCGTATGGTATCACGTGAGGTTCTAAGCACTCACGAATGTACCTTTCAGCATTTAATGTTGGCAGCCGTGGTCCTGTAACAACCTCAAGTTGAGTTTTGCCGCTCGCGGATATACCGCCCCAGACAGTCCATGAGCCACCGCCATAAGCAACCCTCTCTTCAAAGCAGCATTGTGCGAAACGCTCTCCCTTACGTCGGTAGACCTTCTTCCTTCCATCATTGCCATGTAACACAATTTTAGACTCATCAGAAAAGAGTACACGGCTCCAATCTTGCTGTGTCCAATTTAAATGACTGCGTGCGAAATGAAGGCGCGCTGTTCGGTGGGCTCGCGTTAGTTTGGGGCCATTAGCTGGCTTGTGTGGTACCATATCGCGTTCTTTTAACCTTCTCCGAACAGTTCGAGCGCTCACAGATACTCCGTGGAAGTCGCGAAGTTGGTTTTGTATCTCAATGGAGGTAAGGTGACGATTTCTCAAGCTGGTCGTCACGATGAATCGATCCTGCCTTTTAGTTGTGACCCGAGATCGTGGCCTTCCTTGGCGACGAACAAAGCCGCCAGTCTCTAGGTACCTCCGATAAACATTTCGGACCGCAGATTGACTTAAATTAAGTTGAGCACTCACGTTTCTTTGGCCGTGTCCGGCCTGAATAAGTGCCACGAGCTTGGGCGGCGACTTCAGGTGAAGTATCCATAGATTATTGATAGAACCTCACCTTAATGTTAAGAATAAGTAATGTTTGTTGCAAAACCAAAGATATCAATCACTTTTTCAAGAATTAAATCCAAGTAAACCAATAAAACCAAGTTTTCTTAGTATTCGATTGTTTGATATCAACAAACAGGCTCCAAATTGTCTTTTGTTTCTTTAAATTCTGTGTTCGAAATTCAAAAAAAGACTATTGAATGAAATTGTGAATGTGCCAGGTTCAAAACTGCATAAAAATGTTTTGCTCGACCTAATATAAAATTTTAGCTAGGACCAAACGAAACTGAAAATACAAGGTGGGCCAAAAGATGTGTCCAGAAGTGTAAATTATATCTCCCACATTGAAGTAAGTATGTACTCATGTACGGCCCGTTCAGAGTTATTTTACCTCCGACAGTAACACTCCAACATCAACCTTATAATAACGAAACTAAAGATCACTTTGATTTTGATAGACTTAACAGTGGCAGCAATCCAACAGCAACCTTATTGTAATTAAAATAAAGATCACTGTCATTTTGACAGTGATGCAAGATCAAAAGTAAATTATCATTCCGTAAAGACCGAAATTCAAAACGTCAACTGTCAAGCATCCAAACATCACAATTTAAAACTACATGACCCTATAAAGCGTCCAGTTTACAGACAACGGGGTGCAAATGGTATTTTTAATAAACTTTATTATTTTAGCAGTTTCATTTAAGTGCGACATAAAACTTCTAATTAAATGAAAAACCACGTGTTTAGAGGAAATGTCGGCGTCAGCACGTCTTTCACGGGATCGTATAAAGAGGTTCACGAGAGTTCACTTATGTAAGTAGCTCCATAGGTGGGAATATTCGTATAGTATTTTTAAGATTGGCTAGGTAGTTAAACACCTTTGCTAGGATTGCAGTCTACTTGATAGTTTGTGATACCCACTGTCATAAAATCACTCGCTTTTCTTTAAAGTTTCAAGACTTCTCCGCTTCTCTATTGTTTTGTTTTATGTTTTTTTTTTGTATTTTACTTTGATTTGGTTTTTATCATTTACCTAAATAATATATAATGATTTTCTTTTCAGCTCGTTCACATTTACTGTATAAAATTATGTTAACATTCCGTGTCATGGTCTGCTATACAGGTATTCCTAGTGCAGACACCAGTCTCAGAAACTTTATCACGTAGTTTTTAAGCTTGTTTTAAATAATGTATCATTTCATTATTTGTGAAGAGAAAATAAATTATTTTTAATTTTAATCTGGATGTCAGCTTTCTTTTGTGGATAAACCTAATTGCAGAAATAACGAGAAAAATATGGAAACGGTTACAAAATAGAAAATTAATAAAATAAAAAGTAAGTTCAAAAACTAAAACCCGACTACTGAAAAATTACTCGCCGCGGTCGGTCTGTAACCAATTAAATTAATGTTAAATTTTACCTCCACTTTTACTTATTTTTAACAATTTAAACATGTTTATTTATTTTAACAATATGACATATATACATATTTGCAATATGCTTGTCAAGACCTTTCTTTTGACACCAAACATGTCATTATTATTTCAATTTAATTTTGTTCGTGGTCAGAAATTTACGTGTAAAGTCCACCATATTAAATTTAGGTAGAATTTATATAGTTTATGTCACCCGGACTATTAATACGAATCTATTTATACCTCATTCATTAAAATCGGTTCAGTAATTTAGGCGCTACGGTGGAACACACGTAAATACATACTTATATACATACTTACATACATACATAGACTGCTAAAATCATAACCCTTCCTTTTGACTTTGCCGTAGTCGGGTAAGAAAAATCAAACTGTACCTGTTTGTGCTTAAATAAAGAAATGTCACACGACAGACTATAGAATTTTTTTTTCAATCCTGGGAATGGAAATTGGAATCAAAAATCATCATCATTCCCGGCCATTAAATCTATCCAAACATGATCAACACAGCACCCATTTATTCCCAATCCAACTACAGCTTAGAAAGCTTTTAGCCTGACCCGCACAGACACACATTTCATCGGCGCACATAGCCACATATCCATATTTCCCGTTTATTGTGAACAGAAACTATGTTAATATCGTCCGCCAGCAATTTGTACAATGCTGCACAAACGATATTGCTATCGACTTGTGTTTTTTGTGTGGGTTAGGTATAGCTGAACTGGAAATGTTTAGAGTAGATTGTTTTGACAGCATTTATAACCGCGCTATACGAGGCTAGTTTTTCAAGCGAGTTTTTTTTTATAGCAAGCAAGTACTTAAGCAAGTGGCTTTTTATTCTGGCTTAGCACATGCTAGAGTTGTATACACGATGCTAGGAAATTTTAAGCTAATAATAAAATAAATATATAATAAAATAATAATTATATATATAATATATAGGTATTATTGTTATTTTTTATTTTTTATTTTAAGCATTTCCGTGAATTAGTCCGTAGAGTAAAATGATCCGATTGGATATTTTAACTTTGCGATCACACGAGGAAAGTACACAAGCCAGGATAGTAAAATCAGCGGTGGGGGGCGCTACTAGATCAAAATAGATCCCCATCCTATTAAACCATCACACTAGCTTACTAGCCAAATTGTATACACTAAGCCAGAGTGACTAGCTTGCTAGCTGACTAGCAATATCTTGATATGCAAGCATGAAAAACTATAGCCTCGTGTAACCCGGGCATTAGTTGTAAATTCTAATAGGTGGTTGCCTTGTTTGCACCAGTCTCCCACAATATTCAAATGTTATATTCATGGTGTGTTTATTCTATAATATTGTGGTGAGAAATAAAAATCTTATCGTATCTTATTGTCACTATTATTATTAGAGAATATGAATAACTGGCGACCAGCCCCTGCTTCGAAAGGTTTTTATAAAACTTAAGGCGACGTTACGATAAGTGACTTTAATGATTTTAAACCGAAGATCACGTCTAAACGAGCAGTATTAATAATTTGAAAAAAATATTATGTTAAAGTAGCCGTTGCCCGTGGCTTCGCCCTCGTGGATGTCGGAAATTATCCCACGGAAACCTACTACCGGGATAAAAAGTATTATTTGTGTCAATCTAGGTTATAAACTATCTGTGTGCCAAATATCATTCAAATCCGTTCAGGCATTTTTGCGTGATTGAGTAACAAACATCCAAACATCTTCACAAACATTCACATTTATAATAGGATAGGATACGATTAGAGCATTTTAAAAAAAACTTAATATGTGAATATTTTAGATTATGCTTAATATTATTACATAATTAGTGTAATTCATTTGTAAAGTTATGTCTAACGCGAATAAAAAAACTGAGAATCACGCAAAAGCTATCAAACGTATTTTTATGAAACCTTCACCATTTTAAAGATAATTTAATTATTTATCGTTTAGTACACTGGTTTTAATAAATTCCTTTTGTTTTATGTGTAATAAATTAATAATATGTCTAATTTGGGACAGCGCTCCTTGATGGGCGAGTGCTATTACTGGGTGGACGTACGACGCGTTGCATGAGCTCAGCACAGAAGCTAACTACTCAAGGCCGCTGGCACTTATCTGCGTCTTAACAAAAAAGAGATTCTCTGAATGATGATGAAAACAACATCAAAATTTGCTGCGAAGTTTAGAAGGACACGGAAAATGACTTTAATTTATTATTTATATAGATTTTATACAATCAGAAGTCTTCACAGTTTTTTAATGTATAGAAAACGCTGGTGAGCCAGAAGGACATCTGAAGTAGCAATAATTGCCCGCAGACTACTTTTGGGTATTGTTGACCATCAACAATATCAATAGTGAATTTTAGTTTTCACTGCTATACTTACCTATGCCACAGTTTATAATACTATGTTTACCAAAATATATTGGGTGATGAGCCTTGTGGAGAAAGGATGTTGAGCTCGAAAAGCACAAAAAAAAGATATCTTATTTATGGATCTGGCGGATAGTCAATCGCTTTTAATAACACGATTAAGATTTACTTTGCTTTGCTGGACAGAAAAGAAAACCCCCCCGTGTTACCCCTTTTTGTAATGTTTAATCAATCTCATAGCTACAAAATAGATGTATTTTTTCTTATTTTTTATATAAATGAAAAGGTAATAAGATTGTTTAGCAATTCGCTGAGTTTTTAGTGATAAAATTATTAAATTAATTACTATTTTTAAATACCTACCAAATGCGCGAGGGAACCACTCGCGAGCCTACTTCAGTTCAGTACACGGCTCGAGCGCTGGATCATAGGGCTTTAAGCCATTAATCCCGGATATCATACGTGGATATTTGTCGTCAGAAGCCTGAAAGTCTGACAACCAGTCTTACCAAGGGGTATCGTATTACCATACAAGGGTATTCGTATTATTAGCCTTGTGAGGAACACTTGCACTCTATGTTGCTTTCGTTCGAAGTTATGTTATCAATCAATCTGCCTAGCCTTTTCCCAATTATGTTGGGGTCGGCTTCCAGTCTAACCGGATGCAGCTGAATACCAGTATTTTACATGGAGCGACTGCCTATCCGACCTCCACAACCCAGTAACTAGGTAATACGATACCCCTGGGTAAGACTGGTTGTCAGACTTTCGGTTATGTTATTAATATTTAAAATTTATTCTATATCTGCTATTTGCAACTCAATGTAGAACGTGAATGGTTCAAAAACTAATTTTGTTACTTTGTGTGTAACTGTGTGTTTTGTTACTTTTACTATTTTACCAAAAAGCACACGTCAATAAATCCAACATCCTTCCATAACAAGATCCTGACTCATAACTATATCAAGAAACATTTTCATCCATATTAGTTTGCTCTCAAGATGGAGGGAAACGCAATATTTGTGTGTCTGATCTCGACAAACATTTAGCGATCTTCTCACAATATTGAACGAATGTTTTATTACTATCTACACACATATTATTTTAGATTCCATTTTGTGAATGAATTTGTTTGTAGAAAAATAATAATCTTTATTTAGTACGCAGAACGACGGATGGATTAGTTTCGTGATTAGTTTATTGAATATTGAGTTGTTTAATTCATTTATAGCTACATGTTGTACGCACGGCTACAGATCAAGCTATACATTTCCAGTATAAGCTGAGTCTTGCATTGTATAGGTTTTCCTTACAACGAGAGGTCAGTGTAAACTGGAAATGTATAGCTTGATGTGTAGCCGTGTGTACCTACACTAGCGTCAATAGCGTGTATATAATAATATATATGTACTGAATAGTAATTTAGTTATATTGGAGGTATGGAGAAGGTAGATTAGTCAATAGACAGAATGTTTATTAATAGCTTATGGCTGATATTCAGTTCCAGATTTCTGATCTTTAAAGCTCCATTTACACGGTGCAAGTTTCTGGAACGTTTAAGAGCAATAATCGCAAGCCATAGAGCACGTTCAATTATTGCCGTTAAAGAATTGTATGCAAGTGTTTACACGAGTGCGATTTCTATAAAATGGCATACAATAATTGGATTTTGCCGTTCAATAAAATTGCATGTGATTTATACCAAGGCAATTTTGTTGCAAGCAAGTTTTATCTCGTCGTTTGTACAATTGATTCATTGATTTTGTATTGTCGTATTTGCACTGCAAAATCAATCAATCTGCCTAGCCTTTTCCCAACCATGTTGGGGTCGGCTTCCAGTCTAACCGGATGCAGCTGAATACCATTATTTTACATGGAGCGACTGCCTATCTGACCTCCACAACCCATTAACTGGGTAATACGATACCCCTTGGTAAGACTGATCGTCAGACTTTCGGGATTCTGACGACCCGTAACGACTGTCAAAGATCCAAGAATGACAGCCGGGACCAACGGCTTAACGTGCTTTCCGAGGCACGGAGGAGTCTCGGTATGTAAAGATGGTCACCCATCTACGGACCAACCCCGGCAAGCGTAGCTTAATCTGATGGATCGACCCGTGCGGCTGTTATTACTTAACCACGAGCTCCTCTTACTGCAAAATATTTCATAAAAAAATTATTGAACGTCTTCTCAAGATATTTTAAATCTGTTTCATTCGTTAGTACTTGTAGAGTTGAATGCGACGTACAAGATACGCGCGAAAAATATAACCCTTTTGGCAATCGGGTAAAAATAAAATAAAATTAAAAATTAAAGGTGGTTCCCATACAAGACACGTGTTTTTTTTTTTAAACTGAAGTATTATTTTAAATATAGTGTGTTACATGATATTGTACGATGATTGGGCTTGTCCACTCTGAAATGACGCGCCCCACTACCGCATTTATTGTAGTGTACGTGTACAAAGGATAGTGGGGCGCGTCATTTTAGAATTGACAAAGCTCTACGGAACCGTTCGTGTGCGAGTCCGACTCGCACTTAATTATCTAAGATACCGAATGGTATCTACCTTTATCCTTTCATTACAGTTGAACACTTGGAGGCTTATCTAAGTCTGAAGGTGTTCGACTGAACTAGATAGTAGAACTATCATAGTGCACTTCAAACTTGGCAGCGATAGCGGGCAAGTCAAGTTTCTAATGTTTCCTATGCAAACTACCTGTACGATAGCCTGCAAACTTACCTAACAGGTAAAGTGTTGCCGTGATAAACCTATACTCCATCGGCTTAGGTAATTAAATGAAGGTAAACAATAAAACGTAATACCTGTCACTTCTGTTGTCATGCTACGACACAGTTGTACTCTTCAATTTAGCAACGTTATACAACGATTTATAAAGTTGCTAAATTGAAGAGAAAAACTTGGTAGATAGCCTCTTTTTATACGACGGCCTTTGCCAGCGGCTTCGCCTGCGTGAATATCGGAGAACATCCCACGGGAAAGTACTACCGGGAATTCCTTCCTTATTCCTTGTCTCCATTATAAAGGGAACCTCTTGACAAAATTTCAGCTTTCTAGGTCCAAGGGTTTGGGCTGGGCGTTTATGAGTCAGTCCGTCAGGACTTCTCTTTTTATTTTTAATATTATTTATATAGATATCATTGTAGACAGACAATGACAATGAACGTGACACAAAAGTATAGAAAAGCTTACACCTACGTGATAGAAGTCTTTCATTTTTCCAATACCTGTATTCGTGTGCAGTCCTAGTACCTTCCTGCTAGAACAATTGACAATCAACAGTGTTCGCATCGAAAGTTTTTGGCGTTAAAATGACGTGCAGTACGGCCCGCGCCCATTCATTGCCAACACAAAAAGGCGCAATTTGTTTGGCAACTCAAATAAACGACAGTGTATTCGAAACGAGATTTTCTGCCGTACTTTGTTATCTTGCTGCAATGAAAAGCTGGCGTAGTGTGAATTTTATGTGCTTTTTAATGTTTTGTCTACTGCCATTTTGTATTCAATGTACCCGGGATTAACGTTTTCACTTTTCGACATTACCTACTCAACCGAGGTCTGCATTATTTCTGTTCTGTGTTCGTGAATAAAGATCTGTTTTTAGGGTTCCGTACCTCGAAAGGAAAAACGGAACCCTTATAGGATCACTCGTGTGTCTGTCTGTGGGGTTGTGGTCGTGGAAGGCGCCCAAGTTCCCATGATCCCCGGTCCAGGTGTGGGAAGGGAACACCGGGGTGGTTTTTAGTCAGTAAGAGTCTGACAGACCCCTCCGCTCACCCCAGGGCGGGGGACATCCATGAGGATTTTCCACCCCGGCAACAAAAAAAAAAAAAAAAAAAAGGGGATGTGGTTTGGGGACTAATAAGAAAATTTAAAAAAAAGATTTGCAAACTATACCGTGATTACATCAAATGAAATGGCTTACTATGACGGTCTCATTTTTTTTTTTATAATTATAAAATAAATTGTTTTAAAGTTATTTAAGAAAACAAACGAAAGTTTACCATTCCCCCCTCCCCCCCTTATGTCCGAAACTACTGAGCCTAAAATTTTGAAAAAATACAGAAAATAGATCTTTTCCTGTACATTACAGGAAAACCTATAAGAAGTCTGTAGTCTTAAAATAATATGGTAAATATCTCAATATTGTGAGTACAAACTTACATTTACAGTTAGAATGTATGGGAGAACTGGTTTTTCAACTACAATGTTAAGTTTGTAATTGTGATAAATTCATCCCAACTGCGGAACCCTTCATTGTGTGTGGTTCAATACGCACTTGGCCGGTTTTTTTTGGATGAAATCTTCTTTAGGCGCGTTGAGCGATTTTTGGTAGGGGTTCGCGTCATTGCGTCATAGTTTTACGGTTTTCACTTCTGTTAGCAGTCCCCATGCATGCCAATTTGTTTATTTTTTTATTCGAGTTAACTTATCATTTTTATTTGCACGTTTACACACAAAAATATATATTTTTTTTTTTTTTTGCTTTTTTTCATTATGTATTTACGTGTAATTAGTGAAAAGAAATAGTTTAAAAACACTAGAATAATAAATTAAGATGTAAAATTAGCGTCAATAATATCGGAACGAACAGACTGTTGAAAATGATTTAAACAATTGGATTGGATTGGCAATCCAAATGTTTAGATAATTTTGAGCAGTCCGTTCATCCTGATATTTTTGACGCTGACTGCACGAGTAGCTGGTTTACAGTGTATGACAAGGTCAAATTAATTGTACGAAATTACACAGTGATTAACAAGCCATATTTTCCTCTCAAATAACTAGGTAACTGTTTATATCACTGCTAACGTAAATTACAGTTCTCATAGAAAATTCTATTTTGACGCAGGCATTGCCACAAAATGCAATCCGTGTAAGGGTTGTCGCTCACTTACCACCCCAACGTCACTCTCAGAAATAGCGTTGCTATAATTGGTAACTTGTAACAATGAGTTTATTGCATACCAGTCATCGTTTAGTGTAGGAACTCGGTTACTAATATTGCCAAATTAGTAAATTGACTCAATCCATGGTTGTTTTTGAGTTTAAATACCCTTTTGCCACAGATTCGTTGTTCCTGCCAAATAAACGATTTGAAAAATTTAAACTCTATTCATCAAGATATTTTCTTGGTCCTTCGAGCCGGATACTAGACTGGTACCCACAGTTTTACTTTTTTACTCACATTATCTTTTTTTAACCATTCTGTTGTAACAAATCTTTTACTGACAACATCCTTTTGTATCCAAGCGACAACATAATTGAGGAAACCAATTTGCGAAATATGGTGTGGGTTTAAAACTTTAAATGTTTATTGGTACTATCATTATAGACCTGATGTATTTTTTTAAGAGAAGTTTACTCTCGTCTTACAGGTAGTCTGCTGTTACCATGTACGAAAACCTTTAAAGTTCACGTAAGTGTGTGGCTGACGGGCACAAGCCGCGGTCCGACCGCATCTATTTTGTGTAATACGGAGCGCGGCAAATTGGATTGGAAATTACATTTAATTAATTTTTGAGCAAACCGGTTTTATGTAATAGTTTCAGTTTAGCTGTTTCAGTATGGAATAGGCAATGGACTGGTTTCGTGGATCGTTACTGAATGCTACGCAGTCTCATAATCTTTGCACATCGCCTGGAATAAACCTTGTTGAGTCAACTTGTGGGAGTAGCTACATGCATGTATGAAATATAAGAGATAATTATTCCAACAATGTACTATGCAAAATATAATTTCTATGGAACAGCATTGAAAACTTGTTAACATTCCTCATTTAAAGAACTTTCCCAGTATCTCTCTATAAATACTTCGTTGTAAGTATATATTAAACTTCATCAATAGTTTTCTAAAACAACATGCTGTATTGTTTTGCTTCTTAACCGTTAGCTACAGTTCACTGGCGAACTTAGCCGAAGTTCTACGAAGTTGGCCGAAGTTCGCTTAATCTCGCTAGAGCGGTACTAGTGTCGAACCGCGATAGTTTAGACTTTGTATCGTAAACTTGGCGTTCCGGGTAAGAGGTGCTGGCCATTGAAATCGGCGCCATGTTCGAAATTCAAATGCAGTTAGCTCGATTCATGGAATCGTGAATCATAATTGGGAACAGGGCGTTTTATTGAGTTTCTGAATATTGATTGTAAGAAACTACTTTACAAATCGATGCCATAGTTCACAATTGCACTAACTACAGAATTGTAAATTTCGAGGAGAAAGTTTTAAAGGCTTTTAAATTTTACACATGAGCAGACGAAAAAAAACCCATTCGATTTAGTAAATCGATTACCAAAATACACGTCATTAACTGGAGCGGGTGGAAGGAAAAGCTCAAGGCAGAGCACCGGCAAAATCGTGAGATGGTCCACACTGCAGAAGACCGCATATGTTGGAGATACGTCGTATGTTGTCGCGATCCTCATTGAGGGTACAACGAAGAAGAAAAATCAAGGTATATAATATAATGTGTTACAAAATTAACTCTAAAAACTTTAAGGAGTGCTTTAGACCATCGAACTGAATAACTTTTACTATGGCACCAACATTGAAATCGCGAAAAAAAATCTGCTCTTCCGTACATTTTGACGAGTTACGCGAACATAAATGTAGGCAAACAGCTAATTTTTTTTTTGCTCGTTCGAACTAAAAATATATTAATCTTATTTCAAGTCTCTAGTTTTTAAAACTTCTCTGCTAATATGAGCTCTATAGGATGACGATAGAAACGATTTTATGTTTGGAAATGTTAACAAAGTGACATATCGAGAGTAGAGCAGTCACAAACACTGAAGCGTTTTGAGGCGTGCAATAGGTGAATATACGTACTTGACTTACCTAAATGTGTCATGTCCTAGCTAGAAAGTAGGTAAATATATTTTACTTGGTCCTACATTCCGCATGTAAACTTGTATACCAACATGTGTAAAATAAACAATTAACCTTAAAATATTCAGAAAATTCCTAGATTAAGTTATTATTTTGTAACAAAAAGTGGAGCAAATGTATGTGAGGTATTTGCTTAGAATAATTATCGCAACACACCTAAGGCTTTGTACGTCAAAATTAACATAATCATGTACTAACAGCACATATTTCATCGCTTAGCGCGTCGTTATAAAGTCGTAAACCTAGAAACCTGGGGTCTTTAGAATTCACTACTGTTTGAAGCTTAATTTATAAGTGGGAGCTATTTATGGGGAAATTACCAGAACTTTTTTACAAAAAAATACAACCGACTTCCAAAAACAACACAAGAAAGTGATAAATAACTTTAATTTCGGAAGTCGGTGTCTGGTTAAATGTATTTTCGTTTTTTCTGTATTTTTTAATAGCCTCTCGAATAAAATAAAAAATTTCAAATCGGACGACTCTGTAAAACGTTAAGCGTGGTCATACATAAAAAAAAAAACAAAAAACATACAATCATGTCGAATTGAGAACCTCCTTTTTTGTCGTCGGTTAAAAATATTCTTACATCAAATACTTTACATCTAATAATCTACATGTACACCAAATCAATGATTGCACTTAATAGTTAACTAATTGAATATAAAAATGTATACAAATTATAATTTTTGGGCACCTTGAGTTTCGGTTTGGCCTCACCAAACCGAACCTCGGGGTGCCCAATAATTATATTTTTTTTAATAATTATTATTATAGTTTCCTTTAAACCCTGCAGACAGAAATAAGAGCCCCGCGCAACGGGACTCCGTCGACCTGACGTTAAGTTTAATTTATTTACACATGCAATTTTTGATGTGCAAACAGTATTTTTGATGCACGTATTCTGTTGAGAAAAATAGGTAATTTTTGATGTGCGTTTAAATACTACCCCTACATATTTGGACTTAGTAAAGAAAAAAAAAGTATGGAGGTATCGCGTGACACCCGGTTGGAACGAAGTTCCTTATACTAGATGGCTCTGTATTAAGACATAATATTTATGTCTTAATACAGAGCCATCTAGTATAAGTTTTCTCTCTAAGTGTATGTATAATATATGTATTAAAAAAACAAAACTAAAAACTTTTGACACTTGAAACCGACTTTTTCGGGCATAACGCCTTTTCAAAAAACTTTGTTCCAAAAATAATTCTCTATCTAGAAAATTCTTTATTGTATAGGAAAAATTAAAACAAGTAATAAAATTATAACATGAATAATAAATGAGGATTTCTGCAATCAAGCTGCATTGTTCCTAAATATAGTTGCCCATATCCTTCATATGATATGAGCGTTGGTAAACTAGGGCACGTCATTTATGTGCGCAATGCACTTACAATCTCCTGGCCTGCAGTGCTATTCTATAAAAATCTCACCGTGAAAATTTAGGTGAAGTGAGCGTGGAGTGAGCTGTCAATACTGTCAATCCCTAGCATCAGGAAGAATGACCACTCACCTCACCTAGGTTTTCACGGTGAGATTTGTACAGAATAGCACTGCTGTACCTGCAGGGTAAGCGGTAAACAGTGATAACCTCTTTTCAATAAGTAATCCATTGGCAAATCAAAAATCTTCTGGTTATTATATACACTCATACTCGTACAAGCAATAGCAACGGTTAGGGTCAGTTCACACCGAGACGTGACTTATGTAAATGTGTATCTTTTTGTGTAGTAAATAAAGTTATATTTTGTATAAACGTGCGCGCCGTGCGTGTCTCGTTGCGAACTAACCCTAACCCGTCACAATATATTCACAATATACACTCTGATTTTTTATTTGCTAGACCAAAATGACAGCTGCGATCGATCTTTTTTTGTTATTTTGACATTTTAGTCTTGACTATGTTATGTCTACGTTATGTCATTGTGGTCTAGCGAATTTAAAATCGGAGTATAAGTTCAAATAAATCGCTAAAACCCGACCAAAACCTTGTCGTAATTTAAAACAATGCAGTCACTGCAGTGTTCAAAAACGCGAGCTTAAATTCCACAAAACTTTGATTAAAAAAAAAAAAAACAAAAGAACGTCGAACTCTTATGCATTGCCCCACAATATTAGGCATTGAATCAAACGGTTGACAGTCATGCGAACGTGGCATGCTTCTAGGATATAATGTGTCGCGCACACGGCTAACTTTTTAAACTTTTATGTGCCTTTAATGTGCGTTGTTCAGTGTTTAATACCAGGTAGTTTCGGTCAATATGTGCAAAATGTTCAAGCTGTAAAATAGAGCCTTGAAGTGTGGGTTTAAGGAACTTATCGTGACATCGCGAATTAGAAAAATATAAAGATTAAAATATACCTGTAGTTAACACTTGCATGGCAGGGAGATTTTTTCCCATCGTGGAGAAGGAAGGAAGAATCGTGAGAAGGAAGGTCGTGAATTGCACTTACTTATTATAACAGTAACAATAATAATATTTTGTAGTGGTAACAGTATTATTTTATTTATTCATTTATTATTATTATTTTTTTTACTTTTTTTTATATACAGGGTTAGTTTTCAATGACCAGCCAAATTTTCACTGGGTGTTCTACCCATGATTATGAACAACTTTCACTATGGGACCAACTTTGAAATCACGAAAAAAAAATCAGCGGTTTCATACATTTTGGTCGAGTAGGTATTGAACTTTTGTATGAAACAGCTGTTTTTTTTTCGTGATTTTAAAGTTGGTCCCATAGTAAAAGTTGTTCATATTCACGGGTAGAACGCCCTGTGAAAATTTGGCTGGTCATTGAAAACTAACCCTGTATATATGGTGACTAAAAATAAAAATGAAATAATGTGAATAAAAAATCAGCTGCTCCCTACATTTTGACGAGTTTTGCGAACATGAATGTTCGGGACAGCAGATTTTTATTTCGCGATTTCAGATTTGGTCTCATAGTAGAAGTTGTTTGTTATCATGAGTATAATCATGTGTTTAAGTGTCGGTCACTAATTACCAGTCACCCTATATTTAATTTTTTTTAATTTATTCATTGTATTGTTCTAGAAGAAAGTCACATGCTAAGAATACTTTTCGGCGACTCAAAAAATCATAGCTTCGGCCGGTGTGGTGCTTTCTCCTCTGTATCCTGTTTCTTAATTTCTTCCCAGTAATATGATGCAAAAAACCTGCGTTCTTTTGACGGATACAATATAAGGAAGCCAAGTGCGTGTCGGACCACGCACAACGAAGGGTTCCGTAGTTGGAATGAATTTATCCCAAGAACAAACTTAACATTGTAGTTGAAAAACATGTTCTCCCATACATTCCAACTGTAAATGTAAGTTTGTACTCACAATATTGAGAGATTTACTAAGTTATTTTGAGACCAGAGACTTCTTATAGGTTTTCCTGTAATCTACAGGTAGAGAAATATTTACTCTATTTTTTTTTTAAATTTTAGGCTCGGTAGTTTCGGAGATGGGGAGGGGAATGGTAAATATTTTCTTAACTCCTTAGAGGCCAACTGCACCCCATGTGTGCATAAGGAAAAACCCTTTACATATATAATATAATATATGTATATAAACGTAAAAAAACATCATCCAATGGTTAAAAAATCATTATAAGTAGTTGTGAACCTATAGGGTTCGCAACTAACCCCCCCTCCCTCCCCCTGGGGGTTTTGGATTTATAAATTAGTATGTGATATCGCCTGAAGAATAACTTTATAATAGTTTGGTTTAAAATTATAATAAAAACAATATATTGGAGACCCTCATTAGTAAGCCCTTTTATTTATTTTTTTTAGGTACAGTTTGCAAAACTTTTTTTTTTAATTTTCTTATTAGCCTCCTAAAGTGACCCCCATAGTCAGAATTCATTTATTTACTTTACCCGTCCGTATTTGGGTCACAGAAATTCATATGTGTACCAAATTTCAACTTAATCGGTCCATTAGATTCGGAGCAAATTCGCTGTGACAGACGGACAGACAGACAGAGACACGAGTGATCCTATAAAGGTTCCGTTTTTCCTTTTGAGGTACGGAACCCTAAAAACTGCTTTAATCGCCGTGTTTAGCAGACAGTGTTTAGTGATCATTGTTTAGAAATTTTATCAGTAATTTTAGGCAGGGCGCCTCACCTCAGTCTTTCGAAAATTCCTACTTACCTACTTTTAGTATGAGATAGGAGCGGTTTCCATAGCAAAATAACCCATGAAATTGACTAAGCTCTGAGAATGCTGGTTAACCTGTAATTGGCGACTGTATAAGTCCGAGGCGATTGTTAAAATAAAGTTCTTAAGATACATTATATACAACATCAGTTTTATTATATGCGGAGACTTTAAATTTGATGCTGTCAATTTCTTTTTGATACAAAATGTAAGGGATGGCATGAATTTAAAATCTCCGTTAATAATGTTGTTTCTACTATTTTCTACTTTGGATATTAGAGCTGAGCTAAGTAAGCATTCCACGCTATACAACATCAGTTTTAGTATATGCGAAACCCGAAACACGTGTCTAGTATTTTTATGTAAATAATCTATGCACAAAATTTCAAAACTGTATCATGAAAAATCACAAAGTTATAAGCCTGTTATGTTACCTAGTTGTCCATACAAAAACATGATCACCACGCGGTGCCCGCTGTGCGCCCGTGCCTAATGCCGCTATGACCTGTAGTAACTTGTGTTCGTCGCGCGGTGTCCATATTGTAACCTTTTTTAAAGATGTTTGGGGCAAAATATAACACGGTATAAAAATTATTGGAATCGACTTAGTTATTTATTCTGAACAATTTTTAGTATATGCGAAACCTGAATATAAACTATATTCAGGTTTCGCAATAATGTTGTATAGAAGCTATTGGTGTACCTTTTTAAATAAATAAATAAATAAAACTCACTAAACATAGCTAGTTAAGAATACTAAGAATAATATAAAAAAATAAGTAGGAAAATTAAGGTAATATAAACTAGAAAACGCTAAGTTGAATTTAAATTTAAAATGAAAGAATAATTCGTAGTATGTTGTATGGCTGTAACCATAAAATTTTAAAATAAGGCTGGTCGTGCACTTATTAATTAGCGTGTGAACAGTTCCTTAAACTTCCTTAACTCAAGCAATAAGCCTGATAAACGCTAACTGAAAATATTATCAGCATTTTACTTTAATTGCTGACCAACATGGAATAGAATTTACGAACGTTTTTCATTAAAATATTGTCATGTTCGTACTAACTAAACCACAAATTAGAACACTTTCAAATTAGTTGGTAAACCGCAATTAATTATCCTTAATTTAAACTGACTGTTTAGAACTTGGCTGTATTTTATGTTAAACCACAACTCAGTAAAATTACAGTTAATTCACAAATAAATTAAAGGTAAATTTATGTAGACATACATACATACACAATCAGCGTTTATCGTCCCCAGTGCTGGGACACAGGCCTCCTCTCGGTGAGAGGGAGTGAGCCGAAATCCACCACGCGGGCCCAGTGCGGGTTGGTAGATGTTACATGTCTTCGAAGTTTTGGAATCTAGGACATGCCGGTTTTCTCACGATGTTTTCCTTCACCGTTTTGGGAGCAGTGGTGGTGAAATAATTTACACAAAGTATAGCACCTGTCTGGTTTCGAACCCACGACCTACAACTCGTAAGTCGCGGCCGTTACCACTGGGCCACCACTGCTCATGTAGATATACGACAGCGAAATTACTAATTCTCTCGGCTGTATTTGACCAAATGTATGATGAGGCGTTAATTTAAAAAAAAAAATACAATAAATCTTACTGTTCAGGCAAAAATAGATCGAAAACTCATTTTCTGACTGCCTCGTTGGTCTAGTGATCGAAAGTGATACTGCTGAGGGATCCTGGGTTCGATTCCCGGGTCAGGCAAATTATTATCGACTTTTTGATCTGGAATTTCTCAGTAGCAGCCCGGATTCTGGATTTATTACATGGGACCCTTGCCTCCTATTACAAGGGACTTAAACAGAACTGGTGAAATATGGGTGTACTATGCATGTACAGTCAGCAAAAAAAGTCGATTAACACTTGCAGTTTTTTAATCTTAATTCAATAAATCAATCTGCCTAGCCTTTTCCCAACTATGTTGGGGTCGGCTTCCAGTCTAACCGGATGCAGCTGAATACCATTATTTTACATGGAGCGACTGCCTATCTGACCTCCACAACCCATTAACTGGGTAATACGATACCCCTTGGTAAGACTGATTGTCAGACTTTCGGGCTTCTGACTACTCGTAACGACTGTCAAAGATCCACGAATGACAGCCGGGACCAACGGCTTAACGTGCTTTCCAAGGCACGGAGGAGTCTCGCTATGTAAAGATGGTCACCCATCCACGGACCAACCCCGGCAAGCGTAGCTTAACCTGATGGATCGACCCGTGCGGCTGTTATTACTTAGCCACGAACTCCTCCTTTTTTAATCTTAATTATTAAACGAAATATTTATTTCAAATCGGAACAGAAGTAGGTACTTAAAATTTTAAGAACATTAACTCTTTCATTTTGTGTTAATTTAGATGATGTCAAAAAGTAGCAGTGTTAACCGACTTCTGTTGCTGACCGTACACCTTTGCCTAATACTTCGGGGATTACAGGGGTGGTGATATCTTAGGTAATAACTGACATGTTCAGTCATACAGTAACAATCAGTGTGAAAAATGCTTTGGAAAAAACTAATGGCTGCCACACACAGGAGTGACATGACGGCGCGACACGACTCTGGTGGAACAATTGCTATGAAAACTTCATGGAAATTTTTCTATCGAAGTCACTTCGTGGCGTCGCTTCGTGCCTGTCTGTGGGAGTCTTAAAGAGTTTTGTAAAGACCAGTCACTTATCTTCTTAAGAAAGTAGAACCAAGAAAAACTAAGACAGTCTTTTTTAAAGAACTCTTGTCGGAACAAAACTACCAATATTAAATAACCTTTTAGTTCCAACCAGTTCTATCGAACAAAAGTTTTTGAATCCTAGAAGTTTTCCGCTCGAGCGAGTGAAAACTGAAATAATTGCTGGAGTCGAAACGCATCGGTGCGCTTTCAGTATTGAACGACACGGCGGCAAGTCACACCGTAGTGTAACGTTCTGTAGATTGATGTTAGAAAACGTTGTTTACTAAAATAGGATTGATATGGCTATTAAAATAAACAGGTAGTTTCCTAAGATACTTCTTCAAAATTATGTAAAAGTTAATTTTTTTGCCAAAATAATGTAATCCTAAAACACGTCTGTCCAATATTTATCTGTTCTGAAGAATGTGAACTTTTACTCAACTCCTTTGTAGAAATAACTTTAATCTCTAGCCAGCATTAAAGTACCGAAGACTATTATTTTTATACACAAAAATAACATATTAAAAATGTATGGCTTTTTAACCGACTTCAAAAAAGGAGATTCTGCATTCGACCCGTATGTATATATGTATGTTTGTAAGTATGTATGTATGCATGTATGTACATATTTTCTCAAAAACTAATGAACCAATTTGATGATTCTTTCACTATCGTGATCTACATACTTTCAGAAAGATTTTAGTATATAATACGAGTACATTATGTAATTATTCTTATGTACGTAGTTATATGCATAAATGTACTGTATCTCCGGCATTTCTAAGACGATTTTGATGATTCTTCTTTTCGTTCGTCTTGTAATTGTATATTCAACTAAAAATGGAAAAATAAATTTACTTTAAAAAAAGTAAAAACCGACTTCAAAACCAAAAACGAATAAAATACTCGTAACTTTCATAAAACACTTAACAGCTTCTGAAGTCGGTGTCTTCCATTCTTCAATGCACTTTAGCTTGACACCGACTTCAGAAGCTGTTAAGTTTTTTATGAAAGTTATTTTATTCGCTTTTGGTTTTGAAGTCGGTTTTTACTTATTTTAAAGTAAATTTTAATTTATACTCATCATCTGCCTAACCTTTTCCCAACTATGTTGGGTTCAGCTTCCAGTCTAACCAGATGCAGCTGAATACCAGTATTTTACTTGGAGCGACTGCCTATCTGACCTGCATAAACCAGTTACTGGGTAATACGACACCCCTTGGTAAAACTGGTTGTCAGACTTTCGGGCTTCTAACGACCCGTAACGACTGTCAAAGATCCACGAATGACAGCCGGGACCAACGGCTAAATATGCTTTCCGAAGCAGGAGGGGTCTCGGTATGTAAAAATAGTCACCCATCCACAAAACAACTGCGGCAAGCGTAGTTTAACCTGATCGATCGACCCGTGCTGTTATTACTTAGCCACAAGCCCCACTTTTAATTTATACTATTAATGCAATTTCTATTGACTACCTTTTGGAATTTGTAATCCGATTATTTTTCCTGTAAATATTGACTTTACAAAGTGTCTATTAATGGTCTAATTGTTTTTATTCAACAAATACATAAAGCTCGCCATTTACAAAAAAAAAAAAAAATTGTAACCAAACTATAATGTTACACTGCAGTGCAACCACACACTTATAGATGGAATTTTAAAATGCGGTACAAAGAGTAAAAGGGGTCTAAGTGGCTGGAGTAGCTACCCTTTGTTATGTGCGAAACGGTGCGATACCCACTTTGTGAAATAATTGGAAAGTGCGACAATTGACCCGTGAGGGTAGATACTGTCCGTTACTTTGAACTACGAATAACGAATGGTAGGTACCCTATGTTTTGGTTGACGATTTGTTTTTAAGTGTTGTAGAAAATAGTTTGGTCGTACTGTACCTACGGCTTTTTGTTGGAAGGAGTTTTTTAGTTGAACAATATTTTTAAGTTGATGGAAACTGTCGCTGCATAGCTAAAACGAAGCTTTCATTTTCGGTATTTTAAATGATTCTAGATCCTGAGAGCCCGTTATTGTAGGTACTTATTTTGTACACAACTACGTAATTCTTATTAACACCATCTTTAAAATCTTTCTCACAAGCCTTACTAACTCCATCTCTTATTTTTTATTCACACTGAATCTTCTTCTTGGTTCTCAAAGTGTTTAATTCATTACTGAAGGTCGTGTCCCTAAAAGACCTTCGTAGCTTTATTCAATTCAATTCAATTAAATTTATTTATATAAGTAACCATGACTCATTTGTTAGTAAAAAACATATCCTAAGCTAGTAATTAAGACAATAATTTATCCTATTTAATATACACGGTGGCATCTGCAGTACTGTCCGACGTTTCACCGCGGCTGCACCATTCCATGGGAAATGGCGCAGCAGCGATTCACGTACGGACAGTCCAGCCTGCTCGAAATCTGTCCTGTCTCTAGACAGGATACTGTTTCTGCTGCCCCACACCCCACGCACCAGGGACGCACAGCGCTTACGCATTGTGGCAAAGAAACAATCCACATGTGCGTCCGCAAACATCCCTGATGCGCTACAGTAGCGGGGCAGCCTCAACAGTACCCTGAACGCGTTGTTGTATTGCTTTATGTACTATCGACAAAATAGACGCCTTTACACCTTAAAGTTGATTTTTGTATACACTGATTCATTGAAGAAACCCTGCCCTTATGGGTTTTGTTCTCGTAAAACAATAGAAAGTCGGAACGGCACAAAACATTTGCAAGTAAAATGGTTTCAAAATTGGAAACTCCTGGTTTTCGTCGATGGCACCTATGATGTTCTTCCACTTCGTTCGGTTCTCCGCGTCTCTCACGCTGAATAAGTGAATAATAAACTTTACACAAAACACAAACGCAAGAGTCTCGACTAAAGTTCACCGATCACGACTCTAGCGAATAGCAACGTTATTAAAAAAATGGAATTCTATAAAAACATACCCGCACATACTTCGGGAAGGAATGATTTCAAGTTTGAAAGTTCCCCGTATATTCATAGCATACAGTTCAACGGTGCAGAAAAGTGAAACTATTCACTATTTCTGTTTCTTCGAGATGTTTCAGTGCAAGGTACCTATGAGCTTAAAGATATTTGATACAAACTTGTTGCCTTTCATATTCCCGTGCTGGTATGGTAAAGCTAGTAAAAAAATATCAGTTTTCAGACCACAATTGACCACATTGCGTAAAAATGTCACGAGTCGTAGTGTGCTATCAACCAATCAATCAATCAATTCAGTTCATTCAATTCAGTCTATTCTAGTCCTGTCTTAAGCTGGGCATGACATAGGGTGGTCTGAAGTTGACGAACCATCAACTGGAAGTCTCAAAGTGGCATCGACTATTCAGGTTCCTAATAGTGGGTCCACACGATACAAACTTTCATCAACTAGAATATAATTTGATCTGTGCAAACAAAGCAGTACAGATCAATATCGGTGTGTCCGAAAAGTCGACGGTCTGCATTATGTTTGCGTATATGTCGGAGCCAAATAATTAATTATAATTTTTGAAAACCCTAGTCTGAACCAATGAAAAGTCTGCGCAAACATTCTGTGGAGATGTCTACATGAAATTTTTTACACAGATTTCCAAGTCTGTATTGATCTGTACGACCAAAAGTCTGTATCGTCACCATAAGCTGCGAATGACTTGCCTATTTGTCTGATATTTTTCGACAGAGCACCTTGTTACGATTGTGTCTCAGATGAACTCCAGAACCAAGGTATTTCGGATAGTCGCATAGGACCAAAGGAGCTAGTGGCTAAGTAATAACAGCTGCACGGGTCGATCCACCAGGTTAAGCTACGCTTGCCGGCGTTGGTCCGTAGATGGATGATTATCTTTACACACCGAGACCCCTCCGTGCCGCGGAAAGCACGTTAAACTGTTGGTCCCGGCTGTCATTCGTGGATCTTTGACAGTCGTTACGGGTCGTCAGAAGCCCGAAAGTCTGACAACCAGTCTTACCAAGGGGTATCGTATTACCCAGTTACTGGGTTGTGGAGGCCAGATAGGCAGTCGCTTCATGTACAATACTGGTTTTCAGCTGCATCCGGTTAGACTGGAAGCCGACCCCAACATAGTTGGCTAAAAGGCTAGGCAGATTGCATAGAATCAGATGGTTCTGCTTTTAATAAAAATCAAGCACAGCATATTTAATTTCTACCTAACAATCAATAAAAAGCCTTCTAGCCCTTTACATAAATCCCAATTTCAGTTTCCGTAGGTAGGTACTCTAAACACGCTTTAGTTTCTAGTTTCTCGCTTCCGCCCCTCCTTCGTGCCTCAACAGTACAAGAATCTTAAAGGTTCGAGCAAATATTCTTCCAGATATGTTGTTTGATCGGCGAGCCATATTTACCGACAAATACAGGACACACATTGAGTTTCTGAGTATCACATACATACCTACTCGTAGCTTGCAGATTATATTTTTAATACTTCTTTACAGTTTATTATGTAGGTATAAGATTCTGTTTGGATTGAAAAAAAAAACTATCGATAAATAATAGAATCATGATGTCACTGAAATTGTCCGATACCTATTTTTGTCATACATGCCAAGGTCTGCACAAAGTCAATCTGCCTAGCCTTTTCCCAACTATGTTGGGGTCGGCTTCCAGTCTAACCGGATGCAGCTGAATACCAGTATTTTACATGGAGCGATTGCCTATCTGACCTCCACAACCCAGTAACTGGGTAATACGATACCCCTTGGTAAGACTGGTTGTCAGACTTTCGGGCTTCTGACGACCCGTAACGACTGTCAAAGATCCACGAAAGACAGCCGGGATCAATGGCTTAACGTGCTGTCCGAGGCACGGAGGAGTCTCGGTATATAAACATGGTCACCCATCCACGGACCAACCCCGGCAAGCGTAGCAAGGTCTGCACAAAGTGTTATCAATAATAATAATTCCTCTTTTCTGAAGTACGACATTAGCGTAAAAATATGTCACTTTAGGCGATATTCAATCTTCAGCGAAGGTCGGGCCAATTGTAAGTTTTACCATCAGGAATTTCTCAGCAGCAGCCCGGAGTCTAGATTTGTGCCTGGTTGATGACAATAGGCTAACTGGCGAAATGTGGGATTGGTACACTTCTGCCTACTCCTTCGGGGAATACATTATGGTAGCGAAAGTGTTGCCCTCCTCATAGTGCAAAGTTGAGAGGGGAATTTGGTAGAGAAAAACATAATACTTCGAACCTAAGTACGAGTAGCATGGGATAAGAGCAGAAATAAGAAGACAGTGAAAGTGTCAAGTAAAGGTGTCATCAGCTTTGCATTGTTAGACCAGCTAGTCCCACTAGAGTTCTTATAGCTCCCAGTCTAGTATTCAAAGCCTTCACACAAAAATAGCTAAAAACACTCATGTCTGCAACCTGTCTTTGTTTACCGCAGACAAAAAAGCCGAATGCCGCCAACCGCAGCCTCTTGGCCTACATACTGTTCTGATTGCGGGACTTGGCACGGTTTCAAATACGTACGACATTTCGCCAAGTCTGAACTGGTATTTATTCAGCAAATAGAGTTTGTCTCTTAACCGGAATCGTGCATGGCCGGAAAAATTGGCGATGAAGTATTATGTAATCGGTCTGTGAGTAGGCTTTCGGATGTGGTGCATTTCGTAATTGGGTATTTACGGTTCTCTGTGTCGGTTTTGATAAGCGTGTTGCGTAGCTAGTATTCTAAGCATTGTTTTGTGCTACAGTCCCAAGGCCCGCTTCCTCAGAGGCCAGATCGCGCCAGGCCAGCCCAACAGGTCGTGGGAACAGCCGCATCCGATGAGGCTTGCGGTGGCCTGTCGTTGCCCGTCTAATCGAATGTATGGGATGATCCATGGGAATGTTCGGCACGGGTCACGACAAGCCTCGACAGGCGTAGTTACGCCTGACGCGGTCTGTCAGTTTAGTGTTGGCCTAGCAAGCACTACTGTGCATGAGGTCCTGGGTTCGATTCTTTTTTTTTTAATAATACTAATCTTTATTACATAAGAAAGTGAATCACAAATAGTGTGAAGTCCCTGACACTTGTGCTAGGTGATTAACCTGTGTTACAAGAGCCAGTGCCCTCTCCCGGGAATAAATACAATTGAAAACTTATGCAATAAGACAAACAATGAAAAAAATAAAAAGACTAAACTAATACAAAAAAGTTTAGAAAAAGCCTGTAGTGGTGATTGTGTGTGTGTGTGTGTGTGCGTGTATTATGTGTGGTGGGGGTGTGTGTGTGTGGGTGTGTGCTTGAAGTATGTGAGTATGTGTGTAAATTGAAATTGAATGTACAGGAAAGGTTGACTGGGAACGCGAGTAAAGGGTGAAGTTGAGTGCCCCTCATAGGCTAGAATTTATATTACGAAAGAGTTTATAGAATTTGCTCTGTTTCGTCGTAATTGAGGAACAGTAGCCAAGGCTTTAGACTCAGCTTGACCTTATGCAGGGTAAGTCGGGCAAAGTGCTATTGAGTTTTTCTATCTGGAATTTCTTAGTAGCAGCCCGGAGTCTGGATTTGTGCCCGGTTGTTGGCAACAGGCTCGCCCTTTACATGAGACTTAAACATACTGGCGAAATGTGGGTGTAGGTAGGTACACCTCTGCCTAACTCTTTGGGGATTACAGGCGTTATGTTACAACAAAAAGTTTTCCAAAAATGACTGCCGTTGGTAACAGAATAAACTTCCTACTCAATCACAAACTCACTAACTTTAACATACGCGAGAATATAACCAATTTCGTCTTCTTGTATGTAACTTTTTGACCCAAACCAAAGTTGCCTAAATTTCGGCGAAGTTTTTGGTCAGTACTTGCCAGCCACTTGCCGGGGTCTAGTAACAAGTCAGCCTCGCCCACCAAATTGGCCGTTACTGTGAATTTTCAGGAACTTTAGCACAGAGGTAGCTATGTTTTTATCACATAAGTTCGCGTTAAGTTAAAGTGGGGTGGCAACTTTAGACGGCGATTAGGTTGGCCCTGAAACTGGGCTGGTAATTTGCAAGTCAAATAGCGGGAAGGATTTTCTATGGGGCTCACATAGGAAAATTATGCGGGGACAAATTTTGTATCAAACATTTTTGTGTTAAAATGCAAATTGGGGAGAGATAAAAGCCATGTAACCTCGTTTTTGCTATTTTAAAATGATAACTTTGTCATAATAGAGTTTGTAATTTTAATCACCGCTATCCTCGTAAGGGGTCATTGTACTCATCATTATGAACAACTTTTAATGTAGGACCAAACCTGAACTCGCGAAAAAAAATCTGCCGTTCCCTACATTTACGTTCGCATAACTCGTCAAAATGTAGGGGAACAGCTGATTTTTATTTGAAAATGTTACAGTTCAGAAATAATTTCTGTTGTTTTCCGCAACAGATTACTTCCAACACAATGCATAATTCGATTTTAAAGGACATCTATTCCAAAATTGATGGACCCTAAAAAAACCAACGCCCCTAAAGAAACTACAGGGTTGAGTCCCCATAGATTTGATGCAATTTGAAACCCATCGATAATACCGTAATGGACTAACTTTGTGGGTTGCAGCGTAACTACATTAATGTGATTAGGAGTTTTCTTTACTTGTGATACACATAGTTTGACAAGGCTTCGAGCAATTTCGATGGTTCTCGCGTTTGCTAGTATCTTACCTATGACATTTGATTGTCGCTGGCATGATATTGCGACTTGAATTTGAATGTTTTTAGGTATACGACAATTGGCCTTCTGAAATCGTAAAAAAAAATCAGCTGTTCCCTACATTTTGACGAGTTATGCGAACATAAATGTTCCCTACATTTTTTTCGGTAATTATTTATTAATTACCTATTAAATTAATATGATTTATTAGTTCTCCAATTGATTTTATTTTTCAAAAAAGCATCTTTTCATTTAAAATTCATTAAATTTGGTCCCGTGCGAGCGAGAGAGGTGACAAAATGCGACAGCCCTCTTAATACACTCCCGTAATTTTAAATATAAGACTTTTAAATGGTCGTGAATTCAAATTCGGAACGATGATGACACCTAAATAATGGCCAGTATGTCAGCTTCAAAACTGCTTCAAAACTTTTTCATTGACTCTTCATTGTTTTCATGTTTCAGGACTTACATAGAAACGCACGGTGGCTCGATTTAGGAGTCCGGAAGTGTATTTCACTTCCCTATCTAAACAGCGGTATGTCACGCACCGATCAAGCCCTTTTGCGGTCGCCAACTATGCACGACACACTCCTACTAAATGCACAAGTTTGTTTTACAGTTCAGAGACAATCAACTGAGTGTTTTGAATTTCGAACTGTTTATTGAGATTGATGATATTGTAATTGCGTTTCGTGTAATGGAATTATTATGTATTTTGTTAGGTTGCGCCGTGTGTCTTAGATTATGTAATGGATTATAACTTGGCTTGAAGAATATTTTGGTAGACATTGTATAAAAACATTATGTTTCCATATCCAACGAGTCAACCATGGGCAACCCAACTTTTGGTCCCATGTTTCACTTTCTCAAAACAATGATCATGGTTCAGCTATCGGTAAGCCCGATGGCAGTAAATAGATTTATGGATAAGTACTTATTTATCATGAGGTCCTGGGATCGATTCCCGGATCGGGCAAAGTGTTATTGGGTTTTTCCATCAGGAATTTCTCAGTAGCAGCCCGGAGTCTGGATTTGTGCCCGGTTGATGACAATAGGCGCGCCTCCTATTACAAGGGACTTAAACATAACTGGCGAAATATGGGTGTCCTATAGGTACACCTCTGCTCAACCCTTTGGGGAATACAGGCGTGATGTTATGTTATATTATTTCTAAAAACCGGTTAAGAGCGAGTCAGACTCGCGCACCGAGGGTTCCGTACCATCATATAGGTATGTAATTTTTGTTACTGATTTCTGAAAAAGTGCTATATTTTTCCTGTAATTTTTACATAAGCTTCTATCATATAGTATCATTTCAGATTTTTCTCTATTCAAACTTCGGAGATAATGGGGGAAACGGTATTTTTTTTTACATTTTTTATCAAAAGTGGAAAACTATGTGGCCTAAAAAAAAGAAAAAAATGTTTTGAGAATGTACAAACAGCGCTCTTTCATATGATACTCCACATGCCCTAGTAGCCCCACTTCAAATTTTTGAGACCCACCCTTCCGTCCATGTTGCACAAAAAAAAAAAAAAAAATTATATCTTTCTTATTCTTATTGAAAAATAGTTGGGCAACTGTCATCTAAAACAGTTCCAAATTTCAAGTTGATTAGCATTGCATTAGTAGTTCTTGAGATATCCAGCTGTGACAGACGGGCAGACAGCTTGAGTCGCACCATTAGGGTTCCTTTTTACAATTTTGGTACGGAACCCTAAAACGTCTTCATACTAATTCATTTTTGACAATAACTTTACCTACGTGGCTATGTTATCTTTCCTACATTTTATTATCTTGTCGTAACCAAACATTTCACAATATCGACTGCCTAGCCTTTTCCCAACTATGTTGGGGTCGGCTTCCAGTTTTACCGGATGCAGCTGAATACCAGTATGCCACATGGAGCGACTGCCTATCTAACCTGCAGAAACTAGTTACTGGGTAATACCCCTTGGTAAGACTGGTTGTCAGACTTTCGGGTTTCCGACGACCCGTAACGACAATCAAAGATCCACGAATAAAAGCCTCACCAACGGCTTTCCGTGGTTTCCGTGCATGGAAGAGGTCTTGGTCAGTAAAAATGGTCACCCCACCAACCGCGGCAAGGTTAGGTTAACCTGTTCGATCGACTCCTGCGGCTGTCATTACTTAGCCAGAAGCCCCAAACATTTCACAACACAATATTCAATTATTCTCAGATCTGATACCAGAAAGCAACACTCCAAAACTTGCAACGCCAGCTTACTACCGTTTCACAAGTCAAATACTTAACATTTACATTTTAGATTTCCATGAAAATTTTCCGCTTGGATTGTTTCATTTCAGTTTACAATCCAAATTTTAATCACCAAACACAACAATAACTGAAAGCGTTTATAATAATTAACAATGGAGCCGTACAGCAAACGGCTGAATCTAGGAGTTGTAAATATAAGGGAAAAGAGAAGGGACGGGTACGGTGCTTTTGTTTCTAGGCGAGATTGTGGAACAGAAGGTGAAATCTTACGGCAACATCTTTTGTCTTGACTAGCAACAAGAGAACGGAACTAAAAGCCGAAAGCCGTGTCTCCTGCGCGTGTTTTTTAGAAACATTACACATAAACATTTGTTTTCATACACAAGCTGTCTCCTGCGTATTCAAATATTTTTGGATTAATAATACATTTTGTGTAGATGTCGTAATGAGTTCCGATGACGAACCTCAAAACCTGTGTTGACTGACAGTGATAACCCTTTCCCTTTCCACCAGCGCGGGGAATATTTTTCTTGCAGCTCGGAAAACACAAATATGTTTACATATACAAAGATGCTTTCAATTTATAAACCTTCAGTACTGGACTCAAAATCTCAAAAAAATCACTCGTGTCAAATCCAATCTAACCGTAAAAAGAAACTTTGATAATGGAAAATTGGAATCCTATTATTCAATCAATCGCACAACAAAATTATTGTCATTTCACTCTGCTACCTAACTTTCCAAATTATTACATTGCTGACAAAGCCCAATTCTTATAGTTACGCGTTGGTCCACGGTATTTAAAAATAAAATCGGCACGAAAAATAACAGAGTACGAATTGATATTGAATTTCAGTTCACGGAACAAAAAGTGAAAAAATAAAATGTTTTGCTATTTTCAGCACATAGGGATGGGGAAACCGATGCGTTCGGCCTTCGCAGAATAAATCAAAATAATTTCCCTACAACGAAAAAATAAAAGGCAAATGTTGATCTCTCATCAAAATGCATTTTTATTGAATTAAAATGATTCCTCTGACATTTATTTTGCGAATTTCAATTTTTACTAGCATTGCTGTTAATACAAGCAATGTGTTGCAAAAACAAATCAAAATAAACTTTTACAGAAACCAAAAACTTTTTTACAAAAAAAATATAACCGATTTCCAAAAACAACACTACAAAGTGAAAAATTACTTTGATTCCGGAAGTCGGTGTTTGGTAAATGTATTTTCGTTTTTGCCACCGACTTCCGAAAGGAAAGTTATTTTTCACTTTGTACTGTTGTTTTTGGAAGTCAGTTGTATTTTATTGTAAAAAAGTTTTATTTTTCACTTTTTAGTTGTGGTACCCCACACAAATTTTAATACCACTACCTGCAAAAGAAACTGGAACATCATCCATATAAAAGTGGGGAAAAATACGTATTATTGAAGCTAACTCAAAAACTACACAAGCAAAGTTAATCAATTTTATATGGGACCAACTTTGAGGTCTACCCTCTTGAATAAAATAAAAAAAATTGAAATCGGACGACTTTGTAAAAAGTTATGCATGGTCTTACATAAAAAAAAAAACATACGTGTCGAATTGAGAACGTCCTCCTTTTTTTTCGTCGGTTAAAAAATAACAGCAACGGCTGCTGCTTGTGATATAATATAATTTAACTAGCTTTTGCCAGCGGCTTCGCCCGCGTGGATGTCGGAAAATATCCCACGGGAACGTACTACCGGGAATTCCTTCCTTATTCCTAGTCTACATTATAAAGGGAATCTCTTTGCAAAACTTTCAGCTTTCTAGGTCCAAGGGTTTGGGCTGGGCGTTGATGAGTCAGTCAGTCAGTTTGGACTTCTCTTTTTATTTATATAGATAGATATCTTGGTTGATATCCCGACCAGTCGTACTCTTTTCCTCCACATTTATTATGCGGACAGCCAAAGTGTGGATACTCTCTGCCAGCGTCTGGTTCCCTTCCACATATATTCCTTCTGCTTTCAAAGCAAGAGTAAACAGGCATCTTCTGGGCACGCTCGTTCCATCATAGACCTCATCCATCGCTTTCCATCAGGCGTGATCGAGGTCAAGAGCAGGTCCAAACAGCAATAAAAAAAAAAAATTAGGGGTGCACGTCAATTCTAGTAACGTTCTAATATGAAAGTTGTTGGAACTACAGCGGGTATTACAAATGTGTGGTAATATTGAAGGGTGTGATGCAGGCTATCAAACTAATTAACGTCCTTTCATGGGTCCGACATCGTAATCGCAAAAAAAATATCAACCTACTCGACCCAAATGTATTGGTGCAGATGCTTATTTCTTCAGAAAATTTTTCAGTTTGATGATCTGTACCACACATTTCTGATACACGCTGTATAAAATCTTTCATGTAAGACTTCATTCCCGTAGTCACAGTATAATAAAGTTAGCAGTATTACATCTTCATTGAAAACGGCCGTAACCACGCGCTTCGAAATCTCAGTATATACCAGTACGCAACAGCTCGAGTGCGCGGCAGTACGCACGGACGGACGCGTATTTATCTGCCGAGCGGCCGTAGGTAAATAATTCAAGGTCACTGCCCAGATAAACTACTGTAGCTTTATTATACTGTACCGTAGTGAATTGCCTTATCTGTCAAAAATCTGCAAGTTTTTTTTTTTAGTGAAATACCAACACATAAAATGGCAATCGAGCTCAATGCCTTTCATTTTGACAGCTCAGCCACGTTTATTGCGTTATTTACGCACACAAATATTTCAAACCTGTGAAACAATCGATGTCAGAACGAATGCCCTCGCTGCCGCTGGTTGACGTACACGCCCACCTTCCTCTACCTCCTCTCCCTATGTTTCCACTGAGTCAACACTACGCGGCTCGCGATTAACAATAAGATATTAAATTGCAACCCACCCCCTGAGTAAACAGGAATCAATCATCGCTCCATCACGGGCCGGAAGAGGGTTAACTCTATTCAAATAGCTGGCAATCGCCGAATATTCGCCTCGCCACGGAAATAGAACAAGCGTGTTTACGTATGACATTCGCATAGTGTTGCAGATGGGTCTATGTGATCGATTTATGGGCTTGTAGATTTGTGTAGATAGCACAGCCCCTACTTCGAACGATTTTGAAGAAAAAACTTCGAAATTTCTTTATTACACGTAGGTAAGTCTAATAATAATGTATGTAGGAAATTCCAAAATGGTAAAAAGGAACCCTTATGGTGTGACTCAGTCTGTCTGTCTGTCACAGCTGGATATTTCAAGAACTACTAATGCTATCAACTTGAAATTTGGTATAATTTTAGATGACGTTTGCCGAACTATTTTGCAAATAAGAAAAAAGAAATAAAAATATATATGGTTTTTTTTGTAACAGGGACTGAAAGGGGGTCTTAAAAATTCGAAGTAGAGCTACTAGATGTGGGGTATCATTATGCAAGAGCGCTGTATGCACATTCTCAAATATTTTTTTTTAGGCCGTATAGTTTTCGATTTTTGATGAAAAATGTAAAAAATATACCCCCCCCCCCCCCCCTTATCTCCGAAGTTTGCATAAAGAAAAATCTAAAGTTATTCTATGTAAAGATTACAGGAAAAATAAAACGATGTCTCTAAATAGCACACTTTTTCAGAAATCGGAACGGAACCCCCGGTGCGCGAGTACGACTCGCTCGTGACCGGTTTTTTTCTGTTGTGTATCCAACCGGTAGCGAGTGGGATGCTTTATGAATTTGATTTTGGAATAGTTGAAGAATCACATTTTTTTTTTTTTTTTTTTTTTTTGTAGAACGAATATGAGCCAAGACAATATTTTTTTTACTTAATTTTTTAGCTCAAACAATTAGCATTACCATCCAACGTGGCAATGTTGCCAGCCTTTTGAGCACTTTTCGCACTGACAGCGATGCGGACGAATTTTTTGTTGCCCTATGAGCTCTTTTTTATTATTATTATGTACTTGTACATAATATACATAAATTTAGTGTTAGCTTGTATATTTTAATTAAGTATTTTTAGCGTAGAGAAATAAATATAGTAACCATAGTTATAATGCTGAATTATATATTTGCACACACACACACACATGCATTATACACATAAGCCTTGAGACAGACACGAAAAGCAACTTGGATTTATAACATGCATAGATATCAAATATGTAGCTATAGATGTAGGTACTGACAAATTATTCATTTGAATGTGTGACTTTCATTTCGTAATCTAAAATTGGTTACACGACGAGCCTATTTATCATTGTTAGAATTGTGGGTGGAAACTAAGTTGGTTTAATGATAGTACCTACTTATTTTAATCCATATTTCATGACGAAATCTCCAAGAGTGTTCATAGAAAAGGTCGAAGTAATATACACTTCTGGACACATCTATTGGCCCACCTTAGAGTTTAGGTTTCGATGGCCCCTACCGAAATATGATTGCTAGATTGAACAAAAACTGTTGATGCAGTTTTAAACCTGATACATTTTACCATCTTTTTCGATCGTATTGTTTTAAATTTGAATTCAGAATACCATACGACATGGAGCTACGCCTAACAAGTCGGATATGCGCCTTGTTAAAGGCAATTGATTTTTTAATAAAAAACATGTTTTATCAAATAAAAGTTTAATTTAATAACGCGTGTTGCCTCCATGGGCATCTACCACAGCTCTCATACGATTAGGCATAGAGTTTATCAACCGCTCTATGAAATTTTGAGGGATCATCTCCCATTCCTCTTCTATGGCAGTTTTCAACTCCTGCATCGTCTGGGCAACTGGCTGACGAGCCCTAACACGTCTTTTTAGCTCGTCCCACATGTGCTCAATGGGGTTCATGTCTGGGCTTCTGGCTGGCCAGTCAATAACTGTGATGTTCACATCCCGAAGATATTCCCTGACGATGCCGGCCGCATGGGCTCTTGCATTATCATGCATAAAAAGGAAATTTGGGCCCACATAGTCCGCGTATGGTATCACGTGAGGTTCTAAGCACTCACGAATGTACCTTTCAGCATTTAATGTTGGCAGCCGTGGTCCTGTAACAACCTCAAGTTGAGTTTTGCCGCTCGCGGATATACCGCCCCAGACAGTCCATGAGCCACCGCCATAAGCAACCCTCTCTTCAAAGCAGCATTGTGCGAAACGCTCTCCCTTACGTCGGTAGACCTTCTTCCTTCCATCATTGCCATGTAACACAATTTTAGACTCATCAGAAAAGAGTACACGGCTCCAATCTTGCTGTGTCCAATTTAAATGACTGCGTGCGAAATGAAGGCGCGCTGTTCGATGGGCTCGCGTTAGTTTGGGGCCATTAGCTGGCTTGTGTGGTACCATATCGCGTTCTTTTAACCTTCTCCGAACAGTTCGAGCGCTCACAGATACTCCGTGGAAGTCGCGAAGTTGGTTTTGTATCTCAATGGAGGTAAGGTGACGATTTCTCAAGCTGGTCGTCACGATGAATCGATCCTGCCTTTCAGTTGTGACCCGAGATCGTGGCCTTCCTTGGCGACGAACAAAGCCGCCAGTCTCTAGGTACCTCCGATAAACATTTCGGACCGCAGATCGACTTAAATTAAGTTGAGCACTCACGTTTCTTTGGCTGTGTCCGGCCTGAATAAGTGCCACAGCTTGGGCGGCGACTTCAGGTGAAGTATCCATAGATTATTGATAGAACCTCACCTTAATGTTAAGAATAAGTAATGTTTGTTGCGAAATCAAAGATACCAATCACTTTTTCAAGAATTAAATCCAAGTAAACCAATAAAACCAAGTTTTCTTAGTATTCGATTGTTTGATATCAACAAACAGGCTCCAAATTGTCTTTTGTTTCTTTAAATTCTGTGTTCGAAATTCAAAAAAAGACTATTGAATGAAATTGTGAATGTGCCACGTTCAAAACTGCATAAAAACTTTTTGCTCGACCTAATATAAAATTTTAGCTAGGACCAAACGAAACTGAAAATACAAGGTGGGCCAAAAGATGTGTCCAGAAGTGTATATCCACCATCTCCTCAAGAAGATATGGTAGTATCTCAGTAAGTAATAAAATTTTGTCCGGTGCAATTTTTTGTTAAGAAAATGTATCGTTGAATTTATAATACACAAGAACATTTTCCTCAACATTTGAAAATGGGGAAACAGTTCCAAGGCAGTAAGGCAAGTTAAATCTCAAACAGAACCTCAACTCTATACCAACGAAGTAATTACCACTCCAAATTCACCTCCATCATCAAGCGAACTTTATTACCAACAATTACAAACTTACATAATAGTTTAATGCATTTCCTTCTAGAAATTTCCCTACGTAGTTGCTTACTTAAATCCTTCGCCATCCCTACTAATATTGTAAATGTGAAAGTCTGTGAGTTCGTGAAATTGTTCGTTTGTTAAACAATCACGGCTAAACGGATTTAGCACAGGGTTAGAACATGAATGATCTGGCTTACACTGTTTGTCAACGAGAAAGGAGATTATTCGTACAGAACGTGACGTCCCGGGGACGGCGTGCGGTGGACACGCAGCCGTTAGCACGGATGTAAAAATATCGCGGCGGGATTTTATCGCGCACTGGAGTTACAACTCTCTGTGTTGAGCCGAGCTTCGAGAATCCAACCTAACAACAACAGAGGGCACCCCAGCGCGTCGAAAAAACACTATTGGATTTTCAACTCTCGGCACTGAGGAGAGCGTTGAAAATCCAGTAAGCGAAAAAAAATCGCCGCGATATTTTCACGTCCGTGCGAACGTCGGCTAAATGTTATGTATCGCTACTTCGGCGCTGCGCCAATATATCGTTCTCGTTGACGTGTCGGTGGAAAAACGGCCTAAGGACACAGGAAACTTTTTATCCTGAATGTATAAATGACATTCGTTTTCGTTGATCTAGTGGTCGCAAGCGCTACTGCTGAGCATGAGGTCCTGGGTGCGATTCCCAGGTCGAGTAAAGTGTTTATTTATCTATTTAAAATAGGTACGCCAACAGCATATACATTGTACATTAAATAATAAAAAATAACAGGTATGGGTTCTTTTGTATATATCAATTACAGGTGTACACGACATTCACTTATAACAAAGCAACCTTCGTAAATTATATTAAATTAAAATGATTAAATTTAACTTACCCCTAGAAAAGTGATGGTCACTGTTTGGTGGTCTAGCGCCGGTGTGATTCATCACAGCTTCATACCAAACGGGGTGAGCATTACTTCAGATGTGTACTGTGAAGAACTGAACACAATGATGGAGAAGCTGGCACATCTCCAACCAGCATTGGTCAATCGCTCGTCTCCGCTGCTCCTGCACGACAACGCGCGACCTCATACTGCACAGCAGACGGTCTCCAAGTTGCAAGAACTGGGGATGGAAGCTCTCCGTCATCCGCCCTACTCACCAGACCTTGCGCCTACAGACTACTACTTTTTCCAGAATTTGGATAACTTCTTGGCGGGAAAAAAATTCAATACCCGAGAGGCAGTACAAAATGCCTTTGAAGAATTTGTTGCCTCCCGTCCAGCTGATTTCTTTAAGAAGGGCATCAATAAACTGCCACTGCGTTGGCAAAGATGCATTGATTGCATGGGTGATTACTTCGATTAATACAAATAAAAAATGCATGAAAAAAATTCGTTTAAATTTTTTCATACAAAACGGCAATTTCATAGGTAAAGACCTATTATTAATATTCATTAAAGTGAAAAGTGTTATTGGGGTCTACCATCTGGAATTTCTCAGTAGCAGCCCGGAGTCTGGAATTTTTGCCCGGTTGTGTCAATAGGCTTGCCCCCTATACGTATGATGGTGTAGGTATATGGGTATACCTCTGCTTTACTCTTCGGGGAAACAAGGCGTGAAGTTATGTTTATGTTTAGTCGATCTCGTAATTACCTTACAGACCGTTTATAGTTATTTTATCTGTGATTTTGCATCATTTTCAAAATCACAATGAGCTTTATTGTCGATGAAATAAGGTTGCTTTTCGGTTGCTACCAATGACAAGTCTGTCAAAATCACAGTGATCTTTATTTTCGTTGTAATAAAGTTGCTATTGGGTTGCTGCTGTCAGAGCTGTCAGAGGTAAAATAACTGTACGACTTTCGGGTTGAATGTCAGTTACACGTCACAAAACGACAAGGTACATTTTTGTCCACGTGACAGTTCGATAGTTTCAAAGCTTCAATTTACTGGGAATAGGGAATATGCATGTGATTCAAATAAGGGTCAATATGTTTTTTTAATAAACTGTATTACTTCAGAATTAGGCATCGATCCAATGATATTACTCGTATAAGTAACATCATTGCCTCGATCAATATTTTTAATTATAATTTCATTTTGAGTGAGAAATTAATTTTTAAAAAGTGCAAAAAAATTGTGGGAAATTCAAAAAATTTAAAAGCGACGCCATGAATCAGAGCGATTGTGACGTAATAGTTTAAAACAACAATAAATAAATGACAATGTGTTTTGTAGGAGTGTTTGCGATTCAGTCAGTTTTGTTGACTATGACGTCACACCGAGCGCGCCAAAATGGAGGGCGTTTAAGGTGCCCGTGTCGGTTGCCTATTTTAAACTTTTTTTTTTAATTTTTGGCGAATATTTTTTTTACTAATAAATGGCGATGTAAACTATCGAATAAAAATATTTTAAAAATACAATCATGCATATTACGATGTCACTAAAAACGTTTTTGTGGGATAATTTTAACGTTATTTTTTAGTCCTTTATCATAGAGTCGATCTACGCAGGCGAAGCCTCGAGCCAAAGTTAGTCTTATATAAATTCACTAAGTGCTTGTAACTCTTCAACTATCAGTTCGCATAGAATTTCTTAACTCTGTAATTACTTTGCGTTGAAGTGTACGGAGTTCGCATCTTATATTAAACTTTAGAGGCTTATTCTAATGGGCTTATTTCGGTGTATCGGGAATTTTGGGAAACACTTGCAGTTACTTAAGAGTTCGCTAGTTGAGTTTATTAGTAAGTACTCGTAGCAAGCTTGTTTTTGTCGAAACTTTGAGAGCAACAAAATGTTGTTTGCATCTACTCTCGGGAATTGTTTTAGTAACAATATGGTTCTAAATAATGTAAACTGTAATAATAAGTTGCATTAAATCAGAATACATACTAATACGTATCGAAACGTCTATACCTACATCATAGTCGTCTATACCTACATCATAGTCGTCCGACGAAGCCCGAGCTGCATACGAAGTTCGGCGAACTACGTACCTAAGCAGCTCGGACTCTCGTCTGACTGACTGTATAGAGATGACTATGCTTAAACTTTCGTTTATAAAAAGTGCATCTACACGCTTAGCATGACCGCCATAGGAACGGGTTTTATTGACGGAAGGATGGACAAAATGGCCTCGGAAAGCACGTTAAGCCGTTGTTCCCGGCTGTCATTCGTGGATCTTTGACCGTCGTTACGGCTCGTCAGAAGCCTGAAAGTCTGACAACCAGTCTTACCAAGGGGTATCGTATTACTATACCCAGTTACTGGGTTGTGGAGGTCAGATAGGCAGTCGCTTCATGTAAAATACTGGTATTCAGCTGTATCCGGTTAGACTGGAAGCCGACCCTAACATAGTTGGGAAAAGGCTAGGCAGATTGATACATTGATAGACAAAATGGCAGATAGTAGAAATATTTCTACGCGTCTAAGGGTGAATTCGACCAAACTATTATACGCAATATGAGTCTTAATCTTCGAATAAATTTTGAATTTTTGACAGTTTCTCCAAACAAAAACTGTCAGTCGTCAATTTTATTCCCCGGATAAAAGATATCCGACTTTGGTCAAATTAGCCCTAAGCATGGCAGTCTCTCATTTTGTCTATTCTTCCGTCGACAAAACAAGTGTCTATGGCGGTCATGCTAAGCGTGCTGAGCAGTCAAGTAAAATATTGATATTCAACCGTATCTGAGAAGGCTAGCGGCTACTGAACAATGACACTTTCCAATATACAAGTTACATGCCTTGCCACCATTGCCAACAAATGCATGAAATCATTATCCTAGCAAGACTCTTCAGCACAAGATGCCTGCACTTTATATTACAATAAGGGACTAACTACACTTATTCAGCTCAATTCAGCTTTTTTCCATAGAAAAAAACAGTTTTGTATGGAACGACGCGGAAAGCTGAACATGCGTACGCCTCCATACAATTTTTTAGGGTTCCGTACCTCAAAAGGAAAAAACGGAACCCTTATAAGATCACTTCGTTGTCCCTTTTTCTCAGGAACGCGTGGAGGTATCAAATTGAAATTAATACCAAATACGTACTTACGGAAAAGAACCGGAGTAACTGACATAGCTTTCAAAGTAAGCAAACTGAAGTGGCAGTGGGCTGGCCATGTTTGTCGAAGGACCGATGGCCGGTGGAGCAGACGAGTCCTAGAGTGGAGACCGCGTATCGGTAAGCGTAGCGTGGGACGCCCCCCAGCTAGATGGACCGATGACCTGAAGAAAGTGGCTGGGACAGACTGGATGCGGAAGGCGGAGGACAGGGTGTTGTGGCGCAGCCTGGGAGAGGCCTATGTCCAGCAGTGGACTGCGACAGGCTGAGTTGATTGATTGATTGACGTACTTACGTCTATAGTCCCTTAGAGCTCTAAAAAATCAAGCTTCTAAGTCAAGGCAGTAAAAAAATACGGCCATTTACGCGACATATTTTGATACTCGCAAGAAAATCAAAACCTATACTTACCGTAAAAAGTAAAGAAAAAAGTCCGAAAATCTTATTTTGTCATTTTATCGCATAGGTACTAGTATCGCATATTTTTCTTTTCAACTACAATGTTAAGTTTGTTTTTGGGATAAATTCTTTTCAACTGCGGAACCTTTCATTGTGCGTGATCTGAGACGCACTTGGCCGGTTTTATTTTTCTATGGACACAAGCTGAATTGAGCTGAATAAGTGTAGTTAATCCCTAACTCAGACAATAGGGATGATGCCTGAGTAAAAAAAAGAAATTCTATTTAGTCCGTCAGCCAGATAATAAAAAAATATTATACACGTATTTTTTGCTTTATCATATTAGTAAAAAAAAATACTCAATACTCAATATCTTTAGTGCTTTACCATAGTGCGGTAGTTATATAATTGAGATCATTATGGACCCTGTAGGCCACAGCAAAAGGGTGATTACTTAGATAACACGCATTAAAGTTGGAGAGTGGGGGCTCGATACGTCACTTCTACGTATAAAATCTAGCTAGGCGTGACGTCATGCCATATTTTAACTCGATGCTTAACCACAAGCTTTGATTACGTAAAAAAATAAAAAATACGTGTTTAATATTTTTAATAATCTGTATGACGGACAGAAAAAAATTGTTAGTCATCAATTCATCATCCCTAATACGATAAATTTATTTCCTAACTAAGTAATTATCCCGTTGATCGGTGGCAGGAGCTTGCTCGGAACCGGGAGAGGTGGCGCACTTCAATCCGCAAAGCCACTGAATGCTTTGAAACAAATCGTCTTGAAGACCTAGACAAGAAGCACCAAATGCGCAAAAGTCGCCCAAAACCCTCCTATACCTATACCTACAACGATGCTCATCAGCTCTTCTGTACACGGTGTGACCGGGTATTCAAGACCAAATTTGGTTTTGCCAGTCATCAGAGAGCTCACGAAAGGAAAGAGACATAGTCTGGGTCGCTGTCGCCGGATACGGTGAAGAGGACTATATATATAATTATCCCCGCAGTAATATACACATATCCCCATACCCAGCACCACCATACCTAGCTGTAAAGCATAGAAACAAATTAATGCAGTAATCGTTTAAAACCGCAGGTCTATGTCATGCACTCGACGTGTGTTGCGGGATACGTCCTAAATGCGGTCTGTACGTCTGAATACATCATATGCAGGTATTTTTAAATTACGGGTATTATGTCGTGACAGTGTTTTGTAGATGAAAATTGAACAATATTATGATAAATGATTCTATTTCCGTAAGAAGGTTTGTGCGCTTACAGAAATAGAATCATTTATTATAAATTGTTAAATTTTGCTGTTGTTATTGTTGTTGGTGTGTATTTGTTTTGTTGATGTTGTTATTGTAATTGTTGTTGTGTTGTTGTCATAGGTTTGTGCAAACACTTTTACACGTCAATCATATTTAAAAAAATACATGAAGTAGGCGTTTCATAACTGACTACTCTGAGAAGAAAGGCCGAAACAAACTCAGAGGTTCCACTCTCTTTTAAAGTCCAGACATAATCTCAGATCATGTGAGGACCATGTAGGTTCGTGTCTGAAATGATCCTTTGAGGAAAGAACCACACAGATTTGCACTGTACAAATCTCACCGTGAAAACCTAGGCGAAGTGAGTTGTCATTCCATCTGATGTTAAGGATTAACACTATTGACAGCTCACTCCACGCTCACTTCACCTAAGTTTTCACGGTAAGATTTTTACAGAATAGCATTGTTGTTCAGTCAGTGTACGCGTATATTCGCATATTTCGCAGTATACCTATTAAACAGCGTGCCGCTGCTTTGACGACATTAACTTGACACGCGTATACGGTTCCGCGTTTTCGTTTTGTAAAGATATTTTAATTTAATTAAACGTTATTATTTATTGATTTATTTACAATTTTCTAAAATAGCATCTTGGAGCAATCTGTAGCGCAGAGATGAAATTCAAACGAATAAAAAAAGAAATAGGGATTGTGCAAAAAAAATCATTCATGAAGTTACTCACAGCTGGGTCAGAATAATAGACAAACGATGAACAAAAAAAGAGTCAAAGTCAAAGACCTACCAGCTAACATAGAACAATAGCTTCATGAATGAGCCCTTGGCATAGAGTGATCCTAATTTTGGTTATTGTTTAGTTTGTTTGAAATTTATTTATTTTCAATTTATTAATTATTTTATCCTATAATTTTTATGATTACTGGCCACTAGCACTACCTGTGTCTTTGTTAATGTCGCTATAGCAGCGGCACGTTGTATAAGTTAAAAAAATATTCGTTACTTCGTTCGGAAGTGCTATTGAAGGGCGAATTTTATTCTTCGATTTATTCTGCGATTTCATGAAAGGTTTGAGCTCAATTCTAACTTATGGAGTTGTATTGCTGATTCTAATGATTATAATTCTGTAAAGCCATATTAGTTAATCCTCAACTTCAACCCACTAACAGAAAATAAAACTAGGATAAAACTAAACACATGGCTTCAAACACTAGATTACCAACAGACGGAAAACTTACTTAAAGAACAATACACGTGATAACTAAATATCTAAACCAAAGTCCAGTCACGAAGCTCAACCACTCACACACACACACCCACACACACACACACACACACACACACACACACACACACACACACACACACACACACAGACACACACACACCCACCTCACACACGCATAATACAACACATTAAACATACACACAAAACACAACAAACACACACATACATACCACTCAAGAGCATGCATGTACGTTTTATGATATATTTTAATTTTAATTTTTGTTGCATAAATTGTTAATGTTTCAAAATCGGGTGAAGACACTGACTCCTGTAACACAGGTACCACCTAGCACAGGAGTTAGGGCTTCAATTGAAAATGTCTCCATTTTTTATGTCAATAAAATATTTTTATTATTATTTATTATAGTTACGGCCGCGAATCATATTTTAATCAACATACGACCTGACACTTACTTTGAAAATTGCAAAAAAAACGTAAGAAAATTTGAATTTCGTGGGCTACCTTAGCGCATCCGATTTACATTAGGAAGTTAGTGACGTAAAATTATTTTCTTGAGATTAATTTAATTAATCATTTCACGTGTAAACTTCTAATTTCTTGATGCAAGCATTAGTTTTTAACGGTGCCGCAGCTTGGAGACTGACACAAATTCAAGGTCACTTAGGAAGGCTATGCTCGGAGTTTCTTCGAGGGCTAAAATTAGCAATGAATTTATCTGGAAAAGAACCGTAGTTACCGACATAGATTGCAGAGTAAGCAAGCTGAATTGGCAGTGGGCTGGCCATGTTTGTCGAATGATCGATGGCCGGTGGAGCTGACGAGTCCTGGAGTGGAGACCACGTATCGGCAATCGTAGCGTTTGACGCCCACCAACTTAGATGGACCGACGACCTTAAAAAGGTAGCTGGGACAGACTGGATGCGGAAGGTGGAGGACAGGGTGTTGTGGCGCAGCCTGGGGCTCAGGCACATGTCCAGCAGTGGACTGCGATAGGATGAGTTGATGAGGACAGACAAGTTTAGCTTGTTATACCTACGTCTTAGAAATCCATAAGATACTTACCTAGGTACTTGTCAGTGATTTTATCCCATGAGACGTCGTACTGACAATACGAGTAGTGAGTTATAAAATGTTGTAATAGTTATGGTTCAAAAAGATTTTGACATAATATAAAGACAGATAAACTTTTTGTCCTCCGACTTAGCAGTGCCCAACCACTGCTAAACCGGAGGACAAAAAATTTAACTATTAATAATAATAGTTCAATCATTAATAATAAGCCGACGTTCGCACGGACGTAAAAATATCGCGGCGATTTTTTTTCGCGCACTGGATTTTCAACGCTCTGCTTAGTGCCGAGAGATGAAAATCCAACAGTGTGTTTTGTCGACGCGCTGGGATGTACTCTGTTGTTGTTAGGTTGGATTCTCGAAGACACCGAGAGTTGAAAATCCAGTGTCTGATAAAATCCCGCCGCGATATATTTACGTCCGTGCAAACGTCGGCTAAGTATACTTATATTTTATCGGTCTATTTTCTGTTATAAGAATAATAATAATTTATTTGCAGGTGTTACCAGTTATAAAAGTAGGTGTCTCAATGTAGCTACAGTCCATATTTTGCCTGTTTAGGGCATGCAAATTAATTTTACATAAATACCTAATAGGTACTAATTTTTTATTATACAAAGTGGATACGACAAAACGACAATAAATGAAAATACGAGTAGAACTAATGTATAGCAGTTTATAGGAATTATCAAATAAATGCTAACATTGAAATTAAAAAAGTGACTTTTTCTAACAAACTAAATAGCTTAAAAATGTAAACAAAATAGAACACCATTTTTAAATATTTTAATACGGCTGGCGACTGCACTGACCGACCCAACACACCATTGTTTGTGACGATTATTTGCAGGTTTGGGTTGTTATTGTTTCGGCGAGAAAGCGACGTAGAAATAAACGAACTATCGTCTACATACGTATCTCTTTTGCACGTTCAAAATTTTCGATTGACAAGAGTGAGTAGATGTAACTTCCGCATGCATTATTTTCTTATCTAATTCTGATGACACGCTTTATGACTCTTATGCCTCTGGTATAAGGTATTACAACATGCATTAATTCCCATATTGAAGTAGCTGGCAACATGTGTGTGAAGAATATTGCAATGTCTTTACCTTTATTTTTTTAGGCGAGGCTGGTCTGATAACTGTATTATCAGGTACATCATGTTGAAAATCTTGAAATGAAAAATATTGTCCTGTGACTATTAGTTAAATTGAATTGAATTTTTGTACGCAGATTGGGTACGTAATTAGGTACTTATACGAAGTTTAATTAATTGTTGTATTGTCGTATCCATCCTGTATAAAGAATATACAAATACCTATGTTATAATAGACATTTTAAATTAAAATAAATATCCATACATAGCAAAAGTACAGTACAGTCCGCAAGAAAAGTCGATTAACACTTGTGTTTTCTAAATCATAATTATTCAGAAAAATACTTCATTAAAATCGGAACTGGTGTGAATTTTAAAGAAAATGAACTCGTATTTAATAAATGAAATGCTAAAAAGCAGGTTATCATATCATTTGTGTTAAATTAGATGATGTCAAAAAGTAGCAGTGTTAACCGACTTCTGTTGCTGACCTTACTCGCAACCGGCGTGCGTGTATGACCAGATTTAGGAACGTAAATGTTAAAAAAATCGTGGCAGATGGCATTCTGTAGTTTCTGCCTACCCCCATGGGAAGAAAGTGTTAGTTTTTTTATTTATTTATAGAGTTACAGTCACGCTATCTAATAATGACTGTTTTTAACCGACTTCAAAAAGGAGGAGGTTATCAATTCGTCGGAACCTTTTTTTTTTTTTTTTTTTTTATTTTTTTTTTGATTATATACGAAGGAATAAGTTCCTAGATTTTAACAGTGAAAAAGTAAATAAAACAACTCAAAAAGAGAAACATTCCCTTCCCTGCTTTCTTTGTCAAAGTGACCACAGAATAGAAATTAAAATCAGTATGTATCAACAAAAAAGGCAACAAATAAATGCTATGTTGGGATCGTTCAGCGTGATGAGGCGATGCTTAAGCGCTTTAAAGCGATTTAAGCCAAAGGATTTTACGGCCGACAGATTTCAGATATCCACGCCTGCGGACAAGCTGACGGGGGCTATTACGTGTAGAGATGGGTGATAGAAATTGGGATGGATATTTTCTGCCACTTTCTCCTCTGATATTATAGGTGGGTCAGGTGCAACTATCAAGATTATGTCGATTGTGTTAGATGTAAAAAGTGCCGTTACACTACATGGGTACTTTATTTCTCTTTTTAGAGTTTCTGCAACTTAGGCGACTGTATTTGATGTGACACTATTTACGTTTTACTTCTCATTCGCACATCAAAGCCATAGCTATCGTAACGCAATAAATTTTTATTTTCATACTACGCTGAGACGTATGGTGGTGACGTGGCCGATTTTTGCGTTATGACGTCACATCTATCGCTTCAATGTGTTTTGGTCCGATAGATATGACATTTCTCACTACCCTTTTTAAATCCCATAGCAATAGCATCAACATACGTAGTCTGGGCCCTGTCGTCGCCTGCGGACAGCGCGGACTGTTAGTCCGAAATTGCGAAACCGCGTGCGGTGTGCGCGCGCCACACTCTGGCGCCAATATTGGCACCAACGTATGCAAAGCGAGGTTTTAAGTAGCTTTGTAGGTATGTCGTGGTGGATAGATGACATTTTTTAGATGCTTTGGCTGTTTTAAAAGAGGATGTGAAGGAAATATTTTTATTGTGACACTGTTTTAGTAGCAGTACCAAATGTTTTCTGGAAAAGTATGAACACTGTCGGGAAGTATAGTCATTAAAATGAGAATTTCAGAATTTACTGATCCTGAGGTGGTTCTTGGCGGGGTCGCTATAGTAATTAGTACTGTTTGAAATCAGGTACAACTGTAGGTAAAACGCTGTAAACTTGAACCTCCCGATGGTTTGCGGGGCGTGGGCGGCGGTGCACTGAACCAAGCGGCCAGTGTTTCGCACCCCCGCCCCGCCCGCGTCCCGCCAACCATCGGAAAGGCCAACTTTTTGGGCGGTTTACCTATAAGAATTACAAAACTACGAAATGAAAAACAACGCAACTTGAAATTCAGGACAAAAGTATTGAATAATCCTTTAGCCGATAGTAATATATAATTATATTTCATCGGTGTCTCCTCTTCCTCGACTTATATTGAGCATCTGGATATAAAAGGAAAAAAAAAGCATCTGGATATATCCTGAAGGTTGCATTTTTATATCTTTTGAACTACACTGTAAAATAAACAATATAAAAAATCGAACGCGAACTTCAAATACTTCAAAAACAATAAAAAACAAAACAATCTGGCATCCCACAGAATAAATGGAACCCCGAGGTAACAGTGCTCACCCCAGTGGTTGATGGTGCGCTTATACCGTGTAACGCGAGCTAAGTGAATCAAACTGTCATTCTAGCCGTGTTACTGAGAACTTGCGGAAAGTGTAGGAAGGATAAGACCGTTTCTCCAACGTACCGGAAACAGGCGTACTATGACGTGCTAAAAGATCATGGATCCATCATGGTTCCAGTGAGAGAGAGAGAGGCGGAGCTATATACTACTTATAACACCATCCTTTTTTCTCAACGGAATGATGATGGATCCATGTTCTTTTTTCACGTTATAGTAGCCCCAGGTGGAGCTCGTGGCTAAGTAATAACAGTCGTACGGGTCGATCCATCAGGTTAAGCTACGCTTGCCGGGGTTGGTCCGTGGATGGGTCACCATCTTTATATACCGAGACTCTTCCGTGCCTCGGAAAGCACGTTAAGCCGTTGGTCCCGGCTGTCATTCGTGGATCTTTGATAGTTGTTACGGGTCGTCAGAATCCCGAAAATCTGACAACCAGTCTTACCAAGGGGTATGACCCAGTTACTGGGTTGTGGAGGTCAGATAGGCAGTCGCTCTATATAAAGTACTGGTATTCAGCTGCATCCGGTTAGACTGGATGCCGACCCCAACATATTTGGGAAAAGGCTAGGCAGATTGATTGAGTATGGCCCCAGGACGTCAAGGCGCCGTCATCTGATTTCCACGTCCCGTTCCCCGTGCCGTGGACAAACAGTGTATGGCTTAAGATTGCTTCTCTAGAATATGATACATGTAAAAGAATAAGCTCAAGTTTTTGGATACCCAAGTTAGAATAGGGCATGATATTTATAATAGGTCAGAATAGGTCACCCAAAACATTGACTGGTAAAAAATGCCTATGACATGTCCGCCACTGCAGATTTGCTTGCTTGAAGTTTTTTTTTTTTAAGTTAACTTACTTTGTCCCACTACTGGGCAAAAGTCTCTCCTATACTTTCCAGTTTTCCTTATGTTGTGCCTTCGCCGGCCAATTGGTCAGGAACGAGTCCAAATCGTCACGCCAGCTTTTCTTAGGCCTACCCTGGTGACGACCCACGCCCATCTTCAGGCACCCACTGTGTGACGTTCCTGGCACATATGTTTTGACGCATCCTATAAGTGTGACCTGCCCAGTCCCATTTCAGCCTCGCAGACTTATCGCCAACATCGGCGATGCTTGAAGTATTAAAGAAATAAAAGTATAAAGTAAGAGTATTTCAATTTAGAAAATTATATTTAGGCAATAAATGCATTCATGTATTTTTCAGTTGCAGAATGGAAATTCAGCCTTTTTAACCGACGAAAAAAAGGAGGAGGGTTCTCAAATAAACGCGTACCTCTATTTGTTTTTTAGGGTTCCGAACCTCAAAAGGAAAAAAAAAAACGGAAACCTTATACACCTATATGGTTTCTGTTTTTTCTTCACTTCGTTGTTCGTCTGTCTGTGTTTGCCTGTCTGTCAGTCTGTCAAGACCCTTTTTCTCAGGAACGCGTGGAGGCATCAAGTTGAAATCTATATCAAATACGTAGGGCTATGGTCCCTTAGAGTTCTAAAAAAATCAAGCTTTTAAAAGCTTGATTTTTTTGTCAACGGATTAAAAAAATACGGCCATTTACGCGACATATTTTGATAATCGCAAGTAAATCAAAACCTTCTTTCTCTACTCCGTGATCAAAACCTATAGGGTACTTGCCGTTGACCTAGAGTCATGAAATTTGGCATGAAGCAAGGTTTCACAGCACAAGTAAAGTGGGTTGCAGCTGAAAATCAGCGTCAGGTGGTACACCTTGTGTTGTCATATGCTGAGCTTAGGCCCTTTTGGCATTACATTCTTTGTTTTATGTTTTTATAATTTTAAGGTGTAAGTATTTATTTTTTGCTGTAGTAATGCCAATTAAACGCATTTTCCTTTCTTTTCTTTATAAAGAAAAAAGTCCTAAAATTGTTAATTTGTAATGTTATCATCACATAACTAAATTTTTTTTTCGGAACAATATTAAATTTGTTTTTGGGATAAATTCTTTTCAACTACGGAACCCTTCATTGTGCGTGGTCCGACAGTAGGTAACCGTGAAAGCTTAGATGAAGTGAGCCTGAAGCGAGTTGTGAATCCACCTGACAGCACTTCAGCTAAGTTTTCACAGTGAGATTTTTACAAAATAGACCGGCTATTATTTTATACGGTTACTAAAAAAAAAACAAATATGTATGCGTTGACTTGAGAACCACCACCTCTTTTTCGTCGGTTAAAAAAAGTCTTCTTCTTTTCAAGTCGATGGTAAATTTTTAAATGAGTTGGGCCCAGTTGGTGGCCACACCAATCGCTGCATCAGGGAAGTTATTTAAGTCCTCAGAATTGCAGGTATGTGGACATGCCAACCTATGGGACATGGTTTGGTCAGGAGCAACGCATTCGCATTGAGTGTCGGTTGGGCCCATTATCACCTATTCTGCAAGATACTGCTTGCGGCAGCCTTCTTGGGTTCGCAGTCAATTGATTGCTTTCCATATAGGCCACTGCAGGTCACGTCTGGGTGGCAGGTGCTCCTAGGGTGGTGGTGAGTGTTTCGGATAAGGCGGGAGGAAACGCCCGGGTGTCACCATTGTGTGGATCACCCGGAGGACACGGTGGACCATACAGTGGAGGTCTGCCCGGCTTGGGCGGAGCACCGCCGTGTTCTCACGGAGGCGATCGGCGGCGGCGATCTCTCGCGTCCAAACCTGGTCCAGGCCATGGTGCGGAGCGAGAGTGTATGGGAAGCCGTCACCTCCTTCTGCGAAGCAGTAATGCTCGCGAAGGAGGAAGCGGAACGCGTGAGGGAGAGGCAACAGCCGCGCCCTCGCGCCCCTAGCCGCCGTAGGAGACGCCCTGGGCGGCGGGAATCGATTGCCGATTCCCGGCCACCGTAGACGCGGGCTTGCGGACGACGAGTAATGGGCAGCTCGCCGTCTGGTAAGGAACAGGCCCGGGTCGACGGCGCGTTGTGCTCCACGCGCGCCTCAAAGAGATGTCAGCAGTGACGGGGTCAATTGGGCCGATGCCACCGGGGTCGCGGGTAGTTCGAAAGAGATACCGTGGCCCTGGCACGGGCAGTTGAAGGAGCATGGGTGGGTTTTAGTCAGTAAAAGTCTGACACACCCTCCCGCTCTGCCCAGAGCGGGAGAAGTCATTTGATGATTTCCCATCCACAAAAAAAAAAAAAAAAAAAGGGTGGTGGTGAGTGCTGTTTTCCTCACTTGTTCTTCTCACCGGCGGTTAACAAGACTACGATCCACGTTATGCCCATCGTAGGTATGCAACCTGTGCTTACTTTTTGCTTAATATCATCCCTTGTAGACGAGGGTGCAACTCCCTCCCTTTACAAAATCACTTTCATTCTGAATGTACACCTTTAATTTTATTTTTTATGTTCTACAGATTCTCTGTGAACCTCTTTGTGAAAGTAATCTCATTATGGTGCAATTTATTTCAGTATTGTTGGATTAAAGGGCCCAAATTAAAAAAAATTGTGTATTTTAAAAGGGCTACATTGATAAAACCTACCTTTGCTTTTACCAAAGATATAAATATGTCTGGATAGACAGTCAAAGCTGTGAACTCGTCGAAAACAATAGTGTCTAACTGTTCGCTGCAATTTGCACGTACACTAAGCACAATGCAAGCAACAACAACTGCAACTGGCGCGAGTGTAAGACCTCGTTTACGGACACGCGAGGCGTCGCGCGGTGCGTTGAGCGGCGCAGCCCGCGCTAAACTCAAACATAGGGCGTTCTACGAGAGCGTTTACAGAGACGCGAGTTTACACGCGTTTGTTTTCATTGTAGCGTCCCATGTGGCGGGTGAAGCAACGGGCGACGCCGCGGCGGACGCGGCGGGTGACGCAGCGGGAGACGCGGCGGGTTTCTTCGGTTTAACTTCTTTATAACATACTTAATGACACCGCGTGCGGCGCTGCGTGCGAAACCGCGAGCGCCACCGTGTGCGCCCACCGCTTGCGCCACCGCTTGTGCTTCCGCGTGCGTGCCATAAACGGAGAAAACGCTTGACGTCCCGCAGCCCGCCCCGCGCACCGCGCCGCCTGATGCCCCGCGTTCCGTAAACGAGGCCAAGACGTCAACTGTCACGCACACCAGCATAACAAGTTGGTCTGTTAGTTTGACGTTTTTTTTGCAGCGCGACACTCTGACATATATATAATCAAAGGCTTTTACCTTAAAATTATAAAAAAATACGTAGAACAGATATGTTTTTTTATGATCACCTTCAAGATAGGTATTAATGGAAAAACGAAACTCGACTGACTTTTAAGGTTATCCCTATGTACCAACATCACAAACCATAGTTGGACCAAGGCATGTGTAGGCAGGCTAAGGAAGCACTTCCAATTATTGACAGCCTCCTCACTAGACAGGCTCTCCGAGTAACTTAACAACAGCTGCGTACAGTTACAGCAACTATAGCTAGCCACGGTTAATTTAATAAACGCCTCTTTGTCTTATGAGTCTCAGACAGTCCACTTTGCAGGGCCTGATAAAGCAAGACGAGAGAGCAGCTCATGTGCTCTTAAACTGCCCGGTGGTTGCCACATACAGGACAAAGTACTTCGGCAACCCAGCTACCCTCCGTGAGATTGCCAGTATCACCAAGGCGTTGCTGCCGGCCTTCCTTGAGGAGCTGAGGTGGATCGAGTGATCGATTTTCCCACCCGTAAGCAAAATACGCGCGTGAGTATCCACGTTTCGGCTCCGTAAGTCATAACCGACAAGGCGCCCTGATTGAAGACCTTCGTCTTTAGGCTCTGTGGAATTCGCAACGAGAAGACTCGACGAAGGTTCCCGAACGCAGCCCAGCCCAGCGAAATTCTTCTGTTAGCGTCCCTCTCAAAGTAGTTCTTAATAAACTGCAGAGTTTGCCCAAGGTAAACGTATCCTCGAACCACCTCGTCTTACTAATATCCAAAAACCCCAACTATAACTTATTTTGAATAATCCAATAGCAACTAACTTAAATCTAAGTGACCATCAATCATAAAACACTAACTTACTTGTTTAACTTAGTTTGACTTTTATGGGCTTTTGAAGTCTGACTATCTTCTAACCCCTTACCTATTCATAAAAAAAACAAAAACACTCTTGCTTATTTTAGTTATACAAATGTTTTGTCTTCTTTCTTCAAACTCAAATCATAATTCGATATAAATTGACAAAACACTTCTATAACTAAAATCGGTTTATAGAGCGTTTTAGTTTTTTATTTATGAATAAGGGGGTAAGTTTATAAAACTAAAATAAAAGAAAAAGGTTTTCTTTACAAATGCAGATCAGTTTTCCATCACAAACTTTAAAGAAAATCAAATAAAATCGTTTCATGTTAGCAGAATTTTAAGTAAAATTAAATAACTTAGGAATGAAAATAAATGTAATAAAAAAGAACAATAAAATATTAAATAATAATACGAGAATAATAATTATTTATTCAAGACAAACCTATTACATTTTTATTGTGCCTTTAATAGAAATAAGTTACTGGCAAGATACAAAACTTGTGCAAGTGGGTTTAAACTAGGAGGATTCCTGTGCTATAAGCACCAGTTACTCCCGTCACCACCGTGTTCGAGCTGCATTACAAGTGTGGTGCGGTGCAAAACAAGTATTATACTTTAAAAATAAGTAGTTAAGTACATATTACAATATGATGAAATGAAATTAATTAAATTAATTACTAACATGCGTGAGAGTGCATCTGTATGAACGTATGTGCGTATGTGTGTGTGTGTATGATTGTGGTATGTAGTGTGGTGTGTTTGTGTGTGTATGTATATGTGTTTGCGAGTTGTGAATGGACTATGAATCTAATAGGTCTTTACCTATGAAATTGCCGTTTTGTATGAAAAAATTTAAACGAATTTTTTTCATGCATTTTTTATTTGTATTAATCGAAGTAATCATCCATGCAATCAATGCATCTTTGCCAACGCAGTGGCAGTTTATTGATGCCCTTCTTAAAGAAATCAGCTGGACAGGAGGCAACAAATTCTTCAAAGGCATTTTGTACTGCCTCTCGGGTATTAAATTTTTTTCCCGCCAAGAAGTTATCCAAATTCTGGAAAAAGTAGTAGTCTGTAGGCGCAAGGTCTGGTGAGTAGGGCGGATGACGGAGAGCTTCCAACCCCAGTTCTTGCAACTTGGAGACCGTCTGCTGTGCAGTATGAGGTCGCGCGTTGTCGTGCAGGAGCAGTGGAGACGAGCGATTGACCAACGCTGGTTGGAGATGTGCCAGCTTCTCCATCATTGTGTTCAGTTCTTCACAGTACACATCTGAAGTAATGCTCACCCCGTTTGGTAAGAAGCTGTGATGAATCACACCGGCGCTAGACCACCAAACAGTGACCATCACTTTTCTAGGGGTAAGTTTTCGTTTAGGGCATTGTTTAGGTGCTGAACCAGGATCCAACCAACTTGCTGAGCGCTTGCGGTTATCAAACAGAATCCATTTTTCATCGCAGGTAACAATGCGGTTCAAAATTCCTTCATTTGTGTGTCTGTTGAGCAGTGCAAGGCACGTCTCGACGCGTACTTCGCGCTGGCGATCATTGAGTTCGTGGGGCACCCATTTGTCAAGCTTTTTTACCTTGCCAATTTGACGCAAATGGACCAATATTGTTTTGACGCTAACGTCGAAAGCTGCTGCTAATTCAGCCGTAGATTGTGTATCATCAGCTTCCACAATCGCCTTTAATTCGTCATTGTCGACCAAAGTCTTCGGACGACCGCGAGGTTCATTTTTCAGGTCGAAATTTCCAGAACGGAAGCGAGCAAACCAATAACAAGTGGTGCGTTGGTTTGTAGTGTTAGCTCCGTAAACGTCGTTGATGTTGCGTGCCGCTTGTGCCGCGTTGCTGCCACGACGGTACTCATATTCCATAATTACTCGAATTTTTAACGTATTCATGATGACGAAAAAGATTGAAATGCGATGAAAATGTAACACTAATCAATAAACAAATGACTACTTTTGGAAAAAAAAATCCATGTTTTTAAAATAAAATTAATTTGAAATTAGAATTCTTAGCCAAACAAAAATTATTTTGATTTGAAATGGCCAGTACTGCAGAACGGCAATTTCATAGGTAAAGACCTTTTAACCTCCTTTAATGTTGTATCTTCAACTCAGTTTAAGGGTGGTTGCACATCTAATGGAAGATGGGTCGTGTATCGTCGGTCGCGTGACACCAGAACTGACAAGTAGATTATAAAACATTCAACCTGATACACTCAACCGATTATGCGTTAGTGAGTCGAGGAACTAACGAAGTTATTTTCGACGTATCTTCCGTCAGATTTGCAACCTTGCACCCTAAGTGTCATACACTTAGGGAGCAGTGGTGGTCCAGTGGTAACGGGCAGGCGCATTATTTTGTGTAATTTATTTCATCACCACTGCTCTCAAAACGGCGAAGGAAAACATCGTGAGGAAACCGGCATGTCCTAGAACCAAAAATTCGAAGATATGTGACATCTACCAACCGCGCTGGGCCCGCGTTGTGTATTACTGCAGCCCGCACCCTCTCACAGAAAGCAGGCCTGTGTCCCAGCAGTGGGAACGTTATAGGCTGGTTATGCTATACCTACTTTGTAAGAATCGTATTGTATCGGCCATTTTAAACAAAATAATATTTTATTATAATTAAATCTGTAGACCCTGTCCACAACCCTGTCAAAATCAATTTCAAATTCTAACAACACAGACGGGCCATAATTATCTACACAGTGATATAACTCGTATTTATGTACCGATAAAGAAATATACCTTGATATGTATAGTTCTTTCTAAATCCCTCGAAACCATTTCCAAGCAATTTTCTCAGATGGAAATAGAACGTACATACATAAACATACTCGTCCGCTGGTCAGTGATTGATGACGCGTCTCCGACAAGACTGATGCAGTGTGCCGCTGACCTTACGTGGAACATCCTCCATCACGACATTAGCTTATTGCTGGATCTAATAATGTTTTGTGGTAATTTTATGTATGTATATCATCATACTAATATTATAAAGGCGAAAGTATGTGAGTGTGTGTGTGTGTGTGTTTGTATGTTTGTTACTTCTTCACGCTTAAACGGCTGGACCGATTTGGATGAAATTTGGTATGTAGATAGCTTATACCGTGGATTAACACATGGGCTAATTTAATCCCAATCTACGCGGGTGAAACCGCGGGGCGCAGCTAGTAATTTGATAAATGAAGATTAGAAAGGAGTATTTTCATAAATTTTAATTCTTTTTTTGCACGTCGAACTTCGATCAATAATAGCACTAGCATTTTTAATTTATTGCTTTTACCTTTCTCCGAAGATAGAATAAAACAAAAATATAAATAAAAATATTTTAAAAAGAATAAATATAAATATTTTGCAATTGTACTCGTAATTAAACTTTATGCTTGAGTGGTAAGGTTTATAATGAACGGAAGTATTATAAAACTTTTTTCTATATTTCGTAGTAACAAATGTAAATGTTTATGTGTGTGTAAGCGTGGCCACTACAGCGACTTATTTTTGTTCCTGATCCTGTATCTAGTGCGATTATTGATCGAAGACGTCGCATGCGCAATTTAAAAGTTTGAAAAAATATTAAAGAAGAGAAGCACAAATGGTCTTCAAAGTGCGTAGCATTTCTAAAACGTGTTATATGACATATATCTCAAAAGTAAAAATTATAATCTTTTACAAAACGAGGTGCCCTTAAATAAAAATAATTTTATTCTGCTACGAGTGCTGCATTACTTTATGAAAACGAACATTTGTGAAAATGTATGTACTCAGTAAAAGCTTAAGTTACCGGCAAAATTTTCTACCTACACAAACGTTGTTCAAAAAATGTAATTATTTTATCAACACAGCATCTACTCATCTTGTTAGCCCTAATGAAGTTAAAACATTATGATGCGTGCCCAAAATTGTATACTTTGCCTTTTAATTATTTCACGAGGTTACACCCTTTGGCACCTTACAAATAATGAGGCAGCGTAGGTAAAAAGTAAATATTCAACCCTGATTTTGTGTTTACTGTACCCAAATGAGCCAATTCCGGAAGCAACATCAAGTTAAATTGAGTTATATTAATTTTCATCCCTCATCATCTGCCTAGCCTTTTCCCAACTATATTGGGATCGGCTTCCAATCTAACCGGATGCAGCTGAATACTAGTATTTTACATAGAGCAATTGCCTATCTGACCTCCACAACCCAGTTACCTACTGAGTATTACAATACCCCTTGGTAAGACTGGTTGTCAGACTTTCGGGCTTCCGACGACCCGTAACGACCGTCAAAGATCCACGAATGACAGCTGGGAGCAACGGCTTAACCTGCTTTCCGGGACACGGAGAAGTATTGGTATTTAAAGATGGTCACCCATTCACGGACCAACCGTGGCAAGCGTAGCTTAACCTAATCGATCGACCATGCGGCTGTTATTACTTAGAATTGTTAGGCTGAGAATCAGCACCTTTTGAACGTCTAAATTCTATAAGACAGTCCCCTAAAACGCCCATCCATCACCACTTACTAATGGTTTAGCTAGGAAGAAGAAGTTGCGCAACAAACTCCCCACTTCACTTCTCTGCTTTTTTTCTCATGTGAAAATTCTTAAAGTCGTTGTTTTACTTAGGAAGTCAGAGGGTTAAGTCAGACTTCCCCTCAGTGGGTTCCCGCATTGTCGAGGCGGGGGGGCTCAGTAGCCGTGGCTTGGTCACCCACGGTGAAGCAAAGAAGAACCCGAGGAGTGGCCGCTCATCAGTGCTTTTCCAGGTAAGCCGACGACGGCCAGCAAGTAGGTTACGGCACCGCTTAAGCGACATCGCAACTGAGGCGGGCCGCGATGTCGTATGGGAGGCATCGCAGCTGAGGGTTGGAGGCCGCGACGGGAGAGGAGGGCCGTATTTGCGGTGCGCCGCTTTCCCTAACTTCCGCTGCCTTGACGGGGTCACCACCGAACGCGAACGCGGTGGGGCCTCAGGGGAGGAGGAGTGTCGGTATGACGTTGGCCGCTCTCCCTATCCCCTGCGGCCGAAAATTGGCAGGCAGCGGGGCCAAACCGAAAATTGTTCGTTCGTAAACCCCCCGAAAATTGAGAAATCAGAATTTCAATCCAGAGATCGTTGTCAGGCGTTTTATTTCTGATAATCATTCACGTTGATTGTCTTTTAATTCAATTAGTATATATGTATGTAAAATTATATATATTTAATAATACCTATAACGGCTATTTGTTTATTTTAAAATTAAGTTGTTCCTAATGTCTAGATTAATCCAGAGCTCGACCCACAGAAAAGAATCTGTTCTGTGGCTCAACCCTCCTCGGGTACTCCGTCCTCTAATATAGAGAATTGTACTCTATTTCGCGTAGGCCTACTTTACTCTATTTTTACTCTATTTTTATTGTCTCTGATTTTGAATTAAATTAATTCCTGCAACTTCAGTATTTTCCGAGTCTAACCTATCCCGGGCGGGCTAGGTATATATTATGTTCAACAAAAAATGCTGTATTATAAATTTTTCAAAAATATTATATGAAGCAATGGATAAGCCCAAAGGATTGGTTTACTTTTTTTTTCGTCAAAATCATTCAGATTTTAATTGAAGATGTGCAGTTTTTCCGGCCGTACTTTTAAGTGTCATCACTTCTACAGGCTATTTTAAAGCACCCCCATTAGCCCACGAAAAACATCTAGGAGGCTGATCAACAGTTGAGAGGACAAATCAAACTCGAAAATATAATTTACTTAAACATAGATTTATTTAGCAACGAGTTGGTCGTTAATTTAAGCTTACACTAACTTGGGTAGAACAGCGTATCAAAGTTAATCTTTATCATGTTAAGTTTCGACCTTTGACCACTGCAGGAGTAGTTTTATATAAAGCGACTTTTTCTGCCTCGTTGGTCTAGTGGTTGCAAGCGCTACTGCTGAGCATGAGGTCCTGGGTTCGATTCCCAGGTTAGGCAAATTATTATTAGGTTTTTCCATCTGGAGTCTGGATTTGTGCCCGGTTAATGACTTAAACATAACTGGCGAAATGTGGGTGTACTATAGGTACAGCTCTGCTCAACCCCTCGTAGAAACAAGGCATGATGTTACGTATGCGACTTTTGTAACTTTTGTTTTTACGTGACCATGGCGAAGCTGAAAGGGTTATGAATGACATGAGCGCTTTTGAGTGGGTTTTATTATTTTTCGTGGAGTCATTGTTTTTTTTTTGAGTTTCATGGAGGTAAAATTAATATCATGTCAGGTACCTTCAATTTGAAGAAAAAAAGTTATGACTTAAATGAAAGCTCCTAAATTGATGTTTGAGTTCAGCTTTATCGACTATTTTAGTAGTTTAGATATTCGTGAACTATGGCACGGGCAACTGAAGGAACACGGGTGGGTTTTAGTCAGTAAAAGTCTGACATGCCCTCCCGCTCTGCCCGGAGCGGGAGAAGTCATTTGATGATTTCCCATCCACAAAAAAAAAAAAAAAAAAAAAGGGTTCCGTTCCACCAAAAGTAATAGGTAGGTAGTTTTCCTTCTTTTTATTATTTTTTTTTTCTTTTTAACACGTATTCTGTGAACATTTTCAGCTATAACAGACGGGGTAGGCTTGGCGATATTTTTAATTTAATTTAATTTAATTTTTTTTTTTTATTATTTTCGGTTCCCTATAAAATGGTTGAGCTGGATGGTGCTGATCCACGCGTCATGTTCGTGAACGGGCGCCGTCAGTTGAGACTGGTCATCTCTTATCTGCCAGAGCTTATTTTTAATTTTATATTTTGACTTGTTTTTAAGTATTTTTTACTTTTTTTTACATTGTTCTCACATGTAGAAGCAACAAAAATAATGTACCCAGGATGTTGTACCTTATCCTGATTTAAAGGAGTGTCCGTGGAGTTTCTTGCCCGTTCTTCTCCATAGAGATCTACGTTTTGGGATGGGCTTCAACTTTCTAACTAACTGACCGACTCTTTGACAATTCAAAAGTGCCTGTAATTAGTTTAATTGAAATAAATGCTTTGAGTTTGAGTTTAAACTTTAGAGTTAATAACCTCTAAATCGACCTTATCATCGTATCGCACTCGTAACGTCCCACTAGAACTGCCTCCGACAGTAATTTAAAATGCATAAATCTCCTTGGCTCAGTCGGTCCGCTAACTGGATTCCCCCGAGTTTCAACTTTCCGTTTTATGAATAGGTAATCGTTTGCGATGCGATATCTAGTGGACAGGGATGTTATTTATCTACGTCCAGAATATGATACGAGTAGCTGTTAGGGTATGCGCGCACTAGTTACGTATGATGAGGTATGTATGACATTATGTTGTACGTGTGTTTGTTTTCTCATAAAAATGCTAACACAAAACACATAAAGTAGTCACTTCATAACAATGTTTCAGATAGGTATAGTCACGAGCGTAAATACCTTATATTTACGAAACATACAGAAGCATATTTCTCGAAAATAACTTTGAGAAAAGACCTATTTCATAGTACTTATAAATAACTAGCTGTACCCCACGGTTTCAGCCGCGTAAACCGGGATGAAAAGTAGCCTATGTGTTAATCCAGGGTTAAGCTATCTACATACCAAATTTCATTAAAATCAGTCCAGCCGTTTGGCGTGAAGAAGTAACAAACATATACACACACACACACTCCCTCACACACAATCACAAACTTTCGCCTTTATAATGTTAGTGTGAATAGTGTGATAAATAAATAAAAATGTTTTGTTGATAAAAAAGGTATTTTCAATTGTACCTCCTGAGATAGGTGGTAGCTGCTGTGTTACAGGAATCAGTGTCTTCACCCGATTTTGGAAAATTAACAATTTATGTAATACAATTAAAATATCGTAAAACTACATGAATTTAGTGCATGCATGCTCTTGAGCGATGTGTGTTTGTTGTGTTTCGTGCGTATGTGTGAGTGTGTTGTAGTTTGTGTGGGTGTGTGTGTGTGTGTGTGTGGTTTATAATAGGATAGTAGTATGGTTTCGAGAATACTACGTTCGTAACACCATAAAATACATATCAATGTGTTCTTTAGGGGAAAGTCGCTTTTAAATCTTGAGTAGAGTAAAGTATTAATACATAGACTGATTATCACAGATTTTCGTTTAATATACTTAGTTCATTATAAAAGGTGATACGTACCTACAGTCCGGCCGTCGCGAAAATGCGTTTCTGACACCTGTCAGTTGGACAATTTTTATTAGTAATAAGGATCAAATTCCCTAAACACATATTCGTTAGTGTCAAGAACGCATTCTCTCGACCGCGGCCGGACTGTAGCACGGACGTAAAAATATCGCGGCGGGATTTTATCGCGCACTGGATTTTCAACTCTCGTTGTTGAGCCGAGTGTTGAGAATCCAACTTAACAAGAACAGAGTTCATTCTAATGCGTCTAAAAACACACTGTTGGATTTGCAACTCCCGGCGCTAAGCAGAGCGTTGAAAATCCAGTGCGCGAAATAAAATCGCCGCGATATTTTCACGTCCGTGCGAACGTCGACTAATACTTTTATTATCTTTGTGTGCGCAGATGACCATAAATGGAGTAATATAAGTTGAACTTTGTGCCGTCTCTGTTGAAAATAATGCGAGCACTGCTCTTAAATGCGAAACACGATTACAATTTCAGCGAAATTAGAAAAACGTGTGTAGGTATCTAAGTACTCAGAAGAAGAGGTTCTCTCTTAAAATCTTAATCAACTTCTTCAAATAAAACTGAGACGTAAACAGAGCCCTCCCTACCTTCATTTTAAAGGCAAAACACTACAAAATGGCTGCAAACAAATCTAAAAAAATCACTTAAAAACAAATGGACTGACACCTATCTGCTCCATTCGTCACGCCGTGTCAACAGTCGTGTGTAACACCCCTATTTTACATTTAATTGCATTTCTTTGTCGATCTCCCTGTTAATCTGGATGCACCCTTATCCTTTGCAAACTCCAGTTTACGATGACCTCCCCACCCCTCTGTGTTTGTATACTTTACGTACATATGCGGGGTAACTGGTTCATAGTCGAGGGGTCTTAATAAGTTGGTAGTGTCTAGACGATGTTTGATATCGAAAAGTACGAGTATGTGTTAGGCAATGTTTGCGGACGCACTTACTTAAGTCGATTGCGTGTGCTTAATTTTTTGTGGACTAGTGTTGATATTGAATCTGGTGATGCTGGGAGTAGGTACTTCATGGATTTTTTCGTAGTCTTATTGATTTTTAGGGTTCCGTACCTCCAAAGGAAAAACGGAACAGGGGTCTGTCCGTCTGTCACAGCCAATTTCCTCCGAATCTATGAAGCGATTAAGTTGAAATTTGGAACATAAGTATATGAATTTCTGTGACCCAAACACGGACGTGTAACGTCTATAAATGAATTTTGAATATGGGGATCAATTTTAGGGGGCAAATTATAAAAAAAAATATCGAAAACTGTACCGTGTGATATATCAAATGAAAAGAATTACTATGAGGGTTTCAAAAAGAGTTTTTTTTTTTATAATTTTAAAATAAATTGTTTTAAAGTTTTTTAAGAAAATAGACGAAAATTAACCATTCCCGCACCCCTATCTCCAAAACTACTGAGCCTAAAATTTTGAAAAAAACTACAAAATTCATTCTATACGATCTATCTATAGATTACAGGAAAACCTATAGGAAGTCTATGGTCTTAAAATAGCATGGTAAGTCGCTCAATATTGTGCATACAACATTTGCAGTTGGAATGTATGGGAAAATATGTTTTTCAACTAAAATGTTAAGTTTGTTCGTGGTATAAATTTATCACAACTACGGAACCCTGTCAGGTGCCTGGCCGATTTTTTTTTTTGTTAATTATCTGAAAAAGCTTTGCAGTAGCTTCAAATTAAAAGAAACCATAATAATACATCATCATATCATATTCCATATGATATGTGTTGAATGCGTGGCACAGCATCACACGACAAAGAAATGTAAAATTACTAGGTATCGATGGCAGGCTTTAACTATAGTCAGACAATTATTGTCGTAGCAGAAAAACACTGCTTACTGGCTGTTCCAACTTGCCGTATTGTTGCTCGCTCCGAGTCACCTATTCCTCGGACATTAGCCGCTGTTAACGCTCTCCTGAACTCAAACACAGATCTTGATGTGTTTGTGACTGAATGGAAGATGTTTCTGTCAGAATATTTGGATTTTTGTGAGAAGAATGCATGACTGTGTTAAATGAAATATATATTATGTTTAAATAGTGTAATTGATTTCGGCCGTTCTATTTAAAATAAATAAATAAATAATAAATAGTAGTGGGTGGCGTTCTGTAGTTTCTGCCTTGGGAAGAAGGCGTGAGTTTATGTAGGTACTAGATGCGCCCCGCGGTTTCACCCGCGTAGACCGGGATGAAAAGTAGCCTTTGTGTTAGCCCAGGGTATAAGCTATCTACATACCAAATTTCATTCAAATCGCTCCAGCCGTTTAAGCATGAAGAAGTAACAAACATAAAAACACACACACACTCACAAACTTTCGCCTTCTTAACAATAATATTAGTATGATTATTAATAGTCACAGTGCTTCTCACTAATGAACACTAACATAATTTTAGTTCTATTAATATTTATGTGTAATTTAATCCATCCAAAAACAATCAATAAAACTTTTTTACAAAAAAATACAACCGACTTCCAAAAACAACACTACAAAGTGAAAAATAACTTTAATTTCGTAAGTCGGTGGCAAAAAACGAAAATACATTTCTAGACACCGACTTCCGAAATCAAAGTTATTTTTCACTTTGTAGTGTTGTTTTTGAAAGTCGGTTGTATTTTTTTGTAAAAAAGTTTTTATTTTTCACTTTTTAGTTGTGGTACCTACCCCACACAAATTCTAATACCACTACCTGCAAAACTAGAACATCATCCATATAAAAGTGGGGAAAAAATACGTATTATTGAAGCTAACTCAAAAACTACCAAAGCAAAGTTAATCAATTTTATATGGGACCAACTGTGATGTATAAATCCAAATCGGTGCGACGTTTCCGACGAAAAAAAGGTTCTGACGAATTGAGCACCTCCTCCTTTTTGAAGTCGGTTAAAAATAAAAAAAAATCAGTTTCCAATAATACCTAAAGTCCTGTAAACCGTTTGTAATTATTTTAATGAAACAAACCGAGTCAATCGGTTTTTTATTATTAATTTAATTTCGCCCGAAGCTAGAGCTTGTTAACGATGCCACTCAATCGAATCCGCTTGTTATTTTTATAAAGTTTCAATCGAATCATTCATGGAGGACTAGGTACATTGATTGATTCGTTCATTATATTTTACCTTTTCTCTTTAGTAGTTTTTAAAGTTATTTTTAAACAACAAGGTTTTTCGGGCAACAGATAACCAATTATTTTTTCGGGGAATGTGTCTATTATTAATTCATTCATCTTTACCCATAATTTGTTAGTATTACAAACTATGTGAGTACTACAATTATTAATAACTAGCTGTGCCCCGCGGTTTCACCCGCGTAGAGCGGGATAAAAAGCCTACGTGTTAATACAAGGCATACGCTATGTACATACCAAATTTCATCCAAATCAGTCTACCCGTTTGAGCGTGAAGAAATAATAAATATACAAACACACATACTCACAAACTTTCGCCTTTATAAATTTCGCGTGTGACCAGGTGCGCCCCGCAGTTTCACCCGCGTAAACCGAGATAAAAAGCAGCCTATGTGTTAATCCATGGTATAAGCTATCTACATACCAAATTTTATCCAAATCGGTCCAGCCGTTTGAGCGTGAAGAAGTAACAAACATACATACACACACCCTCACTCACAAATTTTTGCCTTTATAATATTAGTGTGATAGTGTGAGACATCACAACTTACGGAATACTCGTACTATATCTATTATGCCATCTTCTGGCGACACCTGGCAACAATACCTGCACTCAGGCGGCCTTCACTTCAGTCTTAATTTATTTATTTATTATTTATTTATTTATTAAAGTCATACATACAGCTATCATTACAGTAACCCAATGCGATAGTGTTGGAAAAAAATAATAACGATAATTACAAATACATTTCAATTCAAAAATTATACAATAAATTCAATTCAAATTAACGTCAATAAAAAAACAAAACAATACAATACATTTATCAATTTTATACATTCAACTCATTACCATAACATAAAACGTGTAATGTAACTTTTGCGAACTCGCTCAGTGAACAAGAGAGTACATCTATTTTATGAGCAACCAGGTTCAGTGTGCGCAATGTCCGCGAAAGCGGGGCCTTGGCCATTAGATTGGTGCGACCGCGTGGCAGTGCGAACAAATCGGGCTGTCTACGACGCTGTACGTACCCATTGGGCACGTACAAACCTATCTCCTGTAACACCCCCGGATTGTTAGTGTTACCTCGGAACACTCCAAGGACATACGATGCCAACGCTAGATCCCTTCTCGTCTCCAACTTGTTGTATCCCACCATGCCTAAAACAAACAAGGTAGGATACATCAAGGGATACAGGGGGTATACCCCATACAGCAACAAATTGCTCAGGAGACTTCAGACGCTGTCTTCCATCCGACTCCGACGCAGTAGTGGCGCGTATTATTGACATACAACTTCAGGTAGAAAGGGGATTCAACACAACACCGCGCGTATAGCGTGTCTCACTGCTGGGCAAAGGTCTTTTTAACCGACTTCAAAAAAGTAGGTTCTGTATTCGACCCGTATGTATGTATGCATGTATGTTTGTTTGTCCGCGATTTTCTTAAAAACAAATGTACCCATTTGTAATGTGATAGTATATAATACATTATGTAATTATTCTTATTATTTTTTTCTAAAGTTAAACATAACCTAAAAATAACAAAATGATATCCTAACATAACTAAAACTATTAAAAAACTAAAATATGGCATTAAAAATTCCTCCGCATCGTTGTCGACTGGTAAAGTACCCAAGAGCCTGGCGGCATTGCCACGTTGTATGGCAATGCTAAGCCTCTGGCCAAGGTAAAAGCCAGCTCTTGGGTCACGGGAAGAAGAAAGAAGTCATTATTCTTATGTACGAAGTTATATGCATAAATGCACTGTATCTCCGGCATTTCTAAGCGTATTTTGATGATTCTTCTTTTCGTTCGACTTGGGCTTACCTACTTATGTAATTGTATATTCAACTAAAAATGGAAAAATAAATTTACTTTAAAAAAAGTATAAACCGACTTCAAAACCAAAAACGAATAAAATAACTTTCATAAAACACTTAACAGCTTCTGAAGTCGGCGTCAAGCTAAAGTGCATTGAAGAATGGAAGACATCGACTTTAGAAGCTGTTAAGTGTTTTATGAAAGTTATTTTATTCGTTTTTGGTTTTGAAGTCGGTTTATACTTTTTTTAAAGTAAATTAATTTTTTCCTTTCAAGCCTCTCTATTTTGTGCTATCTCTGGCCACGTTGGCCCCATGACTGAAATTTCCGTATTACATAGATAAGGCCCTAGTTATACCAGGCGCCCGAGGTTTGGGCGCTCAATAAAATTGTCTGAATTTCTTAGTAATAAATTACATCAAGCGTTGCCATCCAAGGGCGCCCTTAAAATTCCTTTTAACTATTTTTCCTTGTCACTTTCTCTGCATCAGTAATTATTAAAATAAACGATTATATTGAGCATGGTGAGGGTTCAAAAGTTACGGTACAATTTTCGTTTGACGAATCTTCAATGTTGTTGAGCATCCAACGCGTCGAGGATGTACACACGGCTACACATCAAGCTATACATTTCCAGTTTACACTGATCTCTCATTGTAAAGATACAATGCGAGATCAGCTTATACTGGAAATGTATAGTTTGATCTGTAGCCGAGCGTACGCTCGGTGCGCGCCCAAAACGCAGCGTACTGAGCTCGCGCCTCGGGCGCCTGTTCTAGGGCCTTGTGCTCGTAACCAACAGTAGGTGACACTTCAAGTAATCCTAAATAAAAGTGTACTGTTAGATTTTCAACGCTAGGCTTTACAGCGCCGAAAGTTGAAAATCCAACAGTGCTATATTATTTAGGTGCCACTTAAGGCTGGTGAAAACGGGCATTAGTGTTGGTGTACAGACACGCTTACAATGACGATGCCTTCCATTTCGACAGTTCAACAACATTCATTGTTGTTGTTACGTTGTTGAGCAGACGAATTTTTCAATCAAACAGTGGATTAGCAATTTCTTTCAAAAATCCTTCGGATTGTGATTAAAAGTGTGTTAGGTACTGAATTAGGGTGCTGGTCTGGTCGTACATATCCGACGCATAACTATATAAACAATCATCAAACTTTAATAATTTTTTGTCTCTGACCCTCAAAAAGTCACTAAAAAATCATCAAAAACCTACGCCTTCAATCTATCTAACCCGTCGCCCGTTTCCCCGACACAATCATTCACGGATGACGTCACAACCCTATCGCGCCTGCACACGCACTGCATTCACTGAGTTTAATTGTATTTAATCGTTGTGCTGTTTTTATTGCCGAGAATATGAGAGGGTTATGATTTATTTTGGCAGGTTGCATATGGATGGAGCAGGTTTAGATACTAGGAGGCATAACATTGTTACGTGATTGTTTGGATACTTGCCCGTTAGGCACTTATAAACGTTACTTAAAGTTATGATACCACCCATTTTTAGGGTTCCGTATCAAAAAGGAACCCTTATGGTGCGACTCAGTCTATCTCTCTGTCCGTCTGTAACAGCTGGATATCTAAAGAACTATTAATGCTATCAACTTGAAATTTGGAACAGTTGTAGATGTCGTTTGCTCAACTATTTCGCAAATAAGAAAGAAATAAAAGTTTTTTTTTTTTTCAACAGGTACTGAAATTTCGAAGTGGAAGAAGAAAGAAATAAAAATATATGTTTTTTTTTTTTGTAACAGGGACTGAAAGGGGGTTTTGAAAATTTGAAGTGGGTGACTAGGGCATGTGAGGTATAATATGAAAGTGCGCTGTGCGCACATTCTCAAACATTTTTTTTTCTTTTTTAGGCCGCATAGTTTTTGACTTTTGATGAAAAATGTAAAAAAAAACCATACCTTATCTCTGAAGTTTGCATAGAGAAAAATCTGAAATTATTCTATGTGATAGAAGTTTATGTAAAGATTACAGGCAAAATAAAACAATGTCTCTAAATAGCACACTTTTTCATAAATCGGAACGGAACCCACAATGCGCGAATCTGACTCGCTCTTGACCGGTTTTTTTATGTATAAGCGAGCAACGTTTATAAGAAAGGTCCTTTGTACACATACGTTTTTCTTGCCGTAAAAAACTAGGGGTTATTCGCCGTGTGTAGGCACGGTCGTCAGTGTTGGATGGATCACTATGGAAGCTTGTTGACAGACACGTTTTTTCTACGGCGTGGTTTATACACCGTACCATAAAGAAACCGTGCCCTGTACAAACGGCCTAAGGGGGTTAGAATGCGGTTACCTACGTTACTTGAACTTACTTCTGTTGCCTTTGATTCTCTCGTGGGAAGGAAGCAATATCTGTCTGTAATAGCAGAATCACTTATTAAAGTTTACTCATTATTTTATCGTTACCGATCAAATTGAACGTTTTATCCCATCATTATAACAAACTAGCTTTTGCCAGCGACTTCGCCCGCGTGGATGTCGGAAAATATCCCACGGGAACGTACTACTGGGAATTCCTTCCTTATTCATTAAAAATTTCAGCTTTTTTCAGTTTTAGAGTTTGGGCTGGGCGTTGATGAGTCAGCCAGTCAGTCAGTCAGGCAGGACTTTTCTTTTTATTTATATAGATGAAGGAAAGTGTCGGTATACCGTTATTTCTACGAAAATATCATCAATGAGATTAAAACATAACACCATGATTTTTTTTAAATTCTTAGTTCAATTTTTATAGAATTCCAGACCTGAATATTGCCCATAACACTGTTTATTTGAATAGCAGCCAACGTGTGGGGACGTCGTCCAAAACTTAACTCAAAAACGCTTCCACAGTTTGTCAATATTTCAACCCTCCCAACACTATCGTTCAAGCTAAACCAACATGACCTAACTCCCTTTCCAATTTACGTGTAAACGCGGTTATTCGGTTATTTGGTTCATTCGCCGACACCTAGCCATTCGTCAATGAAGGTAATCATCGGACGTCGACCTCAGGGGGACTAACTGATCAATATTTTCGGTCTTTCCGTTCGGTTTGACAGTTCTTGGTAGGTCATTTGTGTGACAGGTGAAATGGAAGACAATTATTTTTCAGAATTCGTAACCTTAAAATGAAATTATAATTATTTTAGAACTTGCGTAACTTTTAATAACCTTGATTGACATTAGTTGGTTTTACAGATTAATTCGTTATTATTTTTTTAGTTTTTTTTTATATCTGCTTGAGTTTTTCGATGTTTTTGTTGGTGGCGTGTGCTAGCTGACATAATGGCAAATAATTTATTTTAATTTAATATTTTGTGTTGCGTAATGTAAACTATTTTGCATACTATTGTATAGGATCAAGTTTTTTTAACTGAACAGACAGCTGTGCTGCTGGGGGTTTGTTGCGCCACCTCTTCTTCCCAGCTAAAGCACTAGGAAGTGGCAAAGGGCGGGTGTTTTGTGGGACTTTCTTATGTAATTTTGACGTTCGCAAAGTGTTGATTCTAAGCTTAGTTTGAATATATGACTTTTGATTATGATTTATTTTTTGCTTGTCAAGTTTTGACTTTACTTGTCGAAAATAAATCGGAAACATGTTTCCAATATTTTTAATCGTAGTAAATTCGAACGTAATTGAAATTAAAATGACTCATTAGGCACATGCTCACCTAATATTCATTTAGTTTAAGTATGACTTTATTCTATCTGTACATAATAATTGTGTTTGCCGCTAATATTTAAACCAAATTGCTGTAGGATAAAAACGTAGGTAACGGAATTTCGAACGATTTTTAAATATAAAAATACAATAATTATACAATAATAAATATAAAATACAATTACTACAACTACCTAGTTTTAGTAATTGTATTTTCAATTTAAAAATCGTTCGAAATTCCGTTATCTACGTTTTTTTCGCACATTCGTGCTAGGGCCCCTGGTCAACAATTTATTAATTGAGAAATGCCATAAAAACATAGTATAATAGGGATAATGCCTGGGTAATAAAAAGAGTTGTAATTAGTCCGTCAGTCAGATAATAAAAAAATATTAGACACGTATTTTTTGCTATATCTTATTAATAAAAAATGACGTATAAAATCTAGCAAGAAGTGACGTCACGCCACATTTTAACTCAACTGTTTTGATTACGTAAAAAAAGAAAAAATACGCGTCCAATATTCCTTAATAATCTACAAGACGAACAAAACATTTTTAGTCATCATCTCTATATTCGTGAAACAAAAGTTACTTCATTAAAGCTTTTTATTTTTTATTTATTTTTTTTATACTCCACACAAATTGTTCCTAAATAATAACGCATTCATTAACAGAACACAAACTATTAATCCTAATTACATTTTTATCGAAAGTGTTTAAAAGCTATTAAGTAATTAAATCATTATCTATGATTGCTTTCATTAAAGCCGAGTCATCTATTACAGTGACCCATTTTAATGCCTAAATAATGCAGGTCATATGGGTATTATTATCATGGGCTTTTGAATACCTTTTGTTTTGTAGTCACAATTACCATAGGGTAAGAAATTGATGCAGACCTCGATAGCACTTGAAAAATTAAGTGGTCACTTTTTACGATGTATACCTATACGTATATGAAAGAAGAAGAAAATATTTTATTTGGGACACGTACAGGAAATACAAACAGTAAAAAAAAGAAACAATAAAAACTAATAAAATATTTTTTAACATTATTTTTTTTGTCAGTTCGAAAAAAATAATGTTTTTTGACCTCGCATAGGCTATGCGAGGCCAAAAAGGCTCCTATCTCAGCATAATGCTGCGATATTTAAAAAAGAAATACCGCATCGCTGGAAATTGTGTAGGTACCTAATTTGAAGACTAGGTATTGAAGAATCTCTATGAGTAATAATAACCGCTTAGGTAGGTACGTTACCTACCTAGGTTTGACCCCCCTTCACTAACTAAGCTCAGTCTGTATGCTATTCTTATACCAAAGCTTTTTTATAGCAAATTTGTTTTTAGGGTTCCGTACCTCAAAAGGAAAAAACGGAACCCTTATAGGATCACTTCGTTGTCCGTTTGTCTGTCTGTCCGTCTGTCCATGTGTCTGTCAGTCTGTCACGACTCTTTCTCTCAGGAACGTGTAGAGGTATCAAGTTGGATTTATGCGTCATTTTTGGTAATCGCAAGTAAATCAAAGCCTATAGGGTACTTCCCGTTGACCTAGAATCATGAAATTTGGCAAGAAGCAAGGTCTCACGGCACAATTAGAGGAAAAAGTCCGAAAATTGTTAATTTGTAGTTTTATCACAGATTTTTTTTTTAGGATTACAATGTTAAGTTTGTTTTTGGGATAAATTCTTTTTAACTACGGAACCCTTCATTGTGCGTGGTTCGACACGCACTTGGCTGGTTTTTTTTTTCCAACATTTTGTTCATCATGATTTGGTTAAAAACTTAAAATCGTGACAGTAAACATCGACTCTCAAGCAATATACTCGTATATCTATTTACATCCACCCAAAGCTAAGCCCAACCACACATCGTATATCGAAGTCATTAATTATACAGCAATAGACGCAATACATTGGCGTTCGACCACCAACATTGGTCGTAATAAATTATTCAAATGTTACACAAGTCGAACTCGTGTCAATTTTCCTGTAATTTAGTTAATCGCTTGAAAATTGTCAACTTTGTAATAGTGATACTTATAATAGGCTTCTAACTATAGTTAGCAGCTCTTACTTCAGGAAATTTATTTAATAAACTTTGACAGGATTAAAGTAATTAACTAATTTATCAATAGTTAACTTCTCTAGCGGTTTTAAAATTAGTTTATGTAGTTACAGTGATCATCCTTTTCCGTTCAATCAAAGTATTCTTGAACTGTTTTTTTTTTTGCAGACAATATACTAGATCATAATTGTAATTTTTTTGGATTCCATACTAGAAGGGTGCCAAAGCCTCCGTTGTTGTCCTTCTGTCTGTCAGCGGGCTGTATCTCTTGAACCGTAACGGTAAACAGTTGAAATTTTCACAGATTGTCTATTTCTATTGCTGCTATAACAACAAACAATAAAAATAAAATAAAGTTAAAAATTAGAGGGGGTCCATAAAAGAAACGTATTTTTTACAAACTTTTATTTAGTTTTTTTTACTAAAGTATAAAACGTACTGTTAAATTTTAGTATTGTAAAGTAGTAGTAGTACGGAACCCTTCACGTGCGAGTCCGTCTCGCATTTGGCCATTTATTACTAATAATCACTGGATATTAAAATGAAGACCATGAGGAAAAAAATCCCTTTTTATTGAGCCTTACGTTAGTTCATTTTTAAGCTCCCCAACAGGATTATAAATAGAAATTCTTTATTTTAAAAAAATCTACATATTTACAGAAAAGTGTAATTTCCAAAGCATATTCTAATTTTCAGCGAAAATTTTCTTTCAAAATCGTGTAAGCAAACACTTGGGCTGTCCAAATCTTTGCAAGGGTGCCTTGGGGCTCTTGTCAGGGAAATTGCATTCTCAACCCGAGGCCCGTACAAGGGTTCCTCACTACAGCGAAGATCCCAATCCTACAATGGAACTGCTTAAACTAGGAATTGGGTACACAAGTTTTATTGTAGGTTGTTAATGGGATTGGCATTTTAAAATCGGTAACTAAGCCTGTTTGAATCTTATTGATTTTGGATTTTGTATGAGATTTCACTCAAGTTCTTTGTTATTTTCTGTTTGCATGCCGAGTATGGCAAAACATTTTGCCCATTGGATTTTTCACACAGATGTCCAGCACCTGAAACGCATTCAATTCACTCTGATTTATTCAACTAGTTGACCCGAAACAAGTTGTCCTGTCCATATGCAATACTTAAATCATACAAAATTCCTATAGAAAATGCACTTTCAGTTTTCCCGAATTTTCCAATTTTCCCGGTAATTTTTCTAATATTTTGACGCCTCACAAACCAAGACTGAAGGCAATTGAGTGATAGATAACACAACGATAACACACTGAGTTCTGTAAACTACTATTGTTGGTTTTTTTTAATACCAGACCAGCGGAGTATTTGCGTAACACTACCAATCGGAATCGGTTTCATTTTGACAGTTCAACAATATTCATTGCGTTATTTACGTTGTCGAGCAGACAAATTTTTTGAACATATGAAGCAATGGATTAGCAATTTGTTTCAAAATGATTCAGATTCCGATCGATAGTGCGTTACGCAATTAGGATGCAGTTATTATAGGTACATAACCAAAACGACAAATTATTTTTTTTCGGATCTAAAAGATAAAACGATGTAATAAACTGAATAATTAAACGTCGATCTGTCAATTCTGTCAAAATTCCCTAATGTCTTCTGTATCACACACTCACTCGGTCGCTTTTTATATGGAGATTTATTAACGAAAATTTCTCACTTTTCCGTACAATTTTTTAAACATTTTCTTTCTTGCAACCCTTGTCCTGACAATTACAAAATCAACAAAAAAATAAATGCCAAACAAGTGCAATCTTTCTGAAGTGATGCGCGTACATTCTTAGATATTCTGGCATTCTGGATTTTTATTTATATTGATAACATTAAAAAAAAAAAGTTTTTTTTTTTAAATTAGGTATAGCTGTTTTGATCACTATACATATAATAAGTATACAATTGTACAGCACTGCAGATTTTTTGAAGAAGTTGAAAAAGAACCATTAGATACTATTCAGTCATACACATCCCTTTTAGTGATACCTACACTAACCGAAGAAAACTGTAATCAAATTATGTCCTACTCCATACTCTCCGTAGTCTTACCAAAAACTTACGAAACTCTTAGTTAACGTGATGCATGTTTTGAATAACAAACTTGGCAATTTGCTATCGATTCTAAGCACCGCACTTGATACTTTGACCGTATTTCATACAATATAGTTAACTGGGCCAATCTTAAACGATCGTGAGTAAACTCTGCTCAATTAAGGATTCAGGAAATGTTGATATAAAAAGGCTACTTGTAAGAAAGAAACGTCTTTTCCATCAATAGGGATGATGGCTAAAAAAATTATTTGCTTGTCAGATTATTAAAAAATATTGGACACATATTTTTTCTTTTTTTACATAATCAAATGGTTACGGCGATACATTGACTTAAAATATGGCATGACGTCACGCCTAGTTGATTTTATGCATAGAAGTGACGTAGCGAGCCCCCACTCCCCAACTTTAATGCGTGTTATCTAAGTAATTTTTTATTAATATGTGTTAACGCCATTACTTTCTTTAGTTTTATATTTCATGCCTAATTACTGGCAACTCTAATTAATTAGTATCTGTGTAACATAAAGTTCCTTCCGCTTTCCTTCTCCCTTCCACAACCCTTATAATGCCTAAGTGAGAGCGAGAAGGAAGATCCGCAATGGCGCGCATACGCTGTCGCCAAGAAGATCCGCCAGTTCTCAATCAACATCGACGCCTGTTGGGTAAAATTAATCCCAAGTCGAAAAAGGACTCATATTTTCACCGCGAAGAACGAAGATTGCTATTGAACAGTGCAAGTGCGTGTATGTGTGTTGTGGAAAGTGCAGATTCTCGTCCGTACGTGATATCCTGGACGCGCCAGCCACGTGGCTAAGGAAACCCTTCTCGTCGTGTCGCCATAGCTCACCAGGCAGGTACCATCATCATTTTCCCACACCACCAAAACACCTACTTGTGTCACCGAACCGCCCCTCATACAGTCCACTAAGAAAATTTCGATTTTCACCCCAAGGCTTTAGGCCGCCGCAACATTTTTTGGTCCTACGATCACGGATATCCAACAGTTTTTGGTCCTACGATCACAGATATCCAACAGTTTTGGTCCCATGATCACGGATACCTATTTTTCTTTATCCTCTTGATAACGGATATCAATATTATATCCGTATATCATCATCCCGCAACTATATTTCATTTCAATCTTCGTTCCTTATACTCTTATACTAAACCGCTTTCATTTATTCATTTATTACGGTGCCTACTTGTCATTGCGTACATTCACAGGTATTTCGCATCCCGCTCAACTTAATATTTTAATATACGTAGGTAGAAGCAAAATCTACCGCTCGCTCGCTTCGCTATCGTTCGGTACTATATTCGTAGGTACCACCTACCAATCCCGCACCGCGCGCAACTCGTTGAAGTTTGTGATTTATTTTAGCTATTATAAAAACCTACAAAAATATCGAAAATGCCTAAGAAAGTGACCATTGATTCGGATGATCAGATAGAATCCGCGATTCTAATAGCACTGTCATGTCGTAATATGATTTTTGCCCGCATGCAAATCATTTACGATTTAATGGAAAAAATGAAGTCCGGTATGGAACCGGTAGAGAAGTTCTTGTGTGCGTGTGTCAATGTTGATGCGTTGCGCACCGAGTTCCTCGAGGCATTTAAAAAATATAACTCGCTTCTTCTAAGACAAGACCCGGAAAATAATATTGATGATCAGTCGTGGATTAGTTTTGAGGAATTATATTGCTGTGTTAAATATAATTATTCAAGTTACTCAAAATCATCAGCCACATCGGCTCCTACTTCTAGTGGTAGTGGTGTCAATAAGCAAACAGTTCGCTTGCCTCCCATTGAAATTATGTCATTCGATGGCGATATTCGTAACTGGCCCCTGTTCTATGCTAATTTTAAAAGCACGGTACACGAAAATAATACATTGACTGATTCGGAGAAATTATATTATTTGATGGGGAAATTGAAAGATAAGGCTCAAACCGCGTTCTCAGGAGTTTGCCCTAATGGCGATAACTACCAATTAATTTTTAATTCACTCATAAACAAGTACGAAGACAAACGTATGTTGGCTTCTAGTTCCCTTAATCGGATGTTTGAACATAAATCTTTTAATACCGCATCTATTCAAAATTTCGAATCCTTTTCTGATAATTTTGTTTCCGCCGCAAACGCATTAAAAAACCTTAAAATAAATGATTTATCAGATTTGATTTTTTTCCATGTCGCTATAAAAAAGGTTGATTCTGAAACCGCTCGACTTTTTGAAATGAACTCAAAAGACGAAATTCCTAAATTCGACAATTTAGTACAGTTCATTAAAAATCAATCTCGCATTTTACAAAATACTAAAGCTTTAAACAGCTTGAGTTTCACTCAGTCTAACAACAATCCTGTAAATAAAAAAACGTCTAAAACTCCGCAACCGCAATCTTACACTGTAATTGATAAATTCGCAAAATGTTTGTGTGATAGCTTTGTTCATAAACATTTATTTAAATGTCCTGCCTTTTCTAAAATGACACCAAGTGATCGTTTCAAATCGGTGAAGCAAAACGATGCATGTACTAACTGTTTAAGTATTAAACATAAGGCCAGAGTCTGTCAGTCTGAATCTAGATGTAAATCTTGTAAAAATAAACATCATACGCTTTTACACTTTAATCGCGAATCGCACGCGACTGTATTATCGAACGGTGTTGATGATACCGCACGTACACAATCGGGTTCAAACTCCACGGCTTCGAGCGAGCAAGATGCTCACGCCGCCGCCGTGCCGCTCGCCGCCACCGCTCAGAACGCCCCGCAATGTAATGCATCCATTGCTACGTCGATCTTTTACGACTCGAACTCCCGCGTATCAAAGCCGCAATGTAATACGAATACTACTATTTTGTTGTCAACCGCTACTGTAATAGTTCGAGATTCATTTGGTAAGGAGCATTTTATTCGCTGTCTATTAGACAGTGGCTCACAAATTAATTTTATTACCGCAGAATGTTGCAAACGATTAGGTTTGACTAGACATTCATCTGATACGCCTTCCGTTAAGGGTATCGGTGGTACGGAAAAATCCGTTAAGGGTTCCGTACAATTCGCTTTCTTTTCCCGTTTTAATCCGAACGTTACTTTTAACGTTAATTCGCTAGTTGTCGATGCAATCACCGATAATCTACCTACCGCTCCCGTAGATACTTCCGCCTTGCCTTACTTAAAAGGTTTACCGCTCGCCGACGAATCGTTTGGCAAACCCGGTCGCATCGATGTGTTGATCGGGGCTTCGCTTTTCCCGCATCTTATGCTGCCCCGCGTAGTTAGCAGCAACTCCTCCGCGCCGCCCGCCATGCAGACGGTACTCGGTTACGTCATCATGGGCACTGTGCCCGCGCTGCCTGTACGTCGTATTATGCCTCCACAGTCTTGTTACTCACATATTTCGCAACCATCCGACAAAGACTCGTTAGAATCGGCGTTGAAAAAATTCTGGCAGGTCGATGAAGCGCCCGTCACTCTTTCGACGAGCAAATCGCTCGACGAACTTGAGTGCGAGTACTTTTATAATTCGACCACGGAACGCGATGGGGACACAGGTAGATACTCTGTAGCCCTACCGTTTCGCAGCGATGTGTTCTCATTGGGGAACTCACTCGATATCGCGAAAAAACGTTTTTTCTGCCTAGAAAAGAAATTAGAATCCGCACCCGAGTTACGTACTGCGTATGATGACGTCATTCGCGAAAATATTGATAAAGGATATTTATCTCCTGCTCCGCTCGATAGTTCAGACAGTAGTTGTCCTGACTATGTAATTCCGCATCACGCAGTTGTACGTTTAGATAAGACAACAACAAAACTACGCTCCGTGTTAGACGCTAGTGCTAAAACGAGTACTGGATTATCTCTCAACGATATTTTACACAGTGGCCCAAATTTACAGGGTGACTTGTTTACTATAATTCTGAATTTTCGATTGTTCGCATTCGCGCTCTCGGCTGATTGCCGACAAATGTTCTTACAGATTGAAGTAAGAGAAAGCGATCGTCGCTTTCAACGCATCTTATATCGTTTTAGTCCAAACGATCCTCTGGTTCTATATCAGTTTAACCGTGTCTGTTTTGGTCTCAAGTCAAGTCCCTACCATGCGATCCGCACAGTACAACAGTTGGTTCAAGACGATGGTCATCACTTCCCGCGCGCCAGCGCTATCTTTGCGGATTCGCTGTATATGGATGACGTAGTCTACAGCGTAAGCTCCGAATCACGTGCAGTCCAGGTTTCGCACGAACTGATTAAACTCTTTAGAGGAGGTCAGTTCGAGTTGGTCAAGTGGACCAGTAACTCTCAAACTGTACTAAACAGTATTCCCGCGTCGCATAGGTTGACCGAACAACTAGAATTCGACAAGTCGGTAGAACAAAAGGTTCTCGGCTTGCGCTGGTGTAGGTCAAATGATTGTTTTGAATTTCTTATTTCCGCACCGCCAGACACGTGTACTAAACGTGCTATTCTGTCGGCCGTAGCTAGACTGTGGGACATCATGGGGCTTGTCGCGCCTGTAGTTCTCTATGCTAAACTACTTATCAAAGAATTGTGGTTACTGAAGCTCGATTGGGATGACACTCCCCCGCGTCACATCATAAATATTTGGCAAACTTTTCGCTCTGCCCTGCCGCTTTTAAATGATTTTAAAATCCCGCGCCATTTAGGTATTTTTGAAAATTGTATTCTTCGCCTCATTGGATTTTCCAACGCCAGTGAAAGCGCCTACGGCGCTGTCATCTATGCGCACGTCACTCGCAACGATGACGTAGTCGTTCAGCTGGTTTGTGCCAAGTCGAAGGTATCGCCGGTTAAACCATTGACTATCGCTCGACTGGAGCTCTGTGGTGCCGAACTCCTCGCTAAACTTCTTCGCCGTGTTCATGACACTTATAATCCGCGTTATAATGTTACCGCTATTTACGCATTCACCGATTCTAAGGTGACTCTTTGCTGGATAAATTCTTCTCCGCATCGTTGGCACACGTTTGTGGCCAATCGTGTCGTTCGCATCGTAGACGACGTCCCCGCGGAACATTTCTACCACGTACCTGGTACTGAAAACCCAGCGGACTGTTTGTCACGTGGTTTAACACCTGACAAATTCATTGAGCACCCATTATGGTTGCACGGACCCGCTTGGGCTAAGCGCGACCCTTCCGAATGGCCCATACATAAGGTTACAGACTTGAATTCGGAACCCATTCCGGAAGAAAAGGTCCACGCGCATCCCATAGTCGCGGATTCAAGTTCGGAAAATTCGCTTCTACTCGCACTCGCAGAACGTACGTCGTCGTGGGCTAAACTGCTGCGTATTGTTGTTTTCATATACCGCTTCATGAAAAAACTCCCGCGTCGGACTGACACCGTTACCGCTAGCGACCTCGAGTTCGCTGAAACCATTTTGTGGCGTCATGTTCAAAGAAAACACTTCATGGATGATTATTCCGAGTTAAAAAATAATAAAATTTGTTCACCCGCTCTTATTAAACTCAAGCCATTTGTAGATGGTGATGATTTAATCCGCGTTGGGGGTCGATTAACTCATTCGGCTGAGGCCTATAGTACTAAACACCCGGTAGTGTTACCCCGTCATGATCGCATAGTTGAAATCCTCGTAGACTATTATCATATAAAATATTTACATGCAGGTCCAGAACTCACTATGTCGTTATTGCGCCATAAGTATTGGATTTTGTCCGCTAGACGCATTATTCGTCATAGAATCCACAAGTGTAACGCATGTCACAGGTGGAGACCGCGACCTCATGGTCCGCCGATTATGGGCGATCTCCCTAAATCTAGAGTAAATGTTGCAACCAAAGCTTTTTCTCATACAGGGTGTGATTACGCTGGCCCTATACAGTATGTGCCCGTACGCACTCGAGGTGCGAAGAGTCGCAAGGGTTATTTATGTATATTTACCTGTATGACTACTCGCGCTGTTCATATTGAATTAGCTACAGATCTTACGACTGCGTCGTTCATAGCCGCGTTGAAACGGTTTTTATCCCGCCGTGGACCGGTACAATGCTTGTATTCGGACAACGCGACCAATTTTCGAGGAGCTAATTCGTTTTTACGCGACTTGTATACTTTCATAAATAAAGAATACCGCCCGCGCTTTGAAGAGGAGCTCGCTGAGCATCGCATTAATTGGCATTTTATTCCGCCCGCGTCACCGCACTTTGGTGGATGTTGGGAGTCCATGGTGAAGGCCGTGAAGACTCACCTTTTCAAGACAATAGGTCAACAACTCCTATCTTATGAAGAATTAGTTACAATTCTCTCTCAAATAGAGTGCCTGTTGAACTCCAGACCTCTTACTGTTCTTAGCGCTGATCCGGAAGAGCCTAAAGCTCTTACCCCTTCGCATTTTTTACATACTGTACCGCTTAACTCATTACCCGCCGCGGAAGTAGGTTTACTGTCTGATCACCTGCTTCAAAGACACTCTCTTATGGATAAATTAGTCCAGTCGTACTGGAAAAGATGGCGAAGCGAGTATCTTCATAGTTTACAATCACGCTTAAAATGGAATAAACCTGATGGAGACATGATTAAGGAAGGCACTGTAGTAGTGATAGTTAATGATAATGCGCCTCCTCTATCCTGGCCTCTAGGTGTTATTGAGAAGTTGCATACGTCTATAGACGGTAGCACGCGAGTCGTTTCAGTACGCACTTCTAATGGGATTCTTGTGCGACCTGTGGTCCGCTTATGCCCCATTCCTACTCAGTAATATCTTATTCAGTCCATTCCCTCTTTAGTTAGATTTAAGTGTAATTTCACTGTATATATTATTATATTATTCTCTTTAAAGGTGACCCTTTAAGGCCGCGAGGAATGTTAACGCCATTACTTTCTTTAGTTTTATATTTCATGCCTAATTACTGGCAACTCTAATTAATTAGTATCTGTGTAACATAAAGTTCCTTCCGCTTTCCTTCTCCCTTCCACAACCCTTATAATGCCTAAGTGAGAGCGAGAAGGAAGATCCGCAATGGCGCGCATACGCTGTCGCCAAGAAGATCCGCCAGTTCTCAATCAACATCGACGCCTGTTGGGTAAAATTAATCCCAAGTCGAAAAAGGACTCATATTTTCACCGCGAAGAACGAAGATTGCTATTGAACAGTGCAAGTGCGTGTATGTGTGTTGTGGAAAGTGCAGATTCTCGTCCGTACGTGATAATATGATAAAGCAAAAAATACGTGTCTAGTATTTTTTTATTATCTGACTGACGGACTAAATAGAATTTCTTTTTTTTACCCTATCATACCGTCGTCCATCCTACGCCCTGTCACCTCTGCACTTTATGACTGCGTCATCGTCAGTGAGCAGAGTTCGCGCAGCTGCATTTTGGATCAAACATGTTTGAACTTTTTGCCATCGATACGCTCAGAAGAAGAGGCAAGCAAGTCTATAATAGGCTATTACCAAAATTTTTAACAAAAAAACACAACCGTCTTCCAAAAACAACACTACAAAGTGAAAAATAACTTTAATTTCGGAAGTCGGTGTCTAGTTAAATGTATTTTCGTTTTTTGCCACCGACTTCCGAAATTAAAGTTATTTTTCACTTTGTAGTGTTGTTTTTGGAAGTCGGTTGTGTTTTTTTGTAATTTTTTTTTTTATTTTTAACCGACTTCAAAAAGGAGGAGGTTCTCAATTCGTCGGAACTTTTTTTTTTTTATATATGTTCCCCGATTACTCGAAGAAGGCGGAACCGATTTGAATTTTTTTTGTTTTATTCGAGAGGGTATACATCACAGTTGGTCTCATATAAAATTGATTGACTTTACTGCGGTAGTTTTAGAGTTAGCTTCATTAATACGTATTTTTTCCCCATTTTTATATGGACGATGTTCTAGTTTGTTTTGCAGATAGTGGTTTTGGTAGAATTTGTGTGGGGTAGGTACACAACTAAAATGTGAAAAATAAAAACTTTTTTACAAAAAAATACAACCGACTTCCAAAAACAACACTACAAAGTGAAAAATAACTTTGTAGTGTTGTTTTTGGAAGTCAGTTGAATTTTTATTTCACTTTTTACCTACCTACCCCACACAAACCACGACTGCCATCTTATTAAATTGTTACTGCTGATTAATCATCTATATCTAGCATTTTTTAAGCATTTTTAGTTTTATAAAGTTTTACAGCAAAAATCTTCCGAAAGAGGTGTTTGCTTTGAAAAGTATTGATTGAATCATTGTATTACTTCCTTTAAATGTTTTTTTACTACCCTAAAATGTACTACATTTTACTAGCCAATAACATTGTTTTATACAAATAAATATAGGCCGACCTCTCCCTGACACCAAATCATATGAAGAATGAATAAATGAATAATACCAAGCAAAAGATGACAAAAACTTATAAGTAAAGGATTTAGAAATACAATTTTCTACACGGGAACCCACTGCTTACCAAAGAATTTCGTGTGACATCGAAATTTTGAAATAGAAATAAAATAGATTTGCCTCAATGGAAATGTGACAGCATTGGATTTACAGTGAGGAGTTCGAGAAATGTGTGCTTTACTGGCATTTGAGGGATATTTTTCATTTTATTGTTACATATTTTCTTTACACAGTAGAATATTACAGGTATATTTAGACTTTAGTCAAAAGTCTAATTATTGTTATTATTTATTTATTTCCGAGAAACTACATAATTAAATACTTAATTTATAAAAATATCACATTATCACAAAATTTATTCTGGATGTGGGAAGCACAAAATCGGTATCGGCGGTGCTTTGGGCTGGTCTATGTCCAGCAGTGGAGTCTCTCGGCTGAAATGATGATGATGATATTACAAAACCAAAAAATCATAAAAGTTATTGTGTTAGTAACAAAACTGTACCTAAATTATGTTATATTACCTATAATAACTGATGCCTATGCGTCGCCCTAGTGCTTCAAAAGGAAAAAACGGAACCCTTATAGGATCACTTCGTTGTCCGTCTGTCTGTCTGTCAGTCTATCAAGACCCTTTTTCTCAGAAACGCGTGGAGGTATCAAGTTGAAATTAATATTAAATACGTAAGTCTATGGTCACTTGGAGTCCTAAAAAACTCAAGCTTCTAAATCAACGCAATAAAAACCTACGGCCATTTATGCGACATATTTTGATACTCGCAAGTAAATCAAAACCTATAGGGTACTTCCCGTTGTCCTAGAATCATGAAATTTGGCAAGAAGCAAGCTCTCACAGCACAAATAAGGGAAAAAGTCCGAAAATTGTTAATTTGTAATTCAATCATATAAAACAAAAAAAATACTCTGCCAGTCGGTCATGGCCCTTTTTCTCAGGGATGCGTGGAGATATCAAGTTGAAATTAATATCGAATACGTAAGTCTATAGTCCATTAAAGTTCTAAAAAAATCAAGCTTCTAAGTCAACGCAATAAAAAATACGGCCATGTTGCGACACGTTTTGATATTCGCAACTGTCGCAAGTAAATCAAAACCTACAGGGTACTTCCCGCTGACCTAGAATAATGAAATTTGGCAAGTAGCAAGGTCTCACAGCACAAGTAAAGGAAAAAGTCTGAAAAATGTTAATTCCTAATTCTATCGCATAAAAAAAAATCCAAGTCTATCAGTCTGTCAAGACCCTTTTTCTCAAGGACGCGTGGAGATATCAAGTTGAAATTGATTGATTGAGTTCTAAAAAAATCAAGCATCTAAGTCAACGCAAGAAAAAAATACGGCCATTTTGCGACCCATTTTGAAACTCGCAACTGTCGCAAGTAAATCAAAACCTATAGGGTACTTCCCGTTGTTCTAGAATCATGAAATTTAGCAAGAAGCAAGGTCTTAAAGCACAAATAAAGGAAAAAGTCCGAAAATTGTTAATTTGTAATTCTATCACACAAAAAAATATTTTCAAGATTGTCAGCCTGTCAAGACCCTTTTTCTCAGGAACGCGTGGAGGTATCAAGTTGAAATTAATATCAAATACGTAGATCTATTATAGCCCTTTAGAGTTCTAAAAAAATCTATCTTCTAAGTCAACGCAATATAAAAATACAACCATGTAAGCGATACTCGCAAGTAAATCCAAACCTATGGGGTACTTCCCGTTGACCTAGAATAATGAAATTTGGTCAAGAAGAAAGGTCTCAAAGCACAAATAGAGGAAAACGTCAGAAAATTGATAATTTGTAATTTTATTCCATAAAAAAACTTTTTTTAGGATTACAATGTTAAGAGGCCGTCCGTATATACAAAATTTTGCCGATTTAGCTATTTAAGTACGTGATTTCACAGACGTAATTTTACGGTTAAAATACTGTATTTCTTTAAGTTTTAATGCACAACATGAAAGATCATTTCAATTATGATCTAATGAATGAGCTACTTTTTTATTTTGCGTCGAATTTATAAATGCGAGAATTAGGTTGTTTTAAAAGATTTTTGAATACCAAATGTTTTTAATATTTTGCTTTTTTTTAAGAAATGGATTGAGTTTGAACTGAAGTTTATTTCTGTTGTTTTAAATATATGAACGAGAGTTCTAAGTAGCCGAAATAAAAAGTAATTATTATTATTAACTTTATTTCAGATAATTAAAATCCATAGGTACAATACAATACATTAAATTAAACTAAAATTAATAAGCACATATACACTACCATTACATAAAATTTAAATAAAATTGTATTACACAATATTATAATATAATAATTTACAATAAAATCAAAATCAAAATTGTGTTAGTAGCTTATCAAAGATGTGTGTGTGTGTTAGTAAATGCCCAAACCAATGCGCATCCATTTGTTTTGGATAGGGCAATCTGCACGAGATACAATCATCTGCAGGATGCCGCTGCTGCTGCCTCGCACACGCTGTGACAAGGAAGCTACCCTTTTGCGCACAATCGCATGGAAGCCGTCCGTTCGCGCCTCCACAAACATACCAGACGCACTACAATAGCGAGGCAGCCGCATCAGCATCCTAAAAATGTTGTTATATTGCACACGCAGAGCATTAGCAGCCCGAAGAGTGTAGTTTATCCACAAACTGCTCGAGTAAAAAGACTGGCAATACGCCTTAAAAAGAGTTATCTTTACTTCCCTCGAGCAGCGTGCAAACCTACGCGCAACCATGTTCCCCCTGACTGCCAATGCTCTGCGCTCCCTCTCAATATCAGCGTCATCCTGCAATTCGTCTGTCACAATGTGTCCCAGATACCTGAAACTACTCACCACTGCTAGAGCTGCGCTATTAAGCATAATAGGCGGAACATGAAGTGGACCACGTTTTCTACTCTTAAAAATCAGAACTTCACTCTTTTTACAGTTATATTTCAGTCCATGTTCCGCCGCATACGCCTCACAGATCGCCACAAGTTTACGAACTGCGCCCACCGATGGGCCCAGCAGTACCATGTCGTCTGCATAACTGATGTTATTGACGCTAACTCCATCCACGAAACAACCCACATGAGTACTGCTGAGCTCACAGATGAGGTCATTAACATATAGGTTGAACAACAGAGGAGAAGTAATGCCCCCCTGCCCCTGCCCTGCTAATTCTTTGCCCATTTTCTTTATAGTTTGACTCAGTTAAATATTTTTTTACTCAAAAATTTTATGTGAAAGTAGTAAAAAGTGATTCGCACATTGTATAAACAACTTTCACACAAATATATTGTAATTCTTCCTTACCCATTAGAAGTCCTAAGTTTTCACGGTGATATTTGTCCAGAATAGGACTGCAGGGTCCAAGCTACCGGCGGTCAGGGCTCCAGAGAGAGGAACCTCCTAACAATGCGCCGTGTCCAGAAGTTATTATTATTATTATTAAGAAAGAAGGTAGAAACAGTATTTTTCTATAGTTATACATTAAAAACGCATTTTCCCAAAAAAATGGTCGGTTGGCTATTCAAGCACTAGGGCAGCAATAGCATTTAGGATGCTGTTGCTGCTGCTTCGAAAACGACACTGGTACATTAGTCGAGATTCTGTTTTAGTATTAGGATTAATAATAACAGAGGGTCACAGAAGTTCGTGGCTAAGTAATAACAGCAGTACAGGTCGATACATCCGTCTTTTACATACCGAGACTCCTCAGAGTCTCGAAAAGCACGTTAAGCCGTTGGTCACGGCTGTCATTCCTGGATCTTTGACAGTCGTTACAGGTCGTCAGAAGCCCGAAAGTCTGACAACCAGTCTTACCAAGGGGTATCATATTACCCAGTAACTGGGTTGTGGAGGTAAGATAGGCAGTCGCTCCATATAAAATACTGGTATTCAGCTGCAGCCGGTTAAACTGGAAAACGACCCCAACATAGTCGGGAAAACTAACGTTTTATAATTTAAATTACTGGTCAGGACAGTTTTGTAAATTCGTGGTTTTAGGAAAGGCGAAAAAATGTCTAAGATGTTTAGCAAACTCATGATTATGTTTCTAGAAGGTTACTAATAACTCTAGAAACAGTCCCGGAAATTGGAAGCATAAAGCACAAAAACTTATACAATCCTTGCACTTCATCCGAACATTCCCAACATTGCTTTCAGAAAATTGCAGCCACACGATAAAACCGCGGGAAGTAACCAATAAAAATGCATTTCAAAAGCCAAACGTTACGTAGCTGAGTAGGTACTGTCAGCAGCGCAATCAGCAACAAAAACGTCCCTAGCTGCCACGGTATAGAGACTCTGTCAGAGTAACCATAGACGTGCGGTTGTCGGTACCAGCGGAAATGGAACTGACTCGGAGATTCCCAACTTGCGGTGCCGGGAAGAATTGCTAATTAGCAGGAAATAAACTGTTGGAGCCGGCGTGAACATAAAATGGAGGGAATGTTAGGAATTTTTAAATGGAGGGGATGATGAAGCTGAATAATAAAATTGTTATTGTTTGTAAGTTTTGCTTTTTGGATGCCACGTTAAAGTAAAATGCACTTGGATTCTTCACAAACTGTAACACTGACTTTTGTACCAACATTCACTGCAAAATAACTAGCTTTTGCCAGCTGCTTCACTTGTAGGAACCGTACATTTTACCGGAATAAAAAGTAGCCTATGTGCCATTCCAGACTATAATCTATCTCTGTGCCAAATTTCATCTAGATCTGTTCAGCCGTTCTGGCGTGATTGAGTTACAAACATTCATCCAAACTTTTCCTATACTATTCTAGAATAGAATAGAATTCATGTCTACACGCAGGCTTTACAGTATTTTTATCTTACGAAGCGACGCGCGCTTCATTTGTGGTTACCAAATGTACAGAGGCCAGCAGATCAAGGTACCCCAATCTGTCAAATTTCTTTGATAGATTTTCAACTTTACCACAAAGGAGTTAAGGTTCATAATTATTCAATTGGGAAAATTTGACAGATTGGGGTAGCTGGATGTGCTGGCCTCTGTACAAACACGCTGTGAATGTCTGCGAGACAAAAAACTAAAAAGCTCTATATACCTATTTTAGTTATAGAAGTAGTCTTCTTGTTTCAAACTTAAATAATTCGAAAGAAATTGATAAAACACTTCTACGAGTATAACTAAAATAGGTTTTAGTTTTTTTTTTTATGAATAAAAGGGTAAGTACATAGGTAGTCCCCGGAGTCTGGATTTCTAACCGGTTAATGACAATGGGCTTGCCCTCTACGGCACAAAACTCACCAAGAGTTGTTACTTACTGGCTAAATCTTGGTGTAAAATACACCCTATGCCTGCTATTTTTCCATGCAAGTATATTTCTTTCTGACACTTTTTTTTCGGGTGGGAAATCATCAAAATGACTTCTTCCGCTCTAGGTGGAGCGGAAGGGCATGTCAGACTTTTACTGACTAAAACCCACCCATGTTCCTTCAGTTGCCTGTGCCAGGGCCACGGTAACACTTTCGAACAACCCGCGACCCTGGCAGGCGTCGGCTCCATCGGACCCCATCACTGCTGACATCTCTTTGAACACAACGCGCAACGGCGAGCTACCATTGCTCGCCGTCCGCAAGCCCGCGCCTACGGTGGCCGAGAATCGGCTATCAATTCCCGACGCCCAGGGCATCTCCTGCGGCGACTAGGGGCATTCAGCCTCCTCGTTCGAGAGCATTACTGCTTCGCAGAAGGAAGTGACGGCTTCCCATGCAGTCTCGCTCCGTACCCATAGCCTGGACCAGGTTCGGACGCGAGATATCGCCGCCGATCTTTCAGACAATAAGAAGTACAAGAAAATCTACCCATAGATGTTCCCACGTAATTGGGTTGCAAGAAATGCTCGATGTAAACTAGCTACAGGCTCTGAACTTGCTCAAGTCGCCATGTAGCTACGTACCTACATTATCTATGTAGGTGCTAGGTGGTGGTAGGTACTATGGTACCTCAGTCTACGTATGTAGGCAATTAGTAGCCCGATCTATCCAACCGTTCAACTCACTCAAAACACACTGTAGAAGCAAACTCGAGACACGCCAGTGCAAATATTTTGACACACAAGGACTGCAGTTAGGCCTGTGCGGCTTGCGCCAAATAATTGTGCACGGCTGTGTACGGATACATTTTGTTTTGTGAACATGGTGTAGAAATGCCTGAAATAGTGTATTTTTAATAAAAAAGTAGTAATTTTAGTCCAATTTTCAGCCAAATCACTGACGCTTCCTGAGGCGTAATTAATATAAGTAACTAGTTATTTTTAAACCTGACACATAGCTACCTATCTCTTTGACCGTAACTTTTAAACTAATAATAATAGATATTTAACAAAACATAATATACATACCGAGACTCCTCCGTGCCTCGGAAAGCACGTTAAGCCGTTGGTCCCGGCTGTCATTCGTGGATCTTTGACAGTCGTTACGGGTCGTCAGAAGCCCGAAAGTTTGACAATCAGTCTTACCAAGGGGTATCGTATTACCCAGTTAATGGGTTGTGGAGGTCAGATAGGCAGTCGCTCCATGTAAAATAATGGTATTCAGCTGCATCCGGTTAGACTGGAAACCAACATAGCTGGGAAAAGGCTAGGCAGATTGATTGATTTAATAAAACAAAACACTGATAATTAAAAACTAATCACTACCTTCTAAACTATTATTAAAATAAAACTATGAAAAAAATCGACTAAAATATTCAAAGTGTTAATAAAATACAATTTCCCAGTGGAAGTTGGTTCATTTAACGCTTCGAGAAAGTTCATAACTTCAGGTGACGTTGTTCCCACACCACTACATAGCTCTAGTGATGTGGCTTCGCACAGTTCGTAGTAATTATACCGAGTTATGGAGGTGGTATTCGCTGTATGAAAATTATAGTGTGGGGAATCGATTGTAGTCTACACCTGTGTTTGAATCGATTAGTGTTCCATGTTGTGGTGTCAATATCGGATAGTTATTAGTGGGTAGGATTATCTGAGGGATAATGTTGAATTCGCTTCATATGTTACAAAAAAATTGCAATTATATTCATAACATATTATTTAACTTATTTAAGAGTTACATTTGAATATTTGTACACCATAAGTTGTGGTTGAATGTTTAAAATTTAAACAAATATTACACCATACTATGTAAAACAATTCTTATAAATAAATAAATTCTTAGTCTGATTCTGAACATAACAAAACATCATGCCTTGTTTTCCCCAAAGGCTAAAGCAGAGGTGTACCTAAAGTACACCCACAGCGATATTGAAACATATTGCCACCAACCGAACACAAATCCAGACACCGGATTGCTACTGAGCAATTCCAGATGGAAAAACCGAATAACACTTTGCCCGACCTGGGAATCAAACCACGTCACACTCAGCAGTAGCGCTAGCGACCAACAAGGTTGTCAAACAGCAAATGTACCACACTATCTCATCACATCACACTAATATTATAAAGGCGAATGTTTTTATGTTTGTTTGTTTTTACTTCATCACGCTCAAACGGCTGAACCGATTTGGATGAAATTTGGTATGTAGATATCTTATACCCTGGATTAACACATAGGCTACTTTTTATCCTTGTCTATGTGGGTGAAACCGCGGGGCGCAGCTAGTGTATTGTAAATACATTGAGGAAACACACGGGTGTCTTTCCTGTCTTGAGAATTCTTTTGCTACAGGCCGTCCGACGAGAGAAAGCGTTCCTGACACCTATCAGTAGGACAATTTCTAGTAACTATAAGGATCAAATTCGTAAAACACATCATTATTTGTTAGTATGAAACGGACAGGTGTCAAATGTTTACTCGACGGTTTTGAGTCATTATTTTTAGTAATTTTACTAAAGTTACTTTCCCATAGCTGGAGAAACTAAGTATTTTTTAGTAGCACAACAAACACTATTTTAATTAATCGATTATTTGACTTATCGTGCGCTTTATAATTTTCATCGTGACGATATTATTGTGGACGGAAATTTAAAAGCATCTACATATCATAACTAATATTTTAAAATGCGAAAGTAAGTTAATTTCTTTGTTTGTTACCTTTTCACGCCTAAACCACTGAACCGATCATCCTAAAATTTTGCATATACGTTGTCAGGTGTTGAACAGACTTCAGGATGCTTTCCTCAGTCTTTCCTTTTCCTCCCTCTCGCATTTGCTCATCGCTGTGAATGCTTACAAGGACAACGCATCGCTCACGCTATCTGACGGCGTAAAGAAAAACCACTTGGTTCGAACTCAACCAAAAAGACCGGCCGGTCTAATCGACGCGCGTGGTGAAAAAACACTAAAATATGGCGAAATACGACTGCTACTGATACAGTGTGGTGATCCCCTGGTTCCCAGTATCCCGTGAGTACCTGACCTCTTTCAATTTTCACATTCTCTAGCCTGTTTCTGAGTAGGAAACATCAAAAAGCGTCCTTGGCTAAACGCGATACTCAATCAGGTGTACAGAAACGGACATAGGGTACCTTTTATCCCGAAAAAAGTACTGTTCCCGAGGAAGACAACAATAACGTTCTTATGATAATAGTTGGCGCCATGTATGTTTCGAATCATGATTGAATTATTATTACAACATCCTAACTAATATTATAATTGCGAAAGTAAGTTTGTTTCTTTGTCTGTTACCTTTTCACGCTTAAACCACTGAACCGATTATCCTAAAATTTTGCATATACGTTGTCAGGTGTACAGGAACGGACATAGGGTACCTTTCATCCCGAAAAAAGTACTATTCCCGAGGAAAAAAACAATACCGTTCTTATGATAATAGATGGCGTCTTTCGAATCACGATTGAATTATTATTACAAGCAGAGTAGGTACAACCCGAATTGATTGTCAAATTCTAAATTAACGCGAGCGAAGCCGTGGGCAAAAGCTAGTATTTCCATACATTTTACCCGTGTTACTTACCCTGTGTTATCGTGATGCCGCAACGTGGACGTGGACGAGGACGTCCACGGTATAATTATCGTCATGTTCGAAATTAAAAAAACTTTTTTTCAAAAAAATACAACCGACTTCCAAAAACAACACTACAGAGTAAAAAATTACTTTGATTTCGGAAGTCGGTGTCTGGTTAAATGTATTTTCGTTTTTTTGCCACCGACTTCCGAAATTAAAGTTATTTTTTACTTTGTAGTGTTGTTTTTGGAAGTCGGTTGTATTTTTTTGTAAAAAAGTTTTTATTTTTCCCTTTTTAGTTGTATTACCTACCCCACACAAATAAAAAAAAAACACGTGTCGAATTGAGAACCTCCTCCTTTTTTTTCGTCGGTTAAAAAAGCGTACAATATGTATGTAGTTTTTATCGCCAAAAGAATGATGAATTAATAAAGATAGGCCGTTGAGCAGGAGCATTCCAATTTGATTATATCTTACATAGCTTTAAATTTTAAGTTATATCATACAAACTAGCGATTTATTATTTATTTTGACTTAAAGTCTTAAAGTCAATATACAACTTAAATCAGTTTAAGTAGCAGTTAAAATAATTTTTGTTAAAAAAGTGCTATTACACCCTTGATGAGTTTCTGTGTGACACATACAAATAGACTTTAATTTATTATTATACTATTTCCAATTACATTGTATTTTTATTTTTTGACATTGTTTAATTGATAAGTTTTAATAATGATTTATATTGTAATTCTTTGAATTTTTAATACATTTTTTATAATTTAGTGTGACATTTCGATGCAGTGTAAAAATTGTAACTGAAATAAATAAAATGAAATGTATGAACTAGCGATTTGCCCCGGCTTCGCACGGGTGCAATTTACATGTAAAGACGGTATTCTGTTCACGACACATTGTGCACAAGTTACGAGAGTAACCTAACAAAAAGTACTAGTAAAAGTACTTTGCATGAATTCTATACAGTATTTCATAGTACTAGTAAGTACTTCTTTTTAGAGTTCCGTACCAATAGTAAAAAGGAATCCTTATGGTGCGACTCAGGCTGTCTGTCCGTCTGTCACAGCTGGATATCTCAAGAACTACTAATGGTATTAACTTGAAATTTGGAACAGTTTTAGATGACGTTTGCCTATTTTGCAAATAAGAAAGAAATTATTTTTTTTTTTTTGCAACGGTCTTAAAATTCAAAGTGGGGCTATTAGGTATTGGCATAACATATAAAAGAACGCTGTTACATTTCCACATTCGCAAACACTTTTTTTCTTTTATTAGACCGCATTAGTTTTCGACTTTTGATAAAAAATTAAAAAAAAAAATCCGTTCCCCCCTTATCCTTATCCTTAAGTTTGCATAGACAACAATCTGAAATTATTCTATGTGATAGAAGTTTATGTAAAGCGTCTCTAAATAGCACACTTTTTCCGAGTCCGACTCGCTCTTGCCCGGTTTTTTTTAAACATCTTGGTATAGAACTCACACCACGTACAATATAAGGTAAAATGATTCCACGGACCCGATTCACACCACGCTCGCGTGAGCGGCTATCTGGAATAATTTACTTTTCAACTGATGGAAGAATTATTCAACTAGGAGCTATAAGTTCCTGATATTACCTTCCACATACTAAACACAAACTAATTCGCTCTCTCTCTCTCTCTCTTTATAATATTAGTATGGTAAAAGATCTTTTATAGCGCTAAGATTAAAACGATCAGCAATAATATACCATGTCCACGTCACAAAACTTATCATACTCCATAATATAATAACGTTCTCACTGGACAAGTTTCCAGTGCGTTATTTAATGAAGTTAGTTTATTAGTTGTCTCTAGTTTCACCAACGATTTCAGCGTTCACGATACTCACATAACTATACAGTTATTAGTAACTTTAATTATGTGGGATAATTGTGGTCCCTGGAGGTAGATAGTGCGAAATAATGTGGTTAGTTTGGCCCTAGTTTTAGATGTTATTCGAAAAAATTAACTCTATAAATTTTAAGGAGACTAGGCAGATTGATATTGGTCTAAAACCAATATCAACCTTTTCCCAGTCTAACCGGATGCAGCTGAATACCAGTATTTTATATAGAGCGACTGCCTATCTGACCCCTACAACCCGGTAACTGGGTAATACGATACCCCTTGGTAAGACTGGTTGTCAAACTTTCGGGCTTCTGACGACCCCGTAACGACTGTCAAAGATCCACGAATGACAGCCGGGACCAATGGCTTAACGTGCTTTCCGAGGCATGGAGGAGTCTCGGTATGCAAAGATGGTCACCCATATACGGACCGACCCCGGCAAGCGTTGCTTAACCTGATGGATCGACCCGTGCGGCTGTTATTACCTTAGCCACGAGCTCTTTTTCTCTTCACTGAAGAATATTTACTATTGGACCAAAAATATTGTATTTTAACTGTAAAATCAAGTCTGTAAAATCACATAAATCAGCGAAATCGGTAAAATTTCGTATACGGCCTCTTAATAGAGAGGCCCATTTTTACTAACATTAGGCGACACCTAAATTAATGACTAACAAAAACACGCTGTTGAATTTTCTACTCTCGGCTTAGCGCTGAGAGTTGAAATTCCAACATAACAATAATATTTAGGCATTATATTTACAGTTACAGTGTTAGTGAAAAATAACTGAGCAATATCTTAGCGAAACCTCGTAGTATCTGTAGAAATACATTCCAAGTTAAGTTTGGCTAATCTCGTACTAAATAATACAACCTTATATAACTTACGATATCTCGTACATTTATATTTAACAAACAAACAGCAACAATTTCCGTGGCAAACATATTTTCATGTTAAAAAAATATTCGATTTCACTTAGCTGGCGCACAGACCAACTTAGGTTGGTCTCCCGAAAAATATCAAACATCCTTGTTGTGGAAGATTTAAGGTATGATTTTGATTGATAGCGGTGTTAAGTTATTTTGGTCACTGATCATCCACAAAGATTTTGTAAGCAAAATATGAAGATGAAAGTTGGCTGGTTGGCTGTTTCGTTTTTGTCGAGTATCTGAACGAAATTGCCGAAGACAGCGATGTTTCGGTAGTGGGAACATGGTGTTTTTCCGATGATGGATACGATTAATCACGTAATATGGCGCTGAAGGGGAAACTCTTGATGGTCTGTTGTTTTTGGAAGCATAATATTGGAATACTGTTGCATGTAGAATGTAAGTGATAAGTGGGAGTGAATTTATGAGTTGGAAAGTGGTTGTTGCGTCGTACTGCGTTAAAATGTGTGTAGTGAAAATAATGCTTGAAATTGTGTTCAAAAGTCTTGCACTGTTTCTTTAGAAAAGGGTACTTACGAGTACCTATATCCATAATTCGTTAACTTGCTTCATACAATTTTAAAGTTTTTTTTTTTTAATATTTTGTTCCATATCTGGTCTACACGCGTAAGCCACAAACTTTATTGTACGGTCAGCAACAGAAGTCGGTTAACACTGCTACTTTTGACATCATCTAATAAACACAAAATGATTCGATAAACTGCTTTTTTTCGTTTAACTGTTAAGAGTTAATGTTTTAAAAATTTTAAGTACCTACTTCTGTTCCGATTTGAAATAAATATTTCGCTTGATAATTAAGATTAAAAAACTGCAATTGTTAATCGACTTTTGTTGCCAACTGTACCCATCAGTAAAATTTCATACCATATCATATTATATCAATATCCTTGACTTCCAAAACACTCAATTTAAAAAAATATTCACCTCTTAAAAAATTCCTTGCCAAAAAACAATTTCATATTAAAACTTCTCACGGCCCTTTAGTATTTATCTAGAGCAGTTCGCTCCCACCGATCAACATCAGTCGTTCGAGAGCCCTCAAGAGCTGTAACAACCCCCACAGTTCCAAGGACTTTACCAGATTTCAGAGGGTAGGTAGTTTTTTGTGAAAGCAAACAGTTTATCGAGATTTGTTCAGGCTTACAGGATTTGTAGAGGAATGTAGATTTAAGATGAAATATATTTACGGTTTTTTTTTGTGTTTTATCGTATTGCTTTTGTTTACAGGTCTGTCGAAGTGTTCCCGGGCTTTTATTATTGTGTTGCTACGTCTAAAATTGTTTCTTTTTATGTAGTGATTTTCTTTTGAGGTATTTATTATGAGGTATATAATGTTGCTTCATGTGTGCCAAGTATAGAAACTCAAACTCAAAGCATTTATTTCAATTAAACCAATTACAGGCACTTTTGAATTGTCTAGGGGTCGGTCAGTCAGAAAGATGAAGCTAATTGCCCATTCCAAAGCGTAATGTTTTCTTAAGATTTAGGTTCTATTGAAATAAGTCTTTTTCTTTGAAAAAAACTTCAATGATTGATACTGTTCATACTTATTTTTGTAACATAAATACTTGAACAATTTGTTCAGTCGTGGAAAAATATCTCTCGCTTCTGCTCTTTAAAAAATATATATGTTCCTAATCATAGGAACTACTCCTTTTGCAAAGCATAGTAGTATTAAAAGATAATGCTAAATGCTCAATGACGTTTGCTCCTAAGCTTATTCTGTAAAATCTCACTGTGAAAACTAAAGTGAAGTGAGCTGTCAATATTTATTGCATTCTAATCTCAGTCTCAATCTGTCAAAAAAAAACTGTAATTTACCTCTAAATTTTTAACATCGATTGTCGCTGAGATGAGATAGCAATTTGAACGTTTTTTAAACAAAAGAATTTGCCTTATGAGGTTATGATTCAAATAAGATACCTAAATACAATATTGCTAATACTCGTAGTTGATATTTTGTTGTATAGGCAGTCACTCCATGTAAAATCCTGGTTCAGCTGCATCCGGTTAGACTGGAAGCCGACCCCAACATAGTTGGGAAAAGGCTAGGCAGATTGATTGAGTTGTTACTTAAAGAAAAAAAAAACAGGGTTATCAGGGTTTTTAGTGTTGGCAATATTAATCATCCTTATAAAACAGACATTATTACTACCTCTCTGATATTATAAATAGAGATTCGAGTCTGTGCGGTGTCTCCAACGTGATCTATGGCGGCCCACGGCTATAAATTATAGCCGAGAACATTATTAGGAGTTTGCAGACACGCCACTCCTTTGGTGAGGCAGGTCGGCTATTTTATAGATAAATATATTATGTCGCATGTTATATTCATGACGGTAATATAATAACACTATTTTTTTTGCTGGGTTATAATTTTAGTTCATATTTCATTTATTCTAATTTTAATTTCATAGATCTTAAGAACCTTTGCCAATCCTTTGCTGCCATTCTTTTCACATTAGCTGCCAGACTATAGACATAATAATGATACGGAAAAATTAAGCATTCATTCATTCATTCATTCATTCATTCATTCATTCATTCATTCATTACCTATTACGTGTAAAAAGAGAGTTATACAAAATATTGTTAATGAGTAACTATGGAGTTTGTTGTCTGTTATTCTCCATACGCAGCTACTGACTACCTACTTTTTGGAATCTAAAATCAATTCTTGTTTCTTGTAAATTATGACGTTTAAACGTTCCTTGACTGTCACATGATACCGCATAGGTTCATAAGAAAAAGCTCTCGAAGTCCATGGATTTAAAATATGTAATATACAGGGTGACCTGAAATTAGTGGCGGACCCGTTAAGGGGTGATAGTAGGGATCAATTGCAGTCGATATCACTCTTAGACCCACTGTCCAAAAGTTAACCCATTTCAGGATATTCCTACTTAAAGAATTTTACAAAAAATACCCTACTTTAAATCTTAAAATAGCTGTAAATCCTAAAAATTGGTCTTTCTGGTAGTTTTTTTTTTGTTTTGCATCAAAGATTAATTAAAAGAATTATTAATAGCGATATCTTCGTAAATGTCGGTATCTTACGCGAAAATCGTTTAACAAAATCATAAAATGAAAAAAAAATACGATATAAACGATTTTCGCGTAAGATATCGACATTTACGAAGATATCACTATTAATCATTCCTTATTTAGAATATCTTTGATGCAAATCAAAAAAAAATGGTCCAAAAAGACCAATTTTTACGATTTAGAGCTATTTTAAGATTTAAAGTAGGATTTTTTTTGTAAAATTCTTTAAGTAGGAATATCTTGAAATGGGTTAACTTTAGGACAGTAGGTCTAAGAGTGATATCGACTGGAATTGATGCCTACTATCACCCCTTAACGGGTCCGTCACTAATTTCAGGTCACCCTGTATATAAACGTAAAATCTATAATCCAATGGCGACCGTGGCCTTACAGTAGTTGTGAACCAATAAGGTTCGGTGGACATTCGAGCGCACATTGACATCAACCTCTGCGGTATCATACGACTCTCAAGGGGTTGACCTATTTTGACTTTAGATGCAACCTTGTGAAAGACAGATGGAGAGGCAGACGATAGTGATCCCGTTAGCATCCTTTGGCTACCCTAAATCAGGTAGAGAGCGAAAACTGACCTTAGGATCTAGACAAATATCATTCGCTTCGGTGCGATTCTATTTCTACAATCGCTATTGCTCCAAAGTGACATTGACATGATCACGTGACATTTCGATAGCTTATGTCAACCTCATGTATGTGTGTTTTTTGTTTTTTTTTTTACTTTTCTACTAGCGTCATCGCCAATCGAATGTTACTTTGTCTAGGCCCTCTTATAGCATCCTCCATGGCCTTATCTACTTGCCGCCGGGGTCGCGGATTATTCGAAAAAGATACCGTGGTCCTGGCACAGGCAACTGAAGGAACACGGGTGGGTTTTAGTCAGTAAAAGTCTGACACGCCCAGAGCGGGAGCAGTGATTTGATGATTTCTCATCAACAAAAAAAATAATGGCCTTATATACTTCATTCGTAAATTCATTTTATTAAGGTATGACTTTTATCGATTGCAAAATCAGCAAAACTACCCTCATATCGAACTAGTCCCCTGTTTCATATAAAAGTACAATAAAACTATAAACGTTAACAATAAAACATGACTATGTTAATAAAACTCATATCCCATAAACGGTTAGGTTGCATCATCAGTTGGTTGGCCAGTTTATGGCGGCATTAATTTAATAGTTTTACAACGCATTTAGTGTAGTATAAAACTATTAACAAGTTGAATTAAAGTAATGTTTATATGGATTTAGAAAATTGATAGGTTTTCGTAGGCTGGGAATTGAGGATAGGGGCATTTTACGGCCGAACCCAATAATCTACTGTCAGTAAAACACAGATCGCTACTGATGATATACAATATAATTCTATCTGTTCTTACGTTCCTTTCGTTCGTGTTCTTTTGCTTTATCTGTCTTAAATTATTGGGACGTTAAAACCATAGATAGATTGGTTTTTCTATCTCCAGTATGCCAAAACTGGTGACAAATATGTTATTGGGTTCGTCCGTAAATCGAATTCAATCTGTTGTTTTCTTCTCGCTCACCAAATACAATATTATTGAATGTCGGTACTAAAATGCTCCAAAATCACAGTGTCACCTTCATGTCCTAAAAAATGTAAATTTAAAGATTGTATCTTAACTAATATTATAAATGTGAAAGTGAGTTTGTTTGTTTTTACCTTATTTGTGATGTTCTTCGCAACCTGGGTGCGTGTATGACCAGATGTATGACTGTAAACGAGGCAAAAGTAGTATATTATAAGGATCGTAGCAGGTGGCGTTCTGTAGTTTCTGTCTATCCCTATGGGAAGAAGGCGTGAGTTTATGTAAGTTGTTTGTTACGCTTTCACGCTGAAACGGCTAAACGGATTTGAATGAAATTTGGCACATGGGTAGACCATGACCCGGACAACGAATACTTTTTATCTCGGTAGTACGTTCCCGTGGGGTAATTTCCGACATCCACGCGGGCGAAACCGAGGGCAAAAGCTAGTTAGAATATAAGTAATTGATAGTATGTTAACATTCTGGTCTAACGTTTCTATAAATTAAGTTACTAAAAGGCAGTCGCATATTGAAAACCTATTTAATTCACCTCATGTTTTTTTCTTTCGTTTTTCTATCAAGAATTACTCAGTAGTAAGCCGGAGTCTGGATTTGTACCCAGTTGATGGCAATAGGCTCACCTTCTATTACATGGGACTTAAAAATTACTGGTGTAGGTACTCTCTGCCCTACCCTTCGGGGAATACAGGCTGATGTTATGTTAATTCATCATATCAAGAACTTCATAAAATTCTTTATCTTCTTAATATTGGTGTTCTATAATCTATTATTCAAACTATCTGTACGTTTCGACTTCTCATTATCATCAAAAGAGTGTCTTTTGGTACATATAATTGTACTATTATATTATTATCCAACTGCGAACTAACCAATTAGTTCTTAGACGAAGTCTGTTCCTTTTTTTTTATTCTAAGGTTATTTCAACAACCTAAGCAATTGTTATTAGTGTCCAGTAAAAGTTGTTGTTATTATTTTTTTATTTATGTAGGTATGTTGTACCTAGGTACTGTGAGGTCTCGAACCTCACAGTAGGAGATTTACTGAACTACTAAATAATACAAGAGGGACTAGTTATATGGGGCTGATGCTCTCTGTATTTTAAGCTTCAGATCAAATATGAAACACTCCTACTAAATTAGATCTACGCGGAGCCCTAACCAGAATCAATATGTCCTCCTATCAAAAAAACGAGGATCCTTTTCTTGACAGAAGATATTCCATATTTGAATGATTGAATGTCAGCCAGTATTATATTAACGAGGCTTGATCACAGCATCAATCCTTTACATGAGCTATGCCTCCTTTGAATAACAGTCTTGCAGTAGTGGAATAAAAGTCTTAGAAGTGGACTTCTAAATAAGACTTTTATTAAAAAGTGTTATTCTAAAAGTCTTATTTAGAAGTGGACTTCTAAATAAGACTTTTATTCAGACCAAGACATTCGATCATACAAACCAAACCTACCTATCCCTAATATATAACCTACCTAACTCCAGGAAAGGGAAGACATGTGGGGAATTGCACTTATAGGTACAGGCTAAGCCGACATAAAAATAAACAAGAACAAGAAGAGAATGATAAATAGTCTAATTAGCTCTCCACGTGCAGTAACAGAAACTATTAAAAAAAACCGGCCAAGTGCGTGTCGGACCACGCACAACAATGAAGGGTTCCGTAGTTGAAAAGAATTTATCCCAAAAACAAATAACATTGTAATCCTAAAAGAATATTTTTTTATGTGATAAAATCTTTTTCTTTACTTGTGCTGTGAGACCTTGTTTCTTGTCAAATTTCATGATTCTAGGATAATTTATTTACTTGCGAGTATCAAAATAAGTCGCATAAATGGCCTTATTTTTTATTGCGTTGACTTAAAAGCTTGCTTTTTTATTTGATATTAATTTCACTTGATACCTCACACGTTCCTGAAAAAAGAATCTTGACAGAATTACAGACAGGCAGACAGATAGACAGATAGATAGACATACAGACAGACGGACAACGAAGTAATCCTATAAGGGTTCCATTTTTTCCTGTTGAGCTAAGGAACCCTAAAATACAAATAAAGTAATTCCAACCTAACTAGGTCACAGTTTTCCGATACAGCAATTCTTCCAAATGTTTATATAATCACTATATACGAACAATATCGTAATAAGGGATACTAATAGTCGAGAAATAAACTGTTACACTTCAATATTTCAGAGTGCAAGTAGTAATTAGTCCAAATTTTGTAATGGGATGTGTGAGTTCTGTTTTTGGGGTTGAGGAATTAAAGTTATGTATTTATGTATTACTAGCTAGTTATCCGGAGAAGCTGCCCGTTATGTCATACGGTGCTGAAACGTGGACACTGACGGTCGGGCTGGTCCACAAATTCAAGGTCGCTCAGCGCGCTATGGAGCGAGCTATGCTCGGAGTTTCTTTGAAGGATAAAATCAGGAATGAAGTTATCCGGAAAAGAACCGGAGTAACTGACATAGCTTTCAAAGTAAGCAAACTGAAGTGGCAGTGGGCTGGCCATGTTTGTCGAAGAACCGATGGCCGGTGGAGCAGACGAGTCCTAGAGTGGAGACCGCGTATCGGTAAGCGTAGTGTGGGACGCCCCCCAGCTAGATGGACCGATGACCTGAAGAAAGTGGCTGGGGCAGACTGGATGCGGAAGGCGGAGGACAGGGTGTTGTGGCGCTACCTTGGAGAGGCCTATGTCCAGCAGTGGACTGCGATTGGCTGAGTTGATTGATATCCGGAGAAGAACTGGAGTTACCGACATAGCTTGCAGAGTAAGCAAGCTGAAGTGGCAGTCCAATCTTGGAACTATTTGAACAGAAAGATAACACAAATAAAAGGAAAGTCACACATTTAGACTTTGAAATGCCCGTTCCAAAGCTAGAACTTTTTCGGCGGAGCTGCGTTTACATGGCTCCCCTAATTTACAATGGTTTGCCTAGGTCAATTACTCAACTACCCTTCAAAGTTTTGTGTTGTGTTGCGGAAGTGGTTGTTACAAGAATGTTTTTTTTCGATAGACGAGTTCTTTCAAAAGTGTCCCTGTAAATTTTATACAATAAAGCACAGATATATTTAATTGTTAAGTAGATGCTTAAAATTACAAAATGTGGTTACCTAGTAATTTATTAATAGCTTAAATGTAAAACTTGTAGTATTGCATGCTAAATATTGGCCAAATGTGTGTTACTAAAAAATGTTTTAAATAAGAACTTCATGTAATTACCATATTTGATGCAATAAATAAATGAATGAATGAATGAAAAGTGAGCTGACCATGTTTGTCTAAGGACCGATGGCCGGTGGAGTAGATGAGTCCTGTAGTGGAGACCACGTATCGGTAAGCGTAGTGTGGGACGCCCCCCAGCTAGATGGAGCGATGACCTTAAAAAGGTGGCTGGGACAGACTGGATGCGGAAGGCGGAGGACAGGGTGTTGTGGCGCAGCATGGGTGAGGCCTATGTCCAGCAAATAGGCTGAGTTGAATGATGGATTGCTAGCTTCTACCCCAGACTTCGTCCGCGTGAAATTACGTGTTTTAACATAAAGTAAGATCCTGTAGCTGTGCCCACCACCGTTACTTCGTTTACGCTTAGCGTTCTTTCCGACTTTTTTTGTTTTTGCTATGATCCTAAGGGGACATCAAGAGTTGGGTTATCATATGCAAAAAGATTTTTCAAATCCCACTGGCAGTTCCAGAGATAGCGCGTTCAAACAAACAAACTTTAGCTTTATTAGTAAGTATTAAGTAAATTCAGATCATAGTAAATTAGTTTATTATTTAAAAAAAAATAATGATTTGTAGGCTCTCTAATTTAGGATATTGCAACCATATGAATCGTTAAATTGGAATGAGGATGAGCAATCCAAAACCCTTAAATAGTTTTCTAACGTGATAAACGGTGAGTGCTGTCACTTTCATAATGATACAAAATGTAAGGGATGTCATGAATTTAATGACTCCGTTAAACTAATGTTGGTTTCGTGTAACTCAACATAAGATAACATAACATCACGGCCGTATTTTCCGAAGGATGAGGCAGAGGTGTACTTATAGTACACCCACATTTTTCCAGTTATATGTAACGTTAGTAATGTTTACATTAAAGTTCTAAGGGCAAGAAACCTCAATGAATGCAAGACGCATGCGCTTAACGCATTTAGAGCAGTGGTGGCCCAGTGGTAACGGTCGCGACTTACGAGTTGTAGGTCGTAGGTTCGAACCCAGGCAGACGCTTTACTTCGTATAAATAATTTCATCACCACTGCTCTCAAAACTGTGCAGGAAAACATCGTGAGGAAACCGGCATGTCCTAGAACCAAAAATTCGAAGACATGTGACATCTACCAACCCGCACTGGGCCCGCGTGGTGGATTACGGCCCACTCCCTCTCGAAGAGAGGAGGCCTGTGTCCCAGAAGTGGGAACATCATAGGCTGATTATGTATGCGCGTAGCGTCAGCTTTTTTCAGCGTAGCACACGCCTACGCAGATTCGTAGCATGTGCTACGGTAAACTCGTAGAGGTGCTACACTCCAGATACGCCATGTTGTGCAAAAGAAAACCTTATCGACCAACCTTAGACTAAAACATTGTATTTAGAACAACTGTCAACAAATTCCAGCTTCCACAATGAAAACTAAAAGTAGAACTGTGTCGCTGTGCTTATTCTAAAACTGGTTTCAGTTTCCACTGTAGCAGCGAGTTATTTAGTTTTCAAATATATTTTATGCTTTAATAATATAAACTGCGTCAGAGTATGATAAATGCACTGAATCTTCGCTTTAAATACCTCCGTATATTTTTGTTTAATAAGTTGATATGTTTAGCATACAACATTCAACGTATTAAACAAAAATATGGTGGGGCTTGTGGATAAGTAATAACAGCCGCACGGGTCAATCGTTCGGGTTAAGCTACGCTTGCCGCGGTTGGTTCGTGGATGGGTGACCATCTTCACTTAAGAAGACTCCACCGTCCTTCTGAAAGCAATTTAAGCCGTTGGTCCCGGCTGTCATTCGTGGATCTTTGACAGTCGTTACGGGTCGTCAGAAGCCCGAAAGTCTGACAGCAGATAAAGAGGTCAGATACGCAGGTGCTCCATGTAAAATACTAGTATTCAGCTGCATCCGGTTAGACTGGAAGCCGACCACAACACAGTTGAGAAAAGGCTAGGTAGGTGATGATGACGTTGATATGTTTAGCAATGCACTGTCGTAAAAACTATTCATTTTACGAGATTCAGATAAGACTAAACTCAGGCCAACGATACGAGACTAATACATAAAATTGCAACTTATACACATATCAACTTTAAACTCAAGTAATCTAAGTAGATTTTTGAATGAAAAACTATCGATAAGCGTCATAAAATAATTTTAGTTGCAATGCAAGCCATAAACTACCCCTTAACCCTATTTGCTGATGATAGCACGGTAACAGTTGCGTGTAATAAACATGACCAATACGAAGCTGATGTAAATGACGCGTTAATCTCTATTATCTCTTGGCTAAACAATAATAATTTAAAAATTAATCTAAGCAAAACTAAAATTATGCACTTTGGCCATAGAAAATCCAGTACAAAAATGGATGTAAAATTCCATAACAATGTTATTAATGACGTGGACAGCGCTACATTCCTAGGTCTTATAGTAGATAGACAGCTTAACTGGAAGAATCATATTGAAACATTATGCAAGAAAATAAGTTGCTCATCCTATGCCCTATTTAAACTTGCTCCAACCGTTAACACTGACGCACTACTTACAGCCTATCATGGTCTTGTTGCATCTGTGTTAAGATACGGTATCATATTTTGGGGTAACTCTTCAAATAGGGAAACTGCGTTTAAAGCGCAAAAGCGCTGCATAAGATCTATGTTCGGGCTTCGGGTTACGGATAGCTGTGTACCGTATTTCAGAAAGCACAAAATTCTTACACTACCAGCTTTGTATATATATGAAACTGCCCTATTTGTGAGATTAAATCCAAATTTGTTTTCTTGCCTGTCTGATACTGTACAACGTAACAGGCGTAACGACATGCTACGCGGTCGAAGAGCCAACACAGCTCTCATGCGGAAAAGCATATTCTGCAGAGCCCCGCAAATTTATAATAAAATTGATAAATCAATTAGAGAATTAGATTTGGCTAGTTTTAAGAAGCAATTTAAAGAATTTTTATGTAATAAATGCTATTATAATTTGAATGACTACATAAATGACACTGACATATTAATTTAATTCAATTACCTACTATTTATATTATTTAATTTTTAATATGACATCCTTATTTGAATTTGAACTTAATTTATTATAATCTTTCTTCAATGTAATCGGTTTGACATTTGTACGCCCATGTGGTAGAATGTGTTGAGACAATATATGTTAACATAAGACCATGTAATATACATACCGACCATATTCTGACAAATAAATGATTATGATTATGATTATGAATGGAAACTGAACCATACGCAATTAAGTTTATCTCGTCTCGTTGGCTTTATTATAAGGGTGAAACTGAATTCATTGGCATCCTCTTAAAGGGTCATTGTACTTATCATTATGACAACTTTTACTAAGGGACCATCACTGAAATAAAAAAAAATCTGCTGTTCCCTACATTTATGCTCGCATCACTCGTCAAAATGTAGGGAAGAGCTGATTTTATTTTTACCTGGTAAAAATACCTGGTTTAAATTTGGTATGTAGATAGCTTATATCCTGGATTTACACATAGGCTACTTTTTATCCCGGTCTACGCAGGTGAAACAGCGGGGCGCAGCTAGTTATCAATAAAAGTCGCTTTTCGTGTCTGTCTATATGATTGCGTTGTTCTTCTAAACTTCGCAAAGAATTCTGATGTAGTTCTCACCATCATTTAGAGAATTTATTCTTGAAGTAGACCGAGACATAACGCACCGGATCAACTTAGGATGGATGAAATGGCGACAGGTTACAGGAACAACTTGCGACCCACGGATGCCCCTCAAGTTGAAGGGGAAAATTTACAAGTCCGTGATAAGGCCTGTCGTACTTTATGGATCGGAATGCTGGGCAGTGAAGAAGATGGATGAAAAAAAATTGCATGCAGCTGAGATGAGAATGTTGAGATGGATGTGTGGAGTGAAGAGAATGGATAAAGTGAGAAATGAGTATATAAGAGGAAGTTTGAAAGTGGCGCCAGTGACAGAAAAGTTGAAAGGAAATCGTTTGTCTTGGTATGGGAATGTAATGAGGAGAGACGAAACACATGTGACTAAAAGAGCAAGGCCAAAGAAAAGATGGATGGATTGTGTGAGGAATGATATGAAAGAGAAGGGAGTGAAGGATAGCGTGACGTTGACAGGGGAGAATGGAAGAAGAAAACGTGTTGCCAAGTAATATGGGATAAGGGCAGGAAGATGATGATTCCTGAAGGTGTAAGCATATAAATACATTAATATTAAACTTACATAATAAAGAAATCACAATGATTTGTCAAGTCATAAAAACCTTGAGAAGCCAGGGCGGGACACTATATAGTAGTAATATTATTTATTGAAAAGAACAGTGTTCAGCAATGGCCGACGCATTTATCATTTAGTTCATAAAATACCTGACACATATAGGACGTATGCGTACTTCATGAGGTGTCTATTGTTATACACAATTGTATTGAAACTCGGCAGACAGAAAGCGGCAGGCAAATAATGAAAGTTCTGCGACGTCACTGCGTTCGACACTCCCTATGACTGTTAAGGGTAGGTTAGCCGCTTATTTATATAAAGCGTGTGATGTCACACTGCAGGGCAAAGGCCTTAATACTCTCTTTCCACTTTTCTCTGTTTAAAGCTACTGAGGACCAGTTCTTGTTGAAAGAGTGCAGCTCATCCCGCCATCTTCGTCTGGAGTGCTATTTAATTTTGAAAAAACATATTATGGACTACGGTATGTTAAAATGCGGTATATAAGAAACTAACTTTTGCCAGCGGCTTTGCCCGCGTGAATGTCGGAAATTATCCCGCGGGAACCGTACATTTTTTCGGGATAAAATGTAAATCCAGTGTGTCAGCTACCTCCATACCAAATTTTATCGAAATTAGTCCAACCGTTTGAGTGTGAAGAAGTAACAAATATACAAACACACACTCACAAACTTTCGCCTTTATAATATTAGTGTGATTATACAAAAATCTTCGAAAAAATGATTATATCATAAAAATACTAACATGACTTGAAGTCAGGTATTTAGAAGGAGTTTACTTTAAAACGTAGAGAGTGACTCCTTTGAATAATTCATAAGCGTTACGCTTTGATACTCAAAACAATATAAAAATATATAGAACTTTGCATTATTTTTGTATCGAGAAAACATCATTGTATCGTGTATTCCTTTTCTAGGTTATTAGGCCATAAGTCAAAAAACATGCACAAAAATGTTGGATCCCTATTCTATTAAACTTAATAAGGTACACGATAAAGAAAAAGCACATTTTTAAGGGTAAAACGGGACCCTATTACTAAGATTCCGCTGTCCATCCGTCTGTCCGTCTGTATCTCATGAACCGTGACAGTTAGACAGTTGAAATTTTCACAGATGATGTATTTCTGTTGCCGCTATAACAACAAACACTAAAAAAAAAAATATTTAAGGGGGAATTATGTTTGGTGGCAGCAGAGGATGCAAAAAAACCAATTTTAGTTGATGAAGTTTAATGTTAAAAAAGACAAAAGTATTACAATTATATTCTAATTCTAACTATATTTAATATTGTATTATTTAGTCGACGATTGACCAAAGAATGCCTTGGGAAAACGGATGGATCGCGTAAGCGGTGTCGCGTTCGACACGGGTTGCAGCGTCAGCTTCTAGGTAGCGCGCATTTGTTGTCGTGTGGAATCAAGGCATCGCATACTAGCGATTCTACCTGACTATTCCTGCGTAACAGGGGCTCCCATACAGCAAACGTGTTATTTTTGCCGTTATTATAAATAATGGTACGGAATCATTCGTGCGCGAGTCTGACTCGCACTTGGCCGGTTTTGTCAATATATCACCTTAATGTGATAACCTAATCACCAGTCTGTACATACTTCTTTTGTTTCGTCCACGTTCAACCACGTCGCTTCAATCAACTCTTAAACAACAATAATCGTCACATTTACCCTAAATATTCTAACTTCAACTTCCCTTTAACCCTTCGTCTGCAGCACAGCGGCTAATTAAAGTTAGCTACACACGGCGCGACCGCGACGCTACGGTGTTTGACTACAGCTGCGTTTGTGTCGCACACTCGCTCTTGACACGTGCAAGTAAACAATGGTTATTAAATGTGGCGACTTTTTGATGGAATAATTTGTAGGAAAAGACAGGAAATAATTAGTAGGAAGATGATCGCCTCTTTGCGAGAAAAACGTGACATTTCGGATACGGTTTATTTTTTTATTATTCGATAATTGAATATTCGATTTTAGAATCTTTTTGTGTATTTTTTAAAAGTTTCTTAGATAACTCATTTAACAATAATACAAAATTTTATAGGTACAAAATAATTATAATTTTTTTAAAGGTTACAAATCGCTTCCTTTAGAATTGCATTTTTAGAGGTAGCACGTTTTTCTCGCAAAGAGGCGGTATATTGGTCCTTGGCCTTTGAAAAGATCGTCTGATATGTGGCAGATGTGTTCAGCCCAATTCCATTTTACGCTTAAAAATATATCTATACATATCTAACACAAATCTATCTATCTGGGTTTGATACATAATATCTTAATATATAAAACAAAGTCGGGGTTCGCGCTGGACCGATTTTATGGTTTTTGATTTGTTGTATTTGTCTCCGTCCCGAATAGCAGAATAATGATACAACAATGAACGAATGATGAATGAATGAATGATGAACAGTGGAAAATTGACGAAAAAAATATGAAGAAAGTTCATTTTCTCATACATGAAATTTGGGCAGGGCAATGTCTGTCGGGAATCTTTCATTCTATTTAGAATTCAAATTCATAATAATTTTATAATCAGTTGTTCATTTGTTTCCTTGCCGTTCGATTTATTGAAATTTTGACAGGACGTCTGGCGGGTCAGCTATGTAGCTAAAAACTTTTTTACAAAAAAAAAAAACAACCGACTTCCAAAAAAATACTACAAAGTGAAAAATAACTTTAATTTCGTAAGTCGGTGTCTTTGGATCTATATTTTAGCTTTTTGCCACCGACTTCCGAAATCAAAGTTATTTTTCACTTATAACTTTTCGGAAGTCGGTGGCAAAAATCTCTTTTTCCAGCTGAACAAACAAACCATCCGCAAGACAATTACAAATGGCTTTTAAAATTAATTATGTATCCGCCTTTAAGTAATAACTATACGTCTGTTCCAAGCAAATCCTCTCACAATACTATCAATATTGAAAACAAACCGAGTCCTAGAATAATCCAAACAAAATTAATATGGCAATCACAAAGTGAATAAAATTAATCAACGCGATTGACATTGTAGTTTGGGTCATTAGCAGTATTATTGATGGCTTATAAATTGCATCGGTCTGCATCTACAATAAGCACGGAGTAATAAAAACATGGAATGCTAATTTCAAGGCAAATGTAAGCACTTCACGAGTTCAGAACTGACTGAGGCTAGCCGTCAATCAAGTTGAGTTGGGACTGGTGATTTAATAGTGATTCATTACTAGCATTCGCCAGCGGCTTCGCCCTCGTGCTTTTCTGAAATTATCCCACGGGAAGATACTACCGGAATAAAAGTATCCTATGTCCTATTTCAGGTCATGGTCTACCCGCGTACTAAATTTCATTCAAATCCGTTCAGCCGTTTTAGCCTTTTTTTTTTTTTTGTGGATGGGAAATCATCAAATGACTTCTCCCGCTCCGGGCAGAGCGGGAGGGCGTGTCAGACTTTTACTGACTAAAACCCACCCGTGTTCCTTCAGTTGCCCGTGCCAGGGCCACGGTATCTCTTTCTTAGCCTGAAAGCGTAACAAACAAACAAACTCAGTTTCGCATTTATAATATTAGTTATATTGTATGATTTACGAATTAATGAAAATCCTTTCTCTAGGACCAAATTAATGGGCAAAGGAATAATTTTGATGTTATATACCTATCACACTGTTCCTAGTTTTTTAGGGCAGTGGTCTTCTTATTTGTAATAGCCATACCCATCCCTTATTGAAATAAAACTGATGTTGCATGGGCTAAGCTTTTTTGTAAATAAATGATTACTTACTTACCTATATCGTTTTTGACGTAACACAGATAATAACCAAATAACTGACATTTTTATAGTGTTAGACGGTAAAGTACCGCGTATGTAATTTTGTGCTGTAGAAAAAATAATACTTCATTTTCTGCGTATTCCATGTCATCGATATGGGACGTGATTATGAACCATTGATAGATGCTATTTTGTGAATGGCAATTTAATTTCTTCGTTTTTGGATACCAATATCAGGGGTTATCAGAGACAGGGAAATACAAGGTTTATTTTTTGTTAGTAAAAGCTTGTTTGGGAGATTGTTTATCTCGGTAGGTAAAGAAAACTGTTTACTATGAATGAGTATTTTTGCTTAATTTGTTATGTTCGTGTAAAAAAATGTATCAATTAATATGCCTAGCCTTTTCCCAACTATGTTGGGGTCGGCTTCCAGTCTAACCGGATGCAGCTGAATACCATTATTTTACATGGAGCGACTGCCTATCTGCCCTCCACAACCTAGTAACTGGGTAATACGATACCCCTTGGTAAAACTGGTTGTCAGACTTTCGGGCTCCTGACGACCCGTAACGACTGTCAAAGATCCACAAATGACAGCCGGTACCAACGGCTTAACGTGCTTTCCGAGGCACGGAGGAGTCTCGGTATGTAAAGATGGTCACCCATCTACTGACCAACCCAGGCAAGCGTAGCTTAACTTGATGGATCGACCCGTGCGGCTGTTATTACTTAGCCACGAGCTCCTCAAGAACATGTACTGTAAGAAAATGTATGAAGAAATATAATAATTATCGTCGTGCACTGTAGGCGTAAATCTTTGTATTGCAAGCTTCAACCCTTGTCGGAATGTTTGACGAATAAGTACCTTTCTAGTTTAGAAATGTTTGTATGGCTTCCCACATAATTTAATTTGTAGGTATATCACGACTATACAAGACTACGTATCCAAAATTATATTATTTACCTCACAAACAAGCACCCATCCACAACAACTCACAATAATGAGATTACTCCAATATTTGCGTACCCTATCAAAGGGGTGCACACATTTGAGAAATTTAAGCGGATTTGTCAAGTTTTCGGCGTCCAACGGACTCCTGAAATTATGTGTACCCTTGTTAGCCGAGCTGCGAGTGACACCACGTGATGGGCGCTTTGAAAAATTGTTCCCGGACAGAAACATGGACGAGGGCAAAAAATCAAGGGTTTTGTGTGTTAGGTGACGGTCTAGAAGGGCATGTGCGGAGCCCGCCGTCATCTAATGATTTCGCAATGGAATTTGAAACTAGTGTGTCTGATATTGTGCCCGGGTGTGATAGACCCTTGTTGAATGAATGCGAATTTATGAAATCCCAGGATAAATCAATATATTTTAAAAAAGCTACTCCTCTTAAAATTATTAAAATCATTAAAAACTTAAATACTAATAAATCAGCTGGATATGACTCAATTAGAATCATGGACATCAAAATGATAGGAGATAAAATTGTGAATGCAATAGTAAAGTTAATTAATGCGAGTATTCAACAAGGCAAATATCCGTCAGAATTAAAAACAGGTATAGTCAGGCCCATTCATAAAAAAGGTAAATTCAATGACCTGGCCAATTATAGACCAATAACGATATTACCTGCCATAAATAAAATAGTCGAAAAATTTATATGCGACCAAATACACAACTTTTATCGGGACAATGACATAATTTCCAAAGCACAGTATGGCTTCCAAAGTAATAAGTCTACAGCTCAGCTACTTTCCAATTTTACTGACGAAGTTAACAACTACCTAAATGACAAGCAGCATGTGATACTCATATTCATTGATTTCAGCAAGGCTTTTGACACACTCGGGCACAATACACTATTAAAAACACTCGAAAACTCGGGTATAAGAGGAAAATTACTCGATTGGTGCAAAGAATACCTTCGTGGACGAAGTTATCGCGTCAAAGTTGGTCCTAGCCTTAGCAGACCTGTGAACGTGACAAAAGGCACAGCCCAAGGTTCAGTGTCTGGTCCACTCCACTATCTAGCATACGTTAATGACCTAGAAAATATTATAGCACACTGTTCCCTTTATCAATACGCTGATGATACCTGTATACTATCTGCTAACAAAAATATGAATTTAGCCGCAGAATTTTTGCAAAAGGATTTTACATCTATGACTAAGTGGGCACATGATATGGGACTTGTTCTGAATCCACAAAAAACTAAAGTTATACACGTACATTCAAGTCACATAAGTACCTCCCATCCCTTTCAAATCATAGCTCATAGTCATGATTGTCTGCATAAAAACGTTCCAGACTGTCACTGCTCGCCTATAGAGCAAGTCCCATATCATACCTATCTGGGATTGATAATTGATAACCGATTCAACTGGAGTTACCATGTGGAATCTGTGTGCGGCAAGTTACGTGCGATACTCACCAAATTTTCCATTATAAAGCGTAATATACCGTACAGAACCCTCCTTCAAATGTACACAGCTCTTGCTGAGTCCATAATATCTTATGGACTCACCAGTTATGGACGCACATTTAAAACTTACCTAGATAAAATACATAATTTGCAAACACGTTTGTTGAAACTTATAGTACCTAACTATGTAAAAAATAAATACAATGACAATTACACAGGGTTATTTAAACATTGCAAAGTGTTACCTGTTCTAGCGCGAGCTGAATATCTGTTCCTCATAGAACATTTTGATAACAGTGATATTCAAATTCCAGTTAAATTTGAGGTGAACACGCGACAAGCGAAATCAAAATCATTCCAAGTGCCACGCAAAAATAACTTTTATGGCAGGCGTACCGCTTCTTTTCTAATACCCAGTTTACTGAACCAAATACCTGTAGACATTAGAGACTCAATGAATATTAAAAATATAAAGCGTAAGCTTAAAGAGCATTGCATCGACTCGATTATAACTTAACTAGTTGAGTTGTAGTCGAGTTGATGTAGTGCTGTCAAACAGCTGTTAATAGCGCGTTGATCAATCTCAGGCCATGGCACGCTAGGACAGACCCCAGAGGTCTAATTGTGTGCTTTGCTATTACACCTAGTTAAGGAACTTGTAATTTATAAAATAAAAATAAAAATAAAATAAAAAAATCTGTGAGGATATGTTGTCAGGTTTTGTGGGAATTATTTAAATTGTTGGTAGAGAAAAAGTGGGTTATTTTTAAAATGTTAATAGAATAAAAATCGGTGCTGATATTAAACTGTTCAAAAATAACTTGATGCTGGCATTTTGAATATTGATTGACTTTGACGATAGCTAGTAGATGATGTTGGTTTCACCTGAATATTTTAAAATTCCAAATTATTCAAGCACATTTTTAAACATCACAACCTATTTTCCGCGACTTCGTCTGCAATCCAGGAAGAAAAGTAGCCTATGTCCTTTTCCAGGTCTTGGTCTACCCACGTGTTAAATTTCATCCAAATCCGTTCAGCCGTTTTAGCGTTAAACTGAACACACCAAATTTTAATACGATATAGTACGACTACGTTTGAATCGTTATTATACTTTTGAAATTGTAATTTCAATAAAAAAAATCTTTATTATATTTACATCAGAAAAGCGCCTGAAGAAAAAGTATCAGTTAAGCTAAGTATCATTTTATGGCTCTTACAAATTGTTTAGGCATTTATAAAGTTTGGACCGCAGAAAATTTAATTTAAAAATATTTTATACAATTTAATTTACGGAGTTTTGAATTTAAAACAATTTCAATACAGTTAGTTACAGTTAGTTTATATTTTTAGTACTTAAACTAAAATAAATGCACTTTAAAATAATCCTCCCAAAGTAAAACTGTAACAAACTAAACGCCTAAATAAATTGTAAGAGCCATAAAGTTACTCTTGGCTTAAAATGATACTTTTACTTCAGGCGCTTTTCTAATGTAAGAATTAACACTTTTTTATTGAAATTACAGTTTTAAAAGTGTAATAACGATTCATACGTAGTCGTATTATATCGTATTAAAATTTGGTGTGTTCAGTTTAAGATCACGCCATGTATTTTTCATTAACTGAATAGTGGTCCCGCCATTTTGATTGTAGAATATTTTGAAATTTTATGAGTGTTGAATTTTACTATGAAATAGTAGAAATATAGTATTCAATCCTATTCAAATTATATTCGAATAACCTGGCGGGGTCCCGTCATCTTGACGTTCATGAATGAAAGACGACTAATGAAAAGTATTTACAAGGCAGACGTGAGTGATGTTCTTCAGAAAGGTTAGGTGCGTAGTACTTGCGACCGTGGCGTGCGTGCACGACCAGTATGAACGTAAACGAAACAAAAGGAGTAAGTACTGTAGAGGTTTGATGCTTTGGTCAAGCCTCGACAATGTTATACTGGCTGACATTCAATCATTTAAATATTGAATGTGTTCCAGAAAGAAAAACGAACCTCGTTTTTCTTTGTAGGATGACAGATAGATTTTAGCTAGGGCTCCGCTTAGGCAGTGTGATATATTTTTATCTTGGAATAGAGTTATTTTTATAAATAAATACGACATAAGCCTTTCGTCTCCCGCCCTCGTTCTACTTATTTGTTACCCCCCAGTAAAGAACCTGCGAGTACCGGGTCTTTACAGTACCTAACTATCCTTACTTAGAAACCTAAAGGTGCTAGTTTTTAGCACGGCTCTCTGAGCTCGTTCTAGTTTCAAAAGAGTAGTTTTTGGTCCACCACCCCAAGCGCTTATACAGTACGTTAAGAGAGACTGACAAAGAGCAAAATATGTATACCTAATAATTTGGGGTCCTGCTATGTGGCGAAGAGTACTAAAGACAAAGATTAGCTTTCTAATTATTTTCGTCAGTAACTCTATATGTGGTGCAAAGCTCAGGCTGTCGTCGAGAGTCACACCGAGATATTTAATGGTTCTACAGCGTTCCAGTTCGGGACATGTACATGTCGCAGTGCCAGGTAGTACGCAAGAGTACGCTACCAAAGCGTACGAATTTGGTGGTTGACTCGAATTTCTTAAACGATCCTTCGTAGTAGGTGGTGTTCTGTAGTTTCTGCCTACCCCCATGGGAAGAAGGCGTGAGGTTATGTATGTCATAATAAGCTTTGAAACCAATTGAATTGTAAGAGAGAGAACATGGATAATTTATTGCATTCCCTCTCGAATTTTCAATATATCGTATTAATTTAGCAGTAAAACAAAATTGCCAATAATAAATTAAATTCATACTACATATAAAGACACGGTAAATCGTATTTTAAAAGAATTGTGCGATGTTATTGCGTATTGAAGCTAGGGGTAGATTTTTAAAGTGTAAACGAAAAGCGGTTTTATCTTTGAAAGTATGTATAGGGCAGTTGACGATTCCTCAACATACATACCTATACCTTAAAACACAATAAAAAAATAGGACATTATTTTCTGGTAAGCAACACAGTATTAACACAAATTATGATTGTAAATTAGCACAGCTATTGCAAAAAACGTATTTATTTTTACAACTGTTTACTATTCTGAATATGAAAAATCACTTCTGAAATATCGAACGTTTAGTCAGCCCAATAACTTAAATCTGAAATACAATGAATACCTATTTTATTCAACTCTCGAATTTAGACGACAAAATTCACAATAAAGTTCGATAAAGTTGTCTACCAACTTTCCCATGACTCAAATATATTATATTTGTGGATATATTTGACTGTAATAAACCTAATTCAAAAAAACAAATAACAAAATCTCTTAATATTCAAGCTTTTTAGAGTTCCGTATCTCAAAAGGAAAAAACGGAACCCTTATAGGATCATTCGTGTGTCTGTCTGTCTGTCTGTTCGTCTGTCACAGCCGATTTGCTTCGAATCTAATGGACCGATTAAGTTGAAATTTGGTACACATATGAATTTCTGTGAACCCATACACGGACGGGTAACGTAAATAAATTAATTTTGAATATGGGGGTCACTTTTGGGGGGCAAATAAGAAAAAAAAAAGTTTTCGTACCACTTGCTCAAAAAAGTGACATTCTATGCCACAAAAAGCGAACATAACAATAGTCATTTTTAATCTGTTAAAAACATCATCTGCTTAGCCTTTTCCCAACTATGTTGGGGTCGGCTTCCAGTCTAACCGGATGCAGCTGAATACCAGTATTTTACATGGAGCGACTGCCTATCTGACCTCCACAACCCAGTTACTGGGTAATACGATACCCCTTGGTAAGACTGGTTGTCAGACTTTCGGGCTTCTGACGACCCGTAACGACTGTCAAAGATCCACGAATGACAGCCGGGACCAACGGCTTAACGTGCTTTCCGAGGCACGGAGGAGTCTCGGTATGTAAAGAATGGTCACCCATCCACTGACCAACCCCGGCAAGCGTAGCTTAACCTGATGGATCGACCCGTGCGGCTGTTATTACTTAGCCACGAGCTCCTCGCTGAGATTTTTAATCTGTTAAAAACAGGGAAAGAAAATTGTACTGAATTTTATTCATCCTCTAGGATGAGAATGTGATTTAAATTTGGAATACTTACCGATATTTATACTGAACTACATCTGTGTTTACACCATTGACTTTGTATAAAGCATTATACATCTTTTTGAAAAAGGAATACGCATTTATTATGCAGTTATGATTATTAAATAAAATTACGAAAACCGACGAGGCCGTATGAGCTTGATGCCTTTGCTTTTCCGACAAAAAAATATTAGTCTAGGAATTTGGCGCGTTTTTGTTTTCTTAATAAACGTTAAGTTTATTTTAATTTATTTTTATAAATAAGTTAATATTCTAAAAATACCTTACGATGTTAAATCAAAGCGACAGTGACAGTGAATTGTCGGATTCCATCAGTGCAAATGCTGCCGCAATTATAAATAATTTGCTTCCAACTAAATCCAAGGAAAATTATTTAAAAACTTATGATGAATTTTCAACGTGGAGAAGTGCGAAAGGCCTATCAATTTCAGAATCAGTACTTCTTGTCTATTTTGATTATTTATCCAAGACAAAGAATCCGAATACACTTTGGTGCATATACTCAAAACTGAAAGCTACAATAAGCATCAAACACAGCATTGAAATAAATAGATTCACGAAATTGCAGGCTTTTTTAAAAAGGAAATCAGAAGGGCATTGCGCAAAGAAGTCTAAAATTTTTACGACTCAAAATGTGGAAAAATTTCTTAATAAAGCTCTTGACGTAATTTTTCTGGCCACAAAAGTAAGTATACATGATTTAAGTAACTATGAATATTTTGTATCTTAGTAATGGTAATTATTCTATATATTTACCTGTTTTTTATTTTTGTTATAGGTGGCCTTAATTTTTGGACTCAATGGTGCTTGCCGCGGATGTGAACTTGTAAACTTGAAGGTGGAGGACGTTGAAAATCATTCCAATGAGTTACTGCTGATTAATGTAAAGGAAACTAAGACAAAGAAAAATCGGTCATTCATTGTACAAGGACAATATACTAAAATCATTCATAAATACCAAGCATTACGTCCCACCAACATGGAAAGCAATAGATTTTTTATAAACTATCGGAATGGGAAATGTACTCGACAAGCCATCGGCAAAAATAAAATTAGCAATATACCAAAGGAAATTGCAAAATAAAATAGACCAAAAAAAATAAAATAAAAATATTAAATCTATAATATTTATTAAATATTTAAAACTTAAAGATGTTGAACTCTACACCGGTCACTGCTTTAGAAGAACTTCTGCGACTTTCTTGGCGGATTCAGGGGCAGATATTACGTCAATAAAAAGACACGGTGGTTGGAGCTCTGATAGAGTAGCTGAGGGTTATATCGAAAGCTCAATGGCGAATAAACCATATTAAGCAGTCAAATTAACAAAAATATAAAACTTAATCCATCAGAGCCACAACCATCAACTTCCGGCATCTTATCATCGTCCGTAACTCACGATGCACCACCAACACTATCTACAATGAAACGCAAGTTCCTCAGATGCAAGAACAGAGAAATACTCAAATCAACTCATCAACAATAAATGTACCAAACAAAAATGTAACACTCTCTATGAATAATTGGACCAATGTTTCGAATGTTAACTTTTACTTTTAATTGTCATTATTTTTAATAAATGCTTATCTCATATTATTATTGTGTTATTTTTTTCGCAAATGGTACGAAATGTAGAGTATTTTCCTAGGTGATAAAGCTGTCTTAGTCTTGGGTGAACTTAAATCCCTCGCTACACTCAGGACTCATCTTAAATCCCTCGCTTCGCTCGTGATTTAAGTTTTTAACACCCTCGCTACGCTCGGGAGTAAACCTCGGGTCCTTCGTTACGCTCGCGATTTAAATCGTCACCCGCGACAGAAGACACTGCTTTATCCCCTTGATTAATAATCTACTATTTGCAAATTATATTTTTCTGTCAAACTTTTTATTCCTATCTAATATTATAAATGCCAAAGTAAGTTTGTTTGTTATGCTTTCACGTCAAAGCGGCTGAACGGATTTTGGATGATATTTGGCACATGACCTGCATTAGAACATAGAATATATTTATCCCGGTAGTACGTTCCCGTAGGACAATTTCTGACCTCCACGCAGGCGACACCGCGTGCAAAAACTAGTAAGTAATATACCTAAAATTGCACCTTTTGAATTTAAATATTTATTAGTAGTCCATAGGCATGTTATATACTTACACTATACTGTAATCCTCATACTCTGTAACATAATTTATGTATCGCTGTTGGTTGCCTAAATAAATAAAATAAAAAAAAATAGGTACCTGAAATATCTTATAACTTATACCACCCCAAAAAATCTTAGTCGGCCTTTTCCCGGGGAATCGGGATCAACCTCGAATCGAGATCGTAACTCGATCATATTGTAACATGATTACCAGGGCTCCAAGTACTCTCGATGGAAGCTTTTATCTATAATGGTGTGTTATATTGTGTATCAGAGGAGCTCGTGGCTAAGTAATAACAGCCGCACGGGTCGATCCATTAGGTTAAGTTACCCTTGCCGGGGTCGGTCCGTGGGTGGGTCACCATCTTTACATACGGAGACTCCTCCGTGCCTCGGAAAGCACGTTAAGCCGTTGGTCCCGGCTGTCATTCGTAGATCTTTGGCAGTCGTTACGGGTCGTCAGAAGCCCGAAAGTCTGACAACCAGTCTTACCAAGGGGTATCGTATTACCCAGTTAATGGGTTGTGGAGGTCAGATAAGCAGTCGCTCCATGTAAAATACTGGTATTCAGCTGCATCCGGTTAGACTGGAAGCGAAACCAACATAGTTGGGAAAACGCTAGGCAGATTGATATTGTGCATCAGAAAGTACAGTACGACACAACTTAGATGTAGCATCGGCAAAATTTGTAAAACCGATCACGATCCGAACTGAGTGCGTCTTTAACATCACCAGGCTTTAGGCGGAAATGATCTTTACGCAAACGCAATAACTTGTAAAGTCATATAACCAAATACATTCGTAAAATTGAATTGAATGAATACAAATGTTCAAATCTATGCTACATCTAAGTTGTGTAAACAGCACCCTAATTGCGTAACACATTATCAATCGGAGTTTGAATAATTTTGAAACAAATTGCTAATCCATTGCTTCATACGTTTGAAAAATTTGTCTGCTCGACAACGTAAATAACGCAATGAATGTTGTTGAACTGTCAAAATGAAATCAATTTCGATTAATAATGTGTTACGCAAATACACACATCAAAAGTGTCTAGGGATCAAGCATTTTTATGCGGATTTCTTGAGATTGAGATGTGGCTTTGTAATAAATTTATGATTTTATAAATTTATATGGATCCTTTTTGTTGCATTTCATAATTTGAATCAGGAACTGTGAATCAAATTCGAGTAAAAGATGAAAATCAGCTGTCAATATTTTCCCTATAAAAACATACAACGCATTGAAGACATTATTAGTGCTACTGTTTCCCTACTACTGATTAAAACCAACGTTATTATGGAGCGGCGACGTCATTTAAGCAGGGAAGAAATGCTCAGAGCCGTGGGAATGATAGAAGCTGGTTCCCGGCAACGTACTGTGGCTTTAGCTCTGAATACAAGTCAGAGTGTTATCAGTCGACTTTGGACACGTTACCGAAGCACTGGTACCGTGGCTGAGCGCCATGGAGGACGGTATCGCTGCACCACACGGAGACAAGACCGATACATTCAAATCTTAACTCGAAGAGCTCCAACTATAACCGCCATGATGTTAGCCGTGAGGCTTCATCACTCTTCAGGGAACTTAATTAGCGACCAAACAGTCAGAAACCGCTTGCATGAAGTGAACCTTCATTCCCGAAGACCGCTACGGGTACCACCTATAGCAATGCACAATCGTAGGATTCGATATCAATGGGCTCTTGAACACAGAAATTGGGCAGAAGAACAATGGCGTTTCGTGTGCTTTTCTGATGAGTCTCGTTTTGGTATGAGACCGGATACAAGACGTATACGACACTGGAGAACCCCTGGACGCCAACAGCGATTAAAATCCTGCCAGGAAGTCCATCCTTATAGTGGTGGAACCATCATGGTATGGGCGGGTATTTGGATCGGCGGAAGAACTGAGTTGATTTGGATCAGAGGCAACCTCAACGCTCAAATTTATGCTGAGACGATTGTATCAGACGTCATCGTTCCTCTACAAGTGCAAATCGGTCCCTTATTTCAGTTAATGCATGATAATGCACGACCGCACACCGCAAGAGTTGTAAGACAGACTCTCGCCGCAGCTAACATCAATGTCCTGCCCTGGCCTGCTCAGTCGCCAGACTTGAACCCGATTGAGCATGCATGGGATATGCTACAGAGAAGAGCTCTGCCGAATATGGAGGGTATCCAGTCGCAAGAAGACCTTTTTTTGTTGTTGCAACGAACATGGGCGGCCATTCCACAGCGTGATTTGGATGAACTCATTTTGAGTATGCCAAACCGATGTTCTTGTGTTGTTAGTGTTCGCGGTAGAAACACGGATTATTAATTGTTTAAGTTACCCAATAAAATTTTAAAGAAAACTGTTATTTCAGTCTTTTTTTCGAACTTTAATGTTAGTGGTTCAAATGTCAAAAATCCCTTTATTAGGAAAATGGCAAATTTCTTTATTAATGCAAAGGTGACTTGGTTTATCGTTACTGTGACAAACGAAAACACTTTATTTGATGAATCCTTAAAGAAAATTTTAATTAATATCAATCAGGAGGAAAGTTATTGCAAAAATATATGTTGATCCCTAGACACTTTTGATGTGTGTTGGGTGCAGGTAAAGAGAGTTTTCTCTTCTATTCTTACACACGGAAGAGTTTTCTTTCTAAAGAAATCTCTTCCGTGCATCACCTTTGTACGTATTGTTCTTTTCACTTTTCTTTTTGTCTGTTTATTTGTGTGTACAGTCAGCAAAAGAGGTATCTAGGCAGGGTATACTAACATATGTCTTTGTGAATTGCTTCATGTTCAATTTGATATACTCTCCTACATTGTAACACATCAACACAAAATTGTATATTGTCACGAAATTGAAGATAAAGCAATTCACATACAAATATGTTAGTATACCCGGCCTAGATATCTCTTTTGTTGACTGTACATAAATGGTGTTTAAAAACATGAATATCCTATAATATTAAAAAAATAATAAATACTTATGTTAATTTATTATAGCAAAGTCTGCCTAGCCTTCTCCCAACTATGTTGGAGTCGGCTTCCAGTCTAACCGGATGCAGTTGAATACCAGTATTTTACATGGAGCGACTGTCTATCTGAGCTCCACAATTCAGTAACTGGGTAATATGATATTCCTTGGTAGGACTGGTTGTCAGACTTTCGGGCTTCTGACGATCTGTAACGACTGTCAAAGATCCACGAATGACAGCCGGGACCAACGGCTTAACGTGCTTTCCGAGGCACAGAGGAGTCTCGGTATGTAAAGATGGTCACTTACCCACGGACTAACCCCGGCAAGCGTAGCTTAACCCGATGAATCGACCCGTGAGGCTGTTATTACTTAACCACGAGCTCCTCCTACAATATTAAATGAGCAATATTTGTATATATGTTACCAGCCAAACCCGATTTCAGGCCAAACTAGTTTGTCATAGGCCGAATCGGTTTATCCTACGCGTGCCATGATATATTAGTTTAGTTTAGGACAATCTAGTTTGGCATAGGCTAGGCCTCCTATAGGTTTTGATTTATTTGTTTATTGCTTTGACTTATAAGCTCGATTTCTTTAGAGATCAAAGAGACCATAGATTTACGTATTTGATATTATTTTTTTTTTCAAATCAAATCAAATTGTTTATTTAACAAACAGCATTGTAGTACATGGTAAATTAAAGGTTGGCAAATTAAAAAAAACGTGTACTAAAAAAAAACTACAACGGAAATGGTGGTAAGGTGCTGCATTCCCAGCTAGGTTATAGAATAACCTGTATAAGGGAAAATGTCAACTTGATACCTCCAAGTGTTCCTTAGAAAAAGCATCTTGACAGACTGACAGACGGACGACGAATCCTATAAGGGTTCCGTTTTTCCTTTTGAGGTACGGCACCCTAAAAAATAAAACAAGTAAAGCTTAGTGAAGGGCACTATAAACAAACATGTCATGGGAAAATAAATTATCTAATTTAACAGTTTTGCAAATATAGTGTAAAGATACCCGGGATTGCAACACTTAAAAACGTAATAATAAACTTACGAAGTCATTACCTATAGGATGCCAGTCCAATGCTGCTTCTCGTGCATATTGTGTCTTATAAGTTGGCTAACTGGATATCAACTGGGATAAACTTTATAAATCGTTGTATCAATCAAATCAATCTGCCTAGCCTTTTCCCAACTATGTTAGGGTCGGCTTCCAGTCTAACTGGATGCAGCTGAATACCAATATTTTATATGGAGCGACTGCATATCTGACTTTCACAACCCAATTACTGGGTAATACGATACCCCTTGGTAAGACTGGTTGTCAGACTTTCGGGCTTCTGGCGACCCGTAACGACTGTCAAAGATCCACGAATGACAGCCGGGACCAACGGCTTAACGTGCTTTCCGTGGCACGGAGGAGTCTCGGTATCTAAAGATGGCCACCCATCCACGGACCAACCCCGGCAAGCCTAGCTTAACCTGATGGATCGATCCCTACAGCTGTTATTACTTTGCCACGAGCTCCTCCTCTTTATAAATCATTGTACCTATAACGTTGCTATATTGAAGAGTACAACTGTGTCGTAGCATGACGACTGAAGTGACAGGTATTATTACGTTTAGTCAGTTAACCAGACACGTGTTTTCTTTGTTTACCTTTATTTAATTACTTAAGCCGATGGAGTATAGGTAAACTATTTAGCAGCTAAGTAGCTACGCGTTTTGAATAGAAACATCTGCCGATAGGAAAATAGTGTTTTAATGTTTGATAATATTTCCATAACAGTAGGTAGTTAATAATAGTAAAACAAGCTCCATGAGACATTTTATCCACAGCGACATGTTTTAACCCACGGACTAGAAAAAAAAGAAGGACTCCGCGCCTCGCATATCGAAAGTGAAGCACAGTAAGTATGCCGGGACCGTTTGTACAAACACTACTTACGCACACATTTACATGTATGCCGACCGGCCGCCATTACATGACATGACGGCGTCTTTGTCAAATCATGCACACACAGATCGGTACGGTGCTTCACTTTCGATACGCGTGGCGCGGAGTCCTTCTTTTTTTTCTAGTCCGTGTTTAACCATTGAAGCATGTATTGTATTTCCTTTAAAACATCGAGCTCTCTCAAACCTCGATAAGTTTCAGGAGATTGATCAATCCTCATTCATTTTATAACTATACTAGCTTCTGCCCGCGACTTCATCCGCGTGAAATTCCTTGTCCCCCCGATCTACCCCGTCGCATCGCATCTCCTGCCCGTGCTATTACTTCATTTTCACCTTCCCTTTATGCCTTTTTTAGGGTCCCGTACCTCAAAAGGTAGAAACAGAACCCTTATAGGATCACTTCGTTGTCCGTCTGTCTGTCTGTCAAGACCCTTTTTCTCAGGAAGGCGTGGAGGTAACAAGCTGAAATTAATATCAAATACGTAAGTCTATAGTCCCTTCGAGCTCTAAAAAAATCAACGTAATAAAAAATACGGCCATAGATGCGACATATTTTGGTACTCACAAGTAAATTGAAACCTATAGGGTACTTCCCGTTGACCTAGAATCATGAAACTTTGCAAGAAGCAAGGTAAAGCACAAGTTAAGGGAAAGACCGAAAATAATTAATTTGTAATTTAACAAAAAAAAATTTTTTTTTTTAAATTTTATACTTAAATTTGCAGTTGTAGAATTGACCGTGACGTATATCAATGTATGGGAGAACATGTTTTTCAACTAAAATGTTAAGTTTGTTTTTTCTGTTTTTGGGATAAATTCTTTTCAATTACGGAACCCTTCCTTGTGCGTGGTCTGACACGCACTTGGCCGGTTTCTTTCTTTTTGTTCGTCCTAAGCCTTAGGTATAGCCTTCCTCATGAATTGGGCTATCAAATGCAAAAAAAAAAATCATCTGACTGGTAGTTCCAGAGGTAGTTCACGATTAAACACACAAACAGACAAACTATTCAGCTTTATTATTAGTATAGATTAATATAGAAGATAATTATAGATATTATAGTTATAGATGTTATTGTTTTTCTAAGTATTATAAGATACTTATAGAAGAACAATGAGTAATACGGAGAACTTGAAGAATGCGTTTGATTTTCGTTAAAAGTTCAATAGTATCTTTCAATCGGCGGACGTATTCATTTCCTCTAAGCGTCTCATTCGTACGTTGCGAACAGAAATAAATACTGTACAGGTGTACGGCAGAAGTTCAATCAAGTGCAGGGCAAAGTTGTTTTCAGAATGTTATGAATTGCGTTATTGGTCCAGTTCCAACTAGGTCGGACCGACAGTTTAACCTGAACGACAAGTGTCGGATGGATATTGGCAATTATGTATTACAATACCGCAGTTCACATTAGGGCAAACAGTCGGCGATGACATATTTACCGGACGTTCAGCTACGATTTCTGTCGGGTCGAATATAATATTGGCACCACAGATTTAGAGTAGGCTAGATACCACAAGCCATCCGACCAAGCGTGCCCGGCACATGTTTGTGCTGCGCACAAACTTGACGCGCTACTACCTTAGTTTGTGTTCGATCGCGCCAGTGGCGAGTTGTGTCGTCGAGGATATAAAAAAAGTCCGTTAGCTCACTGACGCTTAGCGATTGAAAAGATGACACGCTCGGTTTTCATACTATCTAATGAACATGCGGTATCTAGCCCACTCTAAATCTGTGATTGGCACACTGTTTTACTTTGCGACGTTCACACTTAGCCGACGTTCGCATGGACGTGAAAATATCGCGGCGGATTTTCAACTCCGCTTTGGGAATCCAACATAACAAAAACAGAGTGCATCCCAGCGCGTCGAAAAAACACACTGTTGGATTTTCAACTCTCGGCACTAAGCAGAGTCTTGAAAACCAGTGCGCGAAAAAAAATCGCCGGGATATTTTTACGTCCGTGTGAATGTCGTTTTATCGGCTCGGGACGGCGAAATCACCCGCCTGCCTCCCATCCACCCGCGCATTCCCCGCTCTCACCACCAGTTTGTACACTACTTCGGTGGTACATGCCACCAAAGTAGTGTACATCATTCTCCTGCCCTTATCCCAATCTATTTGGGGTCGGCGCAACACGTCCTTTTTTTCCATACTTCTCTATTATTCGTCATCTCGGTAGTCACCCCCTTTCTAGCCATGTCATCTTTCACACAATCCATCCATCGTTTCTTTGGTCTTCCCCTACTCAAGGTAATGTTTATGTTACCTAATAAAAGTATAGTAGGTACTAAACCTTCTGCTTTTTACCTGCATCACACCGGAAGCTGTGAATATTCGGCGCGACGGTTGCAGCACCCCTGCAGCAGACTGTTACATCCGGTTTCAACTTCCTGCTCTTTCCAAATCACGGTTTTTAGTTCGAAAACGTTCTATTGGCTTTATTTATACTTACTTTCCTTTCTAGGAGAACACATAAGTTAGCGTATGTATGTTTGAAACTAGTTACCTTGTTGGCGCTATTGTGTTCATAAAACGTTAATAATCACTGTGAAGCTGTGTTATTCTTATTCCCAACTGATTTGAAAGAAAAAGAAAGAAGAAGAAGGAAAGAAACTACATTTATTTAACACAGACTAAAAGGCACACAAAATAATACACAGCAGATTAAAATAACAATAATAAAAAATAATAAAAAAATCAAAATGTGATTTCATAATGATTCCTTCCTATGGCATTTAATAATGGAAGAATACAAGATTTAATTTTAATTTTTTTTTTTTTTTATGACGGTAGAATATAAACCCACTTACCACAGTACAATTAAACTATTAACTGAGTAAAACACTTTCACACTCGACCGACCGAACGCTGACATGACAGAGAAAAAAATATTTTTTAATGCCATAGACGAGTCTCAGTCAGTGTTGACGTATCTTAAATCGTTCGTAAATAGATAACGCATCAAATTAAATGCAAATAATTCGAATAGTGATGGAACAGCGTTAACAATAAAAAAAATATTTTCTTGGTATAGAGCTCACACCACGTACAATATAAGGTAAAATGATTCCACGGACCCGATCCACACCCCGCTCGCGTGATTGGATAAGGTTAAAAACGCCGAATTTACAGCTTATAAGGGTGTAATTTTAATCACCGTTAACCTATTAAGGGTCATTGTACTCATCATTATGAACAACTTTTACTATGGGACCAAAACTGAAATCGCGAAAAAATAATCAGCTGTTTCCTATATTTGACGAGTTATGCGAACAGGAAACAGCAGATTTTTTCTTGATTTCAAGTTTGGTCCCATAGTAAAAGTTGTTCATAATGATGAGTACAATGACCCCTTAAGAGGTTAATGGTGATTAAAATTACACCCTGTATAGACAAAGATATAACTAAACATACTTACATAGAATTAATCAAAAAATTACTTTGACAATGTCAATAACAACGTTTCAATTTCAGAGCTCCACGACGCCTGACGTGCCCCAGCCAATATCTAAACACCTGGACAATAGACACAAAATATTCGTCCACATTTACACAAACTTACAGTGTGGAGGATTGTGAAAAAAGGATGGTGCTATCGGTTGTATATAGCTCCGTCTCTCTCTCACATTGGAACCATCATGGCTTTAACACGTCACAGTAAGCCCCCAGATGCACCTATGGATTAACATCTAACAAAGACAGTGTATAAATTTATGAAAACATTGTAGGTACGTCCATCATCGAAATAATGTTGTTTAGTAAAATCAGATCATCAATAAATCTAAACTATGTTTCCGATCCTGAATTCTTTTTCTTGCAGGAATGTAACCTAATTAGATATGTACTATTTTCAGCCTGATTTGCGAAATACGTATGTACTGATACTGAAAAGTCCGTTGAATTTACCAAATAATCTTGAAGGATGTAGAATTTTCCTGTATAAATCTATTGAGCATTTTATTTTCCGTCGCGTGTCACGAGGCAGCTTGACACCGGAGCTGGACGCCCAGCCAATATCAAGTAAGGAAAATGATATTCTGTTAGAAGTCTGAGCATAGTTCACGTTTTTGTATTTACATTTTTTTATAGAATGATTGAAAACTAAAACTTCCATTTATAATTTCTGAACCAATTACTGATAGGAAAATGTTTTTTTAACAGACTTCAAAAAAGAAGTTCTGTGTGTGTATGTCCGCGATTTTCTCAAAAACGAACAGATGTTGATGATTCTTTCACAAAAATGATCTACATACTTTCAGAAAGATTTTAGTATTACATTAGATAAATATTCTTATGTACGAAGTTATGTGCAAAAATGTACTGCATAAGCAGATTTCGACAATTCTTCTTTTCGTTGTCTTGGGCCTATGTAATTGTATATTATATTCAACTAAAAGTGGAAAAATAAATTTACTTTAAAAAAAGATAAAAACCGACTTCAAAACCTAAAATTAATAAAATAAATTTCATAATCATAAAAAACTAAACAGCTTCTGAAATCGGTGTCATCAATTCTTCAATGCACCTTAGCTTGGCACTGACTACAGAAGCTAACTACTTCAAAACCAACTTGTCAAAACAACATCTAACCCGTTGAAGTCTTCGAAACATCAACATGTCAGCTGTCAAAATCATGAATCGATTACACAAAGCTGTACCGCTCCAGCTACTAAAATTAGCAGCTCTAACTGCGGTCAACTAAATAATCGTACCAACAGGAGAACCCTCGTCAATGGTTGCTGTTCCTGACAGCTCCTGACTGGAAACTTTGGGGTGTAAACAAGTGTTCCTATACAACTTATTTAGTGCTCAATTGATGTTTAAGCGGCTTTAAGTTTAGATAGACTTATAATGAAGTTGGTTAAGCCGATAAGGAACAAAATGCTGTGACAGGCAGGGAGATTGAATTGTTTGTGAATGGATGTGAGAAGTAACAAAATTAACTTAAGGCGAAGGCGCCTGGGTAGCCCGCGGAATTCAAAATTTCTTACGTTTTTTGCAATTTGCAAGTCAGTATTAGGTTATATGTTAATCTAAATATGATTCGTGGCCGTATCAAATATTAATTCATAGAATTATGATCATCAATACGACTCTTTGAACTTAGGTTCATATTACCCTATTGAATGACTATTTCATGAAATCATGACATTTGAGGCTTATTGCTGATTCCAATAACTTTAATTCTGTAATGCCATATTAGTTACGGCCGCGAATCATATTTTACTCAACATACAACCTGAACATGACCTGCAAATTGCAAAAACGTAAGAAATTTTGAATTCCGCGGGCTACCCAGGCGCCTTCGCCTTAAGTTAATTTTGTTACTTCTCACATCCATTCACAAACAATTCAATCTCCCTGCCTGTCACAGCATTTTGTTCCTTATCAGCTTAACCAACTTCATTATAAGTCTATCTAAACTTAAAGCCGCTTAAACATCAATTAGCGCATCCCCCTTAAGAAGATTGGAATAAAAATGTGAAAAAAAACTAGTGATACATAATATTTCGACATAGATCTTTGAGTACTGCAACATTCGTATAATTATGTTAACATACAAATAATGATAACATTATTAATATTGTAATGAGGAGAAAAGGGTGAGATAGAGCAGTACTGAAACAGTAGAGCAGTACTGAAAGATTAATAAAATTAATCAAAATGTGCTTAATCGTGGATGCAGATCGTAGCGTATCGTTCTGTAGTTTCTGCCTACCCCAATGGGAAGAACGCGTGAGTTCATGTATTAATGTGCCTTAAAAAATATTAAACTTTTTAAACTTTCGCGATTTGTACACATTATAAACAAAATTAATATCGCTAGAAGACCTGTTCTCAATTTTGTTTATAATGTAAAAAATATTAATCATACATTTAGAAATTCACCTCAGTTCTTTATTGAACCAATACGGCTCACCGAATTCCATCAGTAATCACGCCGAACCACAAAAAACATTCCGGCTCCAAAGACCAGATAAGGACCAAACCGAAACGGTCATTGCGTTCCCAAAGAAACTGTTGACAACCCCTAATCCATTGGACAATACAATATATTCCTATATTGAAGTCTTAACACCAATATCGAAAACCCTTTTGTAAAAAAAGGAGGAAAATATCCTACTATATAAAATTTACGTGAAAGCCTGTATGTTTGTGAGTTTAGATATTTGATAATTGAGAACCCCAGGACCGGTCTATGACATTTGGTGGGAAGTCTATCTCCAGCAGTGGACGTCTTTCGGTTGAAATAGTGATGATGATGGTGAGATGACAAATCACGACTTAACAGCTAAACGGACTTAGATGAAGATTAACATAACCTGGATTTAGAATACTTTTGGAACGAAGTTCCTTATCGCGCGTTGTGAAAGGGGGCTAGACGGAAAAAAATCTCACGAAAAGTTGTAACGGCACTTTTTGCTATAGTAAGCTATTGTAAGCTGTGCGACGTGCGCATGTTTCTCTGTCTTTCTCTCTCTCTCTCTTATAGAAAGATTAAGTTTATATTACATTATATTTGTTAATAATAAAAAGAATATTATTATAACTTAAAAAAAAAATAATTATTACAATTCCTTCACTAATTAATCGAAAGGAACTTCGTTCCATCCGGATGTCCCTTGACACCTCTCAACTTTTATTTATACCGGTAGTAGGTACATTCTCGTGGGATACTTTAAGATCGTTTTCCGACCTCTCTAAAGCCGCGAGTATAAGCTAGTAAAGAAAATATATCAGAAATTGTGAAACCGCGTTCACAGTAACGCTGTCATTCAATATCCAGTGATATCTCATTTTGCCGCGCGAATAGACTTGAAGAGAATGGATAGCGATTCAGAAACCCTTAGTCGACGTTCGCACGGACGTAAATATATCGCGGCGGGATTTTATCGCGCACTGGATTTTCAACTCTCGTTGTTGAGCCGAGCGTTGAGAATCCAACGTAACAACAACAGTGCATTGTAGCGCGTCGAAAAAACACACTGTTGGATTTTCAACTCTCGGTGCGATAAGCAGAGCGTTGAAAATCCAGTGCGCGAAATAAAATCGCCGCGGTATTTTTACGTCCATGCGAACGTCGACTTAGGGTCCGATCACACGTACCACAATCATACCACAACGACAACACGTGGACGGGCGCTAATTTGTATGAAAATACATACATAAACTCACGCCTTCATTCCTTGGAGGTAGGCAGAAACTACAGAACGCCACCTGCTACGATCTACGATGTATGAAAATTAATAGTTAAGGCGGAGATTTCTTGAAAACGGTCAAAAAAGTGTTTTTTTAAAGCAGTGTATCTCTTATACCGTAAATAATTTTCACAAATAAAAAAATATGATATTTTCAAGTCCTATTTGCATACAGTGATGGAACTCAAAACATAATTATTTATACATACTTTAATGCACCAAAAAAATCTTCAAACATACCTCTTAATCTTATATCACACGGATCACATTTAGCCGTCAAAATCAACCGTGTGGGCGATACCTACCACACCAATGCCACGTCGCGTCGCGTCGCAGCCACAACATAACTACATCGCAACTACAACCGACAACGCAACTGCAAAAAGCTGCAGCGACACTATTCACACGTAACCACAGCTTGCCCACATTTTGTCGCTGCGATGTGGTGTGGTAGTGGTAAGTGTGTACGGGCCCTTAGGTTTTGGTTTAAGTTATAGAAGCGTGATTGTGGATGGTAACACAATAGAAAAGGGAATAATAAATCCTTCTTTCCGCGGCCATTCTTTTGGTAAGTATGCTTTGGGATAGATAAATATTGTAGTATGGTGTTAGGCTTAGTAAAAGAGGTGTCGTATTTTTCATGACTTCCGTTTCTGTTGTAGAATTCAATGATTTAAGAAGAAGAAATTAATTGGAAGGCAGGCATATTATAAGTTTGGGGATTACATAACTGATAAAAATGCTTGGCTCAATGCTGGTCCTGCTCCACAACCACAACTAATTAATTAACATTTGAAGATACTGTTGGAGCTGCTGAAGATTGTAAAACTATCATTGCATTGTATAGACTCAATCTCCTTTGTATTATATAATTGCATAGCACATGTGTGAGTACTATGTACCTACATACACTAAAGCTACCATTTACTGGGTACGTCTTTGATCCGGCTTATTTTAATTTAATTTAAATATTTGAATTGTTTTTTTTTTTTTTAAGGACGCTTTTAACGTTCTGCATCGTTCTCACATGTAAAATTTCAACATAAATGATGTAACCATTATTTTGTAACCATATCTTGATTTAAAAGAGTGTCCGTGGAGTTTCTTGCCCGTTCTTCTCCATAGGTACCTACTATGCTTTGGAATGGGCGCCTAGCTTCATCTTTTTGACTGACCGACCCCTTGACAATTCAAAAGTGCCTGTAATTGTTTTAATTGAAATAAATGCTTTGAGTTTGAGTTTAAATTATGCTGAAAAGTGACTAAGTATGAACTTCTTTAAAAGCTTAGAGCTTCTGAAAATAAAATAATAAAAATAAAAATCTTTTATTTTATTTAAAATTATAATCACTAGGTAGATCGACACAAACCACAAGTTGTATAAATCTTATTGCATTAACCCCATAGCTGAACACTGTCTCTTAAGATACAGGTAACCCTAGTTTAAGAGGCAGGGCTCACCAATTATTGTTTACAGATTTCTGCAGCATAGCTTATTCCTTCGTACTTGCTTCCTACCACTACCTTTTTGTTAACCAAGGTTTATATATAAGTCTGTAACCTTCTCTTTTTTGGAAATAAATAAATTTTATTATTTTATTTTTTTTTTTTTTTATTTACAGACTACATAGGCCCAGTTGTGTTAGTGTCTAAATTATCTTATAAACTATGTTAGTATGTAAGTATATAATTTGAACACAAATTCATAATATATCGACCACAGATAGTTTCATCAAGCCCCATGTAATACATGAAGCTTGATAAACCTATCCATGGTATGCCCATCCAGCCTTTCAGCAAACACTCTCAAGATACTGTTGGTGCTTTCCCCACTCTGCGCGTCATCGACGCCACCTTCTTACGCATTATTGCAAAATAGTCGTCAGTGTGTGCATCGGCGAACATACCTGACGCACTACAGTAGGTTGGAAGCCTCAACAGCACCCTAAAGGTATTATTATATTGTACTCTCAAGGCATTGTTTCCTTTTAGGGTATGATTAGCCCAAAGGCTGCTGCATGCCTGCATGCAAAATGCCCATGACAATTATGTAATTCGGTAAAATACGGTTTTCGCACTAAACTTAATTTGAACTAAGCAATCATTGATTGAGATCCCCATGAGATTCTTTAAGGTACAAGGTTCTATAGTTATTCCGTTGAGAAAAAAGGATGGTGCTATAGATCGTATATAGATCTGTCTCTCTCTCACACTGGAACCATGGTGGATCTTTTTTCACGTCATAGTACGGCCCAGGTTTCATCAATGTAGGAGCGTTGGAATCAGCAAAATTATATCACATGATTTCATTTAGGTACCTATTACATAGGTACCATCGCGGATATTTGCGGTGAACCACTTTTCGACCTTATTACTTTGGTAATAAGGTTCAAAAGTGTTTTACCGCAAATGTCCGCGATGGTACATTATTACTTTGAACTTTCAAACACATGTTAAATCCTCAAATTAAGTAGGTAAAACGTTTTTTTTTATTTTTAATAATACCATAAAATTTAAAAAAATGGTGAAGGTGGAAAGGCGGTAGAAACATTAATACTTAAATAATGTTTCTACCATTTTTTTTTATAATTTCGTAAAATTCTCCATTCAAATTTTGAATGTAGAACGTTATGTGGTGGAAACATTATTTAATAATGTTTCTACCACCTTTCCACCTTCTCAATACCTATTAATCTTGGACCAAACGAGTGTGATCTCGCCAGAGGCGCGGCCTCTCCTGGCTGAACATTGAATTTTGTGTCGCAACACATTTTGTGGAAAATATTACTTCGTCGACACGTCCCCGTATTATGTTAGCCGGTAACGTCTTTGACAGGATACAATTATAATAGGATTCTAGGTAACTGTGTGAGTATGTGATTGCTCATTATTGTTTTGATCGAGGATCACATTGAGACGGTATAATAACATGTGAAAGATACATAATAGGCGGTCTTATTGAAAAAAAACCTGCCAAGTGCGAGTTAGACCACGCACAATGACGGGTTCCGTAGTTGGGATGAATTTTATGTATCCCGAGAACAAACTTAATATTGTAGGTACTTAGTTGAAAAACATGTTTTGCGTTACATTCCAACTGCAAAATAATGATATGTATTTTCTGTTTTTTTTTTTAAATTTTAATAATGCCCCCCCCCCCCCTGTATGAATCTTCTAATCTGAATGGTCAATTATCGTCAATTTTCTTAAATAACATAAAAAAAAAAAAAAAAAAAAAAAAATTGTTTGGGACCCTCACAGCAAGCCCTTTCATTTGTATCACACGGAACAGTTTGCAAAAGTTTTTTTTAAATATTCTTATTTGCCCTCCCAAATGTGGCCCCCATATTCAAAATTCATTTATTTACGTTACACGTCTGTGGTGAAATTCATGTGTACCAAATTTCCACTAAATCGGTACATTATACATTCGGAACAAATTGGCTATGACAGTTTTAGATGACGTTTGCCCAACTATTTTGCAAATAAGTTTTTTTTTTTTTGCAACGGACTGAAAGGGTGTTTCAATAATTCAAAATTCGAAGTGGGGCTACTAGGGCAAGTGAGGTAGGTAACATAAGTTAGAAGTTTATGTAAAAATTACAGGAAAAATAAAACGGTGTCTCTAAATAGCACACTTTTTCAGAAATCAGAACGGACCCTCGGTGCGCGAGTCCAACTCACCGGTTTTTTTTAGTAATAAAACCCAATTCAACATTACTAAATCTTCATTTTCCTCGTGACATAAATCACTAAAAACCGACACGAGTGAGGTTGCATCGTATAAAAAGCCAGTTCTACACTGTCACCTCCAATCCGTTTTCAATTAACGTGTCCAGAGGAGCGTTAACGCCCGGCGTACACACCCCGCGTTAGGTTTAGTACACATGATGAGACCGGATTTGAATGATGCGAGTTGTGTAAGCCGGAAACTAGGATGGGTTTAGACTGTTGTGTTGTTCCACCTGCCGTGTGATTCAGTAAGACCTCATTCTAAACTTCGAATCTGAATCCGCTGTGAGTTTCTTGATTGGCATTCTAAAAACTCGGTTGATAATTCGAATTTACACTAGCGCTACCCTTGCGAGCGTGTCAGCGAGTTGAACTAAATTGACTGTGAGATTTTGACAGATAAAGTATTAGATGACGTAAGAAGTGGCATTCAGTAAGGTAATTCTCCCGTCACTTCGACGCTCACTTCGCACTCGAACCCGATTCAAAGTGTCAAATAAAAAGCATCTATTTTACGAGTGAGAGTGAATAGCGATGTGAGATGCGAGTTGTTGTTTGAATTTTACAGAATCGACGTACTGGATTTTTCTGTAAACTAAATCTATTTCATCTAGTTACGTCATTTTACACCAGTATTTGTCAAAACTCTTATAATTACAAGTTTTAATTTAGTTTCACCTGTCCCGGTGTCTGTCTGTCTGTTTGTCTGTCTGTAGTCTAATCTTACAATTTAAATTTGAAACACTTCCTGGTGTCCGATTGAGCTGAAATTTGACATGCCTATGTAAATCGGATGACTATGCAATATTGTTTTCTCTGATCTGATGATGGAGCCGGAAGGTGGCCATGGGAACTCGGTAATAAAACGACGCAACCCTATCGAGTTTGGGCTCATTTGATTAGTCTTGACAACAATTCTGGTGCTAGATGATATCCAGACTTTAAAAGCTTGTTTATAAAAAAATTTACACTCTTATTATAGTATTATTCACTTTTAAGGACACTATATGGCTATAGCCGTCATAACAATAAAACTTCTATTGTGTATCGTTTACCGCGCGTGAACCTTTAAAAGCGTATTTATTGACCTACTTAATAATTTTCATATTGTGTAATTCAACAGCGGCCTTGTTTTGTTTATTTGCTGATGTATAACTAACGCAAACAAAAATAATAACAGTTTACATATGTTTTAATTAACCTTTTAGTGGTCGCGTGGGGTGTTACACAATCCACTGCATCTTTGAAGGCTTCGCCCGCGTGGTTGTCGAAAAATTAACGACAGGAACGTACTACCGGGATTAAAGTATCCTATGTGTTAATCCAGGTTATAAACTGTCGGTATGCCAAATTTCATCCAAATCCGTTCAACCGTTTTTGCGCGAAACCGGAACATACTCATATATCCAGACAAACGGATACTCGTAACAATTATAAAAACTATATTGTCAGCATCAGACGACTCGTTCCCACACCTCGTAACAATGACTTTTTTCAAAAATATACAATACTTATACAGTTTTGAGGCTATACGAGTAGGGAAGACCAAAAAAACGATGGATGGACTGTGTCAAAGGTGCTATGGCTAGAAAGGGAGTAACTACCGAGATGACGATTATTGAAGAAGTATGGAAGAAAAATACATGTTGCGCCGACCCCACGTTAATCGACAAGTATAAATTTGGGCCCTGTCAGTCAAAATAGGACAGTTTAAAAACATTTCATTTTTGTTGGTGGTAGTGTCTACTTAATTGTTCTTTGGTTGACGTTTCTGAGTGTGTAAATTGTTGACTAAGTACCTACATTGTTGTACTGGGTTCCCACCTGTAAAAACAAATGTAAGTGGAAAATTGTAAAATAAATAATTATGAAGATAAATTAGCAAGCTGGTAACGAGGCTGACAGACAACAGCACGTCAGGTTATACCAATCTGCCTAGCCTTTTCCCAACTATGTTGGGGTCGGCTTCCAGTCTAACCGGACGCAGCTGAATACCAGTATTTTACATGGAGCGACTGCCTATCTGACCTCCACAACCCAGTGACTGGGTAATACGATACCCCTTGGTAAGACTGGTTGTCAGACTTTCGGGCTTCTGACGACCCGTAACGACTGTCAAAGATCCACAAATGACAGCCGGGACCAACGGCTTAACGTGCTTTCCGAGGCACGGAGGAGTCTCCGTATGTAAAGATGGTCACCCATCCACGGACAACCCCGGCAAGCGTAGCTTAACCTGATGGATCGACCCGTGCGGCTGTTATTACTTAGCCACGAGCTCCTCCCACGTCAGGTTATACCAAACTGTCAAATTTCTCCAAATGATTTCAAACCTTAAAATGTTGATAGTTAAGTTCAAAATTGAATGAGAAAATTTGACAGTTTGTAGTAATTTGACCTGCTGCTGTGTGTACATGCATTGAAAGTAAATTTTAAATATAGCCACTGTTAACAGTTTTTATTTGAATACAAAAAAAATATCGATCTTTATCAAAAAAGTGAGTTAATTGCGATTGGAAATATACCTTATATAATTGTATTAAACACAACATTGTGCACGCACCCTAACCCATGACGCCCGCCCCTTATTCAAATATCTCCCAGACGTGGTAGGATGCTAATTACGTAGACTAGGGTGCCTACAGCCCCATTGAATGATGCTTCCGGTATAATACAGACGGGATTTGACTTAGACTTCATTGTGTGTGACTTTGTTGAAGTAAAATGTAAGAGATTTATGAGATCTGAAGCTAATTAAGTGGTTAATCTGGTGTCTGCTTCCGTAGAATGCGTATCTAGGTAATATTTTTTTTATTGAAAACTGAACGATAATTATGTGTTTTTAAAATTCCTTTATAACCAAATGATATGGTTAAATCATTTGGATTTTCCATGTGTGTTATTTGACTATATATATTGTCTACTGCTGTACTAAAACCGAAATATTATTACTTGAAATATTTTCGTTAAAAAAAAATCCAAAGTAGCACAGTATAATTTCTATTTTATACGATTATACATTAACAGTTTCCTACTATGCAGTACAATTTGCTTGAAAAAGAAGGTATTTAAATAATTTAAGAACTTACAAAGCTAAAAATTTATTTAAGTATAGCATTTTGTCATAAATCTAAATTTAAACGAAGGGCGTTTGCGCGTGAGAGTCTTCTATCTGTCTCGCGTCAAACTATACAGCCATAACGCCATTTCACTTACACACCGTGATAAACCACGCTTCAATATATTCTCTTAAGTTCCGCTACCTTCTTGTGTAGATATAGATTTCCGTCAAATGTCATTTATATACTTACTAGCTGCGCCCCGCGGTTTCATCCGCGTAGACCGGGATAAAAAGTAACATATGTGTTAATCCAGGGTGTCAGCTACCTCCATACCAATTTTTTTTATAATATTCGTGTGATGAACCCCATAGGTTCACAACTACAGTCTAACTGTAAGCCTGCGGTCGCCATTGCATGATGGTATTTTACGTTTTTAAACATATTTTTACTTTATTACTTGAGGTTTCATTTATTGCTTATAAGTGAATTGCATACTATATACAGCTTTCTCTTACAACGTATGTACATTTGTGTACGTCTGACTTTTGAGAAGTTAAGAAATGACCTCATTTACCACAAAGTCTTCGAACAGATCAGAGAAGCATGGCACAAAAGGGAGGTGTCAGCAGCGGATGGAACAACGCTGCCAATGATGATGATGATGATGAAAAAATGTTCATCACTCCTTAACAACCAATGTGCCCACCTTGGTTGTTAAGGAGTGATGAACATTTTTTCAGCAGAAGATTTTATCCAGTCATCTCTCGTCCTTGCACTCAGGTGACTAGAGCTACTCTGATCCATGACAGGAAACACTATAAAGAAAATAAATAAAAAATTGGCGGTCATGGGGAGTGCCGACAGAAGTGAAAACTATGCATAGCATGTCGCGGTGTCGAGGTAACGCAGTGACGCGAACCCGTAAGATTTCCCCCACCAAAAATCGCTCAACGCGCCTCTAGAAGTTTTCACTTCAAACATTTTGAGATCCATCATAACATAAGTTATACAAAGTAGGAATGCTATTTATTAACCGACTTCCAAAAGGAGGAAGTTCTCAATTCGTCAGAACCTTTTTTTTTTTTTTTTTTTTATGTAACTATGTTCCCCGATTAAGTACTCGAAGATGGCTGAACCGATTTGGATTTTTTTTTTTTGAAAGTGTGTACTTCCCAGGTGGTCCCATGATCATCAAGTCAGGATCTGATGATGGGATCCTGGAGAAATAGAGAGAACTCTTCCAATTTTATAGGCACACCTAAAGCGATTTGGATAGTTTTTGGAAGAGTACTTTCTCGGAGTAGTCCCATTTCAATTTGGTGAAGATCTGATGAAAAACTTCTGAGATAGGCAATGGAACTCATCAATAAAGATAAACTTTTTCACAAAAAAAAATACAACCGACTTCCAAAAACAACACTACAAATTGAAAAATAACTTTAATTTCGGAAGTCGGTGGCAAAAACGAAAATACATTTAATCAGACACTGACTTCTGAAATTAAAGTTATTTTTCACTTTGTAGTGTTGTTTTTGGAAGTCGGTTGTATTTTTTGTGAAAAAGTTTTTATTGACCTTTACCGATAGGTAAGTAAGTTAAATAAATACATAATGAATACTAATATTTATTTTAGATAATTTTTTGCTGTTGTTTTATTATGGATTAATGGAAGAAGTAATTCTCGCAACGGGTACAAACGATGATAGAACAAAAACAGATGTATAAACGTAAACAAGACGTTCTTTATTTCTCTGCCTAACCTCAGGGGAGGAAGGCGTGAGTTTATGTATGTTTATATTAATTGTTTTATATATTTGCTCACCTATTAATGTAGGATATGGTTTAAATACCTTTATTATAAATATGTATTACCTTATGTACTACCCATATTCAAGCAAATAAATGATTTGATTTGTTTTAAGTTGATGCTCTCACCGGAAATTACTCCCCAAACCTAATTCACACCAACAGCTAATAAAAAAAAAAGACAACAAACACATAGGTACCTAGACCTACCTTGTTGTTTATTTGTAATAAACAAATTAAATAGAGATCAAAAGCGGAGAACGTTTGGGTGGCACCCAGTTTCTATTAAACGAGGCAGGCAAGCGTTAACTCGTGTGAACAACAAACAAGCTAATACTGAAATGTTTCCTACGGTATTGTACAAGATGCGATGTTTTGAATGTGGTGAGGTTATTAGGATGTGGAAGGCAACTCTAAAGGCTAAAGTGTCTACGAGTATTGAAAAAATAAAAGGTAACCAATACGGACTAGAAAAACATTTTTACAAAAAAGAAAACAACCGACTTCCAAAAATATACTACAAAGTGAAAAATAACTTTGATTTCAGAAGTCGGTGTTTTTGGATCTGTATTTTAGTTTATTGCCACCGACTTCCGAAAATAAAGTTATTTTTCACTTTGTAGTATTTTTTTGGAAGTCGGTTGTTTTTTTTTTGTAAAAAAGTTTTTTATTTTTCACTAAAAAGTGGGTCACTCGTAATTTATCTAAGTTACAATAGCCTAATGTCAACTGCTCATCACCTTTTACAAAATATTGCTTTTCCCGATACAGGAACGTTAATTGTTGAGGAGTTCTCCCAGTAACGAACCAGGAGAACTGGAACTGATGGTGAAGTCACCATCAGCTCCACTTCAACATATGTATTGTGACGAGCATAAATTGCTTAGCAATAATCGAATCGCAACCCGTGAAATACATATTATTGAGTAGTTCCGATGGCCATCGGTGGTCTTCCTCATCAGTTCCACTTCACCAAATGGTGCTTTTCGGGAGCAAACGCACGAGTTACTATAAAAAATACCCAAATCGCTATAGGTGTGCCTATAAAATTTAAAGATTCCCCTCGATTTCTCTGGGATGTCATCATCAGATCCTGGTTTTCTTATCATGGTACTACCCTTGGAATATCTCCTTTCCAACAAAAAAAGAATAATCAAAATCGGTTCTTAAACGACGAAGTTATCCGAACACACATAAAAAAAATATATGTATACGGTCGAATTGAGAAACCTCCTTTTTTTGAAGTCGGTTAAAAAAAGAACTCCGCGCCACGCGTATCGAAGTGAAGCACCGTACCGATCTATGTGTTCGTGATTTGACAAAGACGGACCTGTCAAGTAATGGCGGCCGATCGGCATACTAAAACAAATTAAAAGTGTAATGTATGTTATGTAAATGTGTGCGTGAGGCGTGTTTGTACAAACGGTCCCGACACACTTAGGTACTGTGCTTCACTTCCGATATGCGCAGCGCGGAGTTCTTCTTTTTTCTCTAGTCCGTGGTATCCCAGCACTTGTTTAAGGGCGAATTTCACTAATAAAACGTAGTATCTCTAAGTGGTCTGTGCTAATAAAACTGAACGCGTTTAGCACATCTAAACCGCGTAAAAGCTGTCAGTGTCATCTGTTGTGGAATATTGACACTGACAGCTCTTCACAAATCTAACCACAATCTAGATTTCAAAACAACATCCAATTCACAGACACTTCAATTCAAACCTCTCAAAACTCATCCCACAAAGTACTTAGCCACCGAATATTAAATTCTGAAGAAGAAGCATCATTCTAAAATAAACACAGACCTTTTAAATTTTTGTTTAAATATTAAAAAGCGTCTGAGTGTAGGTAAATCTATTTGGCATTTCGCAACGTTTTTAATACAATTACATCGGGGTCCGTTGCCTAAAAGCTCGTATATAATATCATTACTTTCATTTTCGCCAGAGAGTCGGAGAGCGCGACACTAAACCAATTATGGGGAGTTTGAACGTAGTTTTTGGCGTAACCGACCTATCGCGTTTCAAAGGGTTACGTTTTGTATATAGGTACGGTTTGTGTATTTTCTTTCGTAGGGCAGTGGAAAATTGTTTTGGCTTCAATTTTATTATCTGTGAGCACAGTTATGGAGAAACATTAGAGGAGAACGACACAACTGACAACTGCGAACGCCTAGATCCCTCATCGTGCTTTGCCAAAGTCTGGCTTTAATCAGTCCGTGGTACCGCTTCCTTTTTTGTGGTTTATGAAAATTAAAATGCCAAAATGAGGGATTTTTTGCCAATTTAAACAAAGAAACAAATAGAGTTTTAGTAACGCGCTGGAGACACGTGTAGACCTTAAAATCTACAACATTGTTGTTATAACAACTCTGTCACACACGACTTTTGTCATCAAACCCATAATAACACGTCTTATTTACCAAAAGACACCCCTAATTACATCCACCAAGACAATGCAATATTTATTCTGTATCAACTATACAGATGTTCAATGGGAGCATCCAAAAAGTCTTTCCCTGTTCCTACCATTAAGTTAACGTTTCCTATAAATCTTTCGAGAAGGTTCCTCGCTATTCTTTTGTTTTCCTTGGTTGTGGCTAGAGACGGAACCGTAAATATTAACTTTGGTGAGTAAGGAGTTCTCTGAGTGGTCAGGTTTTCGTATTGAGGCTTTTCGTCTTTATTAGTCTCCTGGTAGATTGGTTGCATTGGTTGGAAGAGAGGGTTGTGTATTTGCATGTGAATGCAATGATGAGAGTCACCAAGAATCGAGTTAAATGAGTAGTTAAAACGGCCTCGTCGTTGGTTCGAAGTTCCAGGCAGGCGCTCAAAACAGTGAAGGAAAATATCGTGAGGAAACCGGCCTGACCTAGAACCAAACATCCGAAGACGTGACATCTACTAACCCGCTATGGTCCCATATGGTGAATTACGGTCCACTACCTCTCATAGGAACGAGGAATGCTGTATCCCAGGTAGTGAGAACTTTATATCCTGATTATGAGGTAAATGGCTTGCTGGTGGAAAGGCTTCTGTCCAGCAGTAAACTGATATAGCTTAATGATAAAAACGTTCTACGTAGAATTGCACTTGCAAGCAATGAACTCGTCATATATTATGTTTCCAAGAATCGATGGTCGCAGGAGCAGAAAATCGGGGCGAGCTGGATGCATTGGATAGACTAATGTCGTGCATGTTTGAGATTCTGTGAGATGATGGACAAAAGATGAGTATTTTGTTTTGTGCCAATATTATTTGATTGGTATTTGTTAGTTATTTTTGTGTATTATTTCTTATTGCTATTCCTTCCTTATTGTAAATAAATTAGGTGGAAAATCGGATATTATTCAACTTTGGAGGGACTACAGTCAACTGCACATCAGTGGTAACAACTTCCCTTGACCTTTATGTCGCGCTACAGCGTGACATAAAGGTCAAGGGAAGTTGTCTTACAAGAGCGGTTTTGATAGTGCAAGTGTTTCCACTGAAATGCGATTGACTGTACTTTTGTCGAACTGAACAAGGTACTGCGAAGTTTATTGATTGCATTCCAGCTATACAAACATAGAATCCACTTTGTTTATTGTTTAGCTCTGCAAACGATAACTATTAAATATTTTATTAATTGCAGATTGTATAACGATCATTGCGACACGCGTAGTCACGTAATATTGTTTTCACTTGTACAGTAATAATAATTAATTTGTTTGAGAATTTATTATTGCATGACTAAGCTAACTGGACTCTGGAGCACAGTAGGTATAATAATGATACAGTAGTTTATCTTCACAGAAAACTGCCGAAACGACGCGCTTCGGAATCTCAGTCAGTACCAGTAGGCAACAGTTCGAGCGCGCGGCAGTTACTCACGGACGGATGCGTGTTTATCTACCGAGCGGCCATACGTAATTAATTCAAGGTTACTGCCCAGACAAACTACTGTTGCTTTATTATTCTGTGTCAAGACTCCAGAGTCTTAAGCTCCAATTGGTCGTTAAATAGCGTAGATAATGTTCCCATACTTTATTATACTCGCATTAATTAAATACAGATAGATACGAGATATCTACCAACTAGCAACTGGGCTGGGGCCGTACAATGACGTGCAAAAAAATCATGGATCCATCATGGTACCAGTGTGAGAGAGAGACGGAGCTATATACGACCACCACCACCACCACCACCACCAACACCACCACCACCATCCACCACCATTCTTTCACCACCACCACCACTACCATCCACCACCATCACCACCACCACCACCGCCACAATCACCATCCACCACCGCCATCCTTTCACCAGCACCACCCATCACCCACCCACCATCACCATCCACCATCCACCACCATCACCACCACCATCACCATCCTTTTTTCTCAACGGATCCATGGTGGATCCATAATTTTTTTTCATGTCTTAGTCCGGCCCTTGGGCAGCATTTGGAAGCTGGATGATGTTTTTAGGGATCGAAAGATGCCTGAAAACCAAATTTTATGAACAAAGTGTCTTTCCTACCATGACTTATGGGGCCGAAACATGGACGCTTGACATATGGGGCCGAAACATGACGCACGCTAAAAAGACTGTGTACAAAGTGCAAGTTGCACAAAGGATTATGGAGCGCACCATGTTAGGTCTATCACTTTAGACGACACGGTTGGCGCAGTGGTTGAGCGATTGACTGCTGCGCAGCAAGTCGCGGGTTCGATTCCCGCACGGAACAAATATTTGTACGACCTACAAGTATTTGTTCCGAGTCTGGGTGTTTTTCTATCTATAATATGTATGTATTTACAAAAAAAAAATGTATATAAGTAGTTTATCAGCCATCTCGTTACCATAACACAAGCATTAGGTTGCTTAGCTTGGGGCTAGATGGCGTTGTGTGATATGTCCAAACATATTTATTTATTATTTATTTATTTATCACTGAAAGACAGAGTCCGTAACTCAGAGATTCGACGTAGGACAAGGTTCAAGACGTAAGACTACGAGTAGTGGCTCTGAAATGGAGGTGGGCAGGACACAGGTGGAGCAAAGCCCTAAAAGATAGATTATAAACAAAATTGAGAACGGGTTTTCTCGCGATATTCCTTTTTACGAGGTAAACAGGTACCTACCTGTTTCCCGACGTTTCGAGCGCCTTGCAGCGATCGTGGTCACGGGAGGACCCTAAAGAAGGATAGGTTGCCGACAAACGGTAGAAGGAGCGCTAGCAAACCTATGGCCAGGTGGGTAGACGACCCACAGAAGATCGTGGGGAAGACCTGGATGAGACTCACACAGACCAGGGAAGCATGGCACAAAAGGGAGGAGGCTTATACTCAGGAGTGGGTGAAACAAGGCTGCCAATGATGACGATGAGATAAGTTAAGAAAATTGTAGGTACAAAAGGGAGTAATACAAAAAAATATACATATTTTTTTTTTTTTAAAGCAGGCATCAGTTTGACAATGTGTCAAAATGCATACTAAAAACAGTAAATTGGTTACTAACCAATTAGAATGACAAAACCGAACCTGCAACTATGTACCTATCTACTAATTCCAAAATTACTTATTTAAAACAAATATTATAATGTAGGTAATCAGCATATATAAATTATTGTTATCAGTTAGATATCACTAACGCAGATAATAATAATTATGACCAATGCGGTGATAAATTATTTGAGGTCGCATAAATCAATGAGATAACGATTTTGATAACATTATATCGCTATACTTACTTTCAGTAGCTTAAATGTAGGGATACTATCATCATCTGCCTAGCCTTTTCCCAACTCTGTTGGGGTCGGCTTCCAGTCTAACCGGATGCAGCTGAATACAGTAGTTTACATAGAGCGACTGCCTATCTGACCTCCACAACCCAGTTACTGGGTAACACTACGACACCCTGACAAAGATAAAGTCGGGCTTCTGACGACCCGTAATGACTGTCAAAAATCTACGAAAGTCAGCCGGGACCAATTCCGAGTCACGAAGGAGTCTCGGTATGTAAAGATGGTCACGCATCCACGTTCCAACCGCGGCAAGCGTATGGAAACTATATACTAGATTATTAATAATATAACATCGTGCTCGTAATCCCCGAAGGGTTAGGCAGTGGTGTACCTATAGTAAGTACTCCCTAAATTATGTATCAACGCTTTCGCGGGCGCTTGACGTCTATAGACGTCATAACAATAAAACTTCTATTGGGTCTCGTTTAGCGTGCGCGAACTGATTAGGTACTCATTAGTGATATATTATGCATGTATAAAATGCTGTTAGAGATTGTCCACTCTGAAAATGATGCACCCCACTACTTATACGTACCTACGTAAATAAGGAGTGGGGCGCGTCATTTTAGAGTGGACAAGCTCTACGTAACTAATTATAAATCAGTGGCCTTATTGCGAGTTTTTAAACTTACTCAATCGCGTTCAACACGTTAACTTACGTCAATTTGCATGGAATTATTATGTCACCAGACGGCGCTTATTCAGTTTCAGTACAAATTAAACGTGATCGAGTTGGTATAAAAACTCGCACTAAGGCCTCAGGTAAGAAAACTAATGTTAAATTAAAATTAAGTTCTAAAATTTTAACACAAGTGTAGTGTTTCATTCATGTTTTATTTACTTAGTTACTAGCTTGTCATTACAATTCTAATTAATATTCATGAATGCCACACATAACATTAGTTGCGAACTACGATCGGTATTTGAGTGAAAGGTGACTGTGTTGCTATAAATATCTACGCGTGTGTCACTTTGCAAGCGGTCGAAAATTAAAGCAATTTGTGTATCGTTTCCGTGGTGTAGCGGTTATCACATCTGCCTAACACGCAGAAGGCCCCCGGTTCGATCCCGGGCGGAAACATAGTTTTTTGTGATTTGATATTTTGAAGAGTCAAATATGTTGCTTATTAAAGTTTTTTTTTTCGATAAAATTGCTTTCAACAATCGATGTCAGCACCCTGATTGCGTAGCACACTATCAATCGGAACCTAAATAATTTTGAAGCAAATTGCTAATCCATTGCTTCATATGTTCGAATTTGTCTGGTTGGCAACGTGAATAACGCAATGAATGTTGTTGAATTGTCAAAAAGGGACCGATTCCGATTGACAGTGCTACGCAATTAGTGTGCTGGCTTAACTTCCAATTTAACTATACAAACTTAGAGCAGCAGATAGAGGCTAAATTTTCAACATGATAGCCTTGTAGGTACCTACTTAGCTTCACGGAGTCCTGTTTCAATTTAATTTTACGTGCCTTAAAACCAAATTTCGTCCAAACATGTGGGTAGGTAATATTTTAAGAGCTCCTGTCATCGGACATCTGAAACTCAATTACGTGATATGGGGAGGGCGGCTTTTGGCGCTCAATTTTTTAACCATGTTGCTTAATAACACCGATTTCAAACTATTATAATGCTTATGATACCGACTTAAAGCACATATTTTCGTCAATTTAGATTAAAAATATCTTAAGTTTCATGAAATATGGCACATAATTATAGGTAGAATTGCCCAAGAAACCTCTCCAATTTAACTTTTCTACAGGCCGCACCAACCCAACTTCTCAATAAAATAAAATACACAAATACAGGTATCCAAAGTATTTTTCCAGCTCCAATAAGCAATAAATACATAGCAAAGAGGTCTGCATAGCCAATCAAGCATCAAAGCAAACAAATTTCTCCAAATTGGGGTACGCAACTACAATATGGAAAATCTATCGAAGCGGAAGGGACAGACGGAAATAAGCGGAAATACTCGAGAGTAGCTGAGAATAGCCGAAGTTGAAGTTGTTTATTTTTTAACGGTACATTACGTTTTGTGCGCAGAATAAACTTAAATATTTGTGATTGAAATCGGTTGGTCAAAGTTTTAAAGGGGTTTGGGAGTAGTTTAATTGTTTATTGGCTTATGTTGATTGATATTGTTTGGTCTTCTGGAAAGAGGTGCTTTGGAAGTCATTTTTGAGGTTGGTAAAGTTAACTTCATCTCAATCAGACTAATAGCCTTCTAAAGCCAAACATGACATCAACAAAACTGCCATAAGAAACGGCCACTTAACTTTTCCTAAACGCACCCTCTTCGCCAGATCATTGCCGGAACCATTTAAAATTTAAAACAACCCATTAACTAGGTATCAAATGTGATTCCACACACACTAAAACAAAAAACACTGAACGCTCCTCATTAAAACAAGAAACCACTTCTAAAAACATTGAGAACCCCTCTAATTACCCCACCTGGCTTACCCAAACACAAACCAACAAAACCTAGAAAGCTACCTCAAACGACTTTTTTATTAACCCGTAAGGAGAAATAAACAAGGACTTATCCGACTTATCCACATCACCACACAATTAGTTGGCCACAAAACTTCGTAGAAATGGCCTCTAAAATGAGGCAGTTGACCCACTGACCCTATGGTCACATTGGTCACCAGTTAAGGCTCTATGACAGATGTTTTCATGGCAAAAATTGCTACAGGACACGCATACACGCGAATCGTTAATAAATTGTCCAGTAACATTAAAAATATTCAGGTACCATACGCGGAAAAATTGTGAAAAATTTAAACAAGGAAAAAGACAGTGGGTTATTTTTTCTGTTTGTTGTTTGTTAGGCTGTGGTCGTCGGAAACGGGAATGACCTTGCGTTGCGTGACAAAAGGAAATTGTACTCTGCTACCGAAAATAACTTAATTAAAAGGGTAAGATATCGAGTTACTTCCTTAGTATTTATACTCACACACAATTATTTACTCGTATTTTTTTATTTTCCCACGGGGTGTAATAAATTATTTTTTTGTATCGCGTACGCTTTTCCCTAAAATAAGCGTCGGCATGGTTTCCTTTGAAGGTTTTCCTTATAGAGTAGGTGCTTAGACATTCAAACGATATTAACACGAAGAGAATGAGCATGGCTCGTTCAATGTAATCCCTATAGGTTTTTGAGGGTGACTTTTTCATTTACTAATAATTATTAATAATAATTTAAACCAGTTATTTTCTATACACACAATTTACCTATAATTTTGTGTATTATACGTTCCCAACTGGCTACGATTCAGAATCTCTAAGAAAGATGCTAATACTTTGGCTAAAACAACTTTTACTAAAATCAAGCTAAGAATAAGCTATTTACGATGAGCAGTCATTTTCTACTGCCCCTTATCAGGACTAATTTAAATACCTACCTATGTATACCAACCAATTATTACCTATTTATTTGTACTACTTACTTATACGTTATGTTTTGTACTACTTACTTTTATGGTCCCGGCTGTCATTCGTGGATCTTTGACAGTCGTTACGGGTCGTCAGAAGCCCGAAAGTCTGACAACCAGTCTTACCAAGGGGTATCGTATTACCCAGTTAATGGGTTGTGGAGGTCAGACAGGCAGTCACTCCATGTAAAATACTGGTACTCAGCTGCATCCGGTTAGACTAGAAACCGACCCCAACATATGTAGTTGGGAAAAGGCTAGGCAAATTGATTGACTTAAGTAGGTACTTATATGTTTATGGAATTCCACCCAAGACAATAAATAGATTCCAAAAAATCACAACTCTTCGGTTATAAAACACAATGGTCCAAACCTTAAAAAACTTCAACTACCCTACAAATAATAAAAGCCGGACCACATGTCCTATCTCACGCATTGCACCCCAACTTGGGGTTTCTTTATTGATAAAAATGTTGCCTATCGAAGTATTTCGGGGCTAAATGCAGCGATTGCAACCAGCCGATATGGAAGTTGGTATTTTGATTTTTTCCACTTGAATGACGAGGGGTGGCTATGATAAGGAATGGGGTAAGTGAAGAACTTGGAGCGGTTTTCAAGGATCCTGTACATACGTAGGTACGTACTAATTGTATTGTTGAATCTCAAGACTGGGCAGGACAAATCTAACGAAATGATATTTCTGTGTCATCGTCTTTTCAGCAGAAACAACGTAACAATTATTCAATTGAAACTTGATTTTTTAGCATTAAATGTACAGACGCCAGCATATCAAGCTTTACAATCTGTCAAATTTCTTTAATAGATTTTTATCTTTATCACTTAAGCATTAGGTTTAAGGTTGATTGGGAAAATTTGACAGTTTCGGGTGGCTTGACCTGCTGGCGTCTGTACATTAGCTCGTCTAAGTTGCAATATCGCGCCCCACTACCGGATTTACCGTAGTGTACGTATAGGTGCATTTCAGCTTAGGCGAGCTGTACGTACCTATTCGTAGAGTTTCAAATAAAGCATTGCATGTATAACAAAATCCTCATTTCCCTCTTTCTTGTAATTCGGGTTCCGTACCAAAATGGTAAAAAGGAACCCTTATGGTGCGACTCAGTCTATCTGTCTGTCCGTCTGTCACAGCTGGATTTCTCAAGAACTAGTAATGCTATCAACTTGTTTCGAACAGATGACGGTTGCCCAAATATTTTGTAAATAAGAAAGATTTTTTTTTTTTTGCAACAGGGACTGAAGGGGGTCTTAAAAATTCGAAGTGGTGCTACTAAGGCATGTGGGCTATCATAAGAAAGAGTGTTGTTTGCTCATTCTCAAACATTTTTTTTTTCTTTTTTTAGGCCGCATAGTTTTCGACTTTTGATGAAAAATGTAAAAAAAAACCGTTCCCAATTATATCCGAAGTTTGCATAGAGAAAAATCTGAAATTATTCAATGTGAAAGAAGTTTATGTAAACATTACAGGAAAAATAAAACAATGGCTCTAAGTAGCACACTTTTTTAGAAATCGGAACGGAACTCTCGGTGCGCGAGGCCGACTCGCTCTTGATCGGTTTTGTTTTTTTGCTTCACGTTTTGTAGGTATACCAATGTATTTTATTCCACAATAGATTGTTAGCAGCTTCTACGAGATCATCTTAATGTACAACCTTGGACATTTGCGGTGAACCACTTTTCAACCTTATTGCCTTACTAATAAGGTTGAAAAGTCGTTGACTGAAAATGTACGCGATGCTACATAAGTACTCCTATGGAATGTGAAGACTAAGTACTCAACTCCATTCGTTCATAAACGCTTCCGCTTTTAATTTGTACCAAAATCAAAGGCGAATTTTCATAAGCCAAAGGAAACAGCCGGAAATTTTGTGTTCGATTCGATGTCCAATAAATAGCTTGTTAGAATCAGCCCTATTTGACGAGTGGTATGTCACAGGGTGAGTATGGGGCGGTTTTACTGCGTAGGAGCTATAAAACGATTTACAAAATAGTTGGTAATAGAACATTTTAGAAGATAATACTGAAGTTTCTTCATATTTTAAGCCAAGTCTGTCCCATCGCTTTAGCCAATTAGTTACGATCATTTAAATTCCTCTGGTCAATATTTTATTTACTAACGTCTAATAAAATAAATAACAATATAATCTTCCTATACAAGGTGTGACTTAAATAACGCACAACCTCTTAAGGACCACCTCCTCTCCTCTTACCACTTTTACTATGGGACCAAACATGAAATCGCGAAAAAAATCTGTTGTTCTCTACATTTTGACGAGTTATGTGAACAGGAAACAGCAGATTTTTTTTTCGCGATTTCGGCTTGGGCCCCTTAGTAACTGTTGTTCGTAATGATGAGTACAATGACCCCTTAAGAAGTTGTGCGGTATTTAAGTTACACCTTGTCTAACGTAGCTACACACCTACATAATCGCACCACAGCAGTCAGTCTTGAAGATGTATTTGTGTCCTCCGAAGTCCATACTTACCTACCCGTGTTTCTACAAAAAAATCCCAGAATCTAAGTAAAAACCTTATTTATTATTTTATTTTATTATCTTAAGGAAACTTACAGCTAGGTTATAGATAGGTTAACATTAGTGAAAGAAAGCCAATTACAAGTTTTCACTGACAAAATCAGGATAGAACAAGAGACAGTAAAAATTAAGAAGTAAAAGAACTCGGAGTAAAAAAGTAGAACATGAGAAGTGTCAGTGATCTTCGAAGAAGCGGTTACATAGTGTTTTTTAATAATACCTAATGTCCGTAAACCATAGAAATATGGTATATCTATGCCGTTAACCTAATAAATCGACTATAAATAACGTGAACAAAAAATGTCATTATTTAACTGGTGTTAGTATACGTATTGGTATAATATCAGCAAATAGGTATTTTCCTAGAATTTAAATGTGAAAAACTTTTAGAAAAATAAGCTGTTCGTCTAACACAGAACTTGCAGGTGAATTGTAAGGATAAAAAGACTAGCACTAGGTACCTACCTTTTTCACAACGTTAACGAGCGAAGCCGCGGGCGCTACTAATGCCGTAATTGAATTTTATGCTCAATAACCAGCTCTTGAACGAGGTTTTACCTTCATTGCTACTGCTCTCAACTCTTTATTAGCTCAGTAGAAATATTAACGGTGTTTTAACTCACAGTTTATAGCTGTTTTAGGTACCTAGAGATTACCTTAATGAATTAACACCCAACAACGATTACTGATGGGGACTCTATTGTGGTGATGATCAACCATTCAGTTTCAGATATAGAACTTGAACTGGAAATTGGTAAGGAAGTACCGCTAGAAAGCACAAAATACAAGTTTATAGCTGTTTTAGGTATCCAGCGATTACCTTAATGAATTACACCCAATAACATTTACTGATGGGGACTCTATTGTGGTGATGATTGATCAATTAGTTTCCGATTAGAACTTGAAGTGGAAATTGGTAAGGGAGTACCGCTAGAAAGCACAAAATATAAGTTTATAGCTATTATAGGTACCTAGAGATTACCTTAATGAATTACACCCAATAACGTTTACTGATGGGGACTCTATTGTGGTGATGATTGATCAATTTTCCGATTAGAACTTGAACTGGAAATTGGTAAGGGAGTACCGCTAGAAAGCACAAAATACAAGTTTATAGCTGTTTGGGTAGGTAGTACCTATAGATTAATTAGAGTTTCAGATATAGAAATAGAATTGGGAATTGTCATGGGAGCACCTCTCGAAGAGAGGACCTGTGTCCCAGTAGTGGGAACATTATAGGCTGATTATGCTAAGGGAGTAGACGCCTAGCAGTAGAAAGCACAAAAACAAATTAAATTAGCTAAAGAAACTCCGCAGACATGATAGATACCGATATCTAAAGACAACAAAATAAAAATAAAATATTTAATGATTTTTTTTGGGGTCGATGACCACTGGTAGTGTTGTGTTACCTACTTGAAGTATGAGTTGATAAAATCTGTTTTACCGTGTGTGTGTTTCACCCATCATATCTGTGAAGTTTATACAAAAAAACACTGATATTTTAAATATTGACCCAAAAATCATTTGTATTTTCTCTGCGGGTTAATGACCTCACAAAAAAAACATCATCAAATTAATTTATTTTTTGTTTTATCATGTTTCGTCAACTCCGCAGACGTGATGGGTCTGCGGAGTTTCGCTAGCTATTTTAATTTGACCTTATCTAACAAGATGACGGATAGCTTTCAGTCAGTCTGATAACCAGCCCTGTGTTATAGGGATGATTTGAAGATCATATGGGTCACTGTTAATAAGTAGGTATTTCACACAACTTGAAATTAAGGGGGATGTGCTGTGGTAGCCCGCGAAATTAATTTTTTTTGGTTTTTTTTTTTTGTATTTTGATCAAAATATGATACGCGGGAATAAAACATATGTATTTATATAATTTTAACCATGAAAATCATCAATACATCTCTCTAAGTTAGATTTCGTGCAGATTCGACAAACGAACGAAATCTAACGACTCTGCACGAATATGTTATAATAATAATAATATGTTATAGTCCCCCGTATCATATTTTGATCAAGATACAATCTGACACGGACCTGTAAATTGCATAAAACGCAAGAAAATTTGAATTTCGCGGGCTACCACAGCGCATGCTCCTTAAGTTCAGCCTGGGCATTGAGAACAAAAAACTTTTTCACAAAAAAATACAACCGACTTCCAAAAACAACACTACAAAGTGAAAAATAACTTTAATTTCGGAAGTCGGTGTCTGATTAAATGTATTTTTGTTTTTGCCACCGACTTCCGAAATAAAAGTTATTTTTCACTTTGTAGTGTTGTTTTTGGAAGTCGGTTGTATTTTTTTGTGAAAAAGTTTTTATTTTTCACTTTTTAGTGGGTCTGTTTATAATTTGTATAAGTTTCAATAGTTAATGTCAATTGCTCATCACATGTTACAAAATATTGCTTTTCCCGATGCTGGGACGTTAATTGTTGAGGAGTTCTGCTGGTAAGAACCAGGAGAACTCCTCAACAACCACTCACCACACGCATTGTGTGACGAGCGGAAATTGCTTAGCAACCATATTAAAGTAATCGAATCGCAACCCGTGAAATATTTATCATTGAGTAGTTCCGGTAGCCATCTGTGGTCTTCATCATCAGTTCCACTTCACCAAGTGGTGCTTTCCGAGAGCAAATGCACGAGCTACTATAAAAAATACCCAAATCGCTATAGGTGTGCCTATAATATTTGAAGAGTTCCTTCGATTTCTCCAGGATCCCATCATCAGAACTGGATTTTGATAAAAATGGGACCATTTGGGAAGTACACCCTTTCCAACAAAAAAATATTTTTTCAAATCGGTTGGCAAGCGACGGAGTTATGCGCGAACAAACATAAAAAAAAAAATATATAAACATCCGAATTGAGAACCTCCTCCTTTTTTAGAAGTCGGTTAAAAATTTAATGATTTTGCAACATATTAATGTTGGAGGTTTGATGTGAAAGCTAATAATTATTTATGTACGAAGCGACACTACTTGTGTTAACCAAGTGTACAAGCGCGTTGTGAATGTGTGCGTGAAGACGAGTAGCGTCAGCACATAACACACACACGCACACACTCACACACACATAGTTCTGACTTCACCATTGTCGCGGACGGTACCGAGAGCTTCCCGCGCTTACACACACATTCACAGCATATTTGTACACTTGGTAACCACATGAAACGCACGTGACGCTTCGTGAAATAAAAATACTGTATCAAGCATAGATATATTAAAGAAAGATATGTTACGCGCTAACATACGTTACAATATGCACTGAAACTCACACATCTGTGATCACAGTCACAAACCTACAGTTACCGAAAGACAAGGACAGAGATATTAGCCGGCGCTATCCTGCGGGCGAAATAGCGTTAGCCGCTGAATGTTGGCCGAATTTTTACGATTAGAATGTCTCACAAACAGGGCGAAGTAAACATTAAATATTATTTTAATTTTCAACAGATTAACATTTTTGGCTGTACTTACGAGTGAAAAGTAATCCCGGGGAACCTGTTTTTGGTTTTTGAACTATTTGTTAAAACACTCCCATTATTATTTGTTAAACACAGTAAGGCATTGTTGCTGCTTATTTAGACGATTACGGTAATTTTACTTAACGTGCTACACAGCATGTGCTACGAAAACGCCAGTTCGATCGTGACTAAGGTCAATTAGGCCCGTGGGCCTAATTTATGCGGTCCACGTTGAGGAGCGCGTACCGTATCTTCACTGTTCTACAAATCAATGGTATCATCGTATCAAAACTTGCTTCAGCCCCTTGACTTCTATCACCCTTTTCCCATAAAATCTTAAACCAACGTATTCATTTTAACATGACCCCATCACTTCCCGATCATCGTAAAAATATCAATAGAGCACTAAGGCTGCCATTAACCGGGTTAGTGCCCGGACGTAAATCAGCTGAAGGTCGTACAACATACGACCGGGTTGATACATCGCCGATACAGGCAGGCACGTGATTTGTGTGGTAACTGCTTTAGGGCAAAGATGAGGGTGCAGAAGAGACGGTTCGTAGCAGGGAGGTAGCTTGGATTTGAGTAGAAATGGAGGTATAATATATATTACTATGGATTGTGCACTGTTTCCGTGCACAGCTAAACACATGAGTCTACCTAGTATTCAGCGTGATAAAAGACTTCAGCTTTAGACCTCAAACTGATCCCTTATTTTGCCATAAATAGAAGAAGAATCGAGCATAACACACTTTTCGACGCTCTTTGTTAATTACATAATATAGAAACAAGGAAAACAGTTTATTTACGCCTAATAATAAATAAGATGAGTAAAATTTTAAATAAAACAAAGGAACAATGAAACAACTGGAAAAATATAGGTAGGTACGCACGGCTACAGATCAAGCCATACATTTCCAGTATAAGCTGATCTCGCATTGTATAGGATTCCTTATAATGAGAGATCAGTGTAAACTGGAAATGTATAGCTTGATGTGTAGCCGTGTGTACTTCACATCCGCGAAAAACGGCCATCGCTCAGCATAATGCTGCGAAACAGAGCCATAGCGCTGACGTGATGACGATGATGTCAACTAGTGCAGATGAGCTATAGGTACTGGAGAGGGGACAGGGCCATTTGAAAAATAGATATTAGGTCTTTACCTATGAAATTGCCGTTCTGCAGTACTGGCCATTTCAAATCAAAATAATTTTTGTTTGGCTAAGAATTCTAATTTCAAATTAATTTTATTTTAAAAACATGGATTTTTTTTCCAAAAGTGGTCATTTGTTTATTGATTAGTGTTACATTTTCATCGCATTTCAATCTTTTTCGTCATCATGGATACGTTAAAAATTCGAGTAATTATGGAATATGAGTACCGTCGTGGCAGCGACGCGGCACAAGCGGCACGCAACATCAACGACGTTTACGGAGCTAACACTACAAACCAACGCACCACTTGTTATTGGTTTGCTCGCTTCCGTTCTGGAAATTTCAACCTGAAAAATGAACCTCGCGGTCGTCCGAAGACTTTGGTCGACAATGACGAATTAAAGGCGATTGTGGAAGCAGATGATACACAATCTACGGCTGAATTAGCAGCAGCTTTCGACGTTAGCGTCAAAACAATATTGGTCCATTTGCGTCAAATTGGCAAGGTAAAAATGCTTGACAAATGGGTGCCCCACGAACTCAATGATCGCCAGCGCGAAGTACGCGTCGAGACGTGCCTTGCACTGCTCAACAGACACACAAATGAAGGAATTTTGAACCGCATTGTTACCTGCGATGAAAAGTGGATTCTGTTTGATAACCGCAAGCGCTCAGCAAGTTGGTTGGATCCTGGTTCAGCACCTAAACAATGCCCTAAACGAAAACTTACCCCTAGAAAAGTGATGGTCACTGTTTGGTGATCTAGCGCCGGTGTGATTCATCACAGCTTCATACCAAACGGGGTCAGCATTACTTCAGATGTGTACTGTGAAGAACTGAACACAATGATGGAGAAGCTGGCACATCTCCAACCAGCGTTGGTCAATCGCTCGTCTCCGCTGCTCCTGCACGACAACGCGCGACCTCATACTGCACAGCAGGCGGTCTCCAAGTTGCAAGAACTGGGGTTGGAAGCTCTCCGTCATCCGCCCTACTCACCAGACCTTGCGCCTACAGACTACTACTTTTTCCAGAATTTGGATAACTTCTTGGCGGGAAAAAAATTCAATACCCGAGAGGCAGTACAAAATGCCTTTGAAGAATTTGTTGCCTCCCGTCCAGCTGATTTCTTTAAGAAGGGCATCAATAAACTGCCACTGCGTTGGCAAAGATGCATTGATTGCATGGGTGATTACTTCGATTAATACAAATAAAAAATGCATGAAAAAAATTCGTTTAAATTTTTTCATACAAAACGGCAATTTCATAGGTAAAGACCTATTATTTGAAGAAACTATTGCCGTTGCGCTGCGTATGAACAGTGATAAGAGAGAGTGCCACAGGAACAGCTGCTGCTCAGACCGATTATATCTCAAAAATTTTGACGAGATCGACGTTTCGTATTCCCGTTTTTTCTCCTGGAAAACTGGGCCGATTCAATTATTTTTTACATTAAAATTAAAAAAAAAGAGTATGTCTAGGTTCCTACCATTTTATTTTATGTAAATAGCTTTTAGAATTTGTCTGGTCGTCCTCTAATCACGGCGGTAAAAATGAGGCATTTTTGTAATTTTTGGAGGGTCATATTTTCTTTACTAGGTAATTAGTTTCTGAAAAAAAGGATATGACAGGGACGTGTCTACAACAGACTTTGATTTTATGAAAAAAAAAAAAACATTGCTCTAAAGGCAACAGAGAATATATTTGTATGGAGAATCGCAGGCCACCTTATTCCCTCATAAGTTTTGAATGAGACAAGGATGAAACTATTTTGTGAACACAAGAATGAAAGTGGCATAAGAACAGGATAAACAAAGGCCAACTTCTAAGTAAGTAGGTATATGATACATGCCAAAGCGAAGCTGACACATGAAAAGTTCATAAGCTAGGGCTTCAAAGATAGGTTCACTCGAGTAAATAGTTTGAAAAAGCTAAATATATTATATCAAACAGAACATTTTATGTAATGGATGTTCTTTGACCTTCAGTGAGTATTCCCAAAATGTCGAACGTCGTAAAATAATATCATTATATATTTCTTCCTTATCTTAGCAACGTACTAGGAATTGATTCTGGTAGAATTTCCCTGAGGGCAATCATTGGCGGATCTCTATGTATGAAGGTAACAATTGGGTTGTGTCTCTCCATTTCATATTTATGTGATCATTTTGGTTTGTAATAAATTATTTGAAGTGGTGATTCCTTAGTTCATTTTACAGTTTTAAAATAAATAAATAAAAACAAGTCCTACTTCACAACCACCATTCACAGCACATATTCATAATTAAAACTTTTCCAAATGACAATCAATCTGCCTAGCCTTTTCCCAACTATATTGGGGTCGGCTTCCAGTATTTTACATGGAGCGACTGCCTATCTGACCTCAACAACCCAGTAACTGGATAGTACGTATTATCCAGGTTATCGTATGATACCCCTTGGTAAGACTGGTTGTCAGACTTTCGGGCTTCTGACGACCCATAACAACTGTCAAAGACCCACGAATGACAGCCAAAAGCGAAAACTTTTCCAAATGACATCCTAATTAAATGTACTTTGTTGCTGACCGAGATAATTAAAAAATGCAAACAACTGGAAAATAAAATTTGCGACTTTTCCACCAACAACCTCATTCACCTAACAAGATGTAGTAGGTAAAGGATTTCTGTCCGACAGAAGCTGGCATCTAATCGTGGCCGGAATGGCTTTATTTTGCTGATGGATCTAATAAGGCACATAGTCAATATGTAGAAGGTAACTATAGGTACTAGGTGCTCCTCCCTCTACCGAAAGTGCACACTTCGTGATCTTAGACCCGCAATTTACTTTTAAACGTGGTTTAATGGTGGCACCTCAATGTATGTTTATACACCCGTAACTGAGAAAAATCTATAAATACATTTTAATTGTGTAGAGAATGTTGCATTTGCGAAAATAAATGTATCTAGAACGTAGTGGAGCGCTTTAAGGAGCTGGCTAGCCTGTAGAGGTTAAAAACCATGACTCGGAAAGCCTTTTTGTGATTGGAGAATGCTTGGGCCACTTCAAATGGCATGCACTCCTTTAGGTTTCCAATAGTTCCACTTCGGATGGCCCATTTTTATACAAAGCTTTTTGGGTCACGTCATGAGGGATTCAGTAGGATGTGGTCGGCTGAAGACCGATCGCTGTTGCAAAACTTGGGTGAGGCAAGGTACCTAGGTATATCCAGTAGTGGACTGAAGTGTACACATGGCTAAATATCCGTATAAGCTGACCTCTCACTGTAGGGAAATCCTATACAATGCGAGATCAGCTTATACTGGAAATTATAGCTTAATAATTGTGTAGCTGTGTGTAGCACTGAACATGATAAGTACAACGAATTTTCACAAAAAAAAAAAGTTATGATCAAAACCCCAAAATGTAGCATTAGATTTCAAAGAACATTTTTCAGCATTTAGATTTAAAATTAGACCATTTTATTAAGTTTCCTCGGCCGTTACCACTCGCGCCCAAATCACGTAGGCTTCAAACAATGTGAGCGTCATGTATCAAATAAAATGATGGGCGATTCTGCTTCGGAATCACGCCATGGATATTTGTTTGGGAAATAAGATATATTTACGACACCATTTGGTTTGTTTTCTTGAATGTTTCGTGGAAGGGTTTAGTGGTTTTATCTTTGGTAGAATGAAAACTGTAGCTTTCTGTATGTAGCTTAGATATGTAAGAGATTTACGTGTAGGTAGGTACCTATAACCAACAGACAGAAGTTATTTACCGACCTGCTGGGCTGGGCCTGGGAGTCATCCGAAATAAAAGTGTAATAATAACAATTTTAATTTTGTGATTTTAATGTAATTTTATGGTTTTAATTTAATTTTATGATTTTAATTTGATTTTATTGTTTTAATTTGATTTTACAATTTTAATTTTATTTAAATGATTAAATTAATTATTTTTGTGATTAATAAATAGGTAATAACATGATTTAAAAAAAAATGGATTGAAATAAATGGTTTCGAATTTTGAGTTTGAATTTATAAAAGTAAATAGGTAGGTGGGTGTCTAAATCGTTTCGCATATTTTTTCTGAAAAGTTTTTGAGTCCATAGGATACTACTTATACTGACATACCTACCTACAACTTTCCATTGCCCACTAGCTCAAAAGGGGAAGGGTATCCACGAAGGCTTCGTAGATATTTTATTATTTATAGAGAAAATAATACTAAGATTACCTACCTACTAAGTACACGTCCAGACAAAGACTATTAAACCACTTGGTTAAATACTCTTTGCGTCCAGAAGAGAAAATCTTCTTGAAGTATACTTAGTAATCTTCAAGCCAGAAAAAGGCCTGAACTCCTACTTTCCTATAGGAGACACACAAAGCATGATGTCTACCAGCAAGACCTGCCTGAAATCTGAATCTCTGCCCTAGCCTTTAAATTTATTTAAATTATCTTTTAAATTATCTTTATCAAAGGGGGGAGGACATGTAGTGGTATGTTTACCCACACATGCACGCCACTTGCGAGCTTATAAGTACCTATGACGTTCACCGTCACCTTAAGTTCGAAGTCACGCGTTGTCACGACAACACATAATAGGTCTTTACCTATGAAATTGCCGTTTTGTATGAAAAAATTTAAACGAATTTTTTTCATGCATTTTTTATTTGTATTAATCGAAGTAATCACCCAAGCAATCAATGCATCTTTGCCAACGCAGTGGCAGTTTATTGACGCCCTTCTTAAAGAAATCAGCTGGACGGGAGGCAACAAATTCTTCAAAGGCATTTTGTACTGCCTCTCGGGTATTGAATTTTTTTCCCGCCAAGAAGTTATCCAAATTCTGGAAAAAGTAGTAGTCTGTAGGCGCAAGGTCTGGTGAGTAGGGCGGATGACGGAGAGCTTCCAACCCCAGTTCTTGCAACTTGGAGACCGTCTGCTGTGCAGTATGAGGTCGCGCATTGTCGTGCAGGAGCAGCGGAGACGAGCGATTGACCAATGCTGGTTGGAGATGTGCCAGCTTCTCCATCATTGTGTTCAATTCTTCACAGTACACATCTGAAGTAATGCTCACCCCGTTTGGTAAGAAGCTGTGATGAATCACACCGGCGCTAGACCACCAAACAGTGACCATCACTTTTCTAGGGGTAAGTTTTCGTTTAGGGCATTGTTTAGGTGCTGAACCAGGATCCAACCAACTTGCTGAGCGCTTGCGGTCATCAAACAGAATCCATTTTTCATCGCAGGTAACAATGCGGTTCAAAATTCCTTCATTTGTGTGTCTGTTGAGCAGTGCAAGGCACGTCTCGACGCGTACTTCGCGCTGGCGATCGATGAGTTCGTGGGGCACCCATTTGTCAAGCTTTTTTACCTTGCCAATTTGACGCAAATGGACCAATATTGTTTTGACGCTAACGTCGAAAGCTGCTGCTAATTCAGCCGTAGATTGTGTATCATCAGCTTCCACAATCGCCTTTAATTCGTCATTGTCGACCAAAGTCTTCGGACGACCGCGAGGTTCATTTTTCAGGTCGAAATTTCCAGAACGGAAGCGAGCAAACCAATAACAAGTGGTGCGTTGGTTTGTAGTGTTAGCTCCGTAAACGTCGTTGATGTTGCGTGCCGCTTGTGCCGCGTTGCTGCCACGACGGTACTCATATTCCATAATTACTCGAATTTTTAACGTATCCATGATGACGAAAAATATTGAAATGCGATGAAAATGTAACACTAATCAATAAACAAATGACTACTTTTGGAAAAAAAAATCCATGTTTTTCAAATCAAATCAAATCAAATCATTTATTCGCATAGAATGTAGGTATTGTCCAATAAGTTGTTATAAAAACATATAGTGAGCCGGGTACATTCTGCCTGAGTTTTGGCATGCAAAATTTTACAAATAATGTCACTATCAACAAGTGAGTAAAAATTATAAAATAGTGAAATAGATTAAAACAGAAAAAAAAAATGATTAAGATACAAATAAATTATTTTAAAAAGTCCAGATTATGCACAAATGTAAATATGTATCAAAAAATGTCAATAATAATTATTAAACTGTCAAGATGTCACACATAGGGTCATTCAAAAAATCACTTAACGAATAATAACATTTCCGTATCAAAAAAACCTTAAGTTTATTTTTAAATTGCTGTAGGGTGTCATTTTTTATGCTGTCCGGTAGTTTATTAAATATTATTGGACCCATGCAGAAAACACTTTTTCTAAGTAGTGCTGTTTTATAGCCACCGATAATTAAGAGATTTTTATATTGGCTTCGCACGGGACCTTTCTTGGTGTCCGAGACCTTAGCAAACAACTTTCCATTTCTTTTTACAAAAAGTGCCATTTCCAGAATATATAATGACGGAAAAGTAAGAATTTTCAAAGACTTGAACAGAGATTCACAACTATCTCTAGGTTTAAGACTACACATAGCTCTAACACAACACTTTTGGACTTTAAATATGTTATCTCTTAGACTGCAGTTACCCCAAAAAATTATTCCAAACCTCAAAACCGATGCGACCAAACCATGGTATGCTACTAATGACGTCTCTATATCAACTTTTTTTGCCAAGTTGAAAAGAACATAAGCTGCAGTGCTTAACTTTTTGCACACCTCTTCTGCTTGCGGTTTCCAAGTTAATTGATCGTCTATATGAATTCCTAAAAATTTCGCGACCTTTGTTTGATTGATCACTTGTCCATTGTACTGTACATTAACGTTCGGTGGAATTGTACGTTGGTGAAAATGCATCACATTAGTCTTCGTTAAGTTTATTACCAGGTTGTTTCTATCAAACCAATCAATAATATTTCTAAGGTTAAGATTGATATCCTGTTCATAATTATTAATATTTGTACACTTTACCAGTGCTGTGCTGTCATCGGCAAATAGAACCATTGGGTTTGGTATCTGACGGGGCAGATCATTTATATACAGCAAAAACAGCGGGGGACCTAATACACTACCTTGCGGTACACCGAATTTAACAATTTTACCATCAGAATGATATTTTTGTTCACATTTTGATTTATGACAAATTCTGGATATCTCCGTATATTGCGTGCGGTTACTGAGGTAGGATTTCAAGAGATTAAGCACGTTTCCCCTTAGACCGTAGCTATTAAGCTTGTTCAATAAAATATTATGATTGACACAGTCAAAAGCTTTAGTCATGTCTGTAAAAATGGCACATATAGGTGTTTTTTTATCTACATTTATCATTACTTCGTGCAAAAAATCATATATTGCTGTATTAATGTTTTTATTTTTTCTGAATCCTGCTTGTTCATTACATAGAATGTTGTATTTTGTCAGGAAGTTGTTGATTAATTCATATATAATCTTTTCTACCACTTTAGAAAACACAGGAATTAAAGCAATCGGTCTATAGTTAGCTATATCCTCCCTGCAATTCTTTTTGTGAACCGGTTTGACTAAGACTGTTTTTAAACCGTTAGGAAATACACCAGTGCTGATGGCTAAGTTAATAATGTGGCTAATATGTACTATTATGTTATTTGATACAAATTTTATAACTTTCGTTGCAAATTCATCATATCCTACGCTATTTTTATTTTTCAATGATTTTATTACCCTGAGTACGTCTTGAGGTACCACTGGTCTCATGAACATTGTATTAGGGTTTTCGTGTAAACGTGTAAAGTGATGTTTTAGGTGAGTTTTTAATCTGATTAATGAAGTAGTTGTTGAATGCGTCTGCAATTTCCTTGGGTTTATTAATAACTATATTATTTATTTTTATCTGAGAAATGGGTTCATAAGCACATGCTTTATTGTTGATAACTTGCCAGGACGCCTTTGATTTATTGAGTGAATTCTTAATAAAATAGTTATTTTGAGCCTTTTGAGTTAATCTTACTATGTTCCTAAATCGCTGGGAGTAATTTTTAAATTTATGTTTGCTTTCATTTGATGGCCTAAGTCTGTGCTCCCATAGAAGGTGACGCTGCTTCCTACTACATAATCGTATTCCCTTAGAAATCCACTTAGTTTGTTTATTTGGTTTTATAATAACTAACTTGAAAGGAAAACAAAGTTTATATAACAAACCAAACTGCTGCATAAATATGTTATACGCTTCATTAACATTTTCCGTCTCATACATTTCAGTAAATGAAAGGCATTGTAGATAGCTATTAAATTTTGTTAAGTTTTCCAATGATAGGTCCCGTTTTTTTACATGCCATGAGTTTAGTCTATAGGTTTTGTTTACTTTAATCTCAAATATTTGTGCAGAGTGATCAGACAAGGCAAAGTCTATTACTTCACATTTACATTTATTCTTAGAATTATGAGCGAAATTATCCAGACAGCTGTTACTAGATAGCCGAGTTGGTTGATCAAGTTCTAGCCTGAGATTAAATCCCAACAGAAAATATTCAAAGTCTAAAATAATGTTATTTCTTTTTAACCTGTCTATATTAAAGTCCCCGCAAACAACAATTTTTTTCTTAGGGTTGGTACATAATGATTTTAAAATTATTTCTAAGTTATCATAAAAAATATTTAAATTACTTGACTTAGGTGGTCTGTATACACATATAATTATCAATTTTTCTTCTACCAGTTCAATAGCACAACATTCGATTACACCTGTTATTGAATATCTTGTTGCATCTCCAAGTTCCGTGTATTGAAGAGACTTGTTTACCAGAATGCAGGCGCCTCCCCGTTTCTTTTCACGTCTTGCATAACAAGCGGCAAGCTTATAATTTGGTATTTGTAATAGGTATTCTTGACTATGCATAATAAAATGTTCGGTTATGCATATTATATCTATATTTCTGCGACATATCGTTAGTTCTTGTAGATGAATCGTAAGTAAATCGGCTTTGTTCAAAAGTCCGGCGATATTTTGATGTAGGATTCGTATATTATTGTGTACGAAAAAAATCCATATTATTGGTAGTTAAATCTGTATCATTGAAGTTAATTTGAAATTGCTTAGATGTCATATTGGTATCTGGTATTAGAGGTATTTCATTGTTATTTTGTATGTGTTTGTTAATTGAAATGGCTAAATTATGACATAATATGTTTTTCATTCCTGCATTGTCCTCGCTAACTTTTGCATAATCTTGATCGTAGTCAATAAATATATTGGATCTGATCTGGATAAAGATATCCCTCCATCCATCTTTGTTGATTTTCCCTGTATTGTAAGAAAACATGTCAAGAGTCAGAGTGTAATTACTGTCGAAAAAGTATGCATATTCGTTGTTTTTTATGTCCAAACAGAGGAGGTTGTTAAATAACTCGACTTTATAATTATAAATTAGTGCACCTCTTATATAAGTCGGCGCGCATATAACAATATTTGTGTGCTTAATTTTTTTCAAGGAGTTTTTCAAGTTTTCGAGTATTTCTAGATACTCGCTATTTTTTAAATCATTTTCTCCTATGAATATCAGGCAGTAGTCTTGCATTGTGAAGTCTTTTAAATTGTCTTCGACAGTGCGTAACAACTCTTCTGTGGTAGCGTTATGTAGCAAATAATGACAGTAGTCAAATTTATTATAAAAAACCTCTTCGATTAACGGCAGTGTACCTTTAGTACACCTACTACTCATTATAGCGAGTCTATTTTTATGTTTTGGTCGAGATACGCCTATTATTTTTTTTGGAGCAACATTACCCAGGTGTGAAGATGGTCTCACTTTATTTTTTTGCGTCAATGTGTCATAAGTCATCTCGGGAGTTTGCGTTTCTTTGTTGAGAGTGTCGACTTTTATTTCCTTGTAATTGTAATTGATTGACGTCTTAGGGTTATTATTCAATGCAGTTGGTCGAATTTTGTAATGCTTGGATTTTTGTTCGCTCGATGTTTTGTTTGGTGTACTACTTTTTCTGTCAGGTGTTAAGCAGATCTTTTTACATGTCTCGACAGTCTTTAGGGCTTTTTGTAAATCGGATTTTAATCTTAGGTTTTCACTGTTGAGGTCGTCTATTTCCTGATGAGCACTCATAAGTTGCAACTTAAGTGTATTTATTTGTTCGTTCAAGTCGTTAACAATGTCGTCATTATAGTTGTCGCGCAGGCTGTCAGGTATGCTCATGACTGTGGTGTCAAATATTGTTTTCTCATCGTAATTTGTCGAGACAGATAAGTTAGTCAAAGAGCCAGTGTTCTGCTTACGAAATGTGATATTATCTGTTTTATATTCCATGTTTTAGATGATCAATGGTTATGTGACGTTGCTTAAATGTCACTGAAGCGCCCTCTGTTAGCACGTTCTTGACTTTAAATAACTGATGTTCAAAGTTATCTAAGATGAAATTAAATCTCACAAAAAGTCATAGATTAGGTGCCCCGGATTTGAACTTGCTACGTTATAGCGAGCGTCCGTCTCATATAGCTGATTAGTCGTCTTAGCCACAAGACAATTAGGTATTCGTGTTGAAATTATGTAGCGTATGTTAAATGCCGAAAAATTTGAATTTTGCAAAGCGGTTGGTATGTCAGGATTTTTTTTTCCACTTGACGTAGGTACCTACAACTTTGTTTGAGACACTAATGTAAACACTTTTTATGTTGAATATGCTTACTTTGAATACAATTTGGTTGGTTGATTGTATTGATCCTGATAATATCACTGTTAAACTCACTTCACGTCACTTTTAATTGTCACTTTTGTGGTTTATTACGAATGTTACAGTTGCTATTTTAACACTAATTATTTCAGTCACTGTTCAATTAGTCACTTTGATAACGTTTATACTGGTAAATTAGACATGTATGCATGTATTTTAATGATTTTTAACACAAAAATACGATTTTAAATATTTTAAAATGAAATGTAAACACGGAGCTTGTTTAACGAGGTGTCAACGAGACAGCGCCATCTGTCATCTGTTTTTAAAATAAAATTAATTTGAAATTAGAATTCTTAGCCAAACAAAAATTATTTTGATTTGAAATGGCCCGTACTGCAGAACGGCAATTTCATAGGTAAAGACCTAATATTACATAGTCGTTTACTAACTGCTACTCGCGTCAATCATCATATATATCATTTCATACTAATCATCATAAGTAATTGTACCGTGTTTAGTTGTAGTAAATACATGATTAAATTCATAGTGTAAATCTGAATGGACATTTAATTTCTCATTATAGAACCTACATCACGTTCCAACATAAGTTCTATACCTAACTATGTTGGGGTTGCCTTCCAGTCTAACCAGATGCAGCTCAATACCAGTATTTTACATGGAGCGACAGCTTGTCTGACCTCCACACAAATCAGGTACTGGGTAACACGATACCCCTTGATAAGACTGGTTGTCAGACTTTTGTGCTTCCAACTACCCGTGACGACTGTCAAAAATATACGAATGACAGCCGGGACGACTAATTAACGTGCTTTCCGAGGCAAGGAGATGTCTCAATATGTAAAGATGGTCACCCATCCGCGAACCGACCGCGGCAAGCGTAGCTTGACCTTCGATCAACCCGTGCGGCTGTTATTATTTAGCCACGAGCAGTGTAAGCCACAAAAAGTCACTTAGCCACGAAAGGTTTAAGTCAAAAACTAAACCACCGCTTCAAAAGCTTTTTGAGTCAGTAGTAAAAGAGCTGACATCGGGGATGACGGGGCTCGTGGCTACCCGGCTTGTGGCTAAGTAATAACAGCCGCACGGGTCGATCGATCAGCCGTGTATGGGTGACCATCTTTACATACGGAGACAACCCGTGCCTCGGAATAAGCACGTTAAGCTGATGGTCCCGCCCAGCTGTCATTCTTGGATCTTTGACAGTCGTTACGGGTCGTCAGAAGCCCGAAAGTCTGACAACCAGTCTTACCAAGGGGTATCTTATTATTGTTAGGCAGTCGCTCCATGTAAAATACTGGTATCCAGCTGCATCCGGTTAGACTGGAAACCAACCACAACATAGTTGGGAATAGGCTAGGCAGATGATGAGAAAAAGAGCTGACAACATCAGTCTGTAGGTACCCCGGCTTACCTACTTTCATTCAGAAAGAACACAAATGTATGCAAGAAAACGCAACAGAATAGGTTCCTATTCCTACGCTAATGTCTACATAAAGATACCTACCTATCTATCATCTCAAATTGGCTTTATTGTGACAGATCATGCTGTCATTGCCCCCTGCTGGCTGGTCGCCGCCGTCAATTTATATTGCTAAACGGAACTGCTCTTAAGGAGGGGAGGACGTCGTAAGTAGTTTACCTACATAGTTGACGGAATATCTAACTTTATTACTACTACATGATACTTCCATTACAGTGGATGCTTCAGATATTCTGCCATACCTACAGTACTTCTATCTACTTTTGTAGGTTATATAAATAACTAAGGTAGGTAGGTACCTCAATCAATCTGCCTAGCCTTTTCCCAACTGTATTAGGGTCGGCTTCCAGTCTAACCGGATGCAGCTGAATACCAGTATTTTACATGGAGCGACTGCCTATCTGACCTCCACAACCCAGTAACTGGGTAATACGATACCCCTTGCTAAGACTGGTTGTCAGACTTTCAGGCTTCTGACGATCCGTAACGACTGTCAAAGATCCACGAATGACAGCCGGGACCAACGGCTTAACGTGATTTCCGAGGCTCGGAGGAGTCTCGGTATATAAAGATGGTCACCCATCCACTGACCAACCCCGGCAAGCGTAGCTTAACCTGATGGATCGACCCGTGCGGCTGTTATTACTTAGCCACGAGCTCCTAGGTCCTCGAGCTCCACGAGTAGGTAGGTACCTATTAGGTGTAATAAACTTACCTAATTGGTACCCATCCCACCCATACATACCCACCTAGGTACATACTAACAATATACAAGCAAGAAAAAAATCTATGAGGTAGGTATTGTGCGATTTTATTTCCAACCACTGAGGTTATTATCGTGGGCGCCCACCCCAGAGCACCACAGAGCATGTAACTTACGCCTACGGTAGGGTAAAATTTTTAAGTCGGGCCACGCGCAGTAATATGGTTCCGTAGTTGCACAATAATGCGGACTAAGAAGAGGGCATTTTGTTGTTTCATGAATATTTGACTATTACTCGTAAACTTGAAAAGCCTACTTAGCTGTGATAGTTATCCAAAACTAAAAACTAACCGTTAGCTGGCAGGAGGGGGGGGGGGGGACACACTAGACTGCAACAAAAATTAGCACTTTAAAGCATAGTATTTCAGAAACGGATCCTTAAATCGAAAAATTGTTTTTACAAACCATCCAGAAACACCCCACACCATGGGGTAGACGAGAGAAAAAAACATCCCTATTTTACGTGTACAGAAGGTACCCTAAAAAATTTATTTTTCAATACACTTCCTCGAAAACTAGTTCATATCGCACTACGATTAGGTTCACAATGATGATGATGATGGTGGTTCGCGTATGTGATTTCATACGCGTGCGATTTTTCATTTTCCAACACATGTGCGGGAATAAAAATTGCCGCACATAACTTATACTTAGTCCAAATTGGTTCAATGCCACTATTCACACAGTCTCTAAAATGAAACTGCGCGAGACGGTCCTCTCTATTTGGAGGTGAATATTTTTTTTAAATCTCGGCAAAGAGATAAGGCGTTAATATTATTTGAATATTTAAATAAAGAAAGTAAGAAAAAAAATATTTTATTTGGGACACGCACAGGAAATACAGTTAAAAAAGAGCATATAAAAGTAACAAAATAAACATTAAAAAACAAAAAAAAAGAAATCAGACTAAAAAAAAAGAGACCTGTGCGAGGCCAAAAAGGCTCCCATCTCAGCATAAAGCTGCGATATTTAAAAAATAAATACCGCAACAAAAAAATAAAAAATGAAAAATAAATAATGTTTATAAATAGAATATCATCAAAAACCATGACCAATAAAAAAAACGTTTATGAAAAAATTAACATTTATTTGTATTCTAAACTCAAAAGTATTTTAATTTTCTATTTTTCATATATATAGGCTGTTTATCGGCTTTATACCTTTGCTGCTACTTCAACCTGGCGAAAGCAAAGCGCGGGAAAAAAAGAAAATTTAAATCATAGTTTCCCAATAATTCATGAAAAAAATATTTTTCGTTATTTTATTTTATTTCTTCAAAAGTCTATTGAAAAACGTCGTTTGATCCTACACGTGGACATTTGTTATTGCAATTCTCGGCTCAAAAACAACCTCGCCTAGGGTTCGGGTGTTAATTCCGCCTCGAATGCAAATCAAATTCAAATTCAAATATTTTAATTCAGATAAATCCAATAACAAACATTACAACAATACAATAACAAACATTCTCCACTTGTATCAAAATGTACTATTTTCATGATTTTATTTTACCACTTTGTCGGCGTGATGAATATGTATATCCATGCCAAATTATAGCTTTCTAGTATTAAGAGTCACTGAGCTAAGCTGCGGACGGACGGACAGACAGACGGACGGACATAGCGAAACTATAAGGGTTCCTTGTTGACTACGGAACCCTAAAAACGTCTTCTTTATAAATTTCCATAGATTTTACTTCCCTATGATATCGTGATGCCGTGGACGTCCACGATAATATCGTCACGTTGAAAATTACAAAAACGCCCATTCGTAAAAACTCTCAAATACAAATCAGCGGCTTTGGCTTTGAATTTGTGGTGACTAGTGCCATCTACCAATGATAATACGATTACTGTAAACAAAGAGTATGATAATGTTCTACTAGATGGCGTTACTGGTTTCCATTGAGGGTGAAAAGAATTAAATAAAATGTAATTTCTCTGAAAGCAAAGCAACATGAAGTGCATGAGTATGACTGTATTAATTTTAAATATTACCTATTTAAATAAATGAAAGCAATAAATCAATATCAGATGCTTGGTTTTAGACGTTTTTCGCAACGTCATATTATAAAATTCAGAACGAATTAGTAATGCCACTCACAGAAATCTATCTCCTTACTATTGTATAATTCTGTTTGAAACCAGTGCTTAATGATAGATTATTTTAAATGACAAAACCCAAAATTTTTTACAAATTAGGTAAAGGATTACATTATTAAAATGAAACAGTTACTTTTAATTGTTTTACATAGCAAATTGATTTTAAAAAAGCCCCGTTTGAAGGAAAAATATTAAAGTCTGGCAACAAAGTTGTGACGTTAGTAAACTTGCTCTTGTATTGATCGGTTTTATTTGCGAAATTATTTATACAAACACTTGTCGCTTCTTGACTCAAACATCATCATGCATCATTATTGAAGCAACGCGGCAGTATAGCGAACGTTTATCATAGAGTTAAAAAATATTCTGTTGTAATTCGTCAAGTGATAAAATCGTGAAAGTTCGTAATTCGCATCTTGTTGGAATATTGTGCGCCAGTGACTTTATTTTTAAATTTTTATTCGAATTTTAAATGATGGATAAAAAAATACTATTTGTTGTATTTGGCACGCTCGGTTGCGTTTTATTGGCATCAGCACTTGAAGTCGACACTTATGATTTTCTGATGCCTAATGTTTGGCCTCACAAGGTAAGTACTCACCTACAGAATTTATTTATTCCGTTTATTCGACACAATTAATTACAAAATAAGTTTTTTCGTACCATCTGTTGTGTACTTCTACTTCATTTTAAACACAATTTGTTTCACTTGCCTTTCATTGAGTAGTTCTTCAAATGATTTAATTGAAAATTTAATTTAATATTAGTAAGTACTGATGTGAAATACAAACCTACACAAAATTTTTAAACAAATTACCTACTGGTGTTAAATATTTTGCAATTTACCTTAACGGAGAGTATTTCTAAAAGTCTTATGTTACTTATTTAGGTAGATTTCACAAAAAAAACTTAGCATGTAAGAGAAACAAGAGAAGAACGTCAATAATATTATGATTTTACATCTGATCATAAGATTAAGATTGAATTGTCACCTAAACACGTACCTAATACTAAAAACATAAACAAGTGAAGTATTTAAATGTTTTTAACACAAGTTAATAGGAGAAACTTTGTTTTTGTTAATGCTTCTTTGCAAATGACATTTCATCCTTTCACTTTCACACTCAAAAACATGATTATCAAAAATAACTGTTTTAGCATGTAAAGTAAAAGTAAAAAAAGTTAAGTAAAAAAGTTTATTGATTGATGTGTTACAAAAAATTTAGGTATGACACTAGATCCCACACAATTTACATCTGTTCTGATTTTAATGAAGTGTTTTTCTCAATTATTATGATTTAGAAAACACAAGTGTTAATCGACTTTTGTTGCTGACTGTACCATTATGGTAAGGATCTTAGCAGGTGGTGTTCTGTTGTGTCTGACTACCCCCACGGGAAGAAGGCGTGAGTTTATATAGGTATTTGAGCATACAATTAAATAAATAAATAAATTCATTTATTTTCAGGTAAATTACACCCATTGCCAGACATGTAAAATAAATCAAATAAAATTTACAATTAAATCAAATCAAAATAAATTAAAATAATAAAACAAATACAATTAAATCAAAAAAAAAAAATAATAATAAAAAAAAATAATAAAAAAAAAAATAATAATTAAAATACAAATTGGTTAACATGTCTGTTAGAATGTGTATGTGCTTACTGCAAGCACCTAATTCATATTCAAGCATTGTAGTTTTTTTTGTGACTGACCTCTTACCACCTGATGGTAAGAAATTTGTGGCTAAGTAGTATCAGCCGCACAGGTTGATTGATGAGGTTAAGCTACGCTTGCCGCGGTTGGTCCGTGCATGGGTGCCCATCTTTACTTACCATGTCCCCACCGTGCCTTGGAAAGCATGTTAAACGACATTGGTCCTGGCTGTCATTTGTGTATGTTTGGCAGTTGTTACGGGTCGTCAGGAGCACGAAAGTCTGGTATTCTTACCAAGGGTTATTGTACTACCCAGTAACTGGGTTGTGGAGGTCAGATACGCATCGCTCCATGTAAAATACTGGTATTCAGCTGCATCCGGTTAGACTGGAAGCCGACCCCTATGTAGTTGGGAAACGGCTAGCAGATTATGATGGTATTCAGCTGCATCTGGTTATACCGGAAGCCGTCCTCAACATAGTTGAGAAAAGGCTCTAGGCAGATGACGATGTTGATGATAGTATGAAATGTAGTTGATTTTTAGTAGATAGACTTTAGACTAAAAAATCTTGTCTGCAATATTTCTTTATCTGCATGCGTAGCAAAACCACCACAGAAATGGGTTTTGTCGACGGAAGAATGAATAATGAAGAATGCATTTGTTTGAAAGGTCAGATACTCTACAAATTCAACCACAGATATTATGACTAATCAATTGACTAATAAAGTAGTTTGTAAGCTTCCAAAACAAGTTGGTGAATTATGTTTCACCTACATTTACTTAGCTTTAAGTCAAATTCTAAGCTAAGTTTTGCATCAAATTGAATATTAATAAGTGTGTAAATAGTTTCTTTGTTACCTTTTTAACCAACTTCAAAAAAAGGAGGAGGTTCTCAATTCGACTGTATATTTATTTTCTTGTTATTATTACTACGCCAATAATTATGAATTGATTTTCATGATTATTTTTTTGTTTGGTAGGTCTTACCTCAGAGGTGGTTCCATATAAATTGTATTAAGTACTTAACTTTGCTTGGGTAGGTTTTGAGTTAACTTCGATAATACGTATTTAATCCACTTTGACCACTTTGTGTATTTTGTTTTGTTTTTTTTTTTTATTTAAGCAAGTACTTTCAAATATTTTATTTAATTACTTAGGTATAATTTTCCTCATTTTGTAACCAGACTATAAAAAGCAGTTCTACTATTTAAGTTTTATTGATCACATCTTCAAACATAGGTGGTTAGACTGTAGGCTCACTCCAACATAGTCGAGAAAAAGCTAGGCAGATGATGTTCTAAAAAACCATTGGCAATGCTCGCCCCGGAGAATGCACCTGGATAGATGGGCAAAGATCGTCACTCACTGGACGCCTGAGGCATCATCGTCGAGGCAGGCCATGGCGAAGACACGGTGGAGCATACAGTAGAGGTCTGCCCGGCTTGGGCGGAGCACCGCAGTGTTCTCACGGAGGCGATCGGCGGCGGCGATCTCTCGCGTCCAAACCTGGTGCAGGCCATGGTGCGGAGCGAGAGTGCATGGGAGGCCGTCACCTCCTTCTGCGAAGCAGTAATGCTCGCGAAGGAGGAAGCGGAACGCGTGAGGGAGAGGCAGCGGCCGCGCCCTCGCACCCCTAGCCGCCGTAGGAGACGCCCTGGGCGACGGGAATCGATCGCCGATTCCCGGCCACCGTAGGCGCGGGCTTGCAGACGACGAGTAATGGGCAGCTCCAGCTCGCCGTCCGGTAAGGACCAGGCCCGGGTCGACGGCGCGTTGTGTTCCACGCGCGCCTCAAAGAAATGTCAGCAGTGACGGGGTCAATTAGGCCGATGTCGCCGGGGTCGCGGGTAGTTCGAAAGAGATACTGTGGCCCTGGCACGGGCAACTGAAGGAACATGGGTGGGTTTTAGTCAGTAAAAGTCTGACACGCCCTCCCGGTCTGCCCAGAGCGGGAGAAGTCATTTGATGATTTCCCATCCACAAAAAAAAAAAATAGGCCATGGCGAAGGTACATGTGACATCTACTAACCCGCACGTGGCCCGCGTGGTGGGTTATAGCCCACTCTCTCTCGAAGAGAGGTAGCCTGTTTTCCAGCAGTGGGCCAATGGGAACATAGGCTGATTATGCTATGCTATAGATTGTATTTATACATTACTAGCTGTTGCTCGCGACGTTGTCTGCGATCCAGGATGAAAAGTAGCCTATGGTCTACCCATGTGCCAAATTTAATCCAAATCCGTTTAGCCGTTTTAGCGTGAACGCGTAACAAACAGACAAACTCACTTTCGCATTTATAATATTAGTTAGGATATTGGATGCAACCACTTCAGCTTTATCTCAGTATAATATGAAAGCCTCATTTGTTGATAAAAGAAAAGGTCAGTACGTGCGTAGATGGTTTAAGTGGCTACGCAAAAATTGGTCATTATTCCATGGCACAGTCCATGGTCCATTTACTGCTGCAATCAAACGGCTAGTTTCAATAAGATTACTTAGGTACCTACCTACCTTTTCTGCGCGTGGGATCTAGCTTATCTACATCTATACTGTATGATATTATACATTGAAGTCGCTTTTAGTGTATGACCACGTTGTTCTTCCAAACTGCGCAACTGATTTTGATGCGGTTTTCAACAACATTAATAGAGGGTTTATTCCGTAAGATTTATGTGTGTAACACATCAGCACTAGCGCCACCATTGAGAAAAAAATCATAAGTCTGGATATATGGAACATTTTGAAGTTTCCTATGCTCACATTTTTAGTCAGAATAGTAATGTTTTGTACTTATCAGAAAAATCAACACTAACCCTCCTAGGTTTGAAGCCTTAGCAGTTAACTTTGATAAAGGCTCCTACGAACAGGCGCACACGCGATATAATCGCGCGTGAAACAAAGGCACCACGTCGCGCGACACGCGGTTATATCGCGTGTCGCGTCTGTTTGAAGGAGCGTTTGAGCAAGATTTAAGACTTTAGTTACTTAGCTGTAGGCTACATCTCCTCTAAGTAAGAAAAAAAAAAAAAATTGGTTCTACTTTATTTACCTATCATCGAATCTAAAATGAATTTCTTATGAGCTCGTGGCTAAGTAATAACAGCCGCACGGGCCGATCCATCAGGTTAAGCTACGCTTGCCGGGGTCGGTCCGTATATGGGTGACCATCTTTGCATACCGAGATTCCTCCATGCCTCGGAAAGCACGTTAAGCCGTTGGTCCCGATCTTTGGTCTTACCAAGGGGATCGTATTACTTAGTTACTGGGTTGTGGAGATCAGATAGGCAGTCGCTCCATGTAAAATACTGGTATTCAGCTGCATCCGGTTAGACTGGAAACCAACCCCAACATAGTTGGGAAAAGGTTAGGCAGATGACGAGTTGCACTTTTGGGAATTTCGTAACTATACTTACTCTCTTTTAATTTTGGTTAGCCTATTATAGACTTGCTTGCCTCTTCTTCTCCTTAGCGTATCGATGGCAAAAAGTTCAAATATGTTTGGTCCAAAATGCAGCTGCGCGAACTCTGCTCACTGACGATGACACAGTCATAAAGTGCAGAGGTGACAGGGCGCAGGATGGACGGTGGGCCTTTGTCTGTTGTGGAGACAGACAATGGCTTGCCTCAAGATAGGTATTTCTTCTTGGTAAAAGAGTTTCGTATCTCACAAATATTCAGAACTCCAAGAGAACCCACGTGCCAAATCAGCACTTAATCTCAAGGTCAAATCCGTACGGTTGTAGCAAATTGGGCCGTCCGCACTAAATATTAACGACGAATAGAAAGTTAGGTGTTAGGTCCGATTTGCTGAATTTTTAACCATCCTACGATATCGGCAAAATTGCGCATCGGTAAATACCCATCTGCCTTTTGTCCTTGGCGTTTTTCCTGCCTAAGTTAGCTGATGTTAGCAGTGCTTTTTATGGTGACTACCCACTATTAAAATAACGAAAACAGATGCATTGATGGGCATCTGTTATGGCATCGCTGTCTTTCATTGTAATGGCGCATCCTGGATAATCTGGCTACCATACCACCTTGCTGAGTCGCAATTTTTTCCCTACGGCATAAGCTTTTTAAGCAGTTCGTGCTTATAATAGGAGAGAAAAACCATGTAACAGATAATACGAGAGCTGTCTTGAAAATAAACTTACTTAGGTCCTTTTGAGCGCCGAGAACATCCAAAACAGTCGTGCTACAGAATCTAGGCGTTTAAAAAGTGCTAGGAATCCAAAGTTTTCCAATATTTGCTTCGGTCGTCATAGGCGGACGCAATACGAAAGATTTCAAAGTTTTTACACTGAAGTTCTAATGTAGATGACCAGTTATTTTATTACGTTTACGAGTGAAAATAAAAGCCCCAATCAGGATCAATAATTTGCCAATCGTTGATAACATTGAACATTAATTGGAGCACTCCGCTGGGTCTATTTATAGACTCGACCTGGTTTTATCCAGTATCCGATCGATTTTAGGTTGTGATAGCAACTATTAGTTGTTACAACAATTTTATTAAGGTTTATTAAATTCGAAAGTTGATGTTTAGGTAGTAAAACAAAGTCTATTTTTAGCTTCAGTTCAAAAAAGTCTTGTTGGTCTTTAAAACGATCACAACCAAAGTCCACATCGTACGCAGACAATTTCATTCATAGTTTCCCCTTCACCCGGATTATAACTTGTGCTGTCGACCTTATCTTTTAACATCCTTAGGAATCTTTTGGCTTCTTCGTTCATTAAAGTAGGTAGGTAGCAAAACGTTCTCTTTTTATACTTCACGACACGTCGAGATAAATTTAAAATTTAGTAGAGCGTCCACTTGAGGAGCTTGTGGCTAAGTAATAACAGCTGCACGGGTCGATCCATCAGGTTAAGCTACGCTTGCCGGGTTTGTCCGTGGATGGGTGACCATCTTTACATACCAAGACTCCTCCGTGCCTCGGAAAGCACGTTAAGCCGTTAGTCCCGGCTGTCATTTGTGGATCTTTGGTCTTACCAAGGGGATCGTATTACTTAGTTACTGGGTTGTGGAGATCAGATAGGCAGTCGCTCCATGTAAAATACTGGTATTCAGCTGCATCCGGTTAGACTGGAAGCCGACCCTAACATAGTTGGGAAAAGGCTAGGCAGATTGTGTAGAGCGTCCACTTAATGAAGGTACAAATTTATTTTTGGTTTTATCATGTTTAGATATCGATCGATACCATATCGAAACACATCACGTCTGCGGAGTTTCGCTAGCTAATTTAATTTGACCCTCTGTATAAATGTCTAATAGATTCCTAGGTTTGACTTAATCTATATCTTCGTTAACAAATAACGTGTCCGTGAAAGTAGAATTTGATTAGTAAACAGTTTACGTACAAGATTGTTATCATTAGGTATGTGTCTACGAGGTACTTTTATAGTTCGGCTAAACTACAACCACAATAGAATTCCATGGGAATCCAAAACATTGTGAACTTTGAATGATGACATTCATAGCCAACTTTTGTTTAGAGTCCCTACCTAGGATCAGATTCTCCAATATATTTTTCTTCAGAAACAGCCCCATTGTTCGGACGCGACGCGACGCGGAACTAACGCGGCAGAAACAGCTCGCAATATCAATGTTGCGTTTGGAGAGGGGACTGCTAATGAACGCACCGTGCGATTTTGGTTTAAACGCTTTCGTGATGGAAAATTTGATTTGAAGAACGAACCACGTGGAAGACACAGGTGAATAACAATAAATTGAAAGAGATGGTGGAAGCCGATCCGAGCCAAACTACCCAGGAATTAGCGGCATGGTTTAACGTTACCTTACCAACAATATTGAATCATTTGAGTCAAATCAATAAAATAAAAAAAATATGAGAAATGGGTGCCTCACGATTTGACTGATCTGCAGAAAGAAACGTGTGTTGAAACTTGTGTTGCCTTGTTGAATAGATACAGAAATGAAGGAATATTGGATCGAATTGTGACATGTGATGAAAAGTGGATTCTTTACGATAACCGTAAGCGAAAAATGCAATGGCTGACCCCAGGTCAAACGCCGCAACAGTGTCCTAAAGCAAAGCTTACCAATAGAAAGGTAATGGTAACTGTTTGGTGGTCTCGGCATGGTGTTATTCACTATAGCTTTCTCCGATCTGGTCAAGCAATAACGGCAGTTGTCTGCTATGCCGAACTCCGAACAATGATAGCAAAACTAGCAGTGAAACAGCCCCGACTCATGAATCGATCTTCATCATTATTGCTCCATGATAACGCGAGACCTCATACAGCACGAGAAACCGTTTTAACTCTACAGGAACTGCAATTAGAAACCATTCGTCACCCTCCGTATTCGCCAGACCTTGCTCCAACGGACTACCATTTTTTTCGTGATTTGGACAATTTTCTACGTGATAAAAAGTTTTCTTCTCAGGAGCAGTACAAAATGCTTTCACACAGTTTGTCGAATCTAGATCACGAGAGTTCCATCGCAAAGGCTTATATGACCTTCCTATTAGATGGCAGCAATGTATAGATAATAATGGTAATTATTTTGATTAAATAAATGTGTTAAATTAAAAAAAAAACAATTTCAATTTTTCAGTACAAATCGGCAATTTCATACTTTAACCCCTAATATGTGGTATTATTTATTTAATACTGGGATCACATAACTGTTCGTATGCCTGTTTACATGAAATTAATTTTTAACATAACTGATCCTGACGTTTGCTATGCCAGTTTGGCAACCTACTTTACAATATTAGCTAGCATTCCATTCTTCATACTCGTACAGTCAAAATTTAAAGTACCTACTTACCTACTAAATTTATAAATTACGGAATCGCGGTCCCTGAACTCAAGTAAATATACATAACCTAAAAATAACAAAATTATATCCTAACTAAAACTATTCTCAAACTAAAACATGGCGTCGAAAAATTCATCCGCATCGCTGTCGACAGCTAATGTACCCAAGAGACTGGCGGCATTGCCACGTTGTATGGCAATGCTTAGCCTCTGGCCAAGGTAAAAGCCCTGCCGCCCGGCCCGTGCCCTGCCGTGCCGTGGCCCTTGGGTCACGGGAAGTGTCAACCAGCCGTTTCGAGATATTCTTAAAGAGACCATGAGCACTCGGACCCCACGGCCCGAGGGTTTCAACCACAAACGGCTCGAAAATTTAGTTACCCATAAGGTTATTATATTTACGCCGCTTGAGGTTTTCCGCAGCCGCAGCAGCGGAGGCAGTAAGGCACGCCGAGCCAGGAAGATGGAATGGCGCAAGAGTATCGACACACGTTGCATCCCACACTAAAGGCCTACCCACCTTCCATGGAAATAAAAAAAAATAAAAATAGACATGCCGTCCGGTCTCTTGCCATCGTCGCGTGCCAAGCCATTGGGTTCTAATACAGCTGGAACGCCGACGGTAACAAGAGCTCGTCGGATGATGTCATTTATGTTCGCGTGCCGCGCTAAGCGACCCGCACTTCGGCTGCAAGACAGGCCGTGGTGTCCGAGGCTGCTGACAACTTCGCCACAGTGACAGCGATGAGGAGAACAACATGGAGCTCCAAGTTGCATGGAAGCAGTGAGGCGGAAAGTAGTGTCGTCGAACAAAGTGCCTATGTTCGACGACGGTAGTGCATGAAGCAATTGAAAGCAATTCAAAGATTAAAAAAAAAAGCAAATAATATACATTGGATTCTATAATCAGACTCCAAATTTGTCGATCCCGGAATCCCGAGATTTTTTCGATATAAAAATGCCAATACCTCAACTTTATATGCATCCGAATTTCCGATCTATACATAATAATAGGTTGGGGAAAAAGGTTCTTCGCAGTTATTTAAGAAAATTCAAAACATTTTTTAATATACATTATTTACATTTGAAAGAAAGAAAAACTAAACAGTTTATAAATGATTCGTGTGAATAAACATTCACACGAATCATTTATCTACAGTATGTAGGTACCATTTTGTTCGATAACTTTTTGCCATCTTGTAGATAGGGACATGATCCCATTGCTATAGAAATTTTGGGCCTTCTGATCAAAATACCGCGAGTAGTGGTTTTGGCAGTCCTCTCGTGATGTTAACCTGACACTGCCTAAAGAATTCTGAAGAGACCGAAACAGGTGGAAATCTGAAGGTGCAAGGTCAGGACTATACGACGGATGCATTAACACCTCCCAGCCAAACTCTCTTAATTTTTGCTGAGTGGCTAAAGATGTGTGAGGTCTAGCGTTATCATGATGAAAAACCACACCCCTTCTGTTGATTAATTCCGCCCGCTTTCTCTCAAGTTCTTGCTTTAATCTCATCAGTTGTTCGCAGTAGAAAAATATAATAGATAATAGAGTATAAAAAAGGACCTAGACAAAGATCGTTAGAAACGAAAGACAAAATTTAGTTTAAAATTTTTTTAAATTTAGTTTTAAAAGTTAGTTTTATTTGATTGTAGAAGGGTTTTTTTTTTATTGTGACTCGCTCAGGAAGATCACCAACTAAACTAAAAACACAATGATAAAAGTTGAACGTTGTCGTCGTTGTTCTACGGCGAGATGTCAAAAATGGAGAAACGAAATGTCATTGTGTATGGAAAGAGATGTGTCTATTCTTCGTAGAGATAGAAGTAGTTATGCTACGCGTGCAGTAGGTACACAACAGTTCGAGCACGCGGCAGTTAGGATGTGTATTTATCTACCGAGCGGCCGTAGGTAAATAATTTATTTATTTATTTAAACCTTTTCGCACATAAAACGTACAAAGGCGGACTTAATGCCTTAGGCATTCTCTACCAGTCAACCAAGGGTGGTGAAGAGATTAGATGGCAGGTGCTCAGTATGAGAGGAATACTTATATAAAGAACACTAAAAATATATCTTAATTAATTATAAATAGACTTTATACAAGCACATAAATAGGTTATAAACCAATAATACACATACATACACTTACTATAAGATATACCTATAATATATATATATATATATATATATATATTACAATACATATATAATTCAAGGTTACTGTCCAGACAAACTACTGTAGCTTTATTAGCTACTAGCCAGTTTCCTAGCCTTGTGAGATTTTCTCGGTCTTTTACCTATTTTTAATTTCGTTTGTATGTGAAAATATAAATGTATCACAGTATTTTTTGTTCCAGGATGAACTCTACCTTTGCACGCCCATCAGGATTTCACCTCACAGCAATTACTACATAGGTTTGTATATTAGTACCTCTATTTGTATAATTCAAACTAAGTACTGTTCAATGTCAGTCCCATCTGCACGGTTCACATTAGTAATGGCTTAGGGCCTAAGCCATTATTCCTCTCGTAGGGCCTCTAAGCTTTAGGCTATATAAGCTAAGCACCCAAGGCTTTAAAACAGGCAGAAGGATCTTTGTGGTCAATTAAAGACAATTTCTGTAGTAGACTTTCCAATTGACTATGAAGCGTTTTGAAAATCACTAGTACAGTACCTGTACAGTCACGAGCATTAATAGTATACACTTAGCAAAATTCAAAAGTGATTTTCTCGAGTAATAGAGACTGGAACTTTGAGATAATATCTATTTCATATTACTATGGGTTCCAAAATACTATTGTTCGTAACAACATAAAATTACAATCAACACAGTAGGAGAAAATCACTTTTTTAAATGTTGCTTGGTGTATACATTTTGGGAAAAGCCAGAGTCGATAAACTATCTTATGATGTCATCACTTTTGGACTTGTAGTGGTGACTTGTTACAAACTTTAGGGCTCAATAATACAGAGCCCAGAGCGGTTTGTGATTGTAGCTGTTCACTAAGGAATTCTCCGAGCTCCGTCGCAATTTATAAGCTTATCATCCAATATCATGTTTATGTACGAGACTCCCTTGATACCGAGCTTCTCTCCTAGTGCTAGATTTTCTAAAAATAAGTAGACGTCGCCTGTTAGAGAAGATTTTGCTAGAAACTACATTTTGCTTTTTATTTAACTAAGTACCAGCTTCGGTAAACATAAGTCGGTACGTATCCCACTTTGCATTTAAAATTAAATGATATATTTATTTTACGTCCTTAAACCGTACAATAAATCCTTCTGTAATGATCGCCTAAAAGTTTAGTATTGTGGTCTGGTTGGGGACTTTCTAAAAGTCATTTTTGAAAAGATTTTTTTCTCCTGGCACCCAAAACATACTCGTTTATGCGCAGTTTGTGTTTCCCCAATGTTAACCCTTTTAAGCTTTTGGAAACCGCCTCTGTTTTGTGTTTCCAAAATCCCTCCCACGATACTTCGGTGAGGAACCTCTAGTGCACCCTGGTTAGGCAGTCAGCTTAATTTATTGACTGGATATTTTTACCACAATATTGTCTATTCTCAAGGCTTGTGGCTAAGTAATAACAGCCGCACGGGTCGATCGATCAGGATAAGCTACGCTTGCCGGGGTTGATCCGGGTGATCATCTTTACTTACCGAGAGTCCGAGACCCACCAACTTACCGAGACCAGTCTTATTCAGTAATTGGGTTGTAGAAGTCAGATAGGCAATCGCTCCATGTAAAATACTGGTATTGAGCTGCATCCGGTTCGACTGGAAGCCGACCCCAACATGGTTAGGAAAAGGCTAGGCAGATAATGATGATGGTTTTTCTCAAAGTTCGCCAATACGAATGAAGAGCTCCGAAGACGCTGAATAAACTAAATGTTTGTTTCAGTGGGATTTGAACCGAACGCCACCATGCATACTGCTCATCATATGCTGCTGTATGGATGCTCGGAGCCAGGGTCTAACGAATCTGTTTGGTAAGTAGGTATATATGTAGAAGAAGAACAAACTAAACTCGGCCCTACATTTGCTTCGCGATCGTAGTGATGTACGAGTTGTTTTTTTTTTTGACTCGAGTTGATATGGCTACTGACTCGAGGCGCAACTCGAGTTGACTCGGCTCGGTGCCTCCTGTAGGAGAGAGAGAGAGGGAGCTCGACTCGACGATGATAGGTTATAATAATGATGTTGAATTGTTGATATGATATGGCTATTCGAGTCGATTCGCAACACGAGTTGACTTCGACGAACGCGGCGATCGTGGCGATCATTTATTCGGCGAATACATACGCGTCGTCACGCCAACAGAGCGGTCCCGGTTTTCAGAACAAATACTTTTATAAGGCGACAGCGCCAGAGTAGCCCGCAATATTAAAATTTTCTGACGTATTTTTGCATTTTGCAGATCAGTATTAGGTTAATGTTGATTAAAATATGATTCGCGATCGTAACATATTTACGTACTTATTTATTATTATTTAAGAATTTAGTATTTACAAAATAATAAGTATTAAAATCATCAATATAACTCATCATCAAACATTTCATGAGTTTCTTATTAAACACTTAATAATGATTAAAATCGATTTTACTTCATGTATTTTGATGTTTCCATGGTTGTAACTACGTAGTTACAACGACAGAAACATCAAAATAAATTAAATTACCTATTATCAATGACGTATTTTAAATGGTAATACATCATTGCCTTTTATACAATATATTTTACGTACACACGGCTACACATCAAGCACTGACCTCTCATTGTAAGGAAATCCTAAACAACGCGAGATCAGCTTATACTGGAAATGTATAGCTTGATCTGTAGCCGTGCGTTCCGTCAACACGAGGCTGGCGTATAAGATTTGTTACCTAAAACTTGTATAATTTTGCCAATGTCTGACAACCAGTCTTACCAAGGGGTATCGTGTTACCCATAGTAACTGCGTTATGGAGGTCAGATAGGCAGTCGCTCCATGTAAAATACTGGTACCTATTCAGCTGTATCCGGTTAGACTGGAAGCCGATCCCAATGTAGTTGGGAAAAGGTTAGGTAAATTAATTGACTTATGTACTGCACATACTATTAGGTCTTTACCTATGAAATTGCCGTTCTGCAGTACTGGCCATTTCAAATCAAAATAATTTTTGTTTGGCTAAGAATTCTAATTTCAAATTAATTTTATTTTAAAAAACATGGATTTTTTTTCCAAAAGTAGTCATTTGTTTATTGATTAGTGTTACATTTTCATCGCATTTCAATCTTTTTCGTCATCATGGATACGTTAAAAATTCGAGTAATTATGGAATATGAGTACCGTCGTGGCAGCAACGCGGCACAAGCGGCACGCAACATCAACGACGTTTACGGAGCTAACACTACAAACCAACGCACCACTTGTTATTGGTTTACTCGCTTCCGTTCTGGAAATTTCGACCTGAAAAATGAACCTCGCGGTCGTCCGAAGACTTTGGTCGACAATGACGAATTAAAGGCGATTGTGGAAGCTGATGATACACAATCTACGGCTGAATTAGCAGCAGCTTTCGACGTTAGCGTCAAAACAATATTGGTTCATTTGCGTCAAATTGGCAAGGTAAAAGAGCTTGACAAATGGGTGCCCCACGAACTCAATGATCGCCAGCGCGAAGTACGCGTCGAGACGTGCCTGGCACTGCTCAACAGACACACAAATGAAGGAATTTTGAACCGCATTGTTACCTGCGATGAAAAATGGATTCTGTTTGATAACCGCAAGCGCTCAGCAAGTTGGTTGGATCCTGGTTCAGCACCTAAACAATGCCCTAAACGAAAACTTACCCCTAGAAAAGTGATGGTCACTGTTTGGTGGTCTAGCGCCGGTGTGATTCATCACAGCTTCTTACCAAACGGGGTGAGCATTACTTCAGATGTGTACTGTGAAGAACTGAACACAATGATGGAGAAGCTGGCACATCTCCAAGCAGCATTGGTCAATCGCTCGTCTCCGCTGCTACTGCACGACAACGCGCGACCTCATACTGCACAGCAGACGGTCTCCAAGTTGCAAGAACTGGGGTTGGAAGCTCTCCATCATCCGCCCTACTCACCAGACCTTGCGCCTACAGACTACTACTTTTTCCAGAATTTGGATAAATTCTTGGCGGGAAAAAAATTCAATACCCGAGAGGCAGTACAAAATGCCTTTGAAGAATTTGTTGCCTCCCGTCCAGCTGATTTCTTTAAGAAGGGCATCAATAGACTGCCACTGCGTTGGCAAAGATGCATTGATTGCATGGGTGATTACATCGATTAATACAAATAAAAAATGCATGAAAAAAATTCGTTTAAATTTTTTCATACAAAACGGCAATTTCATAGGTAAAGACCTATTATATACAGAAGCATGCTTCCTACTGATCATGTCAAACAACTGTATACACTTTTCAAATAGTTCTAGGTATTGTCAGATGACAATTACCGGAAACAAAATAATAATATTCTCGCTAGTCTTGCCTCAGTATTGTACCGTTTTCGCACGATAGTACTTATAGCATTTCGATGGTCTAGTGGTAGCCAGAGCTACTGCTGAGCATGAGGTCCTGGGTTCGATTCCCGGGTCGGGCAGTGCTATTGTGTTTTTCCATCTGTAATTTCTTAGTAGCAGCCCGGAGTCTGGATTTGTGCTCAATTGACGGCAATAGGCTTACATGTGATTAAAACTTAACTAGAGAAATGTGGGTAGGTTACTGGCTTACTCCTCGGGGAAACAAGGCGTGATCTTATTTTATGTTAATTCATGTTTGTTATTTTTAGGAGCTGTGGCGAGATGCAGAGTAATGAGATAGATAAGTTGTACAGCACTGCTAGCCCCTGCCACTCCGGATCTCAAGTAAGTTTCATTATATTTTGTATTCTTCATTACCAATTAAAAGGGTTGCTATCTATTATGCAAATGGAGGAGAGGAGAGGAGCTCGTGGCTAAGTAATAACAATAGCACGGGTATTTTCAGCAGGTTAAGCTACGCTTGCCACATATCTTTAGGTACATACCGAGACTCCTCCATGCCTCGGGGTCCCGGCTGTCATTCGTGGATCTTTGACAGTCGTTACGGGTCGTTAGAAACTCGAAAGTATGACAACCAGTCTTACCAAAAGGTATCCTATTACCCAGTTACTGGGTTGTGGAGGTCAGATAGGCAGTCGATCCATGTACAATACTGGTATTCAGCTGCATCAGGTTAGACTGGAAGCCGACCCCAACATAGTTGGGAAAAGGCTAGGCAGATTGATTGGTATCTATTATGCAAACTCTAAAATAACCCGTACTTTTTCATACAGCTGGGTCAGGGTCAGGGACATCGACGCACACCTGTTACCATGGATTCAGTGCATGATTCTAGACCCCACAGCATTGAAAGGTTCCGTCGGTTATTAAAAAAAAAAAATTGCTGTTCCAAACATTATGACCGCGTAGGGATTGCGGTTTTGTAGGAAACAGCAGATTTTTAGGGTCTCGTACCCAAAGGGTAAAACGGGACCCTATTACTAAGACTCCGCTGTCCGTCCGTCTGTCTGTCCGTCTATCACCAGGCACAGAAGTTCAGGTTTCGTCTGTCTCATGAACCGTGTTAGTTAGACAGTTGAAATTTTCACATAAATGATGTATTGTTGCCGCTATAACAACAAATACTAAAAAACCGAATAAGGGGGCTCCCATACAACAAACGTGTTTTATTTTGCTCGTTTTTGCTCGATATTGATAACGACAACAGGTAGACGCTTGAAATATTCACAGAATATTTAGTTATGTATTCACTTTAAAAATAATTTGTGGCGGAATCTACATCGATACATACGAACTCCGCGTCACACTGACGTCACGCAATCCTGCATCGCGCAATCAGAGTTTACCGCGCGATTAGCATATACAACGTCCCGACATCAACCGTTGGGCAGTTGCTCACCAGACACAACACCCGTCTGGTCGGAGGATCCTCCCTTTTCAATAGAGGATGAGTGAACTTCACACCCTGTTCCTCATGCCTCCATAAATTAAATTAAAATAAAACAAATAAGTATTTAAGGGGCCTCCCATTCAACAGACATGATTTTTTGCCGTTTTTATAAATAATGGTACGGACCCCTTCGTGCGCGAGTCCGACTCGCACTTGGCCGTTTTTTTTTTTTTTTTTTTAATAACCGACGAACAATTCAACGCCCTATGCGTTGAAATTTCAAGAATCATGTACTGAATTATGGTAGTAGGTTGTACGTCGATGTCCCTGCCACCCTGTATATATTGTAGCTTTCGTCGCGATAAAGAAATAAATTAAATTAGTAACTCGTCACGGTTTTCGCATTCGAACTACTTCCTTACATTATTTATATGAAAAATCGATGTTAAATTTAATCGAACGTGTCTTTATCATCTTTTTTATGAAACTGCTTCGAAGATAACAATTTATAGGCCGTTTCCACTGGCTGGAGACGACCGACTTGATTATAATAACCTGCCTTTAATAATGAACAGATTATGTCTTTACCAAAATTCAATCTGCCTTGCCTTTTTCCCAACTATGTTGGGGTCGGCTTCCAGTCTAACCGGATGCAGCTGAATACCATTATTTTACATGGAGCGACTGCTTATCTGACCTCCACAACCCAGTAACTGGGTAATACGATACCCCTTTGGTAAGACTGGTTGTCAGACTTTTGGGCTTCTGACGACCCGTAACGACTGTCAAAGATCCACGAATGACAGCCGGGACCAACGGCTTAACGTACTTTCCGAGGCACGGAGGAGTCTCGGTGTGTAAAGATGGTCACCCGTCCACTGACCAACCCCGGCAAGCGTAGCTAAACCTGATGGATCGACCCGTGCGGCTGTTATTATTTAGCCACGAGCTCCTCTTTCTGCTGTCTTTACCAAAATTGTGCCCGAAAATTGACATTAGGTTCGCCACTTAGCTCCAATGACTTTATGGTGGCACCAGCTTAAATGTATGTGTACTGGTTGCTGATTAAATAAATCCAAGTACCTATATATAAGTAAATAAAAAGAGAAGTCCTGACTGATTGACTGACTCATCAACGCCCAGCCCAAACCCTTGGACCTAGAAAGCTGAAATTTTGCACAGAGGTTCCCTTTATAATGTAGATAAAGGAAAGATTTCTCTGTAGTACATTTCCGGTGGGATATTTTCCAAAATCCACGCGGGCGAAGCCGCGGGCAAAAGCTAGTTAGTAAATAAAATTATTACACAGGACATAAGTAATAACAAAGGCGAAACGACTCCTGTAAACAGTGAACACCTCTGCTTACCCATTAACCCTTCGGGGATTGTAGGCGTGTGTTTACGTGTGTATGAGACCTTTATTAATATACATAAGTATGTACGAGTACATAACAGCCTATAATGATTCCACTGCTGGGACAGGCCTCCTCTCCGAGAGCGAGTGGGCCGTAATCTACTACTCGGGCCCAGTGCGGGTTGGTAGATAATTTAATAATAATATATCTAAGTAATATATAGGTAGATATTATTATACTTATATTTAATACCTGGAAGCCGACCCCAACATGGTTGGCTAAGCTAGGCAGATTGATTGATGTAATACCTATTTATGGATAAAAGTGTCCCTTAAGCAGGGTAAATTTGAAAAAACAATGAATATGTAGGTACTAATTATTACTTTGTTTATTATGTACACGATGACATGAAAAAATATGTATAATAATATGTATATTATTACTTTAACGTGTGTTTGATAAACTCCGTTTAATAACACTGTGAAACAGGGAATTACCGCTCCGTGTCATAGGTCACGTTTGTTTGTATTGGGTAATCAATCTCGGCAGTTTTAGTATTGTTATTTACCGAATAGTCCACTTTCCATTAATAGTGTTATTAAGTTGAAATGTAGATACGGGAAAGAGGTACTTATAACCAGCTCACAGAAATCTAAATAATAAGGCACTAGAAATGCTATCTACTGTCTTTTTTTAATACCGGGACGCGTGTCGCCAGTTCGCTGCTACCACAAACAATAAATACACAATTACGCCTACACGTCACTAGCTTTGATGCAACGAAAATTGAACTTTATGCTATGGCGTTAAACTATATTTTATAAAAACGAAAAGTCTCAGGAGGCGTGGCCACTCGGACCAATCATGCGCACTCTCATACGAATAGTGCAGTGCAACGCTCGTATAGATAACTTTCCGTTGAGCGCCGTTGATCGCCCAGGACTCTCGCAACAATAGATAACTAATTAATTAAAAGTGTCTCATTAGTCGACGCGCTTTTAGACGTTTTATTAATAAGAAAAGGGAACAGAATAAAACGTTAAGGGTAAGTTTAAAAGTTTTTAATTAATAATAATAAAAGTAAGTAACAGATTCGTACAAATACAAATATTTAAGGTGGCACGTCGGTGGCTTGATCTCGTGAAAGTAAACAGATGCATAAATAACATGAATACAATATTATACAAATATACAAACAAATAAATATAAGTAGATACGGGTGACATATTTTTATATTTTTGATTAGTTTAAGTATTTAGAAAGAACGAAAAAGAAATATTTAAAGAAAAATAACATTTCATTCCCATTTCGGTAAAATTAGTAGTGGCACGACTGGCACGTCACTACTTGGCGCTCAACTCATGCGGCCGTGTTCCTGGAAATTTACGTACGTGGCGAAATTGTTTATTGCGCATGCCTATAATTCCATTGCTGATTTTAGTAGTTGTAATCATAGACATGAACAAGCTTAAGCATCAATGGTTATTGAAATGAGAAAAGAATTCGATTTTCTGCGACAATCGTAGTACGTGGTGAATAATTTTGTTTGAGTATATTACATTAAAAAACAACATTATTTCAAAAATTAAGTACTTACCTATGAAATGTTATCCCTTTATTTGAAAAATTACATATTGTGGAAGAATTTCCGCAGTTGGTTCTGCTGCAAAACACCATTTTTACCTCTGTGCGTCCGAAATAACACTGGTGACCGAAACAAACGCTCCACGCGCACAGGTGATTTACGAGTCACCTGTGCGGCGACAAGGTCAAGCGCCTATACGACTTCTAGTGCCTTATTATTTAGATTTCTGTGAACCAGCTGATCTGAGGATGTAGACGAAATGGGAGCGTAAAATCGTTTAAAATAAAATGTTCTTTCGTTATTATTCTACTGTGAGAAGCTCGTGGCTAAGTAATAAAAGCCGCATGGGTCGATCCATCAGATAAAGCTGCGCTGATCACATAACGAGACTCGCTCCGTGCCCTGGAAAGCAGGTTAAGCCGTTGGTCCCGGTTGTCATTCGTAGATCTTTGACTGTCGTTACGGGCCGTCAGAAGCCCGAAAGGCTTACCTACAATCAGTCTTACCAAGAGGTATCGTGTTACTCAGTTACTGGGTTATGGAGGTCAGAAGGCAGTCGCTCCATGTAAAATACTGGTATTCAGCTGCATCCGGTTAGACTGGAAGCCGACCCCAACATAGTTGGGAAAAGGCTGGGCAGATTGATTAGTTATTGCTGGTACTGTTAGCCTGTACCATCCCACTGTCGAGCAAAGACCTCTCCTCATGACAAGTTCTTTCAATCGATGGCTAATGTGGATTAATATTCGATTGTTTTGTCCAGCTTGTTCCGCCATCTTCTACGGGGTCTTCCGCGACATCTTTTGGCTGTCTCAGGGCTCCACATAGTGACTATTTTATCCATCAGCTCATTGGTGATACAGAAGACGCGGCCGGCCACTTCAACTTTGCGGCTTTTTGAGCAATCTGCATTTTGGAGCGCAGTGTGGTGCGAATATGGCTTAGAAAACTGCCCTCCATCGCGCGTTGTTTCAAAAAGAGGACATGCCGCCAACCGCCACAATGCGAATTTATGCTTTTCATAATAGGCTTTTATTGTAGGTAGGTAGGTTCGGTCCACGAGGCCGTGACGTAGGCGTTTTATCAATTACGTTACGTAGACGTCGATCAGAATTTATAGGGCTTAGTGCCGCCACATGGCTTCATGGTTAATCTCCGTGAATCTACCTACTCTTCCTAGTCTATCCAGTATAATTTCTGATTAAAAATTCTGAATTACTCTGCAAAAGCATGATTATTATCAGACTAGATTCTGCGCGCGACTTCGTCGACTTATAACATGAAATATATCCTATAGTTGCGCCCGTTACTTCATTTTCACCACAGAACAGATTTTATCTTTTCTGTGGTTTTCACTTAGCGTTATTTCAGATTTTTTTCTTTTTGCTCGACTCCCAAGGGTCATAGCGTTATGTTAATAACCTTTTTCAAGAATTGGGCTATCAAATGCAAAAATATTTTTTCAAATTCGACGTGCAGTTCCAGAGATTAGCGAGTTCAAACAAACAAACTCTTCAGCTTTATTACTAGTTTAGATTGTCAAAAATAACTAATAATATTTCAAACGGGGAATTCTCTATTGCAATGACTAAGCATATGATTATGCTGTCGTCTGCCATTGTAAGTGTGAATGTAGCATGCCGTCGCCCCGCTTTTTTGCGAGGAGGTTGTTGCATGCAATGTAAAGGAGGTTCTCTCACCCCATCCGCATCAGATATAGCTGGTGCTTCAATAGGTGCTAAACGAGATCACACTGATCGGCAGACGTATTTGTTATCAATACTTAAACTCTACCGATCTATTCTGTAAAAATATCACCGTCTTCTTCTTAGCGTGTCGATGGCAAAGTAACACACAACATATTTATACAGGGTTACTGGTTATTGAACAATATCCTCTTAATGGATCACTGTACTCATCATTATGAACAACTTTTACTTTGGGACCAAACCTGAAATCGCGAAAAAAAATCAGCTGCTCCCTACCTTTTGACGAGTTTGATGTAGGTAGGTACTGAACAGCTGATTTTTTTCGCGATTTCAGGTTTGGTCCCTTAGTAAATGTTGTTCATAATGGTGAGCACAGTGACCCTTTAAGAGGATATTATAACCAATAACCATGTATATACAGGGTGTAAGTAAGTGTAAACAGGGGCGACCTGTTAAGGGGTCATGTACTCATCATTATGAACAACTTTTACTATCGTTAACTCTAAGCTCGTGTAAGTGCACCTTTAGGTCAAGTGAGATTTCAATAGTATCAATCCCTAGCATTAGGTGGTCTGGCAGCTCACTTCACCAAGTTGTCATGGTAAGATTTTTACAGCATAGACCGGCTGCCTTTATCCCAATGTATTTGTGCTCATTGCAGTATGAAAGCCTTCTTCTTCTTCACATCAACGCCGGCTGTCGCTGAAAACCTGCGCTGGTGCTGGTGCTGTGATTGTGACGCATATTTTCCCCCAACCCGTTGTTTTTTTAGGGTTCCGTAACCGAAGGGTGACAAACGAAACCCTATTACTAAGCCTCGTAATAGGAAGACAGTTGAAATTTTCACAGTGTATTTCTATTGCCGCTATAACATATACCTAATAATATAAATAAAATAAAGTTGAAAATTAAAGGGGGTCCGCATCCCCATACAAATAAACCTTTGATTTTGAAAAAAAAAATCTTACCTTGGCATGTGGGGTGTCATTGTCGAGAACTCATCGAGTAGAGTATAAATATATATACCTATACTTATATATATTTTATCTTTAAAATATTCATTTTAAACTCAATACATGGGGGCCACAAAAGTTGACAGTTTTAGACCATTTTTGTACGAGCTCTATCGCAACAACGCAAACAACTAATAAAGTTAGGAATTTGAAACTTCTGTATATCATGTACCATATACTATATTTAATCAGCAAATACTAAAAACGCCGATTCATAAGGTACAAAAACATACAAGAAACAACGTAACAAAAAGAAAGTGTTTGTTTAAACTGAAGTATTTTTTTAAATATTGTACGGGACCCTTCGTGTGCAAGTCCGACTCGCACTTGACCGGTTTTTGTATTTGTGTTCTTTCTTTGCGTCACGTTTATCGCAAATAAACGGTTTTTCTTTCTATACATCTCTATTAACTGTCATCTCAGTAGTCACCTCATTTCTAGCCATAGTCATCTTTCACACAATCCATCCATCTTTTCTTTGGTCTTTCGCTACTCATTACTAATGATAATCTTATAATTATTGCAGATCGTGTACGCCTGGGCTCGAGATGCGCCCAGTCTTCACCTTCCCAAGGACGTCGGCTTTCTTATAGGCAAAGACTCGCCGATCAAGTACTTGGTCCTGCAAGTGCATTACATGCATCGCTTCCCAGGTTAATATAGCTTACTTATGATAATATGATATAGTTATATTCCACAATATAAGTATTTAGCATTTTCATTTTGGGGACGATTATGACTTTCATCTGTGCTGCTATCAAAAGATAAAACATAAACTAGATTATAATTGAAACATGCCAATGGTCCATATTGCAATACTCATACAATTCGAGGTCAATTTTGATATTTAGAAAATAATAATAATAATTATAGAATGTTACGACCCAATACGATTAATTGTAAAATAACTCATTTTTCTCCTGGATCAATCCACTTTCACATCGAGTAATATTTGCTGTAGTGGCAAGCTTAGACAGTTATTTAAAAATGTACAGCGGGACTTCACAAAAACTGAAAATGGTTCCCGTGAACACTTGCGTGCGGGGCTGTCTTACAGCAAACGGCTGGTGGGCCGTGGGCGGGGTGGGGCTTAGTACGCGCTGACAGTCGACTAGATACAACTATCGTTCTTTGAAAAATACTGGTGGTCCATATTATGGCGCACTTCCTCTATGTCAAAACATGGTAGTCGCCATTATCTAACTAACTATTTGTAAACAATTGTAATTAGTAAACACATAATATTTTTATCAACATCATCAACCGTTCGTAACTTTCATAATGCATGAGATATTGAGCCGAACCGAACGCCAGTGTAATTTTATTGACTGTTTATTAACGATGATTCGTTTGTCTAAACATACTGATGTGGTCTAGGTAACATAATAGAGCAAGATCTCAGGGTTCCCAGACGTTACATACTTATCTTCAGAGTAACAAAATATGTGGGATAGAGTAGTGTCACTATGTACTTTTAATGGCTTACATCAAAGCGTGGTCTAGATATGGCTGTCTGTCTAGTTTGCGCGTGAGTCATCAATCACGCGCACCGGAACTTAAACGCGATTCGTTTAAATGTAGATTTATGACAAAATGCTATACTTAATACAATTTTTAGCTTAGTAAGTTCTTAACATATTTAAATACTTTCGATTTAAAGCAAATTTTACTGCACAATAAGGAACTGTTTACGTATAATCGTATAAAACAGAAAATAGACTGTGCTAGTTAGGATTTTTTTTTATGGAAAAAATTTTCAAGTACCTAATCATGTTTCGGTTTTAGTACAGCAATAGACTATATAGTAAATTAACACATATGGAAACTCCAAATGATTTAACCATATACTCGTACATTTGGTTTTATAGGAATTTTAAAAACACAAAAAAAAACGTACGATAATAATAAATAGGTACCTACGTCGATAATCGGGTAATGTTCGCATACCTGCAGCTAGCTTGGGTTGACGGCCAATTTACAGGTATCAGGTACTAAAGGTAGGTACGTATGTTTTACAGAATATTGTTAAAAAATATGTAATTTTGGCTAGACGATTTTTTTTTACTCAGAAAATAAGTAAAGTCTGGGGACCTTGGACCAAAATAATTAATGTTTCGTTTTGTAGTAGGTACTTATGAGGACAACGGAATGTTTATGACATAAACGTTACGATTACACAATAATATGGTAATAATATAATAGACTCCATGACATTATGTAGTTATTGTGTGAGAAAGCAATTCTATACTATTCTGTATTCACAATAGGTACTGAACTGGTACTATTGTTCACTCACGGCCTAAACCAATAACATATTTTCAGTAAAAGACAGATCGCTATTTATGATAGATAGTATAATTCTACCTGTCCTTGAATGTCGTCCCACGATCATCGATAAAGGCCATCTAACTAACAAAAAAAAAAAAACAGATAAATGGTTCCATACTTTTGCCCCCGTGCGTTCCGTTACAACCAAAATAACTTTAAAAAAGCAATATGTATAAGCCGTATTAAAAAAAACTTCTTTATTTATTAAAACTCTGTAAGTATACGCAATGTAGGTACGTGACACAAGATTTTATTGCAGTTTTCTGAACAAATAGTTAACGCTGGAGAGGAGAAATGAAACGTCATTGACAGTTTGACATAAGAAACACCACACCTTGTTATGGTTTTGCTTCTCTATGTGGATATATTCCGGTGATTAAAATACTCACTGCTGTTTTATTTAAATTTACTACCTTCTGCCCGCGACTTCGTCCGCGTGAAATTTCTTGTACCTCTGACCCACCCCGCCCGTCGCATCGCATCGCCTGTTCTCGCTATTACTTCGTCATTTTTTCTTTTTGCTCGGCTCATAAGGGTTTTAGCGTGATTTAGCCACAGACTAAATAAAAAACCGGCCAAGTGCGTGTCGGACTTTGCACATTTAGGGTTCCGTACCAAATCTGATTTATTTATTTTATTATTTTTTCTGTTTTTTTATTTGTGTGGTATTTGTTAGTAAAATATACGTAATAATAAACATTATCACCAAATTTCAAGGTCATAGGTCAATGGGAAGTTAAACAATTCTTCGGAACAAAATTTTTTTAAAAAAAGCTGACTTTGCTGGCTTCTCATTCCTTTGCTTTCCAATATTTTTTAAAACAAAAATTACATATCTACTCAACGAGCTTTAAACAACGATACCGCACTCGATGGGGTTGATCAAAAATTTTTTTTCGCGGCCCCCCTTTTTCTGTATGGCTTTTGATCAACAAGATCCTTGTACTGTGAAAATTTGAAGACTATAGCTCCAACTGTTTTGCTATAAAATCTGTGTGACATACGGACAGACGGACACGTCATTGACAGTAGTAGGGCTCTGTTTGGATCCTTTAGGTACGGAACCCTAAAAACCAAGACAGCGCTGTCAACAGTGACGTGAGGCCGGTTTCGTAAACATGTGAGGTGTAGTTTAGTTGTAGTTTGTTGTAAATGTGTGCGTGTGAGCGTGCATGCACAGCGAGGTGTAGGTATATAAAATTATCAAGTTAAGCATCACTTCTTTAGACACGAACATATAATCTTTCCTCACTCATGTGTTTTATTTTCACACTAGCTGCGCCCTGCGGTTTTAACTGAGTAGACCGGGATAATAAATAGCCTATGTGTTAATCCAGGGTGTCCTCTATACCAAGTTTTATCAAAATTGGGCCCGACGTTTGAGCGTGCAGAAGTAACAAACAAACATATAAACACAAACACACATACTTACAAACTTTCTTCTTTAAAATATTTGTGTGATTAACACTACAATTACACACATTCTACAAAAGGCTTCCTCTCCTGTATACTGTGCCACTCTTGACATCGTCGTCTGTTGCAACCAATGTAACCTATGTATTTCATTTATGTGAGAATGCTGGTATCCATAACACAAGTTAAATCTTTTTTTGGATACCAGAGTTACAGAGACTGCTTATAACACTAGTGGTTATATAATTGTAATATACGCTATTTTTGTATACACATGGTGTTGTTTGTAAGTGTTTGATTGTTCAACCATTTTGTTCCTTAAATCTTTTATTTATTTATATAGTTTTGCGCATGCTTCACTGTATTGTTCGCAGCGCTATGTCTTGGTTTTTTATTTAATCTGAGTTCTCGGCATATGAATAAGTGACTATTGATTTTGAATAGTGTACGGTCAGCAACAGAAGTCGGTTAACACTGCTACATTTTGACATCATCTAAATTAACACAACATGATTCGATAAACTACTATTTTTCGCTTTACTGTTAAGAGTTAATGTTCTTAAAACTTTAAGTAGGTAAGTACTTCTGTTCCGATTTGAATTAATTATTTCGCTTAATAATAAAGATTAAAAAACTGCTAGTGTTAATCGACTTTTGTTGTTGACTATACCACGCTTGTATAGTCACTACAAGATATGACTTTGAAAACGTTCTCTAAAGACAATACTTAGTCACGTTATTCCAATCTTATAAGTAGTTAGTAGTACTAGAAGAATGGAATAAAATCACTATTGTCTAGGAAATATAATAAATAAATAATATGAAATATATTAACGTAATTCCAACGTTTTTTCAGCGGACAAACTCGACAACTCCGGAGTTTTCCTCAAATACACGAAGGAAAGGTAAATATCTGAAGCACCTAATTATTCATTTCCTTACCGCTCGAGAAGAACTGATAAAGGAATAGTACCTTCTAAGGTCTTATTCAAAGAAACGATTCTTTTCTTTTAACGCATTCAAGGACACTGAACGAGACACAATAGAAGTTGTATTGCTATAAGGCCTGTGGGCGTTTAGTGTCAAACAGTTAAAAGCGTTTATTCCGCGCGGGCTGGCAACGTTGCATTTCTAGAGGTTTTTCGTGATTATATTATTAAATTTATAAATCAAAGTACAATTTTTTTTCGGCCAAGCATATGGTTGTTGTATTTTATAATTATTTTTAACATTTACTCTATAGTAAATTTTAAAAAAAAATCGTAATACTGCAAATAGAAAATAATTGACAATTTATGTCAGTTTTTATGAGTAAATTCCAAAATAAATGTCAAAAAATGGCATACTTACTCATAAATATATTATAATATAATATATGACTACGATTACTTATGTATAATACCATCGATCTAGAGCTTCGCCGAAAAAAATTGTACTTACTTTGATTTAAATTTATTAAAATAATCACAACAAACCTCTACAAATGTGACGTTGCCAGCCCGCGCGGGATGAGCGCTCTTAAATAAGTAAAACTGCAGTCTTTTGAAAAGTCACTTGGTCATATGTCACATGTCAATACTAAGGATCAAATCAATCAACTCAGCCAATCGCAGTCCACTGCTGGACATAGGCCTCTCCAAGGTTGCGCCACAACACCCTGTCCTCCGCCTTCCGCATCCAGTCTGCCCCAGCCACTTTCTCCAGGTCATCGGTCCATCTAGCTAGGGGGCGTCCCACACTACGCTTACCGATACGCGGTCTCCACTCTAGGACTCGTCTGCTCCACCGGCCATCGGTCCTTCGACAAACATGGCCAGCCCACTGCCACTTCAGTTTGCTTACTTTGAAAGCTATGTCAGTTACTCCGGTTCTTTTCCGGATAACTTAATTCCTGATTTTATCCTTCAAAGAAACTCCGAGCATAGCCCGCTCCATAGCGCGCTGAGCGACCTTGAATTTGTGGACCAGCCCGACCGTCAGTGTCCACGTTTCAGCACCATATGTCATAACGGGCAGGACGCAATGGTTGAAAACCTTAGTCTTCAAACATTGCGGGATAGGTGACGAAAAGACTTGACGAAGTTTTCTAAACGCTGCCCAACCCAAACGGATCCTTCTGTCGGCTTCTTTCTCAAAGTTGTGTCTACCGAGCTGGATGACTTGCCCTAGGTAGACATACTCCTTCACAACTTCAAGAAGCGACCCGTCGATGTGGATTGGACTCGGCAAGACATGCGAATTGTACATGATTTTCGTCTTGTCTAAATTCATGCCGAGGCCAACCCCCCGAGAGGCTCCATTTAGGCTGTGCAGCATCTGGTCTAACTGTTCCAGCATCTCTGCCATTATGACGATGTCATCGGCAAAGCGAAGGTGTGAGATGTACTCGCCGTTCACGTTAATACCCTGCCCAGTCCAGTCCAGCGTCTTGAAGACGTCCTCCAACGCATTGGTGAACAGTTTCGGGGATATCACATCCCCCTGTCTCACCCCTCTGAGCAGTTGGATGGGGCTGGTTTTCTGATCTTGGATCTGGACAGTCATCGTGGCAGTGTCATACAGACACCTCAACACCAATGTAGCGCCAGTCAATTCGACATCGTTGCAGAGAGGCCAGAACTGCCCATATTTCGATGGAGTCGAAGGCTTTCTCGTAGTCCACAAATGCCATACATAGCGGCTGGTTGTACTCCTCGGATCAAATCATCTATCTATAAATAATCACTGTGACGTACGTGCCTTAACAATAATTGCAACAAGGATGTATTCCTGTTGTCCCCGTTAACCGTGTCCCTGTCACAGGTTATTAAGGTTATTTGTTTTAAACGGGGACAGCGTTAAACATCTCAAAAAGTGCTTTTTAATATTTACAAGCGAGTCAGTTTCGCTTTAATTTGGCGCAGTACTTTAAGTACCTATTAAGTAAATTACTAGAACAGCTAACAATGAGTATCTAACACGCAAACGCAAGGAGATCATTTGAGGGTCGTTTATACTTGTTATGCTATAATAGACGCCTTTGTTTTGTTTTTGGTTGTCTATCTGTAAAATATCGCTTTTAGCGATAAGACCGCCCAATGTGTCACCCTATGTAAAATTTCAACATTTATATCTGTAATTTTTATTATGATGTGCATAATAAAGAGTATTCTATCTATCTATCTATCTATGTTCCAGTCTCAGACTGAATAAAAGCCCAGACATAGTGCTGTGAACAATACACGGTGTAAGTGTAAACAGTGGCAATATTTTAAGGGGTCATTGTACTCATCATCTGCCTAGCCTTTACCCAACTATGTTGGGGCCGGCTTCCAGTCTAACCGGATGCAGCTGAATACCAGTATTTTACATGGAGCGACTGCCTATCTGACCTCCACAACCCATTAACTGGGTAATACGATATCCCTTGGTAAAACTGATTGTCAGACTTTCGGGCTTCTGACGACCCGTAACGACTGTCAAAGATTCACAAATGACAGCCGGGACCAACGGCTTAACGTGCTTTCCGAGGCACGGAGGAGTTTCGGTATATAAAGATGGTCACCCATCCACGGACCGACCCAGGCAAGCATAGCTTAACCTGATGGATCGACCCGTGTGGCTGTTATTACTTAGCCACGAGCTCCTTTGAACAACTTTTACTATGGGACCAAACCTGAAATCGCGAAAATAAATGAGCTGTTCAGTATTTATGTTCGCATAATTCGTCAAAATGTAGGGAACAGCTGATTTTTTCTCGCGATTTCAGGTTTGGTTCCATAGTAAAAGTTGTTCATAATGATGAGTACAATGACCCCTTAAAATATTGCCACTGTTTACACTTACACCCTGCATAGTGAAGCACGCGCAAAACTACACATCGCTCTGTGCATACACGCTCACACGCACTAATTTACACCAAACTACAATTAAACTACACCTCATTAAGTGCACACGTTTTCGTAACCCGAAACGTGCGGCCTCACGTTACTGTTGATAGCAGTATGTTCTGATTTTTTATTTAGTCGGAGGTTCCAGTATACAACTATCTGAGTATCTATCAAGAATTCCTTGTGTGTTTGCTACTCGATAATTAGAATAAGTACCGAGTATCCCTAACAGAAACAAATATACAATGTTAATAACTTTATCGTAACGTTATCGTTGTTTGATAGCCATTAGCCAACTTCAGTAAAACTAGATATACTTTCGTCATAAAGACTTTTTATGACATGTTGTTTTAGTAATTCAAAGTTCGTGCTGACAAATTACAATTTAATTTTCTCTGTAGAAAATTTTCCTCATTTAATTAGGACTACTGAAAAGGTTTTTTTTTTTCTATAATTCGTTTGGAATGGTGGGGCAAATAAATAAAGTCGACATTCACAACTTAAATCAGTAGATTTTTCCAAAATATCAATCAGTAGGTATGTAAAAAACCCACCCGAATTCATCGATTCACATCATCGGCATAGTTCTGAAAATCAAAACAAAACCAGATCTTCGATTATTCTAAAACCAAAAAAACCATCTAAAGCTTCCTACTCTCTCATGTTTGGATACACAATCACGAAAATATAAAGTAGGAAACTCCGAGGACTGCCAAGTCCAAGCTTTGGGCGGTCCTACGGTCACTACCTATCTTCGACCTATCTTGATGGGTCTTGAGTTCGAACCCAAGGCACGCACCTATGACGTTTCGGATTCATGTGCGTATTGTATAATTATCACTAGCTTACAAAGCGGTGAAGGAAAAACATCGTGAGGAAACCAGCTGATGAAATGCCTGAGAGATATGTCAGATCCCTACGGGCGGCATAAAAAACTCACTTCTGCGATCAAATACAACTATTATTCCCTACATGTTTTACATTGTAATTTTTCAGAATGCGCCGTCAAGCTGGCGTTATTCTTCTGGGTACCAGCGGAGTGATCCCGCCTCATCGTGTTGAGCACATGGAGACAGCTTGCACCATCAACGAGAACAAAGCCATCCATCCCTTCGCGTTCCGCACTCATACACACGCTCTGGGTAAGAAGCCAATAATATTGAACAAATTGATTTTAAAACTCTTTGCGTACTACCCGCGTTTTTGCGTATTACTAAGGACAGATCACCAATGATTCTCGTAGTTCCAAGTACCCATAGATCTGTTTCTTTTTTAATATTTCTATGCAATGACCAAAAATGTTCTAAAAGGCCTAATCCTGCCGACAAACTCTCTTGCAGTTTGGCAGGTTTGAAAAATTTGTGTTTGGTCCAATTTTTTTTTTTTAGTATGGATAAGTACTAAGGACGTTTTAACAGGCATCCAGCCTAGATTCTAATAATTTGTTTCCTACTATATAATTAAACAACCATGCATTTCGAGATATTGTATATTAATCACACAATCCATTGTGCGTGAGCAATTCCACATGACAGTTTAAAACGTCCTGAAAAACGCTGAAAAGCCTAATACGACCAGTCGATTCATGTACGACTACGACGCATAGTCGTACATGAATCGATTATTTTCCATTGCGATTAATACGTATATCTTCAATCAAAAAGCATGCGTACCTAATCTTACTTAAAATTACAATATTGAAACCAATTGAAACAATTTGTTTCACTTATCCCAAACGATACTTGCTGTGATTGTAATGAATCATTTTCCAGGCAAACTGGTTACCGGTTACGTGGTCCGTCAAGATGAAAACGGTGACGTTTGGACCCTCCTCGGCAAGAAGAACCCGCAGCTTCCTCAGATGTTCTACCCGGTATTCAACACCAAGCCGATAGAGAGGGACGACGTGTTGGCTGCAAGGTGCATCATGAATAATACGAATGATCATGCTGTTAGGATCGGGTATGTATTAATTATTATTTATCTATATCTCAATCTGCCTAGCCTTTTCCCAACTATGTTGGGGTCCAGTCTAACCGGATGCAGCTGAACACCAGTATTTTACATGGACCGACTGCCTATCTGACCTCCAGAACCCATTAACTGGGTAATACGATACCCCTTGGTAAGACTGGTTGTCAGACTTTCGGGCTTCTGACGACCCGTAACGAATCGATCCACGAATGACAGCCGGGACCAACGGCTTAACGTGCTTTCCGAGGCACGGAGGAGTCTCGGTATGTAAAGATGGTCACCCAATACCCATCCACGGACCACCCCCGGCAATGTAGCTTAACCTGAAGGATTGACCCGTGCGGCTGTTATTACTTAGCCACCAGCTCCTCATTAATCTGTCTATATCTATACTTAATATTATAAAGCTGAAGAGTTTGTTTGTTCGTTTGACCGCGCTAATCTCAGGAACTACTACTGGTTCGAATTGAAAAATTATTTTAGTGTTAGATAGCCCATTTATCGAGGAAGGCTATATAACATCACGCTACGACCAATAGGAGCGGAGCATCAATGAAAAATGTTGCAAAAACGGAGAAAATTTATTCCTTTTGAGAGCTTCCGTTGCGTGCGCTGCGTAAACGGTTAAAGTTACGCAATAATCATGTATCACGGAATTGTTCCTCTTAAAAGTTCTAAAGCAAAGTCCGTGATAGCATATCACGGACTTTGCTACTTTTGCATAAGGTTGGCTCAATATAACTTTTTTAATGGTAATCAAATGTATACTAATAATAAAACTGAAGAGTTTGTTTTTTTTGTTTATTCGTTTGTTTGAATGCGATAATCTCTGGAACTACCAGGCGGATTTGATAGCTTATTTTTGCATTTGATAGCCCAATCCTTGAGGAAGGCTATAGGCTATTTAACATCACGCTAGGACAATTAGGGGCCGAGCAATAAGAGAAAAAGTTTTAAAGAACGCTAAGCGTAAAGAAGTAATAGCGCGGGCAGGTGATGCGATGCGACTGGGTGAGTCGGGGGGACATGATATTTCACGCGGGCAAAGTCGCGGGCAGAAGCTAAATTGTTTATAAGCCACGTACCCGATAGGATTTCCTTCGGCACTTCTCAAAAGCTTTAGGGGATGAATTTCCAAAAAAAACTATGACATAACAGTTATTACTTAAGGACGCTAATACAAGTGGGTAGTAAAATCATTACTTTTTAATTTTAATTAATGAACATACTTTTGTTTAAAAAAAGTAATGATTTGACTACCCACTTGTAATAGCGCTTGGAGAGGCCTATGTCCAGCAGTGGACTGCGATTGGCTGAGTTGATTAATTGTAATAGCGTCCTTAAGGGGGATGCGCAGTATTAGTATTGCAAAAAATGAAGAAAATTTGAATTTCGCGGGCTACTACTGCGCAATCACCTTAACAGAAGGTCTAAATACTAAATAACAAATTCTCGTTTCTAACATCAAAAATAACGAACTTCCCACACAAACTTTCATCTCCTATTTAACCTCTATAAGGGAAAGGAAATCGTTTGGCTTGGTCTTGGTATGGGCATGTGATGAGAAGGGAGGAAAAACATGTGACTGAAAGAGGGATGAATATAAATGTTGATGGATGTAGAGGAAGAGGAACGCTAAGATAGATGGATTGTGTGAGGAATGATATTAAAGGGAAGGGAGTGAATGATAGCGTGACGGTTGACAGGGGAGAATGGAAGAAGAAAATCTGTTGCGTTAACCCCACGTAACATGGGGCAAGGGCAGGAAGATGATGATGGGATGGATTTTCAAAAATCCTTAGTGTTCACCTTCTTATGCAGAATTTCATGCATTTAGATATTACTTGTGATTTTGTCGATTCCATTAAATATGTTTTCTTCATAGTTTTTAAATAATATTTTTCGCCAATTTAATAAAACAAAAATTTCTCTATAGATAATTATCTTGCAAAAGTAACAAACTAGGTTATTTAAAATATTGACCATAGTTTTGAATGCCTTGTATTTTTTTTTTCTTATAACTTTCTTTACCTACTCAATTTAATCCATAGTCTAAGAAAACATTTCTCCTATTACAGAGCAACAAACAAAGATGAGATGTGCAACTTCTACCTGATGTACTGGGTTGAGAACGATACCCCACTGGACCAAAAGTACTGCTTCTCTGCCGGCCCCCCCTACTACTACTGGAATCGAGCACAAGAGAATCTTGTCAACATTCCACTCAGCGAGATTTGAATTCCATTGCAGGCTTACTACGAAGACTGGGTCAAAAGGATGCTTGTAAAACGGTAATGGATTATGAGATTAGAAATTCTGTCATGTTTTTTGGGGTATAATCATTTTAGTATCTACTAATATTGTAGCATTTGTGTATTGCAATTGACTGTCGTCATGTTCTTAGTTCAAATAATAGCAGGCAATTATTAGGCTTTGTTTATCCGATTCTTTTGTTTTTAAAAAAAAACCGTTTGGTGCGTGTTTATTTACTTTGTAAAAACCTTAAAAACGATAATAAATCTACCACTAATACGTTTCTTGTGGGATCTAATACAAAGGGAATGAACTATGGACCTAGACAGAAACAGACAGAACATTAGGTAGAAAATTAAGGATAAATGAGTATCATAAGTTTTAATCCTTATTTTGTAAGCTCAATTTACTTATTAGTTTTAATATTGAAGCAGCTACAAAAATATTTACTTAAATACCTATTTAAAATGACTACAGACGTAAATTATTTATACAAATTGTTCTTCACCCTTTCCAGTTTTGCAAAAGCAATGACTAATTGAAATTGTCACATTTTTTTAATAGGTCGCAAGGCTTTAGGTCGTAGGGAAAAGCAAGATTATGGTAAAATTACAAGATCTGATTATGACGAATACATTCCATGCTAAAGACTACTTTTAAATTTTATTTATATTAATTTTAGGTTTTTAAAAAACAGGTACTCGGTGTATATTTACAATTTATTTATTATTAAAAAAAATAGATCAGAACCTTGAGGAAAGATCTGAGAAAATGAAATTTGTTGAAATTATATCTTTGAAATTCATTATTTTATTGGACTGGAAAGGATCTGGTTTAGTCTATGTTATCCCGACATAAATATAATTATATTTTAAGCCAATATAGATATGCCATAATTATATTTATGTATACTTTAAAGATCTGGGTGTATCTAATTTTAGTATAAGAAGATATATATTTACCTATTACTACAAAATCTATATACTTCTAGTCAAAATCAGTATGGAAGACTCTAGAAAATCTATTATAATGATTGATTAAGATCTATAAAGAAATTAACTATATTTCTACAAAACTGGTAAATTTAACACAAGTACAGGAGTCTGGGCAGGCCTTCCGTGCCTCGGAAATCACGTTAAGCCGTTGGTTCCGGCTGTCATTCATGGATCTTTGACAGTCGTTACGGGTCGTCAGAAGCCCGAAAGTCTGACAACCAGTCTTACCAAGGGGTATCGTATTACCCAGTTACTGGGTTGTGGAGGTCAGATAGGCAGTCGCTCCATGTAAAATACTGGTATTCAGCTGCATCCGGTTAGGCTGTAAGCCGACCCCAACATAGTTGGGAAAAGGCTAGGCAGACAGGTCTGAGCAGGGATTTATGTTAATTTTGGCTACAACATGACTAACTTTAAAAAAAAAAGTTTGGCATTTCAACTCCAAAAATTACAATTGTTGCTAACATTGAACATTGGTTCAATATTTTGGAAAGCTGACTCGTTTAAAATGGTGACCTGTAACGGCCTTATTACAACACAATGATTATCTTTAGAGCCAGGTTTAAACCATCGAGCTATTAAATTTCCAACTTTATTTCTGCAGTTACAGTTCAAATTACAAAAAACTGACTTTAAATAGGAGTCTAAATTGTAATTTTTGTATTAAGGATGCTGTTACAAATGGGTAGTCAAATCATTACTTTTTTACACAAAAGTATGTTTAAATAAAATGCTTTGCATTCTTAAAATGTTTTTTGGCCGAATTGTTGATAGATGTGCAAGGTACGATTATGAACTATAAATATAATTTTTTTAAGAAACAATTTCTCAATAAAACCTATCGAAAATTATATTTATAGTTCAGAATTGTACCTTGCACATCTTTCAACAATTCGGCCAAAAAAACATTTTAAGAATACAAAACATTTTATTTAATAAACTCACTTTTGGGTAAAAAAGTAATGATTTGACTACCCATTTGTAACAGCGTCCTTAAGAACTTTTCGTCTTTTGGAATAAGGATCGAAGTACAAAAACTGGCGCGAAGGTTTAAGCTTGGATTAAAGTTAGAAGTCGGTTTGTAATAGGGAATGTGCATGGATTTTTTTAATATTTTTATTCGATAGTTTAATACAGCATAGCAATATGTAATAATTAAAAAAAAATTCAACGCCAAAGAAGCAATTAAGTATTGAAAGTAATTTAAAAAAAAAAGTTTAAAATAGCCAACCGACACGAGCAACCATCATTTTGACGCGCTTGGTGCAAACAAACAAGAAATCGCAAACACTCCTACAAAACACATTGACATTTATTGTTGTCATATCTTATCTCATAGACTTACACGTCACATTCACTCTGAACAATGGCGTCGCTTTTCTTCAATATCTCACAGTTTTTTGCACTTTGTAAAAAATAATTTCTTGCTGAAAAACAAATTTTAATCAAAAATATTGATGGAGGCATAACAGTTATTTAAAAAAATATTTGAATCACATGCATAGTCCCTATTAGACGGTAACTATATTTTTATAATCATATCAATTTATAATGAAATGTAAAGGGTAGCTTACTGCAGAGTAAGCCTTTACATTACTAAAATTATGAGAATTATATTTTGCCAAACAAATGACATTACCTACACATTTAATTTACAAACCGGCCGTCGAGAGAATGACACCTGTCAGATGCATACTAACGAATAGGTATGTATTTTGCGAATTTGATCCTTATTACAACTAGAAATTGTCCAACTGACAGGTGTCAGGAACGCATTCTTTCGACGGCCGGTTTGTAATTAAAGCCTCTGTCCTACAAAATAATATTTATTGTAAATAGGTAAGACCTACAGTATTCCTAAGTATAATATACTGAATACTTACTATATTAGAATGATGTGTATAAAATGACTTTGGCTACGAAAAATGGACTTCGATAGATTGCATGCGGTTGATATAAAAAAAAAAAAAGTTTGCTTTTTGAGCAGAAATAAATAAAATAAAATACTTATGCAATTTGAGTAATAAGACTAATCTGCGTTCGCAAGTTAATCAATTTAGTTTCCAAACGTGCAAACAAAGGAGTATTTTTTGGAAAAATAACTTCATTACTCCACACTTTCAAGTTCAGTTTGCGCTGCAACTTCAATAATTTTTGTGACTTTTTAAATAGAACCAGTCAGTATGAAATCAACCTAATTTACAGTTTCTATAAAGTTTATTTTTGTAAAGTGGAAATAACATCAATTGGAAACTCGGATTTGAGAATGGAATAAGTATATTTTTGAGTATACCGCCTTGGGGACTTCCTGAGCCACTGGAAAGCATTGCAATCCGACATTTACGCACATTAAATTGAATATCAAGTGCATGCAATTGACTTTGTAAATATGTAGTTTAGTTTTAATTAAATTATTACTAAGCTCACTTATTCAGGTGCTTTTGTCAACTATTTGTGTTTAACATGAGTCTCTGAATGACAATTTTTTTTTTTTGTGAAAAATGTTGTTTATTTTTGTCCGGTTGTACTTACTTATTTTAAACTCACACTGTATAACGTTTTAATTATATTTGCACATTAGTTTATTTTATACATATTTTAGTTTTTTTTTTTTAATTTTTCACTTTTCATATTTACAGCATTGATTTTTTTATTCAAATTTGATTATTTTTTTTGTAAAAACTTCAAATATCTTTTAATAATCATTGAGAATGTTAGGCATTTAAGTATATATTGGAGACATGTTATAATAGACTGTTTGATGAAGAATAAAAGGGCTTTGGGCTAAAACTGAAGCACAAAAAAATAAAAATATCTGGTGGATATCATAGTTTTAAACTTATGTATATTACATAACTATTATGTATTGTAGTAATTTGTAGTAACTTAAAAAGGTAACTACGCGTTAATGAGTTTTTTCTTATTTAAAAAGTGCCTACAGAAAATTATGCAGCCGTATTTTTTTGTGATTAAAATTTTTCATTCCATTGATTTAGCACATTTTTTGCACAATATTCGGTGAAACATTATTATGTTCACTCTTTGATGTTTCTATTAGGTAATAATATTATAAGAAATTGCGAATTACTAACGTGTTACAATGTGTTAACTGTTAATTCTCTTCTCCTAGTGTAAACCCCTGATTGTCAAAGTTTAAATTGCTTTAGAGGGCATTTAGAATGACTTAATAATCATTCAAATATTGAAAAATATGTATTTCCTACTGATATTTTCGTGTAACTTTATTTTTCATAGGTACTTCTTAAGTGTTGTGTTGATACTTTGGACCCAATATTTTGTATAAATTTATTTCGCTATTGCATATAATTATCATTTTATAAATGGCGTGGAAATGTCAAGTCAAGTTTTAGTAATAGTCAATCGGCAATGATCGGTTTATTTCGGTTTTTATGGAACAGAGCTTCAGGGTCCGTACCACAAAGTACATTATTTGTTTATAGGAGGTCCGTACTATGACTTGACGTCATTATTGTTCCAGTGTGAGAAAGAGATGGAGCTGTATACAGGATGAATAAATAGCACTATCACTTCCACAACTGTACAATTACGACTTTATATAGTCATAGTACGGCCCCTGAAAGTTATAAAAAAGATTTGTTGACATTATGTGTGACTATAATAATTTTTTAATGGTCACTACCTCAATAATTTGATGAAAATGCTCTTTAAACCAAAACATTTTAGTATTGATGTACGTGTTAAACACGATGGTCCCGTTTAGAACGTAAGTTATTCTATTAGAATAGGATTAATAATAATAAATGTTTAAATCATATCTCTGTGTTGTGTATGCTGCAAGCGTTTGTTGTTAAAGTTGTAACCGAAATGCACGATTTTCAGATTTTCGATAATTGATTGATCATGAAAAAAAAAACCACAGTCATTCATGAGGACTGCCGACAGAAGTGACAACTTGACTCGCAACACGTCACATTAGCGTGACGCGAACTCAAAATTTTCCCCTACCAAAAACTGCTCCACGCGCCTAAAGGCAGATAGGCTTTTTAATGAAAACTTCATGGAAATTGTTCTTCCAGAATCGCGTCGCACCGTCGTGTCGCGCCTGTCTGCGAAAGCCTTAAAGAAGTTTTCATTTCAAAAACACATAAAATGACGCCTGTGTTCCCCGAAGGGCTAGGCAGATTCAGAGGTGTACCTAGTACACAACGGGTTACCCTTGTTTCATCGAAAAGGAATTGACAAATTATCACTTCCCAAACAATTTCCCGCATAATTTCATTCGCCAAATTATTACTTACTTAGCAAAAAATCTCTTCACAAATAATTGTAACGCTACCGCTGTACCGCTCGCTCGGCTCGTGCGTAGGTCAGTTTTAACCTAACCTATATATTTTTTGTCATAACAAATCATTTGACCAATCGTTTATTGTCAAAAGATTGTTTGCTGTAATAAATCATTTGATTAAAGACCATATGCCTTAATGACATTATCCGTGGATATTCTGCCAATTAAAAGTTTGACCAAATGAATGCGTACTAAAATCATTCCAAATATTGCATTGGTATAAAAAAGTGTGCTAAAATTTGTTTGAGTAGTGAAATTTTGTCAAAATCTTTGCGGCAAAACTGCAGGATCCCACACCAACATTTCTGCAGTTGTGCGTTAGAGTTGTTGCTATATTTCTCTGTTTGAGAACGTATCGTGAAAACGTTTTGGAATAGCTGTTGTTTGTTATTATTTGAAGCTTACATATAGCGACTGAAACTCGTACATTTCCTTCCAATCTTACACCACTATTCTTATGAAACTGCACGCAACGTAGATATACATTGACCGGTATAACCTTTGACTATCAAACTGTAACTGATTAAAACCGTCAATGCACATCACTTTCGTGCATTTTCTCAAAGTAATCTCTACTATTAGGCCTATACGTGTCTATTAAAATGAAATTTTAATTCCAGTATTGTATTTATGTCTGTGTAGACACGGCTTAAGCCTAAATCGATGTGCCCTGGATTCCTATGTGTGAACCTCAATTATATGTGGTATAAATAATACTTATCGGAAAAGTGCAAATAAAAACTATTATATTTTATGTGTTAGTGTTTTATTTTTGAGGGATGGTTCCCGGGTCCTTAGATATATTTCTGATTAACAAAATGTGTGGGATAGAGTAGTGTTAGTTATTACTTTGAACGTACGCATAATAAATGCTAGCTTGGGCCAACGGCAAATTTTCAGGTACCTGTCAGGTAATAAAGGTAGGTACGTAAAAATAGTACTGTTTTACAGAATATTGTAAATTATTAATAATCAATCCTGCCAAACACTTCGCGTCTTCCTGACGCATCTGACTCGCGGAAACGGGGTGAACTATTACACCCATACAATCGAGAGAGTGGGAACCGTACGGATATGACACGCCTATGCTATGACCACTAAAACCACAGTATAATAAAATAATCAGTATTACATCTTCATAAAAAACGGCCGAAACAACGCGCTTCGAAATCTCAGTATATACCAGTACGCAACAGTTCGAGTGCACGGCAGTTTCGCACGGACCGACGCGTAAGTACCTATTTATCTACCGAGCGGCTGCAGGTAATTAATTCAAGGTCACTGCCTAGATAAACTACTGTACTGTAGACACAGTACAGTATAGTACAGTAGTTTATCAGTACTGTGTCTGTGTGTACTATACTGTGCTATTATTCTTTGCTAAAACCGATATGCATTAATGTTATGTTATGCTGTTGATACGGTCTATTGGGCATGGTAGTCCGTGTTGTTTCTTTCCATGCAGTATGCATCTGTTTGAACTCACTTATCGATTGTTAGATCCACATGATTCAACCTTCCATTAATTTCGCCTCCAGTTTGCTTTATCTTTGAGAACTGAGAAACGATGCTAGTCACCCTCTGTAGTCTTCATCTGTCCATTTGTATCAAAGGTTCTATAGTATCCTAAAAGACAGGTGGGTCTGGATAGGTAGGTATCTATAAATAATTTAGGGATCGTTCACACCAAACGCAGAGGAGCTCGTTGTTAAGTAATAACAGCCGTACGGATCGATCCATCAGGTTAAGCTACGCTTGCCGGGATTTGTCCGTGGATGGGTGACCATTTACGGGTCATCGAGAAGCCCGAAAGTCTGACAACCTGTCTTACCAAGGGATATCGTAGTACCCAGTAATTGGGTTGTGGAGGTCAGATAGGTAGTCGCTCCATATAAAATGTCGGTATTCAGCTGCATCCGGTTATACTGGAAGCCGCCCCCAACATAGTTGGGAAAAGGCTAGGCAGATTGATTGGTTCACACCAAACTCACCGCGCAGTCAGTTGGTAGCTGTGTTTTCATACATTTACAATTACAACTGATCTGCGTCTGACTAAGAGAAATTAAGAATAGGTAGAAATTAGGATTGCGACGTTAGGTACAAAACGTCTGCAAGGCATTCCCACCTATTAGAACATTACAGTAAATACAATAGATAGGTTAGGTACGGCCGTTTTGAATATTTGTGCTGCAGACGGTCGTCGTTTGCATCTCGTGATGCGATAATTATATAATTATGTTGATAATATTGTGTTCGGTGCCTAGTCAAACAGCATGTAGCATGTCCTACTCTAACGGCCGAACCTATCTGTCACCAGTTTTGGCATAGGTACCTACTGGAGATAGAAATACCTATCTATCTATGGTTTTAACGTTCCAATAATCTAAGACAGATAAAACAAAAGAACATGAACGACGGTAAGTGACGTAAGGAGAGATAGAATTATAGGTATTGTTAACCATCAGTAGCGTTATGTGTTTTACTAACAGTAGGTTATTGGGTTGGGCCGTAAGTAGGAAAACTTAACTCTTTGATGTCATTTATTGAACCGACTTCAAAAAGGAGGTTCTCAATTCGTCGGAACCTTTTTTTTTTTTTATGTTCCCCGATTACTCGAAGATGGCTGGACCGATTTGGATTTTTTTTTGTTTTATTCGAGAGGGTATACATCACAGTTGGTCCCATATAAAAATGATTAACTTTGCTTCGGTAGTTTTTGAGTTAGCTTCAATACCTAATACGTATTTTTTCCCCAGTTTTATATGGATGATGTTCTAGTTTGTTTTGCAGATAGTGGTATTAGAATTTGTGTGGGGTAGGTACCACAACTAAAAAGTGAAAAATAAAAACTTTTTTACAAAAAAATACAACCGACTTCCAAAAACAACTACTTACAAAGTGAAAAATAACTTTAATTTCGGAAGTCGGTGGCAAAAAACGAAAATACATTTAACTAGACACCGACTTCTGAAATGAAAGTTATTTTTCACTTTGTAGTTGTTTTTGGAAGTCGGTTGAATTTTTTTGTAAAAAAGTTTTTTAATATTCTACGGTTTAACGAACAGTCGTCACTAAGTCTTAGTTTTTATTTTTTGGAATTTTGTGCGCGGATCCACAACTTGCGTTCCAGGTTTTTTGGACAGGTGGTACCTAATGTTCCCACTGCTGGGACACAGGCCTCCTCTCGGACATAATAATTATAGGTAGCTAATCCAAGACGTTTAATCAACACACTCGACTTATTGTCGGAGCGGATGCGTTATATTTCTAAGTATTTATTTATTATTTCGAGATGTTCATTACTCGACTCCTACATCCTCATCTCATACCTACACTATACCTAATAATGGCAGGACATCCGGCCGGTCTGGAGGAAAAGTCTCTAATTTTCACGGTAGCAGGAGCTACAAGTGTATGGCCACAATGGCGAAAGAGGTAGAAGGCTCATTCAAAACTATCTAAAAGGTAGGTAAGTAAAGCTGAAGCAAATTACTTTTCAGTTGTTAGTTGGTCAGTTGGACTTGTTCATAGATCTTACCCAAGTTAGAGGACTTGAGAGTATCATTCCTAGTTCTGTAAATTCTAGTTAATTTTCATTTTCAATCTCATTCTCTGAAAAATAAACGGGTACCTAAGTACTTACAGTATCACATCGGCAAAATTCGTAAAACCGATCACGATCCGAACTGAGTGCGCTTTCAACATCACCAATCTTTATTAATGCTTTAGACGAAAATGATCTTTAGGTACGCATACATACGCAATAAATTGTAAAGTCATATTATAAGTAACCAAACACATTATTCGTAAAATTGAAATGAATGAGTGCAAATTTTCAAGTCTATGCTACATCTGTACTGTACCTAATTTAATTTACCTTTTCCTACGTAGAGCTCCAGTACCATATACTGGAGCTCTAGGTAGGAAAAGTGTTCAATTGCTCATGTAGCCATGAGCAATAATTGAGGGTAAGAATGTAGCATTGGCATGAGCATTTTTGTTAGCTACCCAACAAAAATACTCATGCCTCATGCAAGAAACTGTCATGAAATTATGACCACGTTGAAATCCTTGACATTGGAAGGGATGACCAGGTAGTTACTGTACAAAGTGGATTTTCTTTACCATAACTTTCTGGTCCGCCCACACAATAGGGTGCGGCACCGAGGTAAGTAAAGGCAGGGAGGGGGGAGGGGAGGGGAGTCCGCACGTTTTCTCTACATCTGCCGAGTTCCCCCGCCAAGGCAGCGCGTGGGTCCCATATGAGCTACCTAAGAGATTCGTCTGTAAGTAGGTTAGTGTGCGTACAGTGTGCTTAATTCTGTGGTTAGCCTTGAACTCGGTTTGGGGTTGGCTTTTGGCTCAGTGTACTGGTATGCGATGTCGTTTGGTATGTCTATGTTTGGTTTAGTTGTATGTGTTGTCTTAACAAATTGAAGACGTACGGATATTTTTCAAATATGTTTTGTCAATCCACTAATGCATCATTTTGAAGCCTCTTCAAGTCACCAATTAGGTAACCTACTTAGAGCTTAAAGCCCGTTTCACCACCTATGATTAAGTTCCTATTAACTTTCTTGGGTTCTTCTAAGGAAAAATAAAATGAAAAAATAATAATAACGAATTTCATATTCTTTATAGTTTTATTGTGTTTATTAGCACTATCAATCAACAAAATAATTACTAACAGAGGCAATTTCCTTTTTAATTACTAAAAAAAGGGCCGTAATTAAAAATTGGCGGTAACAGAAGTGATGAAACAGTCACAGAAATTAATCTAAATAATCTAAAAATAATAATCTAAATAATTATTGTTTAAGAACAGCAAAGTGTACATTATAGACGATATTTTAACAATAATAATGGTCACTAACCGTAATAAAAAATTATTATCTTTGAAACTAACGGGACAACCATAAAAAAAAATCTTAAAGATAAGTATGATCACAGAAGTGACGTCTTAATCATCACCTTCTTTGTTAGAAGATGCCGATTAAGACCTCACTGCTGTTATTGTTTGTTGTTGTTCAACATACTGCTTAGAATTATTTTTTTAATCATACATCTATAATTTGATGGTTTTAAAATATATTTTCATCAGAAGAGTCTGATGTCATTGACTCTTCTGATGAACATTGACACTCTTCTTGTTCCTTTTTTCGTTTGTATCCTTCTTTGTGTTTCCTTCTTCTTTCTTCTAATTCTAGCTTTTCTTCTGATAATTTCTGTTAGTGTCGTCTCATAGCGAGTTTCACTTGTTCCCTCCGTTTTCGAAGATTTTACAACTCGGTAGAGTTTTTTGTTTTTCTTTTTTTTTAGGTCGTGTATGAGGTGCCATGTTGTAGCTAAATATACCAAAAGTAACACGAACTCAATATTTCAGAAAAAACACAACAAATTGTACAAACCAACTAACATGATAAATAATACTGTTAATCTTGACAATAAAAGAATTTCTTAACTAACAATTCATTTATTAAATAAAAATATCATTCCTGTTCCTCCAAAATTAATATTGCGTCACTTATGTGATCATCTGCTATCACACTGATAACAGGTGTGACGATCACAGAAATGACGAACTTTATGATGAGCGCCCATGTTTTGTAATTCAAGTTCAAACTGGTTTTGTACTCAATAGTATATGAATGACATCAAAACCCATACATGCTTAGTGGTTTTATAATTTAAATTGAATATACTACATACTGTTTAGGCTTACTACAACCTAAACAGATGTGATGCACGAACTTTTACATCATGAAAATTGCAAAGATTGATTGATTGATTTGCATGGTTTTCATTAAAAAATTTAATAAATTTCTTACACTTTGAAGCCGGTATTTGAATGACAATGGGTGGTATTGCAACACTATAAAATTTGACTGACTAAAAGTAAAGTTACTGGATTTTTTTTTCTAATTTATATTTGATAACGGAATTGATGATTACTTTGTAACAGAAGTAGAATCAAGTACAATGCCTAGCGAACTTTACTGAATTTAATTTACTCTCAGTAACAAAAATAAAACTATAATTGAAAGTTATTCAACAACGGAAAAATGTTTTTCGTTAACTAATTATATTTTTTAACGATGTCTAAAGAAAACAATTTACGAAATACACAGTTAACAGAACATGACGATTTCATTGCCATTTAAATGAACATTCTTTTAATCATTATATTTTATTTATTGTTTTATTGGTTAAACCGATTAAACTTAATGTCGATTTCTACTGAAAAAGCTAAAAATAAGACCTTAAAGTACCTAATTAAATCATATTTTTATTATTGAATGCACGCTTTTTTGGCTGTAGAATAAAATGACTCTCTTGGCAGATAATTTCATACAAATGCTGTTCCATTTTTGAATTTATTCGGTAAGTAGTGACATTCGGATATCGTGAAATAGGTCTTTATAGTCCTCTATGGGCCGGTGTCGCCTGAAATAAATGGTTTTTTACAAGTACCTGCTAGTTATAAAGCTGCAGAGTTTATTTGTTTGTTTGAACGCGCTAATCTAATCGAACTACCAGTCGGATTTGAAAAAATCTTTTTGCATTTGATAGTCTAGTTCTTCGGGAAGGCTATAGGGTACTTAACATTATGCTAGGACTCTTAGGAGCCGATCAAAAAGCGAAAATGAAGTAACAGCGCAGGCAGCCAATGCGATGCGACCGAGTGAGTCGGTGGAACAAGAAACTTCACTCGGACGAAGTCGCGGGCAGAAGCGAGTCTATGATATGTACTTAGGTGTAAAACTATGTATCTCAGGAGTACATGTACATGTTATTGTTTTGACTGTGTAAAGTCAGGACAATAACTTGCAACTTAATAAGTTCATCTCTATAAGTTTCCTATCGCAGGTATACTGCAAAGAGATATCTTTAGAAATAAGCGTTAGGTACCTTTGTACGTATTTTTCTGTTATTTTTTTCTTGTCTGTTTATACATATTTGTACTAGATATGAGCGCCGCGCCGGCGCGCCGCCGTCGCCGTGAGTTCATGTCGACGCGTCGCCGCCGAGTGCAGCACGCGGCGCGCCGTCGCGGCTACTCACAACTTGCTTTCTCGCTCGCACGCGCGGCCCGACCGCGTTAGTTCGCCTAGTCGTTTCGGCACACTCGTCGCTTACGCAGTCGAGTTCAATATTTTACCGAGTAAACGTGTATTATTGTGTTGTGTTAACGATGGCAGCAACTTCGAGATGAGATGAGAGAGAAATGATTATTTTTCAGTAAACGTGATCTCCAATTATTATTTAGAAGACTGTAAAATTGTAATTAATAAATACGTTCCTTTATAATGCTTTTTTTGGTAATAACAATATGGTTTTCTTTATGTTATTTTTAAGAAAACTCTCCCTGATAAAAAAAAAAAAACTCAGGCCCACGACCGGCCACGCCACGCCGCCGCCGTGGAATTGGCCATCGGCGCTCATATCTAATTTGTACAAAAATTACAAACAATTTTTTACAAAAAAATACAACCGACTTCCAAAAACAACACTACTAAGTAAAAAATAACGTTAATTTCGGAAGTCGGTGTCTGGTTAAATGTATTTTCGTTTTTTGCCACCGACTTCCGAAATTAAAGTTATTTTTTACTTTGTAGTGTTGTTTTTGGAAGTCGGTTGTATTTTTTTGTGAAAAAGTTTTTATTTTTCACTTTTTAGTTGTGGTACCTACCCCACACAAATTCTAATACTACTAAACAAACTAGATCATCCTCCATATAAAAGTGTGGAAAAAATACGTATCATTGAAGCTAACTCAAAAACTAGCCAAGCAAAGTTAATAAATTTTATATGGGACCAACTTTGATGTCGAATAAAACAAAAATTTTTCAAATCGGACGACTGTAAAAAGTTATGCGTGGTGATACATAAAAAAAAAAAAAAAAAAAAACATACGTGTCGAATTGAGAACCTCCTCCTTTTTTTTTCGTCGGTTAAAAAGGAATACACACCGCTGCAGCGGCTTCGCCAGCGTGCATAATGGAAATTATCCCACGGGAACGTAGGTACTACCGGGATAAAAAGTAGGTACTTTAAGTCCGTGTGCCAAATTTCATCCGAATCCGTTCAGCCGTTTTAGCGTGAAAGTCGGTGAAAGCGTAACAAAGTAACAAATTCACTTTCGCATTTATAATATTAGTTAGGATTTGAAACAAATGATTTGACTTTGACCTACACCATCATCGGTTTTAACCTGTGGTCCCTCAGACAATACTGTGCTGCAGAATTAAAATAGTAGTCTCGAAAATATGATTCGCGACAATAACCGCTCACACGGCAGGTACGCCCGCTTAAAAAACTAGTCAAGTGACCACCCGCTGACGTCATTCGGGCCGCGGCGCGCGTTTGTTTACATAATGCGATAGCGGCATAGTTTCTAAGAATTCTGTAGCTCCAATTCTTTACTTGGAAACCCAATGAGTAAAGCGCCATTATATTGAATGTTTCATTTGAATTTGTTATTGTTTACATTTCTAGAAATGGTTAAAAAGACGAACAAAGACAATTTAGCTTCAGATTTCAAAGAAATGGCTCTAGTAAGAAAAAACAAGCGATGACCTATATGTTTTAAGGTTTAAAATGCATGGTGTGTTAATTCTTAACATGAAACATAAATAAACTCACTTACCACAGTACAATTAAACTATTAACTGAGTAAAACACTTTCACACTCGACCGACCGAACAATGACATGACAGAGAAAAAAATATTTTTTAATGTCATAGACGAGTCTCAGTCAGTGTTGACGTATCTTAAATCGTTCGGAAATAGATAACGCATCAAATTAAATGCATAGAATTCGATATTAGTACTTAATAGTGATGGAACAACGTTAATAATAAAAAAAATATTTTCTTGGTATAGAACTCATACCACGTACAATATTAGGTACGGACCCGATTCACACCGCGTTCGTGTATTAGATTTGCAATCTAACTTAGAGAGGTGAATTGATCATTCTCATGGTTACAGTATTTGTTGTTTGTTTGTTAGGTGGTGAAACAGGCCCTTGGCCATAGACATAGAGAATTGGACTGAGCCAGGATTAGGGTCAGTGCAGACAGAACGTAAAAATCCTCGCGCAATTTACTGGCTTCATTGAAAATAGTACCGTATTACCATAGTCTAAAGTATAAAATTGTATGACACAATCGGATCGAGCCGACTGTGTCGATATTTATAAAATTTTATACTTTAGTCTATGTTAATAGAGTCCTATTTGACCAAAATATTCCACAATATTTTTGTTTGAGCCCATGACTGGACAATATTGTTTTTTGTTATTATTTTCTAAGGTTATTGTGGTGAGAAAAAAAAGAATATAATTTCATTGAAGCCAGTAAATTGCGCTAGGATTTTTCCGTTCTGTATGAACTGACCCTTAGCCTCACAAAAGTGAAGCGACTGTGCGGCCATTCGGCCAATACCTATACCTACCTACTACTAAAGAGAACTACTTTTCGTACATTCGCTTTGTCTCTCTCTCTCTCGGTCTGTATTCACTGCACAACTGAATACGGTACGGAATGCTCAGTCCATTCTCTATGCCTATAGCACTTAGCAGTCAGGGCGGTTTTCGTAGTGCTCATGTGCGGTGCTACTGTTGTAGACTGTTTAGGTACCTAAATCTGATTAAAACTACCTAACGGTCCTATCTCGACATAATTTCAATACTACCTGGCCTTAGGATCTAAACCCAAATTCTACAATAAGCTTGCTACACCTACAATGACACAATACACCTTACATAAAAATAATCCCTTGCACATGCACTAGAATCTAGTGCTTAATAAGTAAGGAATTATTTTACCATGAAATTAAATAACCCACACTACCTAGGTACTTATGTGTTACGCAACCAAAGTGGGTGTAAACTTAGTAGTTACCTACGTGCCGCCGCGCCGGGGTCGCGGGTAGTTCGAAAGAGATACCGTGGCCCTGGCACGGGCAGCTAAAGGAACATGGGTGGGTTTTAGTCAGTAAAAGTCTGACACGCCCTCCCGCTCTGCCCAGAGCGGGAGAAGTCATTTGATGATTTCCCATCCACAAAAAAAAAAAAAAAAAAAAAAAAGTAGTTACCTACGTACCTACCTACGTTGAGTTCATTTGGAGGAGTATGGGGACACACCTGCGGAAAACCATAAATAAGAGTTACGAGACATCACCCTGTTTCTAGTTGTTACGTATGACTGTAATTGTAAACAGCTAGGTTACTTAAGGAGCATGCGCTGTGGTAGCACGCGAAATTCAAATTTTCTTGCGTTTTATGCAATTTGCAGGGCCGTGTCAGATTGTACTCGTATCTTGATCAAAATATGATACGCGGGAATAAAACATATGTATTTAAATAATTTTAACCATGAAAATCATCAATACATCTCTATAAGTTAGAATTCGTGCAGAGTCGTTAGATTTCGTTCGTTCGATGAATCTGCACGAATTCTAACTTATTGAGATGTATTTATGATTTTCATGGTTAAAATTATATAATTACATATGTTTTATTACCGCGTATCATATTTTGATCAAGATACAACCTGTCACGGACCTGCAAATTGCAAAAAACCCAAAAAAAATGAATTTCGCGGGCTACCACAGCGCATCCCAAACGGACTATGAAAAAAAAAATTTAATCATGTCACGAAAGTAATGGGGAGAGACACTGCCAATTTATCCCGCTAGGAGTCGCATCGTCGCTGGTGTTGTTTACCTATGAAACACCATTTTTTGTTAGTTGAGAGCGCGTTTACTTTTTAATATCCTTGAAAACCTTCAGCAGATAGACAGCTGACGGTTATCAGCGATAATTGCGCCGTCTATAACTAGCTTTGCCTCTTCCTTCCCATTGTTACCAACGTCAAATCTTCAAGTCACACTGATGCGAAAGCCTGACTTGCTGACTGACTTAGAATTTCGGGTTTCGAGGGGTAGCAATCTGCAGAAGTATCAGACGTGAGAAATTATGATTAGTATTTATATTATAATTGTGTCACTTTAATAAGCACATAGGTACTATGGGCCAAAGTTCCGCATGATCACCTCAAAGGCGACAATCGCATGCACGGCTCACGACTCGCTCGCACAATGTTCGTTTGTTACTAGCTGCGCTCTCACAGGAATATTTTCTTAAGTGAGCATGCTTAAGTTTTGCCCATAGTACATGTTATCAAAATACATAAAGAATCACATCTCCACTCTTATTCCGCAAACAATAATTTATTCTCCTTTAATTAAATTATGGTTAGGGCTTATGCACCACACGTTGATACTCGTTACCCTTCTACACAGACTATAGGTAAATACTTGTAGACAGTTGTGGACTCGCTGATATCCGTGACTGGCAGCTCCTTTTTTTTTTGTGTGTGGCATCTCGTAGTGTGACAATGATAGGTCTCGACTACTTAACCGGACTTTCCTGTGGGTGCCTTAAGCGAACTCAAAGCCTCCAGCCAGGGCATATAAACTAACTAACTTATAAACTAAGCAACTGCACGCTAAGGGCACCCCCTATGGGGTACGGAACTCGGCTTAGGGCGTCACTGGGGGGAGGACAGCAAGGGGGGACAGGCTGGATCAGGAGAGTTTAAAGCTACAGGCTCAGCTACGCTACCAGCTGGCTCGATTTCACCGATCAAGGGACGGGGGGGAGGGGAATTTACAAAAGGGGGTCGTCGACGCGATGGACCTCGGCAGTGAGGTTGGAATGTAGATCTGTGTTTGTGTCTAAATAACTAGTGGCCCTACTACTTTCCTGGAGGAGGGTGATAGGGTCATCGGGTCTACTCCCTGCAGACTGGGAGCTCCACTCGTGAAACGCCTTTTTACCAACTCGACCGCGCGCTGCGCGGCGGGCCGTAACCGGACGGATGTGACGTCACGCAGCCCCGACCAAGCACCGCAGCAACCGACGTTGATACTCGTAAGTATGAAAAATATCTGCGGTTTCAAAGCGTTTTTTTTTTCGAAAAATACTAATAGCTTCAAAGTCAGCTGGTTTAAAGAAGAACTGGCAGGCTATAGTTCCTAAATATTTCCATTTTCTAAATACGAAAAGTAGGCGTTGCGCCGGAAAGTAACAAATTAAAGAAAAAAATGCCTTCTCCATTCAAATTCAAGTCAACCCTGTTTCCTCCTAACGTCCACATAGTACTAGATACTCGATATGCATACCTATACCCTCATTGTTTCACAAGACATCGCGTGTAGGTACGCTGGTCGCTGACGGGTGTGGGGTCGCGTGGCACCGCATGCTGATCGTAATTGGCTTCAGAAGGATTATGTGAGAAAGTGTTGTTCCGAAGGCGATTGTATTCAGTGACGTCATAGAATGAAGGTGATTACGTAAACTTTAGTTTGGGATTAGGATTTGTGGGTCAATGTGCTGTGGTAGTGCATGGACTGTGTTTGTGAGTATTAGGTATAGTCAGTGTCAATTATATTGCATCGCTTCATTCTTCAGATATAACATTCACAACGTAGTTCCTCTAACCTACAAGGCAACTTCGCACTTTTTTTTTTAAATTACCCCGTTTTTTTTTTTTTTTTTTTTGTCTGGTGTCTACGATCAGTGTATCAAACCTCATTCTTTTTCCGTGCGAGGCAACGACAACACGAGTTCTGCGATCACAGTCCCCGATTTGAAAAACGGTTTTAATATTGAATCTAATTGTTTGTCAGTACCTAATAGATAGAAATAATGCCTAAGCGCAGTGCTAAAGATAAAATTGAGCGTTATAATAAAAAGATTCGTAAACTCGAAGAAAAGGAACGACAAGGTCGTCGTCGCGTGGTGCGAGTTATTGAATCTTCGGACTCTGATGTGAGCTTCGATAACGACGCCGATAACGGTAAGTACCTACCTATTTATATTAACTAATTTTGGTGAATAAGTGCTTCAATGTGGTATTTTAACCTCAAAAAATTATTTGTTGCCTTGATTCGTAATCGAACGTGGCAAGCCTGGGGGTTGGCCGTGAGTCAACACGAGGGCATAAAAGCAAAAATAAGCATATCTTACATGAGGTAGCTTAACATTTTTGCGAATTTAGACAAAGCCTGGGGTCTATCCGTGAGATAGAACGAAGGTATTTTTGTCAAAGTACCCACGCATATAAAATAAATAATTTTATTATTAGATGCGGATAAAATGGACAGAAATGAACCTGCGAATCCACCAGACTTGGAGGTCACCAATATTCCCGAGATACCGGTTCCCGATACAGGAATACCAGAAACCGAAGCATCTTCGATTGCCCAGGACCTTGACCCAGAAATTTTGTCAGCATTAGGGGAGCAATCTGACGACACTCCCGAGTTTGGGGAAAGCATACATGAAAATTTGGTACAAAGATGGCAGCCCATATTAAAAAAAGGTGATTCCCAAGGAAGCCAAGGACAAATTATTAAAAGAATATCTTGTCCCTTCCAACTGTGCTCTTTTACAAGCACCAAAACTTAATGCCGAAATTTCGGCAGCTATTACGGATATGGCAAGAAATCGTGATAAGAAGATGGAGTTCTCGCAACAACTTCTTGGCGCTGGAATCACAGCAGTAAATAGGGCGATGACTCTTCTCATTACTGGCGAAGAAAAAATCCAAGCCATAAAAATGCTAAGCGACAGTTGTCGCATCTTAACCCATCTTCACCATATGGATACTGAAGCACGTATTAAATTAGTGACACCCGGCTTGGAAAGATCATTCCTAAATGTTATCAAGGATAGCGAAAGGGATAGCACTCTATTCGGAATAAAACTATCCGAAAAAATCAAAGCTTCAAAGGCTATTGAAAAGCAGGGCCTGCAAATAAAAAGGCCTCGGTGCCTCAAAAACCTCCACAGACAGTTCAATCTGCAGTCGCACGTCCTCGCTACCAGGAAAACTGGCCAGGTCCTTCGCGTTATCTGTCGAACAGGGGGGGGGGGGGGGGGGCGCGGAGGCCAGAGGAGACAAGCCCCTGCAGCACGCAAGACGCAGACAGCGTCGCAACCGAGGTACTCGAACACGAACAAAACGCGTGCTCAACCTCAACAATAGAACAGGTACATTCTGGACGAATACGTCATTTTTATTCTCACTGGCTTGACATAACTTACAATGATATCGTTCTCGAATGGATTCGTAAGGGGTTTTCCATACCATTTTCTGAAACTCCGGTACAAACTTTTTCACCTCGTAATTATCTTGCAACGTCAGATAAAGAGGATATGATGTTGGCCATCAAAAAATTACTTGATTTAGGCGCGATATCAACATGTTCACCGACCGAGAATCAATTCATATCAAAGATATTCCTTACTTCTAAACCAAACGGTGACAAGCGGTTTATTTTGAATTTAAAGCCACTAAACAAGTATATCTCTAAGTTTCATTTTAAAATGGAAGATTATAGGACCGTTACTAAATTAATACCTCAAAACGGTTACATGGCTAACATAGACTTGAAAGAAGCATATCTTTTAATTCCTATTGACAAAAATCACCGGAAATACTTGCGCTTTTATTTCGAGGATGATAAAGCACAAAACATTTTGTATGAGTTTAATGCTATGCCTTATGGCTTATCTATAGCACCTAGAACTTTTACCAAGATTATGAAAGAAGTAATGACCCATCTTCGGAACCGGGGTTATAAATCAGTTCAATACTTGGACGACGTATTATGTATTGGTGATACCTATTCTGAATGTCGTGAAAACTTAACAGAAACTTTGAAATTATTAGAATCCCTTGGTTTCGTTATTAATTTCAATAAGAGTTCATTAGAACCAAAACAGACTTGCAAATATTTAGGTTTTATATATGATTCAAAAAATTTAGTTATGTCCTTACCAGACGAAAAACGCACTCACATAGCTAGTTTAGTAGATAAATTTTTACGCTTACCACGCTGCACAATAAGAGAATTTGCACGATTAATTGGGATTCTTACTGCTGCTTGTCCAGCAGCAAAATATGGATGGATTTACACTAAAATCTTAGAACGACAAAAATACTTGGCCTTAAAAATAAACAATAATTTTGATACAAAAATTAAATTATCTAATATAATTTTGAATGATCTGAATTGGTGGTCAAAAAATATTTCCACAGCTTCCAATTCCATAAGGGCTCAAGCATTCACGTTAGAAATGTTCACTGATGCGTCCAGGACCGGCTAGGGCGCTTGTTGCAATAACGAACGCATTAACGGCGCTTGGAAAAATTCAGAATTAAAGTTTCACATTAATTATCTCGAACTTTAAGCGGTATTTTTAGCATTAAAATGGTTCGTTCGCAATTATTCTAACTGTGCTATATTATTACGTATTGATAATACAACAGCCATTAGCTATATCAATCGTATGGGCGGAATACAATTCCCACATTTGAACGATTTATCTCGAGTTATTTGGCAGTGGTGCGAAAGGAAAAATATCTGGTTAGTAGCTTCTTACATAAACACACATGATAATGTTATAGCCGACGAACAATCTAGAAAAATTAACATAGACACAGAATGGGAATTATCAAATTCAGCATTCCAATTGGTAACACAAGAATTAGGCCAACCAGAGGTAGATTTATTTGCCTCTCGCACTAATGCAAAATGTAAGAACTATGTGTCTTGGCGACCAGACCCCGATGCCATCACAATTGACGCGTTTACAATAAGCTGGCGTGATAAACACTTTTATGCCTTCCCGCCATTTCCTGTAATTTTAAAATGCTTACAAAAAATTGTTTTAGACCAAGCCGAAGGTATTCTTGTTTTTCCCATATGGCCATCACAAGCCTGGTATCCCCAGTTAAAGAGTATGCTCGTTACCGAAATAGTTGTTCTGGAAGCAAATAAAGGTCTTTTATCTTCCTGTTTCAGAACACACCATCCACTTTACAAGTCGCTTACCCTGGGTGCCGCGGTGCCCTCCGGCTTGCGTTCACGCAGCGAGGGACGCCCCCAACCGCTCTCGAATTAATGTTAGCTTCTTTGTCTCAAAACACTGTACAGCAATATAATGTCACCTTTAAACTGTGGTGGGAATTCTGTACATTTAATAGTCTTAGCGTGTTTGAGGTGTCAATTCCACGGGTCATGACCTTTTTATCTGACCAATTTAATAAGGGAGCATCGTACGGTTCCCTTAATAGTCATCGCTCTGCCCTATCGCTACTTCTAGGAAATAGTGTAGGAACAGACGACTGCATAAAAAGATTACTAAAAGGAGCATACAAGTTGAGACCGTGTGTACCCAAGTACACGAGTACTTGGGATCCCCAGGTGGTACTCAACTTTATCTCTAATTGGTTCCCAAATGAAGATCTTACAATTGAAAATATCACTAAAAAATTAGCAATTTTATTAGCTATTTGCACAGCTCACAGAGTCCAAACGTTTTCCTGTATAAAGACCTCAAATATAAAAATAAATTCCAGAGGCATCGAAATAATCATAACCGACATTATTAAGACATCGGCACCTGGCCGAGATCAACCAATTTTATTTCTACCATACTTTTTAGATAAACCAAGCATTTGCCCGGCTACGACATTAAAAGATTACCTTCAAGTGACGAATGAAATTAGACCTGAAACCGTACCTAATTTATTCCTGACGTTTAAACGGCCTTATAGAGGCGCCACGGCGCAGTCAATCAGTCGTTGGATAAAACAAGTGCTGTGTGCCAGCGGCGTGGACGTGACGACATTCAGCGCGCATAGCACGCGCCATGCCGCCACGTCCACGGCGCACCGTGCTGGCCTGTCCATAGACGCCATCAGGAAGGCGGCTGGCTGGACAGCCGCTTCTCAAACGTTTGCCAAATATTATTGTCGAGCCATACGCGAAGAAAATTCTTTCGCAAGTTCGGTTTGTTTTCCACCTAACCCAAATTAAATAAAGACTAATTAGCGCCTATAACATTGTAAGTAGGTGTGTAGGTCACCAGCTTAAATAATATAATTACTTATGATTGAAGTTGATTCTAGATCAAGAATGCAATAAGTAGGTATTATCAATGTATTATTTATAATAGATTACCGGTTCATAATTACCTGTAAAAGGAATGAAGGCTTATGTTAAATAAACAAATTAAGTAAATAACTTATGTACTATTATTAGCAAAACTTCACCTCTAAACATCTACGTTGTGAATGTTATATCTGAAGAATGAAGCGATGCAATATAATATATGATCAAACGAACTTCGACAAGTGAAGTTCGATCGATATTATATTAATCGCTTCATTCGAAGATATAACACCCACCCACCCGATATCCCTGCCTGTAACGAAGTTTTTGCTAAACTATACTTACTCTAAAAAAAATGAGGTTTGATACACTGATCGTAGACACCAGACAAAAAAAAAAAAAAAAAACGGGGTAATTTAAAAAAAAAAGTGCGAAGTTGCCTTGTAGGTTAGAGGAACTACGTTGTGAATGTTATATCTTCGAATGAAGCGATTAATATAATATCGATCGAACTTCACTTGTCGAAGTTCGTTTGATCATATATAATATCGGGACGAACAGACTGTTCAAAGTGAGCTAAACACTATGAAAATGAAATATTAATTCAATGACACAAGGAATGTTATAGAATGAAGACAGCACACGACAACTGTCATTCTGACAAGAACTTAAGACTAAGACTAATTTTCTTAGTTGTTGAGATCATTTTGAACACTCTGTTCGTCCCGATATTTTAGACGCTGACTTACCTACATCATTCATCTATGGTCAGTACCTACGTTTTGTTTATGTTTATGTGTGTTTCACTTGCTTTTGTACACTCTGCGAGCATGTAAAATTATCTTCTAGTAATTGCATGTCATGAAAGTACTAGATATGTAAAAAAAAATATGAGCTAGGGTTGAACCTACAATGACTCTATGTGCTGCGCGTTAGGAGATTGTCTACTCCATTGCTCCGAAAGCATGTTTTTTTGCATAGTAGGTAAGTATTGTGTATATTTAGGTAGGTACCACTAAAATAAAGGCAGTTTTCTAAAAAACAATAGGGTATTATACCCATTTTTGAAAAGTGTCTCAATTAGATTCTATAGTGCTAATAAGCCACTAAAAAAAACACGAAAATTTTACTCAATCGATAAGTGCCATAAAAATGCATTTAAATTTTACATTTTCAAATTTCGAGCGAAAACGCTGGACGCAGTGGACGCCATATTGCTCTGTGGTTATGACGTCAGTTGGCTGTGCAAACAAACACGTTAGTCAATTTGTTAGTAGATCAGGGATCTTTTATTTGACGACAACATTTTGCGTGGAAACAGTAATGCATTAATTACTATAATATTCATAATTATAATAATGTTTTTTTATATCCTTTATTTAAGAATTATTTAAAAATGTAAATTGATAAGAAAGAAAATTAAAAAACGACATTATAATAATAATTATGAATATTGTTAGGAGGTTGCTCTCTCTGGAGCCCTGGCCGCCGGTAGCTTGGACCCTGTTCCCGCTACCGGTGGGCTACTATTTTTTTATATTTTTAAATGTTTTTTTTTTATTTTTTATAAAAATATTTAAAAATGTAAATTATATAATGTGTGATATGTCCAAACATATTTATTTATTTATTTATTTATTTTATTTATATGATTAAAAATTAAATAAAGTAAATAATAATTATTTTATTAAGAGCGCAAAGGCCTCTCTCTTTCCACTTCTCTCGATGCAATAGGGATAATAAAAAATAAAATAATCAAAATCTTTATATAACCAAAAATGTACAGAGTTCGACGTACAGGTTGACATTTCGTTTTAGAATATACACTTCTGGACACATCTTTTGGCCCACCTTGTATTTTCAGTTTCGTTTGGTCCTAGCTAAAATTTTATATTAGGTCGAGCAAAAAGTTTTTATGCAGTTTTGAACCTGGCACATTCACAATTTCATTCAATATTCTTTTTTTGAATTTCGAACACAGAATTTAAAGAAACAAAAGACAATTTGGAGCCTGTTTGTTGATATCAAACAATCGAATACTAAGAAAACTTGGTTTTATTGGTTTACTTGGATTTAATTCTTGAAAAAGTAATTGATATCTTTGGTTTTGCAACAAACATTACTTATTCTTAACATTAAGGTGAGGTTCTATCAATAATCTATGGATACTTCACCTGAAGTCGCCGCCCAAGCTGTGGCACTTATTCAGGCCGGACACAGCCAAAGAAACGTGAGTGCTCAACTTAATTTAAGTCGATCTGCGGTCCGAAATGTTTATCGGAGGTACCTAGAGACTGGCGGCTTTGTTCGTCGCCAAGGAAGGCCACGATCTCGGGTCACAACTGAAAGGCAGGATCGATTCATCGTGACGACCAGCTTGAGAAATCGTCACCTTACCTCCATTGAGATACAAAACCAATTTCGCGACTTCCACGGAGTATCTGTGAGCGCTCGAACTGTTCGGAGAAGGTTAAAAGAACGCGATATGGTACCACACAAGCCAGCTAATGGCCCCAAACTATCGCGAGCCCACCGAACAGCGCGCCTTCATTTCGCACGCAGTCATTTAAATTGGACACAGGAAGATTGGAGCCGTGTACTCTTTTCTGATGAGTCTAAAATTGTGTTACATGGCAATGATGGAAGGAAGAAGGTCTACCGACGTAAGGGAGAGCGTTTCGCACAATGCTGCTTTGAAGAGAGGGTTGCTTATGGCGGTGGCTCATGGACTGTCTGGGGCGGTATATCCGCGAGCGGCAAAACTCAACTTGAGGTTGTTACAGGACCACGGCTGCCAACATTAAATGCTGAAAGGTACATTCGTGAGTGCTTAGAACCTCACGTGATACCATACGTGGACTATGTGGGCCGAAAATTTCCTTTTTATGCATGATAATGCAAGAGCCCATGCGGCCGGCATCGTCAGGGAATATCTTCGGGATGTGAACATCACAGTTATGGACTGGCCAGCCAGAAGCCTAGACATGAACCCCATTGAGCACATGTGGGACGAGCTAAAAAGACGTGTTAGGGCTCGTCAGCCAGTTGCCCAGACGATGCAGGAGTTGAAAACTGCCATAGAAGAGGAATGGGAGATGATCCCTCAAAATTTCATAGAGCGGTTGATAAACTCTATGCCTAATCGTATGAGAGCTGTGGTAGATGCCCATGGAGGCAACACGCGTTATTAAATTAAACCTTTATTTGATAAAACATGTTTTTTATTCAAAAATCAATTGCCTTTAACAAGGCGCATATCCGACTTGTTAGGCGTAGCTCCATGTCGTATGGTATTCTGAATTCAAATTTAAAACAATACGATCGAAAAAGATGGTAAAATGTATCAGGTTTAAAACTGCATCAACAGTTTTTGTTCAATCTAGCAATCATATTTCGGTAGGGGCCATCGAAACCTAAACTCTAAGGTGGGCCAATAGATGTGTCCAGAAGTGTATTTATCGTTTCTGTTGCAAAATCTGTACAAAAAACTAATACTTAGGTTATACCTGGATGATGACTAAAAACATTTTTTTTTCCGTTATATACATAGATTATAAAAAAATATTAGTCACATATTTTTTTTTATGTAATCTAAATATTACGGCGATCCATCGAGTTAAAATATGTCATGACATCGCGCCTTGCTAGATTTTATACAAACAAGTGACGTAGCGAACCCCACTCCCCAATTTTTAATGCGTGTTATCTAAGTATTTTTTTATTGATATGATAAAGCAAAAAATACGTGTCTAATTTTTTTTTTATCTGACTGACGGACTAAATAGAATTTCTTTTTTTTTACCCAGGCATCATCCCTATTATAACGGGTGTAAAAATACCCAGTCACTTGTTCATCCCATGACTTCTCCCGCTCTCGGCAGAGCGGAAGGGGATGTCAGACTTTTACTGACTAAAACCCACCCGTGTTCCTTCAGTTGCCCGTGCCAGGGCCACGGTATCTCTTTCGAACTACCCGCGACCCCGGCGGCATCGGCCCTATTGGACCCCGTCACAGCTGACATCTCTTTCAGGCGTGCGTGGAACACAACGCGCCGTCGACCCGGGCCTGGTACTTACCGGACAGCGAGCTGCCCATTACTGGTTATCCACAAGCCCGCGCCTACGGTGGCCGGGAATCGGTAATAGATTCCCGCCGCCCAGGGCGTCTCCTGCGGCGGCTAGGGGCGCGAGGGCGCGGCTGTTGCCTCTTCCTCGCGCGTTCCGCCTCCTCCTTCGCAAGCATACTGCTTCGCAGAAGGAAGTGACGGCCTCCCATACCATACCTGGGAACAGTTTACGGAGATATTGAAGCTCCAATTTTTTTACTGATGGAATCGCGCCTTTTCTTTGCGCACTACCGCAAACAGCGAATTTTCACAAAAAAAAAACAGCCTTAAATCATGTAACACCTTTGTATACCATGTTTTAAGCAAATAAATAAATAAAAGACGTTTCCCAGCAGCAATTATTGCATAATCTTACTTAGTTTGATGTACAGAATGTGTAGATACTGTAGTGTTATTCTGTAAATATCTCACCGTGAAAACATGAGTGAAGTGATTTTAAAGTGAGCTGTCAATAGTATCAACCCCTAGCATCAGCAGTGCTATTCTGTACAAATCTCACCGTGAAAACCTATGTGAAGTGAGTTGTCTTTCTACCTAATGCTAGATTGGATTGACACTACTGACAGTTCACTCCACGCTCACTTCACCTAAGTTTTCACGGTGGGATTTGTACAGAATAGCACTGCTGGTGGAATGACGGCTCACTTCACGCTCACTTCACCTGGGTTATCAAGGTGAGATGTTTACAGAACAGTACTACTGACGTCTTTGTGAAGGGTCTTTTTATACAAACTTACTTTCATATTTATAACATTAGTTAGGATAGACCTCCCTTTTAAAATAAATTTTCGATAAGTTTTCATGAATATTCAGAAAAATACGAGCGGTCACATGGGCGGCGTTGTATATACTCGTACTATTAATAAAGCTGGTGGGTTTGTTTGTATCTTAGAACGCGCTAATCTCTGGAACTACCAATCGGATTTGAAAAATTCTCTTTGCATTTGATAGCCCCATTCTTGAGGAAGGCTATAGGTTATTAAAAATGACGTTAATACCCTTAGCAAAAAGAAAAAAAAGTCAGAAGGAACGAAGATGCGACGGGGTGGGTTGGGAGAACAAGAAATTTCACGCGGACGAAGTCGCGGGCAGAAGCTAGTCGTAGGTAAGTTAATATTCACCTACATTCACGCTACTACACTATTTTTACTTCCCCACCTTTGAACTTCAGGTCTGAATAATTAAACCGCTCAATACTTTCTTCACATGAAATCTATACTTAAAACTTTTAAAAACAGTTTTATATTCAAATATTTAGTGTTATTTAGGATCCCCGACACGGTCAATTGCAATAGCAAATTTTTACGTGATGATACACATTGATGCGCAAATTGATCGTCTACCAAATGCAATTGAAGCGGTTGACAATATTACGACAATGGAAATTGATGGCAATTGATCATTTTGGGGACCACTTAGTAGGTTTCCATGCTACATGTATTTCGGAAATAGTGAATGAAGAAAAGTTGACCCAAGTAAATTGTTGGTAGATTATTGAATTACTGGTGAGGTAGGTCAGTGCTTAAACTGTTCCGCGTGTTAGCATGTGACTACGCGGTAACAATGTTCTATTGTTAGTCCATTGTAGGTAAAATGAATTGTGAGGGAATTCATGTTTCAGTTTAATGATGTACGAGTACATAGTTTTATACATACGAGTATCTACTCGTAGGGCGAATTCGACCAAACTTTTATACCAATAGGTCTTAATATCTTGCGAATAATTTTGCCTTTTTACGGTTCCGAACCTCAAAAGGATAAAACGGAACCCTTATAGGATCACTCACGTAGTGTGTCTGTCTGTCTGTCTATCCGTGTGTTACAGCCAATTTGATCCGAATCTAATGGACCGATTAAGTTGAAATTTGGTACACACATGAATTTCTGTGACCCAAACACGGACAGGTCAATCAATCTGCCTAGCCTTTTCCCAACTATGTTGGGGTCGGCTTCCAGTCTAACCGGATGCAGCTGAATACCATTATTTTACATGGAGCGACTGCCTATCTGACCTCCACAACCCATTAACTGGGTTATACCCCTGGGTTGATACCCCTTGGTAAGACTGATTGTCAGACTTTCGGGCTTCTGACGACCCGTAACGATTGTCAAAGATCCACGAATGACAGCCGGGACCAACGGCTTAACGTGCTTTCCGAGGCACGGAGGAGTCTCGGTATGTAAAGATGGTCACCCATCCACCGACCAACCCCGGCAAGCGTAGCTTAACCTGATGGATCGACCCGTGCGGCTGTTATTACTTAGCCACGAGCTCCACCACGGACAGGTAAGAAGGAAAGAAAGAAAGAAAAATATTTTATTTGGGACACGCACAGGAAATACATTTAAAAAAAAGAGCATAAAAAGTAACAAAATAAACATTAAAAAACAAAAAAAAAAGAAATCAGACTAAAAAAAAAAAAAGAGACCTGTGCGAGGCCAAAAAGGCTCCCATCTCAGCATAAAGCTGCGATATTTAAAAAATAAATACCGCAACGCTGGTATTCTGATAGGGCCTGTGTGATGCCACGGACATACCCACGGATATCAATTAAAAATAGCAAGGGGAATAAAATCAAATAAAATAAAATACAAACACTAGAATACTTGAAAAGAAAAAACTAAAACCGTCAATAAGGTGTAAAGTTCGACTCACGCTTGACGCCCGACGGTCCAACCTCACTTGTCTATGCTATAGACTATTGTCTTTGTCTATATTTATGACAAGCGATGAGACCATGCATGAGACGCGGGCGCAGGCGACTGGCTGTCAATGTGCATTAATGTAAAAAGGAAGTAAAGTCTTGACACAAATAAAACAATGAGTGAATAATAAATACGACAAGAAAATGGTGCAAATAAATAATATAAAGTATTGTTGAGTGTATAACTGACTGTGGTAAAGTAAATAAATGAATTTTGAATATGGGGGTCACTTTTGAGGGGCAAATAAGAAAATAAAAAAAAACGTTTTGCAAACTATACCGAGTTACATATCAAATAAAAGGACTTACTATAAGGGTCTCAAATATATTTTTTTATAATTTTAAAATAAATTGTTTTAAAGTTATTTAAGAAAATAGACGAAAATTGACCATTCCCCCCCTTTATCTCCGAAACTATTGAGCCTAAAACTTTGAAAAAAATACAGAAAATAGATCTTTATCTGTAGATTATAGGAAAACCTATAAGAAGTCTGTGGTCTTAAAATAACATGGTAAATCTCTCAATATTTTGAGTACAAACTTACATTTACAGTTGGAATGTAAGGAAGAACATGTTTTTCAACAACAATGTTAAGTTTGTTCTTGGAATAATTCATCCCAACTACGGAACCCTTCGTTGTGCGTGGTCCGACACGCACTTGGCCGGTTTTTTTTCTAATTTTTCCAGTTTTTCCATACACAGACCGTCGGGCGTCAATTTTATTCCAAGGATAAAAGAACCAGTAAAATTTGCCCTTAGCATATACCATTTTGCGGGTAGTTCTTCCAGTATTCAGGAGTAATCAACAGATTGACAGGTTGAGAGTATGTCATGCTCACTCAAATGTCTCCCTGGTGGTGGCGTGTGTGTTGGATCATTAAGTTCCCTCCAAAATGGTTGAGCTAATTGGTGCTGATCCATGCGTCATGTTCGTGAACGGGCGCCGTCAGTTGGGACTGGTCGTCTCTTAGCTGCCATGGCTTATTTTTAATTTTAATATTTAATTTAGTTGTTTTAGTTTTTATCTTTTTATTACGGACGCTTTTAACGTGCACGTCTTTCTACATTGTTCTCACATGTATATTTTCAACATGAACGATGTAACCAATATTTTGTAAAAATATTATGATTTAAAAGAGTGTCCGTGGAGTTTCTTGCCCGTTCTTCTCCATAGGGATCTACTACGCTTTGGAATGGGCAACTAGCTTCATCTTTCTGACTGACCGACCCATTGACAATTCAAAAGTGCCTGTAATTGGTTTATTTGAAATAAATGCTTTGAGTTTGAGTTTGATTTTCGAAAAAGAGGTCGTCTAGATCATTAAGCTCCATATCTTACACTTATTTTTCGCCTAGCAACAGGGACCATTTTGGTTATCCATTGATAAGGTTTTCGATAGGGTTTTTATAAGCAGTTAAACAAAAACCCATACGATCGATGTGGGTAACTCTTTTGACAGGTTTAAATTAAGCCGTTCAAAAGGGTTACACGTCAACTCTCTTATAAACGATAACAGCGTAACATTCCGACTCGGAGCAATGTAATATGATCTCTCGATGATGGGCATACGGTGCAAATAGCTAACATGGTAACCCGAATAAAACCCTTGTATTATACCTATAGGTTATCCTAACGAAGGGTATCTCTTTCACTGGGTTTCAAGTATAGAACCCATTAAATGGGTTATCTGTATTGAAGGGATATCCCTTTTACTGGGTTTGAAGCCTAAAACCCATTCAAGGAGTTACACATGATAAAGGTAATCTCATAAACTGCTTACCCCTTCGAAAGACTTAACTCTTAACCGGGGTTGTACGGTCCCTGCAATACAGTGTTTAGGTTTGAAGGGTATCGGCGCTGGTAACGCCAAGCATTTATCAATATCAGGCACTCACCTCTATCTCTCTAGGTATCTCTATGGGAGGCCGTCACCTCCTTCTGCGAAGCAGTAATGCTCGCAAAGGAGGAGGCGGAACGCGAGAGGGAGAGGCAACAGCCGCGCCCTCGCGCCCCTAGCCGCCGCAGGAGACGCCCTGGGCGGCGGGAATCTATCGCCGATTCCCGGCCACCGTAGGCGCGGGCTTGCGGACGACGAGTAATGGGCAGCTCGCCGTCCGGTAAGGACCAGGCCCGGGTCGACGGCGCGTTGTGTTCCACGTGCGCCTCAAAGAGATGTCAGCAGTGACGGGGTCCAATAGGGCCGAAGCCGCCGGGGTCGCGGGTAGTTCGAAAGAGATACCGTGGCACTGGCACGGGCAACTGAAGGAACACGGGTGGGTTTTAGTCAGTAAAAGTCTGACACACCCTCCCGCTCTGCCCGGAGCGGGAGAAGTCATTTGATGATTTCCCATCCACAAGAAAAAAAAGGCACTCCTACTATTCAGCCGCCTACAGACACTTGTAACAATAAAAGATTTTTGTTACTCATTGAAAACAAACCTTCATCATCATACGGCTATAATTTTATAACTTTCTTTCCTTTCTGTTACACTGCTGAAAATATGCCTCTCCAATCGCACGCCTTATCCAGCTACCACCAGCCACAAGAACCAAATTAATATGATCTTGAGGAAGAATAAAATGTTGCTGAAATGGAAACTGCAGAATTATCTCGGATATTATTTATTTTGTTTCACACACATTCATGACACAGTAAGACGACATAAGAGCAGACAGGAAGGGAATTAGTAGCCGTAGACAGTTGTGTACATCTTTCTTTATTCCTAAAGCTAAGATACACTAACTTAAGGCGAAAGCGCCAGGGTAGCCCGCGAAATTCAAAATTTCTTACGTTTTTTGCAATTTGCAAGTCAGTATTAGGTTTTAAGTTTATCAAAATTTGATTCGCGACCGTAACAAGTATGTATTTACAGAATTATAATCATTAAAGTCATCAATACAACTCTTTAAGACCAGGTAATCCTGTTGAATGACTATTTCATGAAATCTTGACATTTGAGGATTGTACTAACTTAAGGAGTTGTATTACTGTTTCTAATGATTATAATTCTGTAAATACATATTTGTTACGGTAGCGAATCATACTTTAATCAACATACAACGTAAGACTGACTTACAAATTGCAAAAAACGTAAGAAAATTTGAATTTCGCGGGCTGTCCTGGCGCTTCCCCCTTAAGGACGTTGTTACAAATGCGTAGTCAAATATTTACTTTTTTACACAAAAGTATGTTTATTAAATACAATGCTTTGCATTCTTAAAATGTTTTTTGCCCGAATTGTTGATAGATGTGCAAGGTACAATTCTGAACTATAAATATAATTTTAGATAGGTACATTTTCTTTAATAAATGTACCGAAGTAAAAATTTTCACTTCGTTACATTTATTTTGAAATCGTTTCTAAAAAAAAAAATATTTATAGTTCAGACTCGTACCTTGCACATCTATCAACAATTCGGCTCAAAAACATTTTAAGAATGGAAAACATTTTATTTAATAAACATACTTTTGTGTAAAAAAGTAATGATGACTACCCATTTGTAACAGCGTCCTTAAGAAACCTCACTGACCATAAAAAGTCATAAATATGATGTGTCTCAGTTAAAACGTATCGATTGCAGTTGCTTTGTGTCTGAATCAAATATTGAAGACAATCAGAGCCGGCCACTCGTTATATGCATGTCACTCACGGCCGCCATTGTTTGACGTGACCAGTGACGTCACGACACACTGGATAAGGCATAAGCTTTTCACGTTCTGAGGAAATTGTTTTCAGGATCCCGCATGAGTCATTACAACTCTGTGGCTATATTATTTGTCATAACTCCGGTAAATCCCTTGCAGCAAGTATCTGAAAGTGTTACCAGTTTCATTAAATGTGCCGTTTGTCATTTGACCACCCCTTTTCATAGGCCCCTTTATATACAAAACGTTGCTTAAAGATAAGAGACGTTTAAACGCCAAAAAATATTTTTAATTTAAATCGTCGCTAATCATTACTTACCTTCAAGCGTCATATTCTTGTCCTTGTCCCGAGTTATTTGGGGTCGATGCAACATGTTTTCTTCTTCCATTCTCCCCTGTCAACCGTCACGCTATCATTCACTTCCTTCTCTCTCATACCATTCCTCACACAATCCAATCTTTGGCCTTCCTCGGGAGAGGAAGGCCTCCATCCATCACTCTTTCAGTCACAGTCATGCGTTTCCTCCCTCCTCATCACATGCCCATACTTACCAAGCCAAACGACTTCCTTTTAAACTTCATTACCTATCTTCAAACAACGTTTATGAATAAACCCCTTAAAATATAAAACCTGGCTACGTACTACGTACCTACCACATAATGTAACAAGTTTCGTGTAAAACGTATCGATTGCAGCTGCTTTGTGTCTGAATCAAATATTGAAGACAATCAGAGCCGGCCACGCGTTGTATGCATGTCACTCACGGCCGCCATTGTTTGACGTGACCAGTGTCGTCACGACACACTGGATAAGGCAGAAGCGACTGTTTTATGTTCTTAGGAAATATGTTTTTTTAGGGTTCCGTATGAAAAATTACCACTTTATGGCTATATTAGTTGTCATGACTCTGGTAAATCCCTTGCAGCAAGTATCTGAAAGTGTGTAACAATCAGTATGTGCCATTTGTCATTTGACCACCCCTTTTCATTAAAAATATAAAACCTGACTATGTACTACGTACTTACCATACAATGTTACAAGTCTTGGGGATTAATAAAGCATGTTTTTATGCGTGTGCACTGGACACATTATATTGTTTGAATAGGATTTTTAGATGATTTGTGTCTATTATTTACCCTAGAAACTAGGTTGTGGAGTTTAGACAGGCAGTTGCTCTGTGTAAAATACTGGCATTCAGCTGCATCCGGTTTGAATGGAAGCCAACCCCAACATACCTACAAGTAAAGTAATTACAGGCACTTTTGATTTGTCAAGGGGTCGGTCAGTCAGATAAAGCTAGTCGCCCATTCCAAAGCGTAGGTTTCTATGGAGAAGAACGGGCAAGAAACTCCACGGACACTCTTCTAAATCAAAATATGTTTACAAAATATTAGTTACATCATTTATGTTGAAATTATACATGTGAGAACGATGCAGAACGTTAAAAGCGTCCATAATAAAAATATGTAAAAAAAAAAAAACAAAATTTAAATTATTTAAATTAAAATAAGCCATGGCAGCTAAGATATGACCAGCCTCCATTGACAGCGTCCGTTCGAGAATCTGACGCATGGATTACCTTATTTATCCAATGAAACTACTTATATCAAAACCCGTCAGAAAAACTTCTTCGATTTTGAAAATAAACGCTTGTCGCTTCAGCCTGTAACTTACACCTATGTAATTAACTACTCGTACTGAAGATTTGTAATAATTTAACATACGGAGCTTAGTGCGCAAGAATTAATAATGAGTATCGATAATGAAGAGTTTTAGTGCTACAAAATGAAATCTTTTGTTTTGGATTGATGTAGGAAAGTAGATCTTTGACAGTCGTTAAAAGTCCTACTAGCGAAATCCTACTACCGATTCGTTGTAATTCTGGACTCCCAATTTAGCATTAAAATCCCCCATGAGAACGTAGTAGTGGGCCTTAGGGATGGAATCCAAGGCCTTGGAGATGCCCTCTAACATTTCCTCCTTATCGTCATCCGAGTGTGTCGAGGTCGGTGCGTAAATCTGAACAACCTTGAGACTATACCTTTCGGCTAGCTCCACTTCGAGGTACGCTACCCTGTTCGAGACACTGGAGACTTCCACAACGTTGTCAAAAAGAGATTGGCTGGTCTCCCTCTCGAAAATACATGAGGTTGCCCGATTCAAGGGTTATTGTTGTCCTTCCTCTCTTTCGGACCTCACTCAACCCAAGAATGTGTCACCTTATTTTTCCGAGTTCTTCTTCTAGCTAGGGAATAAATAAAAGTGAGAAAATAAATGTGACATACCATCCCGTCATAGTACTCCACATTTTGTCAGTTATGTTGAAGTCCTATGTAATAAGGGATGAATCTAAATTCCGAGGCATTAACGGGGCATAATCTCTAAGCCAAGCTAAGCCTCCAAGTTCATCATCATCAGACTGTGGTCTGCTATAGTCTATAATAGTTTATATATAAGCCTCTCCAATTGCACGCCATTCAGCTCGATTCTCGGCAACTCTCATCCAGCTGCTACCAGCCACCCTGCGAAGATCGGCGCTCCACCTAGCCTGAGGGCGTCCTATCTTACGTTTGCCGATTCACGGTCTCCACTCAAGAACACATCTACCCCAACGGTCATCGGTTCGGTCAATCACAATACAACACACACACACGCATGCATGTCTCATCATTTCATTTTAATTAATTCTCTTAAATCTATCCTCTCCTTGTGTTAATTATTCAGATTCGATTCTAGCCTTAGATTCTAGCGTATGGCACTCGTGGGTTGCAGCTGAAAATCAGCGTCACCTTGTGTTGTCATCTGACAATATGCTGAGCTGAGGCCCTTTTGCCATTACAATCTTTGTTTTATGTTTTTATAATTTTAAGGTGTATTTTTTTTTTGCTGTAATGGCAATTAAACGCATTTTTCTTTTTTTCTTTCTTTCTACAGCTAATATGGCCGGCCCATTGCCACTTCAGGTTGCTTATTCTGTGAGCTATGACGACAACTTTGGTTCTCTGCCGGATCATCTCGTTGCGGATTCGATCCCTCAGAGAGACTCCAAGCATAGCCCGTTCCTTAGCCCGCTGAGCAATTTTGAATTTATGGACCAGGGTTACCGTGAGTGTCCACGTTTCAGCTCCATAAGAGAAGCTACCCCTAATAGAAAAACCCAAACACTGTGCCTGACCTGGGCTAAATACCCAAGACAGGGGTATTTTGCCCAGGTTGCTGCTAGGGAGCAGTAGAACTTTTTTCATTTGACCTACTGCATAATAAGTGAAATAAAAAAAGTGCTAAAATCTAAACACAGCTAACAAACTCATTGAAACTATTCCATGAAAATATTTGTATAAAAATCATAGCCGGTATATACTTACCCGGTAAAACGGATGGAATAAAAGGAAACAATATAAACAAAATAATGTAGCTAGCAAATAACTTATATTTGGATAGGAAACTAATTAACGGACGTCGCTGGTGCGTGTATCCTTAGTTCCAGATTTAATCCCATGCTTGACGTCACTGAATCTCTTGTATTATTTCTGCCATCTTGTTTTTTTATTGGTCTAATTATTAGATTAATTATTTGGCTAAGCAGCAGTAGTTTGTACGTACTAACGTTGTTTTGTCATTCGTTTGAGGGGTTTCTTGCTGACTTATGTAAGATTTTTATTGAATTTATTTATTTTATTAGCTATGCACAATTTGTTATCTCTACTGTTGATATTAAAATATATAAGGCCGCCAGTAACAGTCACAATACCCCTCGTACTAGTCAATACTGTATTTGAGTGGGTAATTATTTCTCATTGACATGACCTGTAAAAAAAACTGGTCAAGAGCGAGTCGGACTCGCGCACCGAAGGTTCCGTACTTATATGTATTTTTTGTTGATGATTTCTGAAAAACTGTGCTATTCAGAGTCATCGTTTTATTTTTCCTGTAATTTATACATGAACTTCTATCACATAGAATAATTTCAGATTTTTCTCTATGCAAACTTCGGAGATAAGGGAGGGGACGGTATTTATTATTATTTTTCATCAAAAGTCGATAACTATGTTGCCTAAAAAAAAGAAAAAATGTTTGAGAATGTGCAAACAGCGCTCTTTCTTTTTTTATGATACCCACATGCCATAGTAGCCCCACTTCGAGTTTTTAAGACCCCCTTTCAGTCCCTGTTGCAAAAAAAAAACACATATTTTTATACCTTTCTTATTTGCAAAATAGTTGGGCAAACGTCATCTAAAACTGTTCCAAATTTTAAGTTGATAGCATTAGTAGTTTTTGAGATATCTAGCTGTGACAGACGGACAGACAGACTGAGTCACACTATAAGTGTTCCTTTTTACCATTTTGGTACGGAACCCTAATAACAAACGAGTGAGAACTGAAGATACAGGCTCCTTTGGAAATAACATAACGTTTGCATAAAGAATTTCTTTAGTATTTCTGTTAGAGCTTAGGGCCTACTTAGAAGCTTTGGGAGAAAGTAGATATTTTATGGTACTGCTTGCACTGGATCGGCAATTCTGCGGTAAAGACCGATATTTCTGCCGATGACGTCAGTTCACATTTTGCCAAAATTTAACCATTATTAGTTACTATTTTTAACTATTGGTTGAGTTAACTACGGATTAAGAAATCGGCCCTAATGGAATACTAAAAATATTTTATCGGTATTGTTCAGCGATCTGTCGCAATGCAGACAACTCTAGGTACATTTATAAATCCCTTTCAAAATAAAATTTGCCCTAATCCATCCATATATCTATCTATATAAATAAAAAGAGATGTCTGACTGACAGATTGACGGATTCACCAACGCCCAGCCTAAACCCTTGAACTTAGAAAGCTGCAATTTTGCACAGAGGTTCCCTTTATAATGTAGACTAGAATAAGGAAGGATTTCCCGGTAGTACGTTCCGGGATATTTTCCGACACCCACGCGGGCGAAGCTGCTGGCAAAAGCTAGTGCATAATATTGGTAATTTTACCCTAAAAAAAAACCGGCGAAGTGCGTATAAGTACTTAGTAAGACTGGCTGTCAGACTTTTGGGCTTCTGACTACCCGAAACGACTGTCAAAGATCTGCAAATGAGAGCCGTGCTTTTCGAAGCACGAAGTGGTCTTGATATGTAATGGATGATCACCCATCCACGATCCGACCGCGGCAAGTGTAGCTTAACCTTTGACCCGTGCGGCTAGAAAATAATCTAGTATACAAATTCCATGCCACACATGCCAAAAGATGAGGCTGGGGTTATTCTCATTGCAAGAAACCCAAACTATCTTACATAACACATAAGTAGTCATACGAGCTCACACACATACACACATTCACACATTCAATCATTTTCAGTACCAGTTCCCAGTATTATTTTCACGGGCAGCTTAGTGGCAGTTTTCAGGTAAACAAAAGCGGTTTCAAACAAAAATAAATAGGTACCTCATATGCATATGACGTACACTCGTGTTCGTTCGCATGACGTCTGACGTCATTGGGACCACCCTTAAAATCAGGGAGGCGGGCGACGTATGAGCAGGAAAAGAATACTATTTTGTGTTTGTTAATTTATAGGCTTCTACGTTCTATCTATGTTATAGGATTTGGTTTCCGCACTTAGTCCTTCATGTGGACCATTGTGCGTGGGCCATGGCGGCCGTCGGGGGTTTATTCCAACCAGCCCACCTCCCTCCAGAATTTAATCAAATCTCCGGGTTTGTTAAGAACATCTGTGAAAGATCGGGATATTCCGAGAGTTTCTGTTCTAATCTGGGTGACGCCTGTGCATTCAAAAAGCACATGCGCAACGGTTTCCTCAGCCTCCATGCAGGCCCTGCACAGAGGACTGTCCGTTATTCCTATTGTGTGGAAGTGTTTGTTTAATGAGCAGTGTCCAGTGATGGTCCCCGTCACCAGGCGCAGCCCGTTCCTGTCCAGACGTAATAATCGCCTGGTAAGCGTACCATCCAGGGACGGGATGGCCTCCCTGGACTGCCTGCAACCTGATGTCGAGGACCACCAACTCTCCGCTTGTGTATGGGTGAACTCCTGTAGCCATCTGCGTAACTGGTTGAAGGCAATGGGTACGATTGGCTTCGATCCACAGACAGACGTGCTGGATGCTCTCCTAGCAAGTTCATCCGCTGCGTCATTTCCAAGTGATCCGCTATGTCCTTTTATCCATTGCAGTGTCACTGTGTTGCGGTTAGTTACCGCTACTCGTTCGAGTGCATCGTGACATTCTAGTATTAATCTCGAGGTAAAGTACTTTTTCTGTAGGGATTGGAGCACTGAGGCACTGTCTGAGAATATTCGTATATAGGTATCCGTAACTCTCCTGGCTTCTATGGCATAACACGCTTGTATGATGCCCACACACTCCGCCTGGTAGACAGTGTTGAATACTCCAAGCGGACTGGATATGTTAATGTTAAGGTCGTATGAGAAGACTCCGACCCCGGTTCCGGAGTCGGTCTTTGATCCATCGGTGTATACTCTCAACTCTTGCGGGCCTGAGTAATCACACCGTTCTTCCGTGAGTATTATGTTATAATGCTTCTGAAAGCAGTGTTGTTTCGGGGCAAATTAGGATTTATTGCTTTATGATAAGTAAGTGGCATAATTGATTTTTTTTTAGTTTAGAGAGTATGACGTTATAATTTTCATTTTAAAAACTACGACGTTAAAAGAACTAAGATAGGGTTTAAGATTCTCTTTCAATTTTATATTTTTATATATTTTTAAACGACTTCAAAAAAAGGAGGTTTCTCAATTCGACCGTATATATTTTTTTACTTTTTTTTTATGTGTGTTCGCGGATAACTTCGTCGTTTATGAACCGATTTTAATGACTTTTTTTTTGTTGTAAAGGAGATATCCCAAGGGTAGTACCATGATAAGGAAACCAGGATCTGATGATGGCATCCTAGAGAAATCGAGGGGAACCTTCACATATTATAGGCACACCTATAGCGATTTGGGTATTTTTTAGAGTAACTCGTGCATTTGCTCCCGGAAAGCACCATTCGGTGAAGTGGAACTGATGAAGAAGACCACAGATGGCCATCGGAACTACTCAATAATACGTATTTCACGGATTGCGATTCGATTATTACTAAGCAATTTATGCTCGTTACAATGCATATGTTGAAGTGGAGCTGATGGTGACTTCACCATCAATTCCAGTTCTCCTGTTTCCTTACTGGGAGAACTCTTCAACAATTAACGTCCTTGTATCGGGAAAAACAATATTTTATAAAAGGTGATGAGCAGTTGACATTAGGCTATTTTAACTTAGATAAATTACAGACTGACCCACTAAAAAGTGAAAAATAAAAACTGCTTTACAAAAAAAAAAAAAACAATCGACTTCCAAAAAAATACTACAAAGTGAAAAATAACTATAATTTCAGAAAAAAAAAGCTAAAATCTGTATTTTAGCTAGCTAGCTGCTTTTTTTTTTGTAAAAAAGTTTTATTACTCTAGTTTTATTAACTACAGCTAATACCGCCCCTAATTTCCATAAAATCTACGCCGTCAAAATAACCTCAAAATTCAGACGTTTAACCTTCAAAACAATCCTTTCAAAACCCAGAAACGGACCTAAATTCAAAGTTAAAAGATATCAAAGATACCTCATGAAACCGATACGCGCCGATCAGCTGGTAGCTAAGTTCAAGGTTCCCCGGGTCAATGCTGCGCGGTGCGGGGAGGCACGCGGGGGACCGAGGGAAAGCGTGGGTGTTGTCATGGCAACTGGGTTACGCCACCCCCGGCTCAGGTAGTCAATCAATTACGGTGAGAAAACGTTTCTTGTACATGACGCCCATAGCAGGATAGGTATATTGCAGGTTTTTTTTTTATAATTAAGTTATATAACAATTAGTAAATTTTTGTGGGGTGTAACTAAGAATCCTCCAAGAAAGACGAATCAATTTTGACTGAAAAAATGCTCACCGATTCGTCTCCTATGAGTTTCTTCCTCTAATAAAAAAAAAAGCGGCCAAGTGAGAGTCGGACTCGCCCATGAAGGGTTCCGTAGCAGCAAGTAACATAATATAAAAGTTCTTGTAGTTCGTTGTAAATTTGATCGATGTTTTAATAATTGAGTTGATTGAATGATAGGTAAATTGCGGTTTACGATTTATGACGTATTATAAAAAACTGCTTACTAGATCTCGTTCAAACAAATTTTTGGTGGAAGTTTACATGGTAATGTACATCATATATTTTTTTTAGTTTTATCATTCTCTTATTTTAGAAGTTAAAGGGGGGGACACACATTTTACCACTTTGGAAGAGTCTCTCGTGCAAACTATTCAGTTTAGAAAAAAATTATATTAGAAACCATAATATCATTTTTGAAGACCTATCCACAAATACCCCTCACGTATGGGTTTGATGAAAAAAAATGTTTGAGTTTCTGGTCTAAGTATGGGGAACCCCCAAAATTTATTGTTTTTTTTTTCTATTTTTGTGTGAAAAACTTAATGCGGTTCACAGAATACATCTACATACCTACCAAGTTTCAACAGTATAGTTCTTATAGTTTCGGAAAAAAGTGGCTGTGACGTACGGACGGACAGACAGACAGACAGACAGACATGAAAAATCCATAAGGGTTCTGTTTTTTGTCATTTGGCTACAGAACCCTAAAAACCGGGAAAATGCGTATTGGACCACGCAAAATGAAGGGTTCCGTAATTGACATGAATTTATCCCAAGAACAAACTTAACATTGTAGTTGAAAAACAATGTCTCCCATACATTCCAACTGCAAATGTAAGTTGGTCGACTATTACTCGTTAACTTGTAAAGCCTACTTAGCTGTGATAGTTTTCCTTTTTACTTATTATCGTTATTCGACGTGTTTATTTTGATATCTCATAACTCTAGGATATTAATGAGACCATCATTTTGAAAAACTTTTACTATGGGACCAAACCTGAAATCGCGAAAAAAAAATCAGCTACTCCTTACATTTATGTTCGCATAACTCGTCAGAATCTATATTCTGACGAGTTGTGCGAACATAAATGTAGTTCCCTATGGAACTGCTGATATTTTTTACGCGATGTCAGGTTTGATCCCATAGTAAAAGTTGTTCAGAATGATGGTCTTATTAATACACTAGAGTTATGGTATGTCAAGTTGTTTATACAACGGCCGTGAATTTTTCCAAAGCACAACCATTTAGCTAGCGGGACAAAATTATCACTTTAAAGCTTAATATTGCACAAACGGATCTTAGAATCAAAAAATAGTGTTTAAAGACCCGCAATATTTTTTAACAGCCTATCCAATGACACACCATGGAATTGACAAGAAAAAAAAGGTTTTATTTTACCACTTTGTCTGCGTGATTAATATGTATACCCATGCTAAATTACAGATTTCTAGTACTAAGAGTCTCTGAGCCAAGCCGCAGAACATGGCGGACATGGCGAAACTATAAGGATTCCTTGTTGACTACGGAACCCTATAAATTAACAGTAATTTGTTATAATATCTGGGTCACCAGTCACACGACTATTATTATTATTTTTTTTTTTCATGAAACAATTTACATCTATTATCATCTGTTATTTTTTTTTTGTTTTTATTCTATCCAGCAGTAATTTTTTGACTTACGACTTAGCTCACGCCTCGTCACTATCGCGAACACTGGCGGTGGAGCACTTTTCAACTTTATTACTGAGGGTATAAGGGTGACAAGTGGTCAACCGCCACTGGGTTGTACCTAAATACATGGAGCCAGCTCCGCTATCAGCCTTGCTAACTAGATTGTCTTTTCACCACGACATGAACTATATTTAGCTCATACTAACACGAGAGAGACAAAAGTATGTACAGTACATGGTCGTTGATAAGGCACATGACGTTTAAAAATAAATAAGACATTTATTTAGCACATACTATAAGCCACACAACATATTATTCTGCAAATAAAAATCAAATGAAAAGTGATAAGCGCGCTGTGAGTAATAAGCACCAAATCTACGCCTGCGCCAAATAGGACCAGTTCAGCAAAAATGTCAGGCAAGTAGGTAGTGCCTGGCGCTGGTTTTTAACTGGACCTGAAGTTGTGAGGTGTTGGATGTAAAGATACAGAGATGTTTAGATACAGAGCCAACGATCAAAACAAATGACCAAACCGTAGCCGAAACCATAACCGTTCTTGAGTGACGCAAATCTGAAAGAGTATTTTTTGTCTTAGGTTAATCGAGTCTATTGATTTTATATGGCTTTGGCCGTATTGCTTTTAGTTAAAAATTTTAGTCGTTGACTCTGTATCTAGTTTAAGTTAGAAGAGCTCGTGGCTAAGTAATATCAGCTGTACGGGTCGATCCATCAGGTTAAGCTACGCTTGCCGGGGTTGGTCAGTGGATGGGTGACCATCTTTATATCCGAGACTCCTCCGTGCCTCGTAAAGCACGTTAAGCCGTTGGTCCCGGCTGTCATTTGTGGATCTTTAACAGTCGTTACGGGTCGTCAGAAGCAAGTCTGACAACCAGTCTTACCAAGGGGTATCGTATTACACAGTTACTGGGTTGTGGAAGTCAGATAGGCAGTCGCTCCATGTAAAATAATGATATTCAGCTGCATCCGGTAAAACTGGAAGCCGATCACAAAACAGTTGGGAAAATGCTAGGCAGATTGATTGACTCTATATCTAGTTTTGACACTTATGTATGAGTGAAACAACGCTTTACATATTCAAACTTTTTTTAAACTCCGTGTGCTATAATTATCAACAGCCAGTTATAACTATAAAGATATGTTGTTGCTAGGACAAAATAGAAGCTTTTAAAATTTGACATATCGGAAGGCTTAAATTCTTTTGTTTTAAAAAGAACCATAAATATATGATTTTGCATATTGTCAAAATCACGTTGATATTAGGTCTTTACCTATGAAATTGCCGTTCTGCAGTACTGGCCATTTCAAATCAAAATAATTTTGGTTGGCTAAGAATTCTAATTTCAAATAAATTTTATTTTAAAAACATGGATTTTTTTTCCAAAAGTAGTCATTTGTTTATTGATTAGTGTTACATTTTCATCGCATTTCAATCTTTTTCGTCATCGTGGATACGTTAAAAATTCGAGTAATTATGGAATATGAGTACCGTCGTGGCAGCAACGCGGCACAAGCGGCACGCAACATCTACGACGTTTACGGAGCTAACACTACAAACCAACGCACCACTTGTTATTGGTTTGCTCGCTTCCGTTCTAGAAATTTCGACCTGAAAAATGAACCTCGCGGTCGTCCGAAGACTGGTCGACAATGACGAATTAAAGGCGATTGTGGAAGCTGATGATACACAATCTACGGCTGAATTAGCAGCAGCTTTCGACGTTAGCGTCAAAACAATATTGGTCCATTTGCGTCAAATTGGCAAGGTAAAAAAGCTTGACAAATGGGTGCCCCACGAACTCAATGATCGCTAGCGCGAAGTACGCGTCGAGACGTGCCTTGCACTGCTCAACAGACACACAAATGAAGGAATTTTGAACCGCATTGTTACCTGCGATGAAAAATGGATTCTGTTTGATAACCGCAAGCGCTCAGCAAGTTGGTTGGATCCTGGTTCAGCACCTAAACAATGCCCTAAACGAAAACTTACCCCTAGAAAAGTGATGGTCACTGTTTGGTGGTCTAGCGCCGGTGTGATTCATCACAGCTTCTTACCAAACGGGGTGAGCATTACTTCAGATGTGTACTGTGAAGAACTGAACACAATGATGCAGAAGCTGGCACATCTCCAACCAGCATTGGTCAATCGCTCGTCTCCGCTGCTCCTGCACGACAACGCGCGACCTCATACTGCACAGCAGACGGTCTCCAAGTTGCAAGAACTGGGGTTGGAAGCTCTCCGTCATCCGTCCTACTCACCAGACCTTGCGCCTACAGACTACTACTTTTTCCAGAATTTGGATAACTTCTTGGCGGGAAAAAAATTCAATACCCGAGAGGCAGTACAAAATGCCTTTGAAGAATTTGTTGTCTCCAGTCCAGCTGATTTCTTTAAGAAGGGCATCAATAAACTGCCACTGCGTTGGCAAAGATGCATTGATTGCATGGGTGATTACTTCGATTAATACAAATAAAAAATGCATGAAAAAAATTCCTTTAAATTTTTTCATACAAAACGGCAATTTCATAGGTAAAGATCTATTATTTATTGTCGATGCGATAAGGTTGCTTTTGGGTTGCTACCATTGAAAAGTCAGTCAAAATCACAGTGTTCTTTATTTTGCAATAAAGTTGTTACTGGGTTGCTGCTGTCAGAGACATACATCTATTCTCGTTACATTCATATTTTATAAGCGTTAAAGTATTGTCGAAGGATCTACATACTCGTGAACTCTCACTCGAATCGCCAATCCGTTGCCTCAGCCAATGAGCACAAAGGAATGAGCATGATGATTGTATGCTGTACGTACTTTTCTACATAATAACATCACATCTATATTTCTCATAGGGATAGGCAGAGGTGTTTCAACATTTCACCAGTTATGTTTTTGATTCATTTAAAAGAGGGCGACCCTACTGCAGTGGCGGCCCAGTTGTAGGTCGTGGGTTTGAACCCAGGCTGGCGCTTTATTTTGTGTAAATAATTTCATTACTCTCAAAACGGTGAAGGAAAACATCGTAAGGAAACTGATATGTCCTAGAACCAAAAATTCGAAGACATGTGACATCTACCAACTCGCACTGGGCCCGCGTGGTGGATACACGGCCCACTACCTCGCTCTGAGAGGAGGCCTGTGTCCCAGCAATGGGAATATTATAGGCTAATTATGTGTTATGTGGGCACAGGTACAGAATGATACTGAGAACTAACTGGAAAAATGTAATACTGCACACTGCCCAACTCGGGAATTGAACCCAGGACACCAGGATCAGCAGTTGCACTTGGGCGACTAATGACACAAACTGCCGACTGCCTTTATTTGCTAAAATAAAAAATCTAAGTTCAAAACAATTCGAAATCCATACATTATTGTGCTGTTATTATAATTTATTGTGTCATCAAACTTCGATTACCTATTTTATTTTTACTCCCGAATCTAAGTGCTTAAACTACCTCAGGTTTTTATCTCGCTCGCACAATACTGCTCGCGGACTGAGTGAGAACGAGACTGAGTGCGGCGCTGGGCGTCAATAGTTTAGATAATTGCTTTTTACGGTGAAAATATTGGTACTTTGAAAAAAATAAAAAACGTAAGACCTGCTTTATAGTTTAGTTCAATTAGTTTGCAAAGTTTCATGATCTAATTTGAAGCATTTTTTTTGAATACCAGCGGTTTTTTCTATAGCGAAAATTTTATGGAATCGTGTTTTCGTCAGACATTCCTCATATATTTTATTTCAAAATGAGTGCTGCAGTATTTTCGACATAACGGAGGAACGTGCTAAGCCATTTGAGGTGGTATAGACTCTTAATGGTCGTTGTAGAAGAATTATATTACATCACGTAATTTGAATAGGTAATTTCCATTCTCAAATCGAAGATACCTACTTGAAGATGCTGTGATTTTTTTTTTTAATAATATGTTTATTGTTCAACAAGGACATACCTGGCAAAGTAGGTAATGTATAAAGCACAAGCATAGTTACTTAATCTAGTTAGTGGGTGTCGTACTGTTCTCCTAGATAGGTTACAGTATAACCTGTGTTTAGGAGAAACAGTTGCGATCCCCATTATAAGTGGTTGACATAAAAACAAAAACATACATACACACACACACACGTACATATTTGATCTTTTACATTATATCCTATATTGATATGAAATATATATTAGGTCTTTACCTATGAAATTGCCGTTCTGCAGTACTGGCCATTTCAAATCAAAATAATTTTTGTTTGGTTAAGAATTCTAATTTCAAATTAATTTTATTTTAAAAACATGGATATTTTTTTTCCAATAGTAGTCATTTGTTTATTGATTAGTGTTACATTTTCATCGCATTTCAATCTTTTTCGTCATCATGGATACGTTAAAAATTCGAGTAATTATGGAATATGAGTACCGTCGTGGCAGCAACGCAGCACAAGCGGCACGCAACATCAACGACGTTTACGGAGCTAACACTACAAACCAACGCACCACTTGTTATTGGTTTGCTCGCTTCCGTTCTGGAAATTTCGACCTGAAAAATGAACCTCGCGGTCGTCCGAAGACTTTGGTCGACAATGACGAATTAAAGGCGATTGTGGAAGCTGATGATACACAATCTACGGCTGAATTAGCAGCAGCTTTCGACGTTAGCGTCAAAACAATATTGGTCCATTTGCGTCAAATTGGCAAGGTAAAAAAGCTTGACAAATGGGTGCCCCACGAACTCAATGATCGCCAGCGCGAAGTACGCGTCGAGACGTGCCTTGCACTGCTCAACAGACACACAAATGAAGGAATTTTGAACCGCATTGTTACCTGCGATGAAAAATGGATTCTGTTTGATAACCGCAAGCGCTCAGCAAGTTGGTTGGATCCTGGTTCAGCACCTAAACAATGCCCTAAACGAAAACTTACCCCTAGAAAAGTGATGGTCACTGTTTGGTGGTCTAGCGCCGGTGTGGTTCATCACAGCTTCTTACCAAACGGGGTGAGCATTACTTCAGATGTGTACTGTGAAGAACTGAACACAATGATGGAGAAGCTGGCACATCTCCAACCAGCATTGGTCAATCGCTCGTCTCCGCTGTTCCTGCACGACAACGCGCGACCTCATACTGCACAGCAGACGGTCTCCAAGTTGCAAGAACTGGGGTTGGAAGCTCTCCGTCATCCGCCCTACTCACCAGACCTTGCGCCTACAGACTACTACTTTTTCCAGAATTTGGATAACTTCTTGGCGGGAAAAAAATTCAATACCCGAGAGGCAGTACAAAATGCCTTTGAAGAATTTGTTGCCTTCCGTCCAGCTAATTTCTTTAAGAAGGGCATCAATAAACTGCCACTGCGTTGGCAAAGATGCATTGATTGCATGGGTGATTACTTCGATTAATACAAATAAAAAATGCATGAAAAAAATTCGTTTAAATTTTTTCATACAAAACGGCAATTTCATAGGTAAAGACCTATTATTTCAAAGTTCTTTGTATTAAATTTATTTGATCGTGTTAACATGTAATGAGCAACAGTGGTGATCATACACCTTTAACTTTATTGTATACAGAGGAGTCACAATCTTACATTATTATTACGTTTGTAAATATTCGTTGTTATAGAGCGATTTTCTCACGATATACTTTAATTTTAGGGTATCCTAGTATGGACGCAAGTCTCTCACAAAGGATCATATTTTAGATTTTGTGACAACGTTATTATTCTTGTCTCTATTTATAAAATAAAACTAAGTGTACCTTTGTGAAGAAAGAAATAAATAAAGATGACTATTACTATTAAAAAAAAAAAAATAATAAGTTAGACATTTTTTTTTTTTACTGATATATTATGGCACTAAAATATTTCAGTAATCATCCGTCAAAAATAACCACAACTAATTTAAAAGGCTATCATGGTATTTTACAATATAATATCGGTGGTTTTAACATTTTCCGATAATAATTATATTATAATAGAATATTCTTTATTATTTACACCATTTATACTACAGATATAAATGAATAAATTTTACATAGGGTGACACAATGGGCGGTCTTATCGCTAAAAGCGATTTAATAATGTGCAGGCAATTGGGGTACTAAATAAAACCTTTAGGTGTTTATTCAATTTAACATAAAAATATTCACAAAACCCCTCAAATTATTTTCCCCGACACGAATCCTTGGTGCCTACATGATCTCGTAGCACGTAGACGCTCGTAGCAAGCTACCGCCTTCAAATCGTAGACACCTGCTACGAGCCTGCTACGAGCCTGCTACGAATTCTGATTGACGACGGGACATCAAATTATAGGAATAGAAAAATAAATGATTGTATTTCTGTAAGTTTATACAAAAACTTTAACACATCAAAAATATTTGTTTTCAATCTAGATGTTTTCGGTGTTTCTTATCCGACTACTCTGAGAAGAAAGTCGGAAACAAACTCACAAGTCAAAGTCTCTTTTAAAGTCCAGACGTAAACTTGGACGTAATCAATTATCTTAATCTTGTAAACAAAGGATTCATCATTCGGTGTAATGGATACTATTTGATTCTGCTAGTAATTAGTGAATTTCACGTAGAAATTTTCAATCTTCACCGTAGCGCTTCTCAGAATATTGTTATGATCCGTTTCGTTGAATTAATTGGTTTGCACAATAACAAGGTTAAAATTTGTGTTTACTGTTTTGTACGTTAGTTATGTTAACCGTTTGGTTTACCAGGATGGTTGGGCAAGTCACTCTATTTCCCTGGGTATACCTACAAAAGATTATTGAGGGATTTCTTCAAGGGGGTGTCGGCCCGGGAAGTATTTATGTGATTGTTTTCATAGCAATATTTATAAATAAGCAGACAGAACAGACAGGCGCTTTACTTTGTGTAAATTATTTCATCACCACTGCTCTCAAAACGGTGAAGGAAAACATCGTGAGGAAACCGATGCATCCTAGAACCAAAAAGTCGAAGACTTGTGACAACTACCAATCCGCACTGGGCCCGCGTGGTGGATTACGGCCCACACCCTCTCACCGAGGAGAAGCCTGTGTCCCAGCAGTGGGAACATTATAGGCTGATTATTTAGAAATTAAATATATTATTATGTTTCATTATTCCTATATAAGACTTAGCCCGTAGATGGGTGGCCATCCTTACATACTAATACCCCTCCGTGCCTCGGAAAGCACGTTAAGTCACGGATCCCGGCTGTCATTCGTGGATCTATCGTTACGGATCGTCAGAAGCCCGAATGTCTGACAACCAGTCTTACCAAGGGGTATAGTGTTACCCAGTAATTGGGTTGTGGAGGTCAGATAGTGGCTCTGGTATTGAGCTACATCCGGTTAGTCTGGAAGCCGACCCCAACATAGTTGGGAAAAGGCAAGGCAGATGATGACACATTTTTATTTTTTCTTCGTAACTACATTTGAATTGATTCTGTTTAAACTTATAATCTCTGTTTTTTTTTTTAATATGATGAGGATATAATGTAATTTACCATTTGACAATCAAAAGATCAATCAATCTGCCTAGCCTTTTCCCAACATGTTGGGGTCGGCTTCCAGTCTAACCGGATGCAGCTGAATACCAGTATTTTACATGGAGCGACTGCCTATCTGACCTCCACAACCCAGTAACTGAGTAACACGATACCCCTTGGTAAGACTGGCTGTCAGACTTTCGGGCTTCTGACGACCCGTAACGACTGTCAAAGATCAACGAATGACAACCAGGACCAACGGCTTAACGTGCTTTCCGAGGCATGGAGGAGTCTCGATATGTAAAGATGGCCATCCACGGACCAACCCCGGCAAGCGTAGCTTAACCTGATGGATCAACCCGTGCGGCTGTTATTACTTAGTTACGAGCTCCTGTACTTTTGTACCGATCGTAAAAATCTCGTGATTCCGGAATTGATAAATTTAGTACTTTTTACTATGGAACACAGCAGACCATTTCATGATCACAGTATCTTATACCAGAGAAATCAGCTGTTCTTTTGATGACCATTTTAACATCCTCTCCTCTCTTTTATTAATCACCCATCCTTACATAATACACCAACACATTACATGAAAACAGTACATAGTATATAACAACTTATATACCAACCTATCTACAAGTATATAACGATGTCGAAGGCCCAGGCTCTCACGCGCATTGAACATGCGCAATGACCCATGAAGTTTCATGCCGAGCCGGTCCTGCAGGCACTTGTAATGTTATTTATATATTTACACTTCTTTTATGGTTTAGAGCTTTTTGGTTGATAAAAAGGTGATGAAATAAAGTTATAGACAACTAGCTGCGCCCCGCAGTGTTACCCGCGGTTTATGAGATACACTAAAACTTGTATTATTTAATTGGTGAGAAAAGTATTCACTAAAAAATTGCTCATCCCACGGGAACACTACATTTTTTCAGGATGTAAAGTAACCTATGTGTGCTATGTGTATACAGGGTGTCTGCTACTTCCACACCAAATTTCTTCCTGTGCGAGTCACAATAAATACTTATTCTTTCTTTCTTTATTTTTTTCGGGATAAAAAGTAGTCTATGTGTTAATCCAGAGTGTCAGCTACTTCCACACCAAATATCATGAAAATCGGTTATTTATGATTTATTTATTTAATCAGTAGTACACTTACATCTTATACATCTTTATGTTGGTGCAAACATAAACTCATTAGAGTTTTACCGTGCACCAAAATCATTGACCATATAATTTAGATAACTAAAACCAACTTATAATCATATCTAGTTAAAATGAAACAACAACAAAAATAAAAAATGAGGGTTAATACTCTCACAACGCCCTCCCTCCCCCTCCCCCTACCCCTCCCCTCTCGCTCCCCCCACCCCTCCTCCTTCCCTCCCTCCTCTCTTACCCTCTTAACGAGCGAACATCGGTGACCGATCTGACCGTCTTTAAAACAATATGTGGTGGAGGAATGTGATTTCGATTGATACAGGTTGTTCCTAAAAGTATGTTTTTAGTAATAGTTAATTTTCCTATATTTTGGTTTGTTAGGTTGAGCCATTTGAGTTTGAAAGAGTAGCAAATATATTTGAATTCCTTGCTCATCCCACGGGAGCACTACATTTTGTCGGGATAAAAACTAGCCTATGTGTTAATCCAGGGTATAAGCTGTCTACATACCGAATTTCATCCAAATCGGTCCAGCCGTTTGAGCGTCAAGAAGTAACAAACATACACACACACACATACGCACACCCCCACTCACAAACTTTCGCCTTTATAATATTAGTTGGATAGTGTCATTATTTATTTTAGTTTTTTTTGTTTTCAAACTTTTATTATTGTGATTTAAGTTGTTGGTGATCTTCCTGTGCGAGTGAAAATAAATACTTTTTTTTTCTTTCTTTCTTTGTTTTTCGGGATAAAAAGTACCCTATGTGTTAATACAGAGTGTCAGCTACTTCCACACCAAATTTCATCAAAATCGGTCGAGCCGTTTGAGTTTGAAAGAATAACAAATATATTTGAATTCCTTGCTCATCCCACGGGAGTACTACATTTTTTCGGGATAAAAAGTAGCCTATGTGTTAATCCAATATATAAGCTGTCTACATACTGAATTTCATCCAAATCGGTTCAGCTGTTTGAGCGTGAAGAAGTAGCAAACATACACACATACACACACTCACACACAAACTTTCGCATTTATAATATTTTATATTTTTATTTTAATATTTATTAGTGTGATTAGTGTGATTGTGATATAGTTTATTAATATTTTTTTTTGTAATAAACTTGTAGGTACTAGCGATTTCAGGAAGCTTACAGACATATACCAATGTGTTTGTATTTTCTGGTCAATTTAAAACCACTAACGATGGATGAAAATACAGGGTCAAATTAAATTACCTAGCGAAACTCAGCAGACGTGATGGGTACCTATCGATAACTAAACACGACAAAATAAAACCGATTTGATGATTTTTTTAGGGCTATTTCATCGCTAGTAGTGTTGGTACTTGAAGTGTGAGTTGATAAAGTCTATTTTATTGTGTTGAGATATTGATATCTATCTCGTCTGTGAATATTACACAAACAAAAAAGATTAAAACTGATACTATAGGTGACTTTGTCGACTTGTGATTTTAGCGGCCCCAAAAAGTCGTTCGAAAATTCGTTCAGTCGAAACGAAAAGAAGAAGAGGAACCTTAAAAATTATAGTTTAAAAAACTAAAAACACGCTTTAATACCATTAAAATGAACTAAAAATTAAAAAAAAAAATTCACTAAAAGAATAAAGTGATTAACAAGAAAATTAATGTCATTGTAAAAAAAGCATGAGCTGCTTTCGAATTACAGAGTTAGTGTAAGAATGTCGTACAAAGCACCCCACGCTTTTTTAAAATGACATTAATTATTTTCTCCTTAATCACTTTATTCTTATATTTAAAAAAATATTTTTTACTTTTTAGTTCAGTTTAATGGTATTAAAGCGTGTTTTTTAGTTTTTAAACTATAATTTATTTTTAAATTTTTTAGAGATAAATCGTTAATCCTGATGATCCTAACAAGGTTAATGGGACAATACTTTTAAATTATTGTATTGTCATCGAACCCAGTTCTGTGTGCAAAATTTCAAATTAATCTGAGCCTTTAAAGTGGTAAAAATCGAGTTCAAAGATTTCGTTACATACAAACATACATACAGGTGAAGCTAATAAAAGCGTGTTAAAAAACACATCATCAAGTTAATTTCTTTTTTGTTTATAATATCATAAGCGATACCCATCACGTCTGCGGAGTTTCATTAAATAATTTAAATTGACCAATAGTTTTAAATCTACTGCAACTGCATTAGATGTTGAGATCAAGCGTGGTGATCGATTATACCAGATTATTTTTAAGTGTTATTCAGGTTGTTGCAAAAATCTAGTCAGAATTCACCTGTAAGAAGATTTCTCATTTGCATTTATAAATATTATGAGCAGTGGTGGCATAGTGGCCGCGACTTACGAGTTGTAGGTCGTGGGTTCGAACCGAGGCAGACGCTTTACTTTGTGTAAATAATTTCATCATGACTGCTCTTAAAACGGTAATGGATAAATCGTGAGGAAACCGGCATGTCCTAGAACCTATAATCCGAAGACATGTGACATCTACCAACCCGCACTGGGCCCGCGTGTTAGATTACAGCCCACTCCCTCTCGAAGAGAGGAGACCTGTGTCCCAGCAGTGGTAATATTATAGCTAAAATATTTATTTATAAATATTTACAGTATTACAGTATACAGTATTTTGAATTTTGACATTTTAATTTTGTATTTTTGACTTTGTAATCAAAATTTCGACATTCTAATCTCTTTCTTTGTTTTTTTTTGTATTTGTTTGTACGCGTACGTTGTTTGTGCGACTAATTTTGTACGCCATAAATGGCAAAACATGTAGCTACCACATATTAATTATAAGACCTGTACTTGTTACTCATGTTTTACAAAATAAATATATCTTGTATAAGTTTTATCAGTATAATTTCTGATGGCCATTTATTATTTCTAAAACCCATCGTCCACGAAGCTACCCAAAAACAGCGTCTTATACTAGTCTATGATTGGCAAACTAGCATAAAGCCTTTCAGATAACAACCTAGAGCTTTTTAACTAAACAGCGCCGATCAACTAGCGGCCTGAATGATATTTAATTATAGCTTAGGTTGGAACTGTGACTAACCACGAACGAGCCTAATTGGTCGCAGTAACTAAGCCGGAGCACCCTGAACAAATGGGTTAGGTTAGGTTAGAACTGTGACCGACCGTGCGACTAGAGCGAGCGTAGGGAGCGGTGCCGTGGCAGCGGCCGGCGAGCGCTACTTCCAAAGGCTAGGTTGGCTGCGACATATAGACCACCATTGGTTTACTAGTGCTGTGACATTCTAGCTAGTCATTGGTGATTTGAGTTTGTAACTGGTTACTTTTTAGTAACGTTGTAGATGACGGGCCTGCTTCTCACAATTTCGAATTCTCTTTCGAAAATCTTAAAAATTCAAAACCATCATCTTCCTGCCCTTATCCCATATTACTTGGGGTCGGCGCAACTCGTTTTCTTCTTCCATTCTCCCCTGTCAACCGTCACGCTATCATTCACTCCCTTCTCTTTCATATCATTCCTCACACAATCCATCCATCTTTTCTTTGGCCTTCCTCTGCCTCTCCATCCATCAACATGTACATTCATCACTCTTTTAGTCAAATGCGTTTCGTCTCTCCTCATTACATGCTCATACCAAGACAAACGATTTCCTTTCAACTTTTCTGTCACTGGCGCCACTTTAAAACTTCCTCTTATATACTCATTTCTCACTTTATTCATTCTCGTCACTCCACACATTCATCTCAACATTCTCATCTCCGCTGCATGCAATTTTTTTCATCCGTCTTCTTCACTGCCCAGCATTCCGATCCATAAAGTACGACAGGCCTTATCACGGACTTGTAAATTTTCACCTTCAACTTGAGAGGCATCCGTGGGTCGCAAGTTGTTCCTGTAACCTGTCGCCATTTCATCCATCCTGAGTTGACCCGGTGCGTTACGTCTCGGTCTACTTCGCCATCCCCTTGGACAAGCGACCCGAGGTACCGAAAGTCGGAGCAGATCGGTAAGGGCGTTCCGGCAAGAGATGTGGGCACAGGACCGGAGAGACCGCCAAAATCACAAAACAAATACTCTGTTTTGGTCCGACTTACTCTCAGGCCAACGGTCTCCAGTCTTTTCCACCACATCTCCAATCTGCTCTGGACCTCTAAGCCACTCTCGGCAACCAGCACAATGTCATCGGCAAACAGCATACACCAGGGAGCCTCTTCCTGGATATCCGAAGAAAGAGCATCCATTACCAACACGAAGAGGTAAGGGCTGAGTGCAGATCCCTGGTGTAAGCCGACAGCCACATCGAAGCTGCCGGTAGTGCCCACTGTAGACCGGACTTGGGTACTGCATCGACTGTACATCGCGCGAATCAACTGCACATACTTCCCTGGCACACATTTTTCCTTAAGTGCCCACCACGAAACTTCACGAGGCACTCGGTTGTATGCCTTTTCGAGCTCAACAAATACCATGTGCAAGTTTTTATGCAAAATTCAAAACCAATAAAGTCAAAACAATTTGTCATAAATGCCCACCAGTTACCTCCAGCTATCTTCCATCTATACAACCCCATGACTGGACAAAAAATACATAAAAATCGCAAAAACGGTATAAGGTAACATCGATAATGGAGAGGACTGGCTCTGAATTTTTGAGGGCAATCGCTTCGAGTGCCTTCATTTCAATTTAATCGTGTCAATATTTTATTTGAGAGAGACACGGAAGGTTCCAGAAGATTCGTCGTGTGATTGACTTTTAGATAGGTTAGGTGGAAGGTATCTTTTTTTAGTTATTTTATTTATTGCGAATTGAGGATTATTGTGGAATTTGTTAGGCATGGAATCTATATGTATGTCGCAGGCAATTTGTATGATTCCGCGTTTTACAAACGGCGTCGTCCGTTTAAAACCGCTCGCTGTTTTAAAATATGCCGAAGGCAAAATGTAAATTGCCACAACATTTGAATTCAATCACCGTTTACAAAATGCCGCGGCAAATTGAAGTATTTAGATTCTTTTTTTTACCACGCGTGGCGCTGCTTATCAAAACATGAAAAATGGCGTCGAGTAGTGGTTTTGTGACATAGAAAAATATTGAAATCAGTGCAAATTCTTCGTGTTCAAAGGACTTTTCACAAAAAAAGTATTGTTTTAAAGACATTTTTATTATAGTGAATTAAGAAAATTTTACGATTCACAAATAGGAGCAGTAATTAAAAAAATTAAAAAAACCCGACTGCGGTAAAAAACTTAAGTTAAAAAAACTGAAAAGCTAAAAACAAGCCCATTTTAAATTAAATAAATGTTGGAGGCAGGATCATACCATTTTTATTATATTTTTAAATGAGTCCCGCCTGCTTCTAACATTTTTATTTAATTTAAAATGGGCCTGTTTTTAGCTTTTCAGTTTTTTTGACTTAAGTTTTTTACCGCAGTCGGGTTTTTTAATTTTATTTTTTTTAGTTTTATTGTCTGGTAAAAATCCAGCTTTGTAGTTTACAAATGTAAATTAAAGATTTCGCAGGGGATTCTTGGTATGTGTTTTTTACGATTTGTCACTTCAAATTACTTTTAACCATTTAAGTTATAATATATATATATATTTATACAATATATATTTTTGTAATCACCTTTTAAAACCATTTATTTTGATACCCCACACAACAGGTTTTGAGAAAAAAAAATATTTTTTAAGACAATTTGGCGCCAAAAATCCGCCATTTTGTTTTTTTTATTTTGATATACCAAGTGTCACTCTCACAGTAAATACGAATCTAACAACACCTCTCAAGCTAAAATCCATCGAGCCGTTCAGGCCGCAGAGCGTGCCAAACAATTATACATACATACATACATACTCTCGAAAAACATAACCCTCCTTCTGGCGCAGTCGGGTAAAAAAGCCGTGGACAAACGACAAAGGTTTTGAGGTTATCCGGCACGTAAAAAACGCTAAGGTGTCCATGGAATCTGGTGCTCGGAAGACTCCTGCGGAATAATATTGGTATAAAAAGTATGACGTGATGAGTAGGTATTGGCGATGTGGACTATCTTATTCTGAAAAAAGACAGCCCTGAGAGTCCAACGGTCTGTGTGACCGGTCCAATGACAAAAAATTTGGTTATTTTTTTTAGGTTTTTTTCCATATTTTTTTTCTATATAATCTAGTCTTTCTGCCGGAGGTCACAGTTTTAACCTAACCTAATGTAACCATTTTTTTTTTTTTTTTTTTGTAACCTTGTGTAACTAGTTCAGTGCTTGATAGCCTGCTAAAAATAATTTCTTTTTTACAATCTAGTTGTTTCTGGCACCCGCCGGTCGCTGCCGCGGCACCGCTCACTTTAATCTCTCAGCTCGTGCGTAGGAAGTCACAGTTTTAACCTAACCTAACCTATATATTTTTTGTCATAACAAATCATTTGACCAAACTTTTATTGTCTAAAGATTGTTTGATGTAATAAATCATTTGATTAAAGGCCAAATGCCCTAATGACATTATCCAACCAAGTAAAAATTTGACCAAATCAAAATGTGCGTACTAAAATCATTCCAAATATTGCATTGATATAAAAAAGTTTGCTAAAATATGACTGGGTAGTGAAATTTTGTCAAAATCTTTTCAGCAAAACGGCAGGATCCCAGCTTGATGTGCTGGCCTCTGTACCTACCTATCCGTTTGTCTTTAATTGAAAGTGCCATATTATTCAGAAAAGTTGCATTATTGTTACGTACGTCATCAGTTTAAATTAGATTAGCATTCTTTTTGTTACTTAATTAATTTAATTACTTTTGGAGTGCCTAAGCATCCTTTTTGAATAGGTACCTGATTTCTGAAATAGTCTGATATGTCCAACCTGTGTTTTATGATGGTCACCCTACTATAACAATCAATGTCGAAATTTTAACAATTGAACGATTCGCCAATTTGCCTTCGGCATATTTTAAAAACAGCGAGCGTTTTTAAACGGACGACGCCGTTTGTAAACCGCGGAATCATATAAATTGCCTGCGATATATACATATAACAAGACATATTTTTGACTTAAATTGCGTCAAAAAATAGTATCGTTATGTGGAATGGATTTTAAATTTGTTTTACGTAGTAGCCACGCAATATAATAAGCACTGCCGAGTCTCAAAGCTCAAAAGTTATTACCTACAAAGGAAGCTCTATGAATTACAGCAATTCCATGAATTCACTGGAAACTGCAATGCTTGCCTGTGAAAATGTGCTAAAATGTCAAAGGACTAGTTGGCCGTTAATAGGATTTTAAACAGCATTTTAAATTAAATGCACCACTTCACCTTTCAAAAGCTAATTAATCATGGACAGGCTACGATTTTTATTAGTCCTAGTACCGAATATTATGTTTTTTTTTTATCCTGTTTATCGGCAATCAGTTGCAAGAGTATAAGCAGATGAGTTAAATGAATATGGCGTTTAGTCGAGGAGACTAGTTTCTCGACTGCTTTTTTAGAGCACACCTTCCTTTTCAGCATTTCCACCATTAGGGAAGGTTTTATGAGTTCATTGGCCAGGGTATTTGGATGGACCGAGAGCCGATCGAATGAGAAATGAAGAGATCCGTAGGAGAATCCAGGTAACCGACATAGCCTGAAGAACTGCCAAACTTAAGTGGCAGTAGGTATATTGCTCGCAGAACAGATGGCCAATGCGGCTGAAAGGTTCTGTAGTTGTGACCGCGTACCGAAATACGTAACGTTGGAAGGCCTCCCTCAAGGTGGACTGATGAACTTGTGAAGGCCGCAGGAATCCGCTGGATGTGGGAAGCACAGAACTGGTTGAAGTGGCGGTGCTTGGGGAAGGCCTATGTCTAGCACTGGACGTCTTTCAGCTGAAATGATGAGGGTGATGAGCGCCAATTAGCATATTTCCTTTTTAATTGGCCAATTTCAGTCTGAATAGTGGGAACGCCAAGATATTAGTGTATCTCGTCATTTCTGAAGAACCACGGGGCACCTTGAGATTTTACGCAGAAAGTTGTTTTGGATACGTTGGATGTATGACGTCGCTGTTACTGGCCAAACCCCACAGTGGGATTCCGTAGGTCCAGATGAGTTTCATCACAGCGTTTTAAATCAGTAGCTTGTTATCAGCAGACAGGACAGAGTTTTTGCATAGGCAAAAACTCTGTCCATCAAATTCATCATAAGTTTCGAAATCTGTACTAGTTTATAGAAACTAGTACAGATTTCGAAACTTATGATGAATTTTATCCCGTTTCTTTAGGTGAGCCTATTGTCTAAGTAATATACCAGTTATTTTACAGTTTCCAGTATCTAGATGTAATCTCATGTCAGCGAAAATCAATGTAGGGGAATTACCCCTCTGTTAATGTTATGCTTGATTTTTTCCTGCATAAAATATTTATTAATTAAATCTCCTTATACAATATCAAATAACTAGATTAAACATAAAAACCCAGGTCATAAACCCCCACTTATGTATCGCCACTCGTGTTCGCTCGGTAATCTTCGGCAGCCGACAAAGACGCCGCTCCGGCGCCGGCGCACCTGAACCTCTTGACTCATAAGTGGTCCATTTGAAACGTGAACGAGACGGTGTTATCATGAAATATCCTGTACCTTCAAACGAGATTACAGGAATATTGTTGTTAGGAAAACAGAAGTATCTAAAAGTAATGTTTTGGTAACAATAATATTTGTTCTCCCATATATTGATATACGTCACGATCAAATTCTCTAAGTGATAAAATTACAAATTAACGCTTTTCGGACTTTTTCCTTTACTTGTGCTATGAGAGTGAGACCCTGCTTCTTGCCAAATTTCATGATTCTAGGTCAATGGTAAGCACCCTGTAGGTTTTGATTTACTTGCGAGTATATGTCAACAAAATATGTCGCATAAGCGGCCGTATTTTTTTACTGCGTTGACATATACTTAAGCTTGATCTTTTTAGAGCTCCAAGCGACTAGGCCTACGTATTTGATATGAATTTCCATTTGATACCTCCACGCGTTTCTGAGGAAAAGGGTCTTGACAAACGGATAGATAGACAGACAGACAAACAGACGGACAACGAAGTGATCCTAAAAGGGTTCCGTTTTTTCCTTTTGAGGTAAGGACCCCTAAAAATTACAAACGTCCGTGACGGACAGAGTGGACTTAACACATTTTACATTAATAAGTCCAGCCTATTACTGTCCCACAGAAGGGCAAAGACCTCTTCTCATACAGAGAAGGCATGAGCATTGATCACCACGCTTGCGCAAGACGGCTTGGCGATTTCAGACTTATCTATACATACACAGTTATAAATTGCCTAGCTAAACTCTGCAGACGTGACAAGTATATCTAAACACGATATAATAAAAAGTAAAAAGATTTGATGTTGTTTTTGGGAGTTCATTGACCAAACAAGCAAGAGCAAGCATGAGTGTGATGAGGATGGCTTTACCAAAGTTCAGAAGAAGAAACCTCCTTGTCGTAATCAATGCGGTACTGGACTGATAGGACCAAATATGCTGCTACGTGCAGCCATAGCTACGACGTTGCTGTATGTGTCCCGACTGCATCACTCCACGAAGGTTGAGGAGATCGTGGAGTACATGAAGGTGAAGGCCAACTGGACCTTGAGGGTTGAGAAGTTGGAGCCCCGTCACAACACCAACTTCAAGTCGTTTGTGGTGCGGGTTCCGACACACCATCTCGACACGTTTCTAAAGGAAGAGTTTTGGCCGAAGGGAGTAGTCTACCGACGTTTTCGCGGCAGGCTATGCGACACCGCGCAGCGTAACACGACGCCGTCTCTTCGTGTGTCGTTTATTAGTTATGTTTTATGTATCAGTATATTTTTTTTTTTCAGCTGCATCCGGTTGGACTGGAAGCCGACCCCAACATAGTTGGGAAAAGGCTAAGCAGATGATGATATATTTTTTTTTATGTTGTATTTTTTTGTATTTGTGTATTGTATTTTGTATGGGCTACAGCTGCCTGAAATAAAGGAATAATTAATTAATTAATTAATTGACAGCTGTGCGTGTTACATGAAGTATGAGTTGAAAAAAACTGTATTCTTATATTTTATCGTGTATATATATCGATACGATACGATACTTCACCAGATTTTTTAATGAGATTGGAGAATAAATCTGAAAAGATATTGTGTTTTATTTGCACGCAAACTTAAGTATTCATCCGCTTCAAATTGTTATTTTGAGACAATTTTCTTCACAATAACAGAAGTTACCAATCAAAATGCGATATAACAACAAAAAACATTTATTATTTAATCTCTTTAAAAGATGGAGAAGAGGTATTATAAAGATCCAGTTATTCTTAAGTACGTCAAACAAGGGATAACTGAACGCGTGTGGGCGGCCCTTCAACGGCTTAGGATTTTAATCAAAGAATATTTTGATACCAGCATAAGAAATCTTTGAGCTGTTCGTGTTAATAGATTCTTGGAGATTATGTAAACCGTAATGGTTTACCCTTTTAAGACAAGCAGATTAATTGCGTTACCTAGGTACATGCTCTTAATGAAAATCACTTTTATAAAAAAAAAAAAACTAATGATAAATTGTCTCGATCATGCTTTGATCGGACCAATTTATCAAGAAAATTAAACTCTACTTATAGGTAGGTACTTCAACTAAGGTAGGTAAATAATAAATAAATTATTAACATTCAGAAAAAATCGACCAAAATAGAATAATACGTACCTGTAATAAAACTTCCTTAAAATACTTTTTATTTAAGTATTCAGTAAAGTTAAAAAAGGGAGTTTTATAAACAATGAAAAATTAATTTGGACAATTCTTCAATTTTAACTTAAATATTCGATTCAGTAGATAAATTAAATTGCTTGGAGTGTTACCTACTAACTTTGGTTTGAAAGTTACTTCATTATTAAACTGTTCAGTAACTCTATTAGCTAGCAATCTAGGGACATACTTATTAATTTGTTACTTGTGTATAGCGCAAAACTGGTGTACAGTACGACACAACTTAGATGTAGCATCGGCAAAATTCGTAAAACCGATCACGATCCGAACTGAGTGCGCCTTCAACATCACCAATCTATATTACTGCTTTAGGCGAAAATGATCTTTACGCATACGCAATAACATGTAAAGTCATATAAACAAATCACAAATCACGTCGGGGTCACCAATGTAGTGTAGGGCGTGTGTGTGTAGGAAGAAATAAGAAATAAGTCCCAAGTACACAAGAAGAAGAACGAAAGTTTATTAGGTACACAGACACATGTTCAGTTCACACACACAAGAGTTACAATTAGTTAAGAAGGAGTGATAGAAATGTAGATAGCAGAGAACAGCACAGTTAAACATGAAGCGAAGTACAAACAGATATAAACTGCTACCAGCTAGCGCGGTGAAACTAGAACTGCTAGGTTCGGACCTAAATCAATACGCGCAATGAGCATACTCGGGGTCACCAGTATAGAGGCATGAGGTAAAGGGAGTAAAGTTCACTCATCCTCCATAGGAAAGGGAGGATCCTCCGACCAGACGGGAGTCATGTCTGGTGGGCAACTGCCCAACGGTTGATGTCGGGAATTTGTATATATGCTAGTCGCGCGGTAAACTTTGATTGCGCGATGCAGGATTTGCGTGACGTCATGTCATAGTGATGCGTAGTTTGTATGTGACGATGTAGATGCCGCCACAACATTCGTAAAATTTAAATGAATAAATGCAAATTTTAAAATCTATGCTAAATCTAAGTTGTGTCGTAGTGTAACTATGGGTTATGTAAATGGTAGTTTCATCTCGGTCCTGAATGAAACAAGTAATAGCTTTAAGGAAATCTGTAAATTTTATGATGTACCTTAACACTACTGATACCTATAGTGTACACAAGAGCAGTGGTAGTCCAGTGTAAACGGCCCTGACTTACAAGTCGTAGGTCGTAGGTTCGAACCCAGGCAGGCGTTTTACTTTGTGTAAATAATTTCATCACCACTGCTCTCAAAACTGTGAAAACTTATATCTTAGTACCGAAAATTCGAAGACATGTGACATTTACCAATCTGCACTGGCCCGCGTAGTGGATTATAGCCCACTCCCTCTTGAAGAGTGGAGGCCTGTGTCCCAGTAGTGGGAACATTGTAGGCTGATTATGCTTACAACTGTGGCTGAAGAGTTTAAAAAAAAGTGGTTGTAATAATAATAATAGGTTGGGGAAAAAGTTTCTTCGCATTTTTTAAGAAAATTCAAAACATTTTTTAATATACATTATTTACATTTATCTAAAGTATGTAGGTACCATTTTGTTCGATAAATTTTTGGCATCTTGTAGGTAGAGATATGATCCCATTGCTATAGAAATTTTGGGACTTCTGATCAAAATACCGCGACAAGTGGTTTTGGCAGTCCTCTCGTGATGTTAACTTGACACTGCCTAAAGAATTCTGAAGAGACCGAAACAGGTCGAAATCTGAAGGTGCAAGGTCAGGACTATACGGCGAATGCATTAACACCTCCCAGCCAAACTCTCTTAATTTTTGCTGAGTGGCTAAAGATGTGCGAGGTCATGATGAAAAACCACACCCCTTCTGTTGATTAATTCCGGCCGCTTTCTCTCAACTTCTTGCTTTAATCTCATCAGTTCTTCGCAGTAGAGTTCAGAATCGATGATCCTGCCTGGTGGTAGCAGCTCATAATGAATAATGCCCTTCCAATCCCACCACACACACAGCATCACCTTGTTGCGAGTTAACCCGGGTTAAGCCACAGTCTGTGAAGCCTGACCGGCCTTTGACCACGACATTTTTCGCACGTTCTTGTCGTACGTGATCCACTTTTCATCACCTTCTTCAAAAATGATTCGGTTTCATCACGTCGTAATAAAGAATCACAAATGAGTACACTGTTCATTAGGTGTCATTCAGTGAGCTCGTGAGGTACCCAAATATCGAGCTTTTTTGTGTACCCAGTTTCTTTCAAATGCGCCAAAACTGTTTTGTGGTCAATTCCCAGTTTTTCAGCTACGTCGTAACTACTGATATGCCGATCTTGCTCCACTTTTTGAAAAATGGCATCCATTTTATCCGTAATAGAGCGACCAGAGCGACTTGCATCTTTGACATCAAAATTTCCGGATTGAAAACGCTTAAATCAAATTTGTGCTACTCTCACAGACACTGCACTGGGTCCATAAACATCGCAAATTTTTTTCGCGGCTTGCGTTGCATTTTTACCTTTTTTGTAGTAAAATTTTAAAATGTATCGAATTTCTTCATTAGATTCACTCATCTTGACAGTACGAAAAACAAATGAAAATCACACATTTTCCTAATTTCAATTTGGAATTATGTTCTTTAAAATTTAAACTTTCAATGATACCAAAACCAGCCAGATACAAATAATATAGCAAAAGAGATTTTATTTTAAGTTCATACATACTATAATGCGAAAAGACTTTTTCCCCAACCTAATATATCATCATTACAAAAACTACACAGTATAGCTATGGGTAGTTCGATACCATATACAGGGTTATTGGCAAAACAGCAACAAACTCTTAAGGGGTCATTGTACTCATCAATAAGAACAACCTTTACTATGGGACCAACCCTGAAATCGAAAAAATATCAGCTATCAATACATTTATTTACATTGGTCTCATGACATTTGTTGACTGATGCCGCTGAGTAGCTATGGTTGTAGAATCTGTGGTTGTGTGGGTAACTACTCTGTATTCACATACGGAGTCTTTGCCTACAGAGCCACGGTCTTATTTTTTAACTAAGAATTATTTTTAATATGTAGTTAAGAAAACATTCGTGCAAAATCCACGAGAACCTACTACCGACAAATTGCTCTGCAGTTTGGCAGGTGTTATGTGAAAGATAAAATTGTATCATTATGGACTAAATAAATAAAAATAAAAAACATCAAACTCATTTTTTTTTCGCAATTTCATTTATTTATTTATTTATCACACACGTTTCCTTTGCCATTACAGATATCAATAAATCTAATGCGACAAAGTAACTTAAAATAAAATTTTACTTAACTAGGTATCTATACCTTACATGCTACACATACACAGTACGTGGCCCTTGTGAACTCACCCAGTGCACAGGTGAATATGTCGATGGCCTCCGCCACCGTGTTGAGAGTGCGCAGCGCGCGAGTCAGCGGTGCGCGCCCCAGCAAGTTGGTGCGCGCACGCGGTACCACCAGCAACCGCGGCTTGCGCCGCCGCACCACGTTCATATCCGGTAAATTAAACTCTATTTCTGATAGTATACCCGAGTTTTGTATACTACCCCTTAAAACTTTGAAAAGATACGTTGCCAGTGCCACTTCACGCCTGATTTCTAATTTGTAGTAGCCCACCATGCCTAGACAGAACAAGATAGGATACAGTCATGGGTATCCCGGGTATATCCCATACAGCTTTAAATAAATAAATCTAATGAATTTGTTCTGTATCCGTTCGAGCATATTTTTGTATTTGATTTCACTAGGGCTCCAGACGGCCGCATTATACTCCAGATGACTCCTCATATTTGATCGATCATATTTGTTATAAAGTTGTTCATAATGACGAGTACAATTACCCTTTAAGAGGTTGTAGGTGGTTTTTTTTTTTAAAGTAATCCTGTGGAACTTGTTTTTGGTTTTAAACTATTTGGGCACATTTTGAAAACAAAGGAAGGTATTGTTGCTGCTTAGCTGTAATTTTATTTAACGTGTTAGACAAACGCCAATTTGATTGTGACTAAAGTCAAATTGTGTGCGTTTAACAGAATTTATGCGGTCCACGTCGAGGAGCGCGAACCATATCTTCCTAATTTCACTGGTTCCTGATGATATAACATATTATACATTACATAGATATTTTAAAAGCGTTCAATGAGTATAACCGAAGACAATATTTAAAAAAGTAGCCTTTTTGGTTGGGGTGTGCCTTTCATAACGACCCTAATGTAGATTCTTGTAATATATTTTAGCGATTTATCGAATAATTTAGGAATATTGGTTCTCAATCTTTTAGGTAGTGGGGCTTTACCTTTTTTATATAACTTTATCTTCTTTACATAATGTTTTTCCTAACATATTACTGGTGTAAAATTATATTACATTATTATTTTATTACAAACTAGCTGACCCGACATACATTGTCTTGTCCAAATTTCAATAATTCATAAAAAAATCCCGTACAAAATGCACTCGAAATGGCCACTTTCGGCCGAGAAAGGAGTAGGAAGTGCCTGCAAATCAATACTTGAAAGTATTGATTTGCAAGCACTTCTTAATCTTTAAAAAAAAAATATATATATTAAATTAAAAATTAATTTAACTAAGGAAAAATCGATATTTACAATAATTAAAAGCACAATAACTGTAAAAATGCAGAAAAAATACTTTTTCTCGCATATAACATCAAATTCTTTGATTATCCTCCTTCCTACTAATATTATAAATGTGAAAGTTTGTGAAGATGTTTCGATGTTTGTTACTCAATCACGCAAAAACTGCTGAACGGATTTGGATGAAATTTGGCACGCAGATAGTTTATAACCTGGATTAACTCATTAACATATTTTTTATCCCGGTGGTAGGTTCCCGTGGGATAATTTCCGACATCCACGCGGGCAACGGCTAGTTAATAATAATTGATAAAAAATGCCTTGAAAAAGTATGAAGTTTCGTATGGTTTACTTAATTTTAAAATTTGATCCTATATTTCTTTTACTTTACCAAAAGAAAACCTATTGAAAAAAAAAAATTGTTTTCGGTTTATACTTTTAGAAGTTTTTATTTCAAAAGCGTCGCGTCGTCTTCTTGCCAGGTTGTAAAACTATACCGATATCAATGTTACGAGAGTTTACGTAACCAATAACGATTGGTAAGGTAAAGGAATCGAGCAAGAACAATGAATTTCCATATTCAAACTCTATACAGCGTGTGAAAATACAACACAACGAAGTAATTAGGTACTCCCATTGAATTTTTATATACAAATGCAGTTACTGACATTAAAAATATAGCCAACAGTAGGTACGCTCGACCACACGTAAGAATTTATGCTACGACAATTGCCCTTACTGCTACGCAATAAAGACGCTGTTAAAGTAAATTATTTACCTTGGCGAGAAGTTGAGTGTACGCAGGACATCGATATTGTGGGTTCTCAACATTTTTTATGTAAATTACGTGTTATTAGGGCGATTAAACCCCTTTGAACTGTCTGTACAACTGCCTTGAAAGCGTTCGTTTAAGTGGCATCCTTAGTCGTTTGCGCATCCTTTATTATTTACGTGGCAGCCCTATTTTGTAGCGAGTTTATGCGGAATTTAGAATATTAATCTTTTCTTTTTAGCTATAATTTCCTTAATGAAAACTAGTTGGTTCCGTAGTTACATTTTCACAGAGCAAAAATGCGACGTAATGCTCTCCCAACATCATCATCATCATCAATTCAGCCAAAAGACGTTCACTGTTGTACATAGGTCTTCCCCAAGCACCGCCACTTTGATCGGTTCTCGCATGCAGTGCATTCCTGCGGCCTTCACCAAGTCACCGGTCCAACTTGTGGGAAGCCTTCCAACGCTACGTCTTCCGGTACGCGGTCGCCACTCCAGAACCTTTCGACCCCATCGGCCATCTGTTCTGTGAGCAATGTGCCCTGCTCACTGCCACTTAAGTTTGGCAATTATATCGGTTGCCTTGGATCTCCTTCGGAGGCAGCATTCTTTATGCATTTTACCACCATACTGCGATCGCCATTATTAGCTAACCCCCCCAATAAGAAGCACTAAGTAAGTAATCTGGCAACAAATAGATAATCAATTATGTCATTTTTTCACCGCTGGGCTAAGGTTTCCTCTGCCTCCCTCGCCGACGACGCGACGCCTGTCTTCTGGCTCCCACTGCGTGATGACTTAGGCCATCGGTTCCGATGTATCCTCATACATGGCAGGATGTGGGCAACAAGTCTGCTAAGCTGAAGTAGGATTGGGCGGGCCGTGTATGTAAGATTGTGTCGTTTGATAAAGTTAATTTCGAACACAATTAAATTAAATTACAAAAAGAAAACATTGGGAATATTTCATGTTGGGAACCTTACAAATGTATTCGAACCAATATCTATTCCATTTTGAGATAAATAGTATATTATTCGACCTCCAACACAACACAGAACGGCTTAAGAATTTCTGGAAGGCTATAAACCTACTCAATAAGCTCTATTGCTTCTTTACCTCTGATAAATCCTAGTTCATCTGACAAAGCGTTTCAAATTCAAATAGCCTGGAAACTTACATCAAGGAATTTTTAAAAAGAAAGAACTGTGGTCTTGTATGGAGTTCTTGATGGTTTTTCATATTTACAATTTCAATAAGCTGGCAGGAAAATAAAATCCCAGTGTGATTCCTAGCGATTCGCGCAAAAAACTAGAGACAAGGAAACAGTTTTATGATTTATACAGAGCTAGAAAAAAATCCTTATACGAGTATTACACTTTTTGTTACCTCTAAAATCAACGATCATGATTCTTTTTAGGGTTAAAACGGCGGGCGGGCGGCGGCGGGTTACGGGCGTATTAAAATGGTAAAAAGGAACCCTTATGGTGCGACTCAGTCTGTCTGTCCGTCTGTCACAGCATATGTCACAGATATATCAAGAACTACTAATGCTATCAGCTTGAAATTTGGAACAGATATAGATGACGTTCGCCCAACTATTTTGCAAAAAAGTTTTTTTTTTTGCCACAGGTACTGAAAGGGGACTTAAAAATTCGAAGTGGGGCTACTATTAAGGCATCATATGAAAGAACGCTCTTTGCTCTTTCTCAGACATTTTTTTTCTTTTTTTTTAGGCCGCATATTTTTCGACTTTTGATGACAAATGGTAAAAAGAAATAGAGTTCCCCTTATCTCCGAAGTTTGCATAGAATAAAATCTGAAATTGTTCTAAGTGATAGAAGTTTATATAAAGATTACAAGAAAAATATTTCTCTAAATAGCACACTTTTTCAGAAATCGGAACGGAACCCTCGGTGGTAACACATAAATTGAAAAGAATAACATTTTGAATGCCAAAACGTGTTTAGTTAATTTTTGTCACTGAAACTCAATATATTTTATGTATAACATTTCCTATAAGCCAGCAACATACAAAATCGATATAATAAGTTCAAGTCCACGAGTTTTGACCTTGTGATGAATATTTCAAGGCAAGTGCTTGGGATTTCAGGGCCCGGACACTTATCTAAATTTTTGGGCTGTGGGTACTCTCTTAGGATTATGCCGGCTATGTGGGTAGTTGAATATTTTGTTTTTTAATTGTTTAGTTTCGGTACAAAGTCGTGTGGGCGTATTATCTGTTTTCTTTTCGATCTTGTGAAGCTGTTTGGGTTTGGTAGTTACATTTTACGACTAAGTATAACAAACAAGTCGTTGGGATGCAGTTTTAAATCAATTAGGTAGGCACCAGTCATTATGAATCTAGCTGCTGCTAACAGAATTTGACAGTCTAACTACAGTAAAATAGCGATATCTCAAGCACGATTCAAGGTATTACAAAATCCTGATTACAAAATCTTGTTGCTTCTAAATTATGTGAGAAAAATGCAAAAAAAAAACAATTCAAAATCATCATCATTCTCCTGTCCTTATCCCAATCTATTTGGGGTCGGCGCAACATGTTCCTTTTTCCATACTTCTCTATTAGCCATCATCTCGGTAGTCACCCCCTTTCTAGCCATATCATCTTTCTCACAGTCCATCCATCGTTTCTTTGGTCTTCCCCTACTTTTATAGCCATCGTCATTCAAACTCAAAGCTTTCCTTAGGCATTTTTCTCATTCCTCCGCATCACATGACAACACCATGACAACCGAAAAGCAATTCAAAATATAAGATTAAATATAAGCCCTCGCCAGATAAGAAATAGTATATATATCTACGTAGCAAACATATGAAGATGATCCACTCTTTATAGACTGCCATCTTGTAAGAAGTAGTTCCAAGTATTGATTGCGATGCGATCTTGAAACTAGAGTACTTACGTACCTACTGAGTACCTAGTGGGCGTATTTGTAAAGAATACATCTAATAAGAAAAGACAAGGTTTAAGATTTAGCGTTGATTAACCTCGGGGCGTCGGGGAGGCGATGTCGAGATAAAATACAATAGATTTCTCAATTACCTACTGGATTTTGCGACTTTGGCGCATGGAGCTGTGACCAAAAAATCTTTGCGTTGCAAAGATATTTTTTTTGTATCTTTTTTAATTATTTTATTATTCATGAAACAATTTACATTGTGTTCGAATTTTACAAATAGCAAAATAAAATAGAATAAAATAAAATAAAATAAAATAATTACATTTACACTAAATTTAAATAAATGAAAATTAAATACTAAAAAGATATAAATTAAATGCCAATTAAAACCATTTACACAATTATCCAACCACATAATATATGTTCCATGTTGCGTAGGTACAATATAAGAGAATTAAATAAAAATAAATGCCAGTCAAAATGAATTAAATGTCAATTAAATGCAAACTAAGTGTCAATTAAATGCAAATTAAATGTCAATCATATGCAAATTACATGTCAATAAAATTAGATGCCAACTAAATCAAATGTCAATTAAAATAAATGTCATAACCATATCAAATAATTCATACACAAAATTATCTGGAATTATTTGACATCAAATCGGATACAGAATATAAACATTATTCTAATAGGAAGGCTTAAATAAGTTTGTGTTATAAACCAAAGCTTTTAAATCAGTAGGTAACTTATTAATTAATTTTGATACCTACATGACTATAATTTTGTTGGTGTATATGGGTAATATTGATTGTCCAAGGAGGCATTTGATACATTGAGCGTTATCTAAAATTATGCAGCGTAGTATTGTCCTACTGTAGGGCATAAGCTTTATCAAAGGGTTCTCATAAGACTTATTTAATTGCTAAGAGCATTTGAGCTTTGTTGCTCTGCGTGATCTTCTGGCGTCTATAGACTAATTTTGTACGCCATAAATGGCAAAACATGTAGCTACCACATATTAATTATAAGACCTCTACCTTTTACTCATGTTTTACAAAATAAATATGTCTTGTATCTTGTATAAGTTTTATCAGTACAATTTCTGATGGCCCTTTATTATTTCTAAAACCTACCGTCCATGAAACTACTCAAAAACAGCGTGTTAAACTAGTCTATGATTGGCAAACTAGCATAAAGCCTTTCAGATAACAGCCTAGAGCCTTTTAACTAAACAGCGCCGATCAACTAGCGGCCTGAATGATATTTAATTATAGGTTAGGTTGGAACTGTGATTAACCACGAACGAGCCGAATTGGTCGCAGTAACTAAGCCGGAGCACCCTAAACAAATGGGTTAGGTTAGGTTAGAACTGTGACCGACCGTACGACTAGAGCGAGCGTAGGGAGCGGTGCCGTGGCAGCGGCCGGCGAGCGCTACTGCCAAAGGCTAGGTTGGCTGGGACATATAGACCACCATTGGTTTACTAGTGCTGTGACATTCTAGCTAGTCATTGGTGATTTGAGTTTGTAACTGGTTACTTTTTAGTAAAGTTGTAGATAACGGGCCTGCTTCTCACAATTTCGAATTCTCTTTCGAAAATCTTAAAAATTCAAAACCATCATCTTCCTGCCCTTATCCCATATTACTTGGGGTCGGCGCAACTCGTTTTCTTCTTCCATTCTCCCCTGTCAACCGTCACGCTATCATTCACTCCCTTCTCTTTCATATCATTCCTCACACAATCCATCCATCTTTTCTTTTGCCTTCCTCTGCCTCTCCATCCATCAACATGTATATTCATCACTCTTTTAGTCAAATGCGTTTCGTCTCTCCTCATTACATGCTCATACCAAGACAAACGATTTCCTTTCAACTTTTCTGTCACTGGCGCCACTTTAAAACTTCCTCTTATATACTCATTTCTCACTTTATTCATTCTCGTCACTCCACACATCCATCTCAACATTCTCATCTCCGCTGCATGCAATTTTTTTTCATCCGTCTTCTTCACTGCCCAGCATTCCGATCCATAAAGTACGACAGGCCTTATCACGGACTTGTAAATTTTCACCTTCAACTTGAGAGGCATCCGTGGGTCGCAAGTTGTTCCTGTAACCTGTCGCCATTTCATCCATCCTGAGTTGACCCGGTGCGTTACGTCTCGGTCTACTTCGCCATCCCCTTGGACAAGCGACCCGAGGTACCGAAAGTCGGAGCAGATCGGTAAGGGCATTCCGGCAAGAGATGTGGGCACAGGACCGGAGAGACCGCCAAAATCACAAAACAAATACTCTGTTTTGGTCCGACTTACTCTCAGGCCAACGGTCTCCAGTCTTTTCCACCACATCTCCAATCTGCTCTGGACCTCTAAGCCACTCTCGGCAACCAGCACAATGTCATCGGCAAACAGCATACACCAGGGAGCCTCTTCCTGGATATCCGAAGAAAGAGCATCCATTACCAACACGAAGAGGTAAGGGCTGAGTGCAGATCCCTGGTGTAAGCCGACAGCCACATCGAAGCTGCCGGTAGTGCCCACTGTAGACCGGACTTGGGTACTGCATCGACTGTACATCGCGCGAATCAACTAAGCAGTTATGGGAGAACTTATCATACATACCTGACAGATATCTATAAGCTACAACTACGAATATTAAAAGTAATTACACCAAAACATATAAACAAGAAATTCAAAAACAGTGACGACGACCTCTATAAATATTGTAATGTTATGAATGTGTTCAATAAAGTTGAATTTTTTACTCTTGCGGAAGTCAATAGACCTGAGCTGCTAACCGAAAAAACAAGACCTGACTTTTTGAGAACGATACCAATTAAAAGTAAATACATCCTACCAAAGTTCAATAACGTGTACGGCATGAGGATTGCAGAATATTTGGTACCATTTTTCCTTAATAAACTTCCAGAGGACTTGCAAATGTTGTACAGGATGGGTTCGAAAAGTTATAAGTACAAATCCAAACGTTTTTTTACACAAAATTTCTCTTAATGCACCAATAAATTGTTATCATCATTATATAAATATTTTATGTATCATTGCAGTAATAAACTTTTTTGTAAATTGTAAATTTAAATGAGCGGCTTGCCAGCACACAGATAAGCCCTGAGAGGTTTTCGTTGTGTGGCTAAAACCAATTGTACATAATTAATACGTGTATTGGAAATAAATAAATAAATAAATAAATAAACTGCACATACTTCCCTGGCACACATTTTTCCTTAAGTGCCCACCACGAAACTTCACGAGGCACTCGGTTGTATGCCTTTTCGAGCTCAACAAATACCATGTGCAAGTTTTTTATGCAAAATTCAAAACCAATAAAGTCAAAACAATTTGTCATAAATGCCCACCAGTTACCTCCAGCTATCTTCCATCTATACAACCCCATGACTGGACAAAAAATACATAAAAATCGCAAAAACGGTATAAGGTAACATCGATAATGGAGAGGACTGGCTCTGAATATTTGAGGGCAATCGCTTCGAGTGCCTTCATTTCAATTTAATCGTGTCAATATTTTATTTGAGAGAGACACGGAAGGTTCCAGAAGATTCGTCGTGTGATTGACTTTTAGATAGGTTAGGTGGAAGGTATCTTTTTTTAGTTATTTTATTTATTGCGAATTGAGGATTATTGTGGAATTTGTTAGGTATGGAATCTATATGTATGTCGCAGGCAATTTGTATGATTCCGCGTTTTACAAACGGCGTCGTCCGTTTAAAACCGCTCGCTGTTTTAAAATATGCCGAAGGCAAAATGTAAATTGCCACAACATTTGAATTCAATCACCGTTTACAAAATGCCGCGGCAAATTGAAGTATTTAGTTTCTTTTTTTTACCACGCGTGGCGCTGCTTATCAAAACATGAAAAATGGCGTCGAGTAGTGGTTTTGTGACATAGAAAAATATTGAAATCAGTGCAAATTCTTCGTGTTCAAAGGACTTTTCACAAAAAAAGTATTGTTTTAAAGATATTTTTATTATAGTGAATTAAGAAAATTTTACGATTCACAAATAGGAGCAGTAATTAAAAAAATTAAAAAAACCCGACTGCGGTAAAAAACTTAAGTTAAAAAAACTGAAAAGCTAAAAACAAGCCCATTTTAAATTAAATAAATGTTGGAGGCAGGATCATACCATTTTTATTATATTTTTAAATGAGTCCCGCCTGCTTCTAACATTTTTATTTAATTTAAAATGGGCCTGTTTTTAGCTTTTCAGTTTTTTTGACTTAAGTTTTTTACCGCAGTCGGGTTTTTAATTTTATTTTTTTTAGTTTTATTGTCTGGTAAAAATCTAGCTTTGTAGTTTACAAATGTAAATTAAAGATTTCGCAGGGGATTCTTGGTATGTGTTTTTTACGATTTGTCACTTCAAATTACTTTTAACCATTTAAGTTGTAATATATATATATTTATACAATATATATTTTTGTAATCACCTTTTAAAACCATTTATTTTGATACCCCACTCAACAGGTTTTGAGAAAAAAAAATATTTTTTAAGACAATTTGGCGCCAAAAATCCGCCATTTTGTTTTTTTTATTTTGATGTACCAAGTGTCACTCTCACAGTAAATACGAATCTAACAACACCTCTCAAGCTAAAATCCATCGAGCCGTTCAGGCCGCAGAGCGTGCCAAACAATTATACATACATACATACATACTCTCGAAAAACATAACCCTCCTTCTGGCGCAGTCGGGTAAAAAAGCCGTGGACAAACGACAAAGGTTTTGAGGTTATCCGGCACGTAAAAAACGCTAAGGTGTCCATGGAATCTGGTGCTCGGAAGACTCCTGCGGAATAATATTGGTATAAAAAGTATGACGTGATGAGTAGGTATTGGCGATGTGGACTATCTTATTCTGAAAAAAGACAGCCCTGAGAGTCCAACGGTCTGTGTGACCGGTCCAATGACAAAAAATTTGGTTATTTTTTTTAGGTTTTTTTCCATATTTTTTTTCTATATAATCTAGTCTTTCTGCCGGAGGTCACAGTTTTAACCTAACCTAATGTAACCATTTTTTTTTTTTTTTTTTTGTAACCTTGTGTAACTAGTTCAGTGCTTGATAGCCTGCTAAAAATAATTTCTTTTTTACAATCTAGTTGTTTCTGGCACCCGCCGGTCGCTGCCGCGGCACCGCTCACTTTAATCTCTCAGCTCGTGCGTAGGAAGTCACAGTTTTAACCTAACCTAACCTATATATTTTTTGTCATAACAAATCATTTGACCAAACTTTTATTGTCTAAAGATTGTTTGATGTAATAAATCATTTGATTAAAGGCCAAATGCCCTAATGACATTATCCAACCAAGTAAAAATTTGACCAAATCAAAATGTGCGTACTAAAATCATTCCAAATATTGCATTGATATAAAAAAGTTTGCTAAAATATGACTGGGTAGTGAAATTTTGTCAAAATCTTTTCAGCAAAACGGCAGGATCCCAGCTTGATGTGCTGGCCTCTGTACCTACCTATCCGTTTGTCTTTAATTGAAAGTGCCATATTATTCAGAAAAGTTGCATTATTGTTACGTACGTCATCAGTTTAAATTAGATTAGCATTCTTTTTGTTACTTAATTAATTTAATTACTTTTGGAGTGCCTAAGCATCCTTTTTGAATAGGTACCTGATTTCTGAAATAGTCTGATATGTCCAACCTGTGTTTTATGATGGTCACCCTACTATAACAATCAATGTCGAAATTTTAACAATTGAACGATTCGCCAATTTGCCTTCGGCATATTTTAAAAACAGCGAGCGTTTTTAAACGGACGACGCCGTTTGTAAACCGCGGAATCATATAAATTGCCTGCGATATATACATATAACAAGACATATTTTTGACTTAAATTGCGTCAAAAAATAGTATCGTTATGTGGAATGGATTTTAAATTTGTTTTACGTAGTAGCCACGCAATATAATAAGCACTGCCGAGTCTCAAAGCTCAAAAGTTATTACCTACAAAGGAAGCTCTATGAATTACAGCAATTCCATGAATTCACTGGAAACTGCAATGCTTGCCTGTGAAAATGTGCTAAAATGTCAAAGGACTAGTTGGCCGTTAATAGGATTTTAAACAGCATTTTAAATTAAATGCACCACTTCACCTTTCAAAAGCTAATTAATCATGGACAGGCTACGATTTTTATTAGTCCTAGTACCGAATATTATGTTTTTTTTTTATCCTGTTTATCGGCAATCAGTTGCAAGAGTATAAGCAGATGAGTTAAATGAATATGGCGTTTAGGCGAGGAGACTAGTTTCTCGACTGCTTTTTTAGAGCACACCTTCCTTTTCAGCATTTCCACCATTAGGGAAGGTTTTATGAGTTCATTGGCCAGGGTATTTGGATGAACCGAGAGCCGATCGAATGAGAAATGAAGAGATCCGTAGGAGAATCCAGGTAACCGACATAGCCTGAAGAACTGCCAAACTTAAGTGGCAGTAGGTATATTGCTCGCAGAACAGATGGCCAATGCGGCTGAAAGGTTCTGTAGTTGTGACCGCGTACCGAAATACGTAACGTTGGAAGGCCTCCCTCAAGGTGGACTGATGAACTTGTGAAGGCCGCAGGAATCCGCTGGATGTGGGAAGCACAGAACTGGTTGAAGTGGCGGTGCTTGGGGAAGGCCTATGTCTAGCACTGGACGTCTTTCAGCTGAAATGATGAGGGTGATGAGCGCCAATTAGCATATTTCCTTTTTAATTGGCCAATTTCAGTCTGAATAGTGGGAACGCCAAGATATTAGTGTATCTCGTCATTTCTGAAGAACCACGGGGCACCTTGAGATTTTACGCAGAAAGTTGTTTTGGATACGTTGGATGTATGACGTCGCTGTTACTGGCCAAACCCCACAGTGGGATTCCGTAGGTCCAGATGAGTTTCATCACAGCGTTTTAAATCAGTAGCTTGTTATCAGCAGACAGGACAGAGTTTTTACCAAAAAACTAGTACAGATTTCGAAACATATGATGAATTTTATCCCGTTTCTTCTTTATGAGGTTCAGGTGAGCCTATTGTCTAAGTCAGGTATTTTACAGTTTTCAGTATCTAGACGCAATCTCATGTCAGCGAAAATCAATGTAGGGGAATTACCCCTCTGTTAATGTTATGCTTGATTTTTTCCTGCATAAAATATTTATTAATTAAATCTCCTTATACAATATCAAATAACTAGATTAAACATAAAAACCCAGGTCATAAACCCCCACTTATGTATCGCCACTCGTGTTCGCTCGGTAATCTTCGGCAGCCGCAAAGACGCCGCTCCGGCGCCGGCGCACCTGAACCTCTTGACTCATAAGTGGTCCATTTGAAACGTGAACGAGACGGTGTTATCATGAAATATCCTGTACCTTCAAACGAGATTACAGGAATATTGTTGTTAGGAAAACAGAAGTATCTAAAAGTAATGTTTTGGTAACAATAATATTTGTTCTCCCATATATTGATATACGTCACGATCAAATTCTCTAAGTGATAAAATTACAAATTAACGCTTTTCGGACTTTTTCCTTTACTTGTGCTATGAGAGTGAGACCCTGCTTCTTGCCAAATTTCATGATTCTAGGTCAATGGTAAGCACCCTGTAGGTTTTGATTTACTTGCGAGTATATGTCAACAAAATATGTCGCATAAGCGGCCGTATTTTTTTACTGCGTTGACATATACTTAAGCTTGATCTTTTTAGAGCTCCAAGCGACTAGGCCTACGTATTTGATATGAATTTCCATTTGATACCTCCACGCGTTTCTGAGGAAAAGGGTCTTGACAAACGGATAGATAGACAGACAGACAAACAGACGGACAACGAAGTGATCCTAAAAGGGTTCCGTTTTTTCCTTTTGAGGTAAGGACCCCTAAAAATAACAAACGTCCGTGACGGACAGAGTGGACTTAACACATTTTACATTATAAGTCCAGCCTATTACTGTCCCACAGAAGGGCAAAGACCTCTTCTCATACAGAGAAGGCATGAGCATTGATCACCACGCTTGCGCAAGACGGCTTGGCGATTTCAGACTTATCTATACATACACAGTTATAAATTGCCTAGCTAAACTCTGCAGACGTGACAAGTATATCTAAACACGATATAATAAAAAGTAAAAAGATTTGATGTTGTTTTTGGGAGTTCATTGACCAAACAAGCAAGAGCAAGCATGAGTGTGATGAGGATGGCTTTACCAAAGTTCAGAAGAAGAAACCTCCTTGTCGTAATCAATGCGGTACTGGACTGATAGGACCAAATATGCTGCTACGTGCAGCCATAGCTACGACGTTGCTGTATGTGTCCCGACTGCATCACTCCACGAAGGTTGAGGAGATCGTGGAGTACATGAAGGTGAAGGCCAACTGGACCTTGAGGGTTGAGAAGTTGGAGCCCCGTCACAACACCAACTTCAAGTCGTTTGTGGTGCGGGTTCCGACACACCATCTCGACACGTTTCTAAAGGAAGAGTTTTGGCCGAAGGGAGTAGTCTACCGACGTTTTCGCGGCAGGCTATGCGACACCGCGCAGCGTAACACGACGCCGTCTCTTCGTGTGTCGTTTATTAGTTATATTTTCTATGTATCAGTATATTTTTTTTTATGTTGTATTTTTTTGTATTTGTGTATTGTATTTTGTATGGGCTACAGCTGACTGAAATAAAGGAATAATTAATTAATTAATTAATTGACAGCTGTGCGTGTTACTTGAAGTATGAGTTGAAAAAAACTGTATTCTTATATTTTATCGTGTATATATATCGATACGATACGATACTTCACCAGATTATTTAATGAGATTGGAGAATAAATCTGAAAAGATATTGTGTTTTATTTGCTCGCAAACTTAAGTATTCACCGCTTCAAATTGTTGTTTTGAGACAATTTTCTTCACAAACAATAACAGAAGTTACCAATCAAAATGCGATATAACAACAAAAAACATTTATTATTTAATCTCTTTAAAAGATGGAGAAGAGGTATTATAAAGATCCTGTTATTCTTAAGTAGGTACGTCAAACAAGGGATAACTGAACGCGTGTGGGCGGCCCTTCAACGGCTTAGGATTTTAATCAAAGAATATTTTGATACCAGCATAAGAAATCTTTGAGCTGTTCGTGTTAATAGATTCTTGGAGATTATGTAAACCGTGATGGTTTATCCTTTTAAGACAAGCAGATTAATTGCGTTACCTAGGTACATGCTCTTAATGAAAATCACTTTTATAAAAAAAAAAACTAATGATAAATTGTCTCGATCATGCTTTGATCGGACCAATTTATCAAGAAAATTAAACTCTACTTATAGGTAGGTACTTCAACTAAGGTAGGTAAATAATAAATAAATTATTAACATTCAGAAAAAATCGACCAAAATGGAATAATACGTACCTGTAATAAAACTTCCCAAAAGTATTTAAGTATTCAGTGAAGTTAAAAAAGGAAGTTTCATAAACAATGAAAAATTAATTTGGTCAATTCTTCAATTTTAACTTAAATATTCGATTCAGTAGATAAATTAAAGGGAAACGCCTATTCTTGGCCATGTTTTGCCCATCAATGTGACAAATACAAAAAAAATACCCATTTAGTAACTAAAATATTGCTAGTACTTATTTGTATTGAAACCTCCGGAATTATAAGCCGATTTAATCAAGAAACTCAATCGTATTTACACTTCCGGTCGTTGGTCAAACCTGTCAAAGTAGGGATGACAACATTTACTGAAAAAACGATACACTAAAACCGGTTACCAAAAGTACGTATTTAGGAAAATCTATTTTTGACATTATATAGTTGTTTCGCTTTTATTTTCTTTAGAGACAAAAAAAATGTTTGTCTATTTTCGGGCTTCTAAATACGATCCATTTAACCGATTCCGTGTTTCAAGTTTTACAAAACTATAGATTTTTCTATAAATCGATTTCTTAAAGACATCCCTACGTCAATAATAATCGTAATTGACAACTGATTGACATTGACATTTCACATTTTGTTTGGTGCTGTTTTCTTGCGACTCGTGATTTTTTTCTCTACTGCGTTTTTCTATTTAATATTCCGACGACTTTGATTACGATTATGGACCCTGTAACCACTTCCGATGACGACCTTGGCTTTATATTGGATTCTGTACCCGCCTCTCTCGATGACACCGGCTTGCCAATGGATACCGTACCTGTTTCTCACGAAGGACCTGACGCGAATATGGAACCCGGGTTCTTGGGCTGGGCAAGGTTTCAATCAAATATAAATCCCCCAGCCCAATTTCTAGATGAAGTGCTCGTCATATATTTAAATGAGAACGAATAAAAAATCGGAAATCTTTAAGTATGTCTTTTATTAACCTTGAATTTTTATACTTTGATTTTTAAAAGTCCAACCGAGTTCTATGTAAAAAATAGTGTTTGTATCTTTATCTATGATGTCAACCGTAATGCCTCTAATTTGTTTCTTTCGTGGGCGTCACTTGGCCAAAACCTCTTTATCAAATGGGCATTTCCCTTTCTTGGAGTGTTACCTACTAACTTTGGTTTGAAACTTACTTCATTATTAAACTGTTCAGTAACTCTATTAGCGAGCAATCTAGGGACATACTTATTCATTTGTTACTTGTGTATAGCGCAAAACTGGTGTACAGTACGACACAACTTAGATGTAGCATCGGCAAAATTCGTAAAACCGATCACGATCCGAACTGAGTGCGCCTTCAACATCACCAATCTATATTACTGCTTTAGACGAAAATGATCTTTACGCATACACAATAACATGTAAAGTCATATAAACAAATCACAAATCACGTCGGGGTCACCAATGTAGTGTAGGGCGTGTGTGTGTAGGAAGAAATAAGTCCCAAGTACACAAGAAGAAGAACGAAAGCTTATTAGGTACACAGACACAGGTTCAGTTCATACACACAAGAGTTACAATTAGTTAAGAAGGAGTGATAGAAATGTAGATAGCAGAGAACAGCACAGTTAAACATGAAGCGAAGTACAAACAGATATAAACTGCTACCAGCTAGCGAGGTGAAACTAGAACTGCTAGGTTCGGACCTAAATCAATACGCGCAGTCAGCATACTCGGGGTCACCAGTATAGAGGCATGAGGTAAAGGGAGTAAAGTTCACTCATCCTCCATAGGAAAGGGAGGATCCTCCGACCAGACGGGTGTCATGTCTGGTGGGCAACTGCCCAACGGTTGATGTCGGGAATTTGTATATATGCTAGTCGCGCGGTAAACTCTGATTGCGCGATGCAGGATTTGCGTGACGTCATGTCATAGTGATGCGTAGTTTGTATGTGACGATGTAGATGCCGCCACAACATTCGTAAAATTGAAATGAATGAATGCAAATTTTAAAATCTATGCTAAATCTAAGTTGTGTCGTACTGTAACTATGGGTTATGTAAATGGTAGTTTCATCTCGGTCCTGAATGAAACAAGTAATAGCTTTAAGGAAATCTGTAAATTTTATGATGTACCTTAACACTATAGATACCTATAGTGTAGACAAGAGCAGTGGTAGTCCAGTGTTAACGGCCCTGACTTACAAGTCGTAGGTCGTGGGTTCGAACCCAGGCAGGCGCTTTACTTTGTGTAAATAATTTCATCACCACTGCTCTCAAAACTGTGAAAACTTATATCTTAGTACCAAAAATTCGAAGACATGTAACATTTACCAATCTGCACTGGGCCCGCGTAGTGGATTACAGCCCACTCCCTCTCGAAGAGAGGAGGCCTGTGTCCCAGTAGTGGGAACCTTGTAGGCTGATTATGCTTAGAACTGTGGCTGAAGAGTTAAAAAAAAAGTGGTTGTAATAATAATATATCATCATTACAAAAACTACACAGTATAGCTATGGGTAGTTCGATACCATATACAGGGTTATTGGCAAAACAGCAACAAACTCTTAAGGGGTCATTGTACTCATCAATAAGAACAACCTTTACTATGGGACCAACCCTGAAATCGAAAAAATATCAGCTATCAATACATTTATTTACATTGGTCTCATGACATTTGTTGACTGATGCCGCTGAGTAGCTATGGTTGTAGAATCTGTGGTTGTGTGGGTAACTACTCTGTATTCACATACGGAGTCTTTGCCTACAGAGCCACGGTCTTATTTTTTAACTAAGAATTATTTTTAATATGTAGTTAAGAAAACATTCGTGCAAAATCCACGAGAACCTACTACCGACAAATTGCTCTGCAGTTTGGCAGGTGTTATGTGAAAGATAAAATTGTATCATTATGGACTAAATAAATAAAAATAAAAAACATCAAACTCATTTTTTTTTTCGCAATTTCATATTTAATCCCATAGTAAAAGTTGTTCATAATGACGAGTACAATTACTCTTTAAGAGGTTGTAGGTGGTTTTTTTTTTAAAGTAATCCTGTGGAACTTGTTTTTGGTTTTGAACTATTTGGGCACATTTTGAAAACAAAGGAAGGCATTGTTGCTGCTTAGCTGTAATTTTATTTAACGTGTTAGACAAACGCCAATTTGATTGTGAGGTCAATAATTGTGAGCGTTTAACAGAATTTATGCGGTCCACGTCGAGGAGCGCGAACCATATCTTCCTAATTTATACATCAATGTTGTTAACCGCAAGAAACCACTGGTTCCTGATGATATAACATATTATACATTACATAGATATTTTAAAAGCGTTCAATGAGTATAACCAAAGACAATATTTAAAACAGTAGCCTTTTTGGTTGGGGTGTGCCTTTCATAACGACCCTAATGTAGATTCTTGTAATATATTTTAGCGATTTATCGAACAATTTAGGAATATTGGTTCTCAATCTTTTAGGTAGTGGGGCTTTACCTTTTTTATATAACTTTATCTTCTTTACATAATGTTTTTCCTAACATATTACTGGTGTAAAATTATATTACATTACTATTTTATTACTAACTAGCTGACCCGACATACATTGTCTTGTCCAAATTTCAATAATTCATAAAAAAATCCCGTACAAAATACACTCGAAATGGCCACTTTAGGCCGAGAAAGGAGTAGGAAGTGCCAGCAAATCTAAACTTGAAAGTATTGATTTGCAAGCACTTCTTAATCTTTAAAAAAATATATATATATTAAATTAAAAATTAATTTCAGTAAGGGAAAATCGATATTTACAATAATTAGAAGCACAATAATTGTAAAAATGCAGAAAAAATGCTTTTGCTCGCATATAACACCAAATTCTTTGATTATCCTCCTTCCTACTAATATTATAAATGTGAAAGTTTGTGAAGATGTTTCAATGTTTGTTACTCAATCACGAAAAAACTGCTGAACGGATTTGGATGAAATTTGGCACACAGATAGTTTATAACCTGGATTAACTCATAAACATATTTTTTATCCCGGAAATTATCCCACGGGAACCTACCAAGGTTCCCGTGGGATAATTTCCGACATCCACGCGGGCAAAGCCGCGGGCAACGGCTAGTGAATAATAATTGTTAAAAAATGCCTTGAAAAAGTATGAAGTTTCGTATGGTTTACTTAATTTTAAAATTTGATCCTATATTTCTTTTACTTTACCAAAAGAAAACCTATTGAAAAAAAAAATTGTTTTCGGTTTATACTTTTAGAAGTTTTTATTTCAAAAGCGTCGCGTCGTCTTCTTGCCAGGTTGTAAAACTATACCGATATCAATGTTACGAGAGTTTACGTAACCAATAACGATTGGTAAGGTAAAGGAATCGAGCAAGAACAATGAATTTCCATATTCAAACTCTATACAGCGTGTGAAAATACAACACAACGAAGTAATTAGGTAGTCCCATTGAATTTTTATATACAAATGCAGTTACTGACATTAAAAATATAGCCAACAGTAGGTACGCTCGACCACACGTAAGAATTTATGCTACGACAATTGCCCTTACTGCTACGCAATAAAGACGCTGTTAAAGTAAATTATTTACCTTGGCGAGAAGTTGAGTGTACGCAGGACATCGATATTGTGGGTTCTCAACATTTTTTATGTAAATTACGTGTTATTAGGGCGATTAAACCCCTTTGAACTGTCTGTACAACTGCCTTGAAAGCGTTCGTTTAAGTGGCATCCTTAGTCGTTTGCGCATCCTTTATTATTTACGTGGCAGCCCTATTTTGTAGCGAGTTTATGCGGAATTTAGAATATTAATCTTTTCTTTTTAGCTATAATTTCCTTAATGAAAACTAGTTGGTTCCGTAGTTACATTTTCACAGAGCAAAAATGCGACGTAATGCTCTCCCAACATCATCATCATCATCAATTCAGCCAAAAGACGTTCACTGTTGTACATAGGTCTTCCCCAAGCACCGCCACTTTGATCGGTTCTCGCATGCAGTGCATTCCTGCGGCCTTCACCAAGTCACCGGTCCAACTTGTGGGAAGCCTTCTAACGCTACGTCTTCCGGTACGCGGTCGCCACTCCAGAACCTTTCGACCCCATCGGCCATCTGTTCTGTGAGCAATGTGCCCTGCTCACTGCCACTTAAGTTTGGCAATTATATCGGTTGCCTTGGATCTCCTTCGGAGGCAGCATTCTTTATGCATTTTACCACCATACTGCGATCGCCATTATTAGCTAACCCCCCCAATAAGAAGCACTAAGTAAGTAATCTGGCAACAAATAGATAATCAATTATGTCATTTTTTCACCGCTGGGCTAAGGTTTCCTCTGCCTCCCTCGCCGACGACGCGACGCCTGTCTTCTGGCTCCCACTGCGTGATGACTTAGGCCATCGGTTCCGATGTATCCTCATACATGGCAGGATGTGGGCAACAAGTCTGCTAAGCTGAAGTAGGATTGGGCGGGCCGTGTATGTAAGATTGTGTCGTTTGATAAAGTTAATTTCGAACACAATTAAATTAAATTACAAAAAGAAAACATTGGGAATATTTCATGTTGGGAACCTTACAAATGTATTCGAACCAATATCTATTCCATTTTGAGATAAATAGTATATTATTCGACCTCCAACACAACACAGAACGGCTTAAGAATTTCTGGAAGGCTATAAACCTACTCAATAAGCTCTATTGCTTCTTTACCTCTGATAAATCCTAGTTCATCTGACAAAGCGTTTCAAATTCAAATAGCCTGGAAACTTACATCAAGGAATTTTTAAAAAGAAAGAACTGTGGTCTTGTATGGAGTTCTTGATGGTTTTTCATATTTACAATTTCAATAAGCTGGCAGGAAAATAAAATCCCAGTGTGATTCCTAGCGATTCGCGCAAAAAACTAGAGACAAGGAAACAGTTTTATGATTTATACAGAGCTAGAAAAAAATCCTTATACGAGTATTACACTTTTTGTTACCTCTAAAATCAACGATCATGATTCTTTTTAGGGTTAAAACGGCGGGCGGGCGGCGGCGGGTTACGGGCGTATTAAAATGGTAAAAAGGAACCCTTATGGTGCGACTCAGTCTGTCTGTCCGTCTGTCACAGCATATGTCACAGATATATCAAGAACTACTAATGCTATCAGCTTGAAATTTGGAACAGATGTAGATGACGTTCGCCCAACTATTTTGCAAAAAAGTTTTTTTTTTTGCCACAGGTACTGAAAGGGGACTTAAAAATTCGAAGTGGGGCTACTATTAAGGCATCATATGAAAGAACGCTCTTTGCTCTTTCTCAGACATTTTTTTTCTTTTTTTTTAGGCCGCATATTTTTCGACTTTTGATGACAAATGGTAAAAAGAAATAGAGTTCCCCTTATCTCCGAAGTTTGCATAGAATAAAATCTGAAATTGTTCTAAGTGATAGAAGTTTATATAAAGATTACAAGAAAAATATTTCTCTAAATAGCACACTTCTTCAGAAATCGGAACGGAACCCTCGGTGGTAACACATAAATTGAAAAGAATAACATTTTGAATGCCAAAACGTGTTTAGTTAATTTTTGTCACTGAAACTCAATATATTTTATGTATAACATTTCCTATAAGCCAGCAACATACAAAATCGATATAATAAGTTCAAGTCCACGAGTTTTGACCTTGTGATGAATATTTCAAGGCAAGTGCTTGGGATTTCAGGGCCCGGACACTTATCTAAATTTTTGGGCTGTGGGTACTCTCTTAGGATTATGCCGGCTATGTGGGTAGTTGAATATTTTGTTTTTTAATTGTTTAGTTTCGGTACAAAGTCGTGTGGGCGTATTATCTGTTTTCTTTTCGATCTTGTGAAGCTGTTTGGGTTTGGTAGTTACATTTTACGACTAAGTATAACAAACAAGTCGTTGGGATGCAGTTTTAAATCAATTAGGTAGGCACCAGTCATTATGAATCTAGCTGCTGCTAACAGAATTTGACAGTCTAACTACAGTAAAATAGCGATATCTCAAGCACGATTCAAGGTATTACAAAATCCTGAGATTAATATTCTTGTTGCTTCTAAATTAAGTGAGAAAAATGCAAAAAAAAAACAATTCAAAATCATCATCATTCTCCTGTCCGTATCTCAATCTATTTGGGGTCGGCGCAACATGTCCCTTTTTCCATACTGCTCTATTAGCCATCATCTCGGTAGTCACCCCCTTTCTAGCCATATCATCTTTCTCACAGTCCATCCATCGTTTCTTTGATCTTCCCCTACTTTTATAGCCATCGTCATTCAAACTCAAAGCTTTCCTTAGACATTATTCTCATTCCTCCGCATCACATGCCAACACCATGACAACCGAAAAACAATTCAAAATATAAGATTAAAAATAAGCCCTGGCCAGATAAGAAATAGTATATATCTACGTAGCAAACATATGAAGATGATCCACTCTTTATTAGACTGCCATCTTGTAAGAAGTAGTTCCAAGTATTGATTGCGATGCGATCTTGAAACTAGAGTACTTACGTACCTACTGAGTACCTAGTGGGCGTATTTGTAAAGAATACATCTAATAAGAAAAGACAAGGTTTAAGATTTAGCGTTGATTAACCTCGGGGCGTCGGGGAGGCGATGTCGAGATAAAATACGATAGATTTCTCAATTACCTACTGGATTTTGCGACTTTGGCGCATGGAGCTGTGACCAAAAAATATTTGCGTTGCATAGATATTTATTTTTTGTATTTTTAAATTTTTTTATTGAGGAGCTCGTGGCTAAGTAATAACAGCCGCACGGGTCGATCCATCAGGTTAAGCTACGCTTGCCGGGGTCGGTCCGTGGATGGATGACCACATTTACATACTGAGACTCCTCCGTGCCTCGGAAAGCACGTTAAGCCGTTGGTCCCGGCTGTCATTCGTGGATCTTTGACAGTCGTTACGGGTCGTCAGTAGCCCGAAAGTCTGACAATCAGTCTTACCAAGGGGTATCGTATTACCCAGTTAATGGGTTGTGGAGGTCAGATAGGCAGTCGCTCCATGTAAAATACTGGTATTCAGCTGCATCCGGTTAGACTGGAAGCCGACCCCAACATAGTTGGGAAAAGGCTAGGCAGATTGATTTTTAAATTTTTTTATTATTCACGAAACAATTTACATTGTGTTCAAATTTTACAAATAGCAATAATAAAATAATTACATTTACACTAAATTTAAATAAATGAAAATTAAATACTAAAAAGATATAAATTAAATGCCAATTAAAACCATTTACACAATTATCCAACCACATAATATCTGTTCCATGTTGCGTACAATATAAGAGAATTAAATAAAAATAAATGCCAGTCAAAATGAATTAAATGTCAATTAAATGCAAACTAAGTGTCAATTAAATGCAAATTAAATGTCAATCATATGCAAATTACATGTCAATAAAATTAGATGCCAACTAAATCAAATGTCAATTAAAATAAATGTCATAACCATATCAAATAATTCATACACAAAATTATCTGGAATTATTTGACATCAAATCGGATACAGAATATAAACATTATTCTAATAGGAAGGCTTAAATAAGTTTGTGTTATAAACCAAAGCTTTTAAATCAGTAGGTAACTTATTAATTAATTTTGATACCTACATGACTATAATTTTGTTGGTGTATATGGGTAATATTGATTGTCCAAGGAGGCATTTGATACATTGAGCGTTATCTAAAATTATGCAGCGTAGTATTGTCCTACTGTAGGGCATAAGCTTTATCAAAGGGTTCTCATAAGACTTATTTAATTGCTAAGAGCATTTGAGCTTTGTTGCTCTGCGTGATCTTCTGGCGTCTATAGAATTTGAAATTAATTCCACAAAAAAAATGTATTTATTAACTCACATTATTACCTATCTATGCTAGTTTTTTTACTATTTTTGATAAGTTTTTCTATTGTTAAATTCTACTTTATAATTATTAGATCTTTAGTCCAAGCCCAAACCTTCGAGGCAGTTTTTGCGTTTCAAAGTTTGTGTACGGTCTCATCGCCGTACATTTTTATGCTTACTCTGTAACCTACTTTAGGCCAACGATGCGCGTCATAATTTAGTATTATAAAATAACATGACTAACGAATTTAAATATAGTGAACTTATAACTGTGTAGCTATCAACAACTGAGAGAAATAATCGCCTACCACTCTAGTACTGTTACTCTTAACTTAAATAAACTTCTACTTAGTGCATCTTAGTGGAACGTGTTTCTCTATACAACTGAACAATCTTCACGACAAATCGGTGTACGGAGTTAACTACTACAACCCATACAGTTTGTTTCGAACCCATAACCATAACCATAATCTTATCTCAACATCTTAAAACAAAAGCTACCCTAAAACTATATTGTTCAAATCAGTTATTTTACTGTCAAAGACATAGACAAACATCTTTCTCAATTTCCTCTTCAATTTCCGAATGTCAAGTTCAGAATAAACTTACAAATTGATAAATGATAAATGATTTTATATCTGTAATAGGTTTCAGGGTTTCACTAAGCACTTTTACACGTCAATCATATTTTAAAAACTAGATGAGGTCGGCGTTTCCTGAGAAGAAATGCCGAAACAAACTCACGAGGTCAGTCTCTTTTAAAGTCCAAACATAATCTTGGTCAGATCATGAAGTGAAGTTAGTAGATTGGTGGCTGAAGTGGTCTTTTGAGGAAAGAACACACATTGAGACAACCTGTCAAGTCAATTCAATGCTTTTGTCAGTAATTGTGCAGCTTAACTTAGGAGAGGAGCTCGTGGCTTAGTAATAACAGCCGCACGGGTGGATCCATCAGGTTAAGCTACGCTTGCCGGGGTCGGTCCGTGAATGGGTGACCATCTTTACAAACCGAGACTCCTCCGTGCCTCGGAAAGCACGTTAAGCCGTTGGTCCCGGCTGTCTTTCGTGGATCTCTGACAGTCGTTACGGGTCGTCAGAAGCCCGAAAGGAGGATCCAATCAAAAATGTTGTTTATACCTAAATTTGTTTTACCAATAAACTATATTTTTTATAATAAGGGCTGATTTAACTACAGTCATATATATTTTATCCGTGGAATAAAATGGACGTTTACAATACTAGGTATAAAAGTGTGGTCGAGGGGGAAGGGGTATCGTATTACCCAGTAACTGGGTTGTGGAGGTCAGATAGGCAGTCGCTCCATGTAAAATACTGGTATTCAGCTGCATCCAGTTAGACTGGAAGCTGACCCCAACATAGTTGGAAAAGGCTAGGCAGATTGATTGTGCAGCTTAACTCAGAACTTAAGGAGCTGTACGATTCGACGAACAATATCAAAGAACAGGACGACAGGAGGAACAGGACATTTGGGTTCGCCGCATAAATTCCTCAAACTGCCAGACCATGATTAAAACTAACTGGAAAAAAAAAACCAAAAAAAGAACAATTACCCGCAGTCTTCACATGTACAATAATTAAAATAAATAATCCTTTACTAAGTAAATATTCGTGTCAATGTAAAGAAATCCTCAATGTCAATGTGTCCTATAAAAAAATCCGGAAATAATCTTGGTCAGGTCATTTGAGGAACTTATAGATTGGTGTCTGAAGTGGTCTTTTCAGCAAGGACCCCTCAGAGATTTTAGTGGACTTGCCCAGTCAGCACACGCATTTTTCAATTATCGTTCAGCTCAACTCAGAACTCAAATTACAAAGTATTTTTAACACTAGATGGTTTTCCTCCTACCTTTTGAAAAACCGTTTGTTTTTCCCTCTAATTTTCCTTGGTGATCAACAAGTGGCTACCCCGGAACCGGATGGAACTTTGGCTGGGTTCTGGAGGGGGAGTGACGGTCGAACGGGGGGGTGCTACCCGTAGCTACGCAACTAAGCCTCTGGAATAGGGTAACTCCAGTTTCGTTAAGAATTTATGGTTATTTGATCTTGGTTCTATTGCATTGGATTTTGAATTTGGTAAATCAAGTGTCAGCTGTTGCTATTGGTTATACTATTAAACCAAGTAACAACAGTCAAACAAATACGATAGATTAAGTTATTAAGGGCTGATTGTTCAATAGGTTGATAACTTTTACCTGAAGAATAAATGTGACAGTTTGACATATTTTCCATACAAAAGCTGTCAATCCGCCATATTTATTCCTCTGATAAAAATTATCTGACTATTGAACCCCATTCCCTCATTCATTCATTTTCATTTTTCATTGTCTATTGAGCCCTATGTGATACACTTACTTCCATCTTTATTTGTGCTATTATTACATTATATAATAAGTAAAGACTTAAAATACTCTTTAAATGTAAAACTTACAAACTTACCGTCTAAATTTGTCTCTTAGTAGTACCTAGATTAGATATATTATGTTTCCGAACTCACTAGCCATATATGGTTTTTAGCATGTAAGGATTTAAACTCTGCGATATACATTTTGAACATTAATAAAAAAAAAAATAAAAAAAGTAGATTTTCAGAATCGAAAGGTTTACAGCAGCAAGGATATTTTGAAGAGAGAACTTTAAAACCAATGTCGCACTTTTAATTTCCCCATAACGTTCCAATGCTCAGCAAGAAGCGACGTTACTCCAGGATAAATTTTCAAGGCGACCTTCCGAAATGCTGGAAGATAAAACACAGCCACCCTACTCCCAAAGCAAACAGTCGTAGTCACGTACTTAATGTTAGATTTTATTGAAATCGTGTTTTCGTGTCGTAATTTTTTTTTTTTCTTTGAAGATAGAACAGGTCTTATAAAATAGTCTGTAGATGATTATTGTTTAGATGCTATTGATGCTCATGCTCACAGGTGAATCTTCGTTAACCCCAAAAAAAAAATATCAGTAGGTACCTACTTTAGCAAACCATCTTAGTCCTATATAATTCTTTTTAATCAAGTACGTGCTTGTTTGTGCAGCCCAGCACAAACCATCAACGCTACCATTATGTAGTTATAGATCTGCCTGTAAGTAACTACATATCCTACTTCAGATTAAAGGTTTCTTCTAAAGCCGCGTTTTCACTACCCTGCCGAGCGAAAATGTTGTTTTGAGCAAATTATTGTTTTTCTGCCAATGTTCGCTCAAAACAGAAAACATCTGTTTGCACTACAACGAGAAAATGAACACTACTTCTAAACAATAGCATCTGCGTACTCATTCTCACTCGGTAGATATGAACGATAATGACGTTGATTTGATTTTGGCTAGTGCAGTGTTTGTAATAACAGGATTAAAAAAAAAACAAAACAAAGAGAATAGAGAGAGTTATTTCGTCTTTGAGAGAGAGAAGAAATGCCACAATATATTAACTGAGCAAAATGCTCATTCCATAAGCATGGTTGGGCTCTACAATTTTCAATTAAATGCAAAGTTTTTTCTTTTTCCACTCCATGTTCGCGTAGAATTTAAAAAAAGATCGGACAACAACCGAACACGACCAAAGTCGAGCGAATGCACAGAGCAACTGCTCGCTCGCCGGTGACGTCGTCGAGCAATCGTTTGCCGAGTCCAACCGATCATCACTGAACAAACATATTCGCTCGCTCAAGTATTTTCATTTACAGCGCGAACAAACGCTTGCTGGCTCAGAACTGTTCAGTGAAAACGCAGCTTCATACGAAGAAGGAACGAGCAATACCCCACTTTTGACCTACGAAAACCACCCAAACTGAAAGTCGCTGTCAATGTCAAATTGTTATCGTAGTTGTACATTGTGAATTTTCAAAGAAAGAAAAAAAAAGAAAAATGTTTATTCTGCACAATAAAACGCACATTACAAAAAGCCTCGTATTCAAGCAATAAAGATTTGACAATTTTGTCCCGTGCTTGATGTCAGGGTCAGGGACCAAAGACAATATTTACATTGCGTAATTTGTTATGAAACTCCTCACCCGTCTGCTCTAGATTTAGTACATATAATTATGTTCCCATTCTAGCAACTAGTTATCGTTTCCAAGCTCAGCGGTCTGTGCCCACCGGATGAGCTATGTACACATACCATATTCAGCATAAAAATCACCTCAAAATCGGCAAGACGTATTCTCATTTTATTATCCTCAGTGAAAATCCCGAGTACCTGGTTAAGTTTCGTAGGTATTTAAGGTTTCTCACGCTCCGAAACCAAAAGTAATTACTCTGTGTTGCGACACTGGCAAATGACAACAAACAATCAAACCAAAAACAAAACAGCAAAGCTAGAAGCATGGAACAAATAAATAGTAATTCCATAATTAGAAGTTATTCGTTATTCTCCATCGATCTTCGTACAAAACATTTGGTGCCTCTATCACGCTTACTAGAGAAGATTGAATGTTCTGAATTGTAACTTATCTAGGAATTATTAGCACGCATTATGTAAAGTATAAAAAAATTAACTGTGTGTCTGCTTTAGACCATCGAACTGATTAACTTTTACTATGGGACCAACTTTAAAATCGCGAAAAAAAAAACAGTTGTCCTATACAGTTTAGAACAGTAGATATTAATTATTAAACTTTAGTATGGAACAGTTGTTTTTTTTTCCTTAATTTTTATTAAGGACCAACTATCTTGACTTGGCTCGCGAGGTTGTCGACATGTGGGATGTGGACTCAGCGATCATTGTGCCGATAGTCGTATCAGCCAATGGCTTAATTGCCAAGAGCCTCGACCAACATCTAAGGAGGCTCTCGTTGGGCAGCTGGATTAAGGGCCTGATTCAGAGAGCGGTACTTCTGGACACGGCGCGCATTGTTAGGAGGTTCCTCTCTCTGGAGCCCTGACCGCCGGTAGCTTGGACCCTATTCCCGATACCGGTGGGCTACTATGTTTTATATTTTTAAATGTTTTTATATTTTTATATTCTAATATTTAAAAATGTAATTTGTATGTAATATATTAATGAAATACAGGAAATAATAATTATTCAGTTCAATGGTCTTAAGCACTCCTTAATGCTTGTAAAGTTAACTTTTTAACACCATAATATTGTCAGAAGTAAAGCAAAAAGTGCTGTATTGAAACACATAGGGACAAACTGCCCGCTCGTGACTAACAATTATACCATATTATTTATAAGAAAAACTTATACATATGACGTCTGTACGATCAATCGCATTGATCAATTGCCATCAATTTCTATTGTAGTAATATTGTCAATCGGTTCAATTGATAGATAGATAGATAGATTTATTTATTTCTGAGTATATGGTACATTAAGATCTTAATATTAAACAGTTTCACATACACTACCGTTGCCGGTGTAGAAATATTAAAAATAACTTACATAATCAAAGTGGCCAAGTTCTAGGCCGCAACAAAATAATGATAGTACCTAGTTAGTTTGTCATCGAAACGCTAAGAAGAAGATATATTCCCCATTAATATAATTCATTCAAATGAAAATTGTTAATTTTTATACAATGTCAAGTTTTACAAGCACAACTTTATTATATTTATTATTTATGAATGAAAAAAAAAATGTCAAAAACAAAAAAAAAAAAAAAAAAACAGTAAGTACTAGTCGAGAAGTATACATACACACACACAAAGTAAGTATTAATAAATGTAAGTAATGTCAAAATTTATAATTTAAAAATTCATTAACTGAATAGAAACAGTTGTCTAAAAGCCAGGCAAATATTGTTCCTCTGAATTTATTTGTGGGCAACACTCTGATGCGTGAGGGTAAATTGTTAAAGATTTTGATGGCCATGCAATTGGAATTCCTGCTATACAGATGTAGTCTCTGGCTAGATGCAAGTAATTTATTTGGGCTTCTGCTTTTCACTCTTTTAGAAATATGTTCATACAATGGAAACATGTGCGAATACCTTTTTACAAACATGCAAATTTCAAAAATATATAGGCAAGGAAGTGGAAGAATTTTCAGTGCTTTAAATAATGGCTTACAATGCTCTAAATATTCTGCTCCATACACAGCTCTGACACATTTTTTTTTCATTGCAACTAGTAGACGATCAAATTGCGTATCAATGTGTATCAATCACGTAAAAATTGATAATTGCAATTGATTATTTCGGGGACCCTTAAATCCCATGTAATAGGGGGCGAGCCCATTGCCATCAACCGGGCACAAATACATTCTCTGGGCTGCTACTGAGAAATTGCTGATGAAAAAACCCAATAATACTTTGCCCGACCTGGGAATTGAACCCAGGACCTCATGTTCAGCAGTACCTAGCGTTTGCGACCACTAAACTAATGAGGCAGTTTCTCATGAATCAGTATTTCCATAGTGTTAAGATAAATCAAAAATCCTGTACTAATTCATCACTATAACAATGTAGCACCTAGATTGTACAATAAACTTAATATAGCTCATAAAACCAAACAATTATCTAACTATCAGTTTAAAAATAAAATAAAATTATGGCTGAAACCATTAAATTACGACGAAATAGAAAATCTATTCCTAATTTTAAAATAAAAATAAAGCAGTAAAACACAAAACCCACTCTCACATTGCCACATACACACACGCACTCTCACACCCACAAACATGCACATGCACACACACACTCACCCACACACACACACTAATGCACACACACACACACACACTATTTTTAGTTTGCAGATTGTAAACTTTTGGTTATAAACTTAATTAGTAGATAAATTATTATAAGTTATGATTGTAACACTTTAGCTCGACATATTTATCTGGAAGGAACTGATTCCCAACATACAGCTCACGCTAGTTTGGGAAACAGGGCTTGCACATGAAATGTAAATACTTGTTGTTGCAATAAAGATTTTGTATTTGTATTTGTATTTGTATTAATTACATCTTAGAAAAGGGGTAAACAAATGCAAGCGACTGTAGTCCTTTACATACATTATCTAATATCTGGGTAGCGCGATACGCCATTCCAATGCGTCAATTAGCTTGCACAGTCCTATTCATCTCCTTTACATACACATAATGCCAACTCCAAAGGGTCATTTACTATCAAAATCAATACCCAATACCTAATCATATTTAAAAATAGAACTGAAACGATTGCATAGAGCAAAGTATAAGTATTACACAACAATGTGGTAGGCGAGACGACGACGCCTGTGATTGGTCGACGGCGGCCATTATAGCCGTATACGGAAAGCGCGCGCGTATCGTATTACATTGCGCTTACGCAGATTTGATAGGGTTGGTGCGTCTAGTTTTTGTTACTGATTGGAATATTCTGGAAATTAGCATGACTTCTAATGATTGGCAGTTTAAAGTAATGATTAATGTAAAGTTTAAATGCTTCAAAGATCGGTCATGTTTAGAACAAATCAATCTGCCTAGCCTTTCCCTGCTATGTTGGGGTCGGCTTCCAGTCTAACCGGATACAGCTGAAACCAGTATTTTATATGGAGCGACTGCCTATCTGACCTCTACTACCCAGTTACTGGGGTAACACGATACCCCTTGGTATAAGAATGATCTACGCAAAAAAAAAAATACAGATCTACGAATGATAACCGGGACCTACGGCTGTTTAGAACAAAATTAATATAAAATATCCAACCTACCTCTACCTTTACCTGTTTAACGTGACACATAAATATTTTAAGTCTGTGTCATAAAAATTAATTATTTTCTTATTATTACACATGCTATACGTATCAATCGTTAAAAGACACAAGGTATAAACTAAGCATACTTACCGTTATTTTAATCTTCACATATTTAGAACTGTTTCAGTGATTTCTTCTTTAGTGGTTTCACTTTTATGTAGGTGGATATCACTTACGTTTGTTTTTTTCTTCTTTTCATTCCCGGTTCACGTGATATCATTAAAAAAGTTTTCATTCGAACATCACACCCACAAACAGAAACATACCCTGCGTCATAAGTATAAAACTGAAATTGATATCGCACGTTTCGCGAATCTCAAGTTTGCCCACCTATTTACAATTTCGCAACATTCTCTCAAACTTTTTGTAAGATTGCCGTGAAAGTATACAACTTCCAATAAGGGTAGCTGCAGGTTTCTTAAGGAAAGGCAGTTTAAAAATGCGAGCAAAATCAGTTTTGTTGTCCCCATATAAAACAATTTTGCACACAAAAGTATTCGTGTTAAAATTTGGCCGCTGCTGGTTCTCTAGTAATTATTTATGTAGGTATTATAAGTTTACAGTATGATTTAAATAACTTATAAACTAAGACCCACAAAACCGTAGTAATGGTTTGACTGTGAGGTCTGGCGAGTCTATATACACAATTTTTTAAACTTCATACGGTAGCACTTTAACACATTTCTAAATAATATATTTTTAATTTATTTCTAAATCTGTTTCTATTGGAAGAGGAGCTCGTGGCTAAGTAATAACAGCCGCACGGGTCGATCCAACAGGTTAAGCTACGCATGCCGGGCTCGGACCGTGGATGGGTGATCATCTTTATATACCGAGACTCCTCCGGGCCTCAGAAAGCACGTTAAGCCGTTGGTCCCGGCTGTCATTTTGTGAATCTTTGACAGTCGTTACGGGTCGTCAGAAGGCCGAAAGTCTGACGACCAGTCTTACCAAGCGGTATCGTATTACCCAGTTAATGGGTTGTGGAGGACAGATAGGCAGTCGCACCATATAAAATACTGGTATTCAGCTGCATCTGGTTAGACTGGAAATCGACCCCAACATAGTTGGGAAAAGGCTAGGCAGATGATGATTTGTTTCTATTGGTTTCACTCCTTAAGTCTGCCGGCAGACTATTCAATAGATACGGTAGTTGTTTTTTTTTAGAATTCTGTCCACAAAGTAATTGGTGAGTCTGGGTACGTTAAATTTTCCGGCAGTCATAGATCGCGTATTATAGTCGTTGAGTGTACATGAATTAAGTTATGCTCTTGGGTACTATGGTGGTTTACTGCTAAATATACAGGGTGTAAGGAACAGCCCTCCGCAGACTGAAATCACCCCGATTTCAATATATAATACTAAGATGACCGGTACATGAAATGTTTTCCGGAATGTTATCGGAATCCAATAAACCTTATTTGTTTTATTACCTCACACGCAATGTATCGTTACCGTGGCAAAACGCACGTAGCGAACGGCATGGCGGCAGCGCAGCGCATCGTATGTATTTCAACATTCATTGCTGATTGTTTTATTTTAACTATTTTATTTACATAAATGGAGTGCTGCGTGCAGGGAATGTAATTTTACTTTGAAATAAATAAGTAACTGAAAAAAAAAAACGATAAAAAAATTAAAATTCTCCTGAGAATTTTTTCGGTGGAATATGATTCAAAATAGGGAGCTAAACGCACCCTGTTAGTTTGCGGAGGGCTGTCCCTTACACCCTGTATGTATCTATTAAATATACGTAGTTCTTTTTAAAACTAAATGTTATCCATCATGTAAGGAATATATTTTTTTTTAATAAATAGTTATCATATTTCTCCTCAGAAAGAAAATATATCGATAAGTATTATTTATAATTTCCTAGTAAATCACATTTGGGTTTAATCTTGTTTTCATCAAAGCATACAAAAGAATAATGAGACCTCACTAATTACTATCAATGTTTCTGTTAGGAACGGATTTCTGCTTCCGTTGGTAAAATTATTATCAATCAGGTTATGAAAAGGATATTCCGTCTGGTATCGAGTAGATATTGATTATCACATCTTGTCGAGGAACTTAGGGCAACAGAATAACTATCTGAGATACTCATTGCAATTGCAACTAGTGGTACCAAATGTCAGTATTTGGCTTAATATTATGGAGAATGAAATGTAGCCATATTTAAGAAAAAACGGAACCCTTATAGGATCACTTTGTTATCCGTCTGTCAGACTGTATCTATGTGTCAGTCAAGAGCCATTTATTAGGAACGAGTGGAGGTATTAAACTGAAATTAATATTAAATATGTTAAGTCTATGGTCCGGTCCTGTGCCTATATCTCTTGCCGGAACGCCTTTACCGATCTGCTCCGACTTTCTTCGGTACCTCGGGTCGCTAGTCCTAGGGGATGGCGAAGTAGACCGAGACGTAACGCACCGCATCAACTCAGGATTGATGAAATGGCGACAGCTTACAGGAACAACTTGCGACCCACGGATGCCCCTCAAGTTGAGGGGGAAAATTTGCAAGTCCGTGATAAGGCCTGTTGTACTTTATGGATCGGAATGCTGGGCACTGAATAAGACGGATGAAAAGAATGTTAAAATAGATGTGTGGAGTGACGAGAATGGATAAAGTAAGAAATGAGTATATAAGAGGAAGTTTGAAAGTGGCGCCAGTGACAGAAAAGTTGAAAGCAAATCGTTTGTCTTGGTATGTAATGAGGAGAGACGAAACGCATGTGACTAAAAGAGTGATGAATATACATGTTGATGGATGGAGAGGCAGAGGAAGGCCAAAGAAAAGATGAATGGATTGTGTGAGGAACGATATGAAAGAGAAGGGAGTGAATGATAGCGTGACGGTTGACAGGGGAGAATGGAAGAATAAAACGCCGACCCCAAGTAATATGGGATAAGGGCAGGAAGATGATGATGTAAGTCTATGGGTCCCTTGGAGCTCAAAAAAAATCAAGCTTCTAAGTCAACGCAATAAAAATATGGCCATTAATGCGAAATAATATTGTGATACTCGCAAGTAAATCAAAGCTTTTAAGGTAAGTACTTCCCGTTGACCTAGAATCATGAAATTTGGCAAGAAGCAAAGCAAAGGAAAAATTTCAAAAATCGTTAATTTGTAGTTTTATCACATAAAAATATTTGTTTGCGATTACAAACTTAAACTTGCAGTTGGATAATTGGCCGTGACGTGGCCACGGAACCATTCATTGTGCGTGGTCCTACATGCACTTGGCCGGTTTTTGATGTCAAAAACACCCAGTAGATTGCCGTTTTTCAGACGAATTCTTTTGTACGAAGTATTCCCTTTATTTTTGAAATATGTGTGCTGTTTTTGTGAGTTCTACAGTAGGTAATTTTAATCTTAGCTACACAAATTAAAACCCGACTAGCAATTTCCGCGCGGTTGGCCCGCGTGGATGTCGGAAAATATGCCACGGGAACGAAAATCCTTCCTTATTCCTTGTCTACATTATAAAGGGAACCTCTATGCAAAATTTCAGCTTTCTAGGTTCAAGGGTTTAAGGCTGGGCATTAAAGAGTCAGTCAGTCAATCAGGACTTTTCTTTTTATTTATTTATTTTTAAAGGGTGTCTCAATAAGAGTGCATATTTAAATTTCGTATAATTTTTTTTTCGTGCAAGTGGCAACTCTGAATTTTTACAGTTGTCACATTATGATTGTTCCGATTATTAAAATGCAATCTGCCTAGCCTTTTCCCAACTATGTTGGGGTCGGCTTCCAGTCTAACCGGATGTAGCTGAATACCAGTATTTTACATGGAGCGATTGCCTATCTGACCTCCATAACCCAGTAACTGGGTAATACGATACCCCTGGGTAAGACTGGTTGTCAGACTTTCGGGCTTCTGACGACCCGTAACGACTGTCAAAGATCCACGAATGACAGCCGGGACCAACGGCTTAACGTGCTTTCCGAGGCACGGAGGAGTCTCGGTATGTAAAGATGGTCACCCATTCATGGACCGAGCCCGGCAAGCGTAGCTTATCGTGATGGATCGACCCGTGCGGCTGTTCTTACTTAGCCACGAGCTCCTCCTTCCGATTATTAAAAATGGAGCGATAAACAAAAGAAGGACGTGTTATCATTATGAAAACCCATTTCAAATATGGGGAACATTCTTATTCATAGATATCTTTATAGAAGATTAACTAACTAATAAACTAACTCAGAACATTAAATGCTGGTTCTAAAGTAAACTGTCTACAGTGCAACGAACGGTAGTAACAACATTATTAGTTTCAACGCCAAACAATGTTACGATATTTGTTGAATGGCTACGGTTAAGATTTTGCTGAGGTCGGATTTTCGATGGGTGGCTGTTTCTGTTTCAAAGTTATTTTAAGATTTTAGAGATGATGTCATAAGATATACATGCTGACTTTAAATTCATTGGTAAGTAATCTTTCAGGGGAAGCAATTACTCATCATTCAAAATACCTAAAACATAGAAAAAGTATTTAAATTTCATAGAAAATACATGAAGAATTCAAATTCCTGTCCTGTTTCGTATTAATAGGCTAGCTACGTGACTGTGTACTTCTGAGTATACCTATATACCTGTGTTGAGTAAATGAATGGAATTGAAAGAGAACTGTCGCATTTTATCACCTTTCTCGCTCACACGGGACCAAATTTTTAAGAATGTTATATGAAAAGATTCTTTTTAGGGTTCCGTAGCCAAATGGCAAAAAACGGAACCCTTATGGATTCGTCATGTCTGTCTGTCTGTCTGTCCGTTCGTATGTCACAGCCACTTTTTTCCGAAACTATAAGAACTGTTGAAACTTTGTAAGTAGATGTATTCTGTGAACCTCATTAAGATATTTACACAAAAATAGAAAAAAAAAAACAATAAATTTTGGGGATTCCCCATACTTAGAACTGAAACTCAAAAATTTTTTTTCATCAAACCCATACGTGTGGGGTATCTATGGATAGGTCTTCAAAAATTATATTGAGTTTTCTACTATATTTTTTTTTCTAAACTGAATAGTTTGCGCAACAGACACTTCCAAAGTGGTAAAATGTGTGTCCCCCCCCCCCCCCCCCCCACCCAGTAACTTCTAAAATAAGAGAATGATAAAACTAAAAAAATATATGATGTACCTACATTGCCATGTAAACTTCCACCGAAAATTGGTTTGAACGAGATCTAGTAAGTAGTTTTTTTTTAATATATCATAAATCGTTAATCGCAATTTACCTTTCATTCAATCAAACGAACTACAAGAACTTTTATATTATGTTACTTGCTGCTACGTAACCCTTCATGGGCGAGTCCGACTCGCACTTGGCCGCTTTTTTGAAAAATGTAATCAATTAGCGAATTAGTAAATAATTAATTCAATAGATAATTGTTAAAAACATTTTTATTGTGGCATTTATTTAACTCATTTCAAAAACAGATACTTAATACTTTTTGACCTGAGTTTAAATTAACACAATCGAAATGTGTTTTTAATAATTAGGTAGGTACCTATTAAATTAAGGAATGTATTTAACGCGGCGACAAATTAATCTGAATTTGGGATTAAAGCCGGTAGCATAAATAATAGGTTGGCAGCTACAGCGAAGGATAACTTTAAGTAATAATAAAAAAAAAATTAAAAAAAAATTCAATCAATAATAAATAATCAATCAATAATAATCAATTGTTAGCTTTGTTTTAATTTAAAAATCGCAGTCGATAGAGCCCCAGTCGAGGGAGCCCCGCTTGACTGGACTGGTTTAAATATTAATAACCACACGAAGGGGACGGCGGGGTCTGCTCGCTCGCTTCGCTCGCGCTTGCATCCCAAGTTATTGTCTAAAGGACTAATAAAAGTAAAAACAAAAGCGCTTTTGATGCTCATTTAATATAATTTATTATTGCTAAAATATTTAATTGCTGCCGAGTTATTTTTTAGTAGCAAATAAGTTAGTCGCCCTTTAAGTTATTAGTCGCCTGGAAAATTATTATCCTTACATTAATATTATTTACTAGTTTGCTAATTGATTACATTTTTCATAAAAAGCATCTTTTTAACTTAAAAAACGAGCGAGAGAGGTGACAAAATGCGACAGCCCTCTGTTCTGCAACAAAGCCTTTGTTGTAATGGTTGTGATCATAACAACACGGAAAAATGGTTAACATATAATCAGCCTATAATGTTCGCACTGCTGGGACACAGGTCTCCTCTCGGTGAGAAGGAGTGGGCCGTAATCCACGGCCCGCTCCCTCGCGGCCCAGTGCGGGTTGGTAGATGTCATATGTCTTCAAGTTTTTGTTTCTAGGACATGCCGGTTTCCTCACGATGTTTTCCTTCACCGTTTTGAGAGCAGTGGTGATGAAATAATTTACACAAAGTAAAGCGTCTGTCTAGGTTCAAGACGTAAGTCGCGGCTCTTACTATGTGGAGTAAAAGGGAAATGAAGTTCTAATTTGTCATTAGTGCGTGTATCTTTATGAAACTTATCCACTTACCTTTTTTTTTTTTTTTTTTTTTGTGGATGGGAAATCATCAAATGACTTCTCCCGCTCCGGGCAGAGCGGGAGGGCGTGTCAGACTTTTACTGACTAAACCCACCCGTGTTCCTTCAGTTGCCCGTGCCAGGGCCACGGTATCTCTTTCGAACTACCCGCGACCCCGGCGGCTTCGGCCCTATTGGATCCCGTCACTGCTGACATCTCTTTGAGGCGCGCGTGGAACATAACGCGCCGTCGACCCAGGCCTGGTCCTTACCGGACGGCGAGCTGCCCATTACTCGTCGTCCGCAAGCCCGCGCCTACGGTGGCCGGGAATTTGCGATAGTTATCCACTTACCTAGACATACAGACATGTTCAACATACATAAGTATAAAGAATAGAAAAAAGCAGTAATGAATGCACTGACAAGTGTTTGATTTTACTCAAAAACTTGGCAACAGTCCGAACACAATCTAGAATGACTTAAGTCATATCTTAAGTCATAAATAATTTTCGAAGCTAAGAAAAATATCACATTTATCTGAAACAACTTCAAATTATCTTTGTCCTTCAGAATAATGTGTGGAAACCTCGATGTACTCATACTCAACTATATGATGCGAGCCAAGTCACTACACCACGTTGAGAAAAAACAAATGCACCGCGGCTGCCGTGTAAACAAACATGCGCGGACGCAACTCAGTGGAGATGGCGGCAGAGGCGACAGTAGGTAGAAAGGTTGTCATTTGATTGCGGCAAAAAAAAGTGGTTTCATGATCAGCAGCTCTAACACCTGGATTAAGAATGAAAGACTAATCAGAACAAAAATTAACGGAAAGATTGGCTACTAGCTGCGCCCCGCGGTTTCACCCGCCTAAACCGGGATAAAAAAATACCTATGTGTTATACTGGTATAAGCTACCTACAATCCAAATTTCATCCAAATCGGTCCAGCCGTTTGAGCGTGAAGAAGTAACAAACATACAAACACACACACCCTCACAAACTTTCGCCTTTTTAATATAAGGTCTTTACCTATGAAATTGCCGTTTTGTATGAAAAAATTTAAACGAATTTTTTTCATGCATTTTTTATTTGTATTAATCGAAGTAATCACCCATGCAATCAATGCATCTTTGCCAACGCAGTGGCAGTTTATTGATGCCCTTCTTAAAGAAATCAGCTGGACGGGAGGCAACAAATTCTTCAAAGGCATTTTGTACTGCCTCTCGGGTATTGAATTTTTTTCCCGCCAAGAAGTTATCCGAATTCTGGAAAAAGTAGTAGTCTGTAGGCGCAAGGTCTGGTGAGTAGGGCGGAAAACGGAGAGCTTCCAACCCCAGTTCTTGCAACTTGGAGACCGTCTGCTGTGCAGTATGAGGTCGCGCGTTGTCGTGCAGGAGCAGCGGAGACGAGCGATTGACCAATGCTGGTTGGAGATGTGCCAGCTTCTCCATCATCGTGTTCAGTTCTTCACAGTACAAATCTGATGTAATGCTCACCCCGTTTGGTAAGAAGCTGTGATGAATCACACCGGCGCTAGACCACCAAACAGTGACCATCACTTTTCTAGGGGTAAGTTTTCGTTTAGGGCATTGTTTAGGTGCTGAACCAGGATCCAACCAACTTGCTGAGCTCTTGGGGTTATCAAACAGAATCCATTTTTCATCGCAGGTAACAATGCGGTTCAAAATTCCTTCATTTGTGTGTCTGTTGAGCAGTGCAAGGCACGTCTCGACGCATACTTCGCGCTGGCGATCATTGAGTTCGTGGGGCACCCATTTGTCAAGCTTTTTTTTACCTTGCCAATTTGACGCAAATGGACCAATATTGTTTTGACGCTAACGTCGAAAGCTGCTGCTAATTCAGCCGTAGATTGTGTATCATCAGCTTCCACAATCGCCTTTAATTCGTCATTGTCGACCAAAGTCTTCGGACGACCGCGAGGTTCATTTTTCAGGTCGAAATTTCCAGAACAGAAGCGAGCAAACCAATAACAAGTGGTGCGTTGGTTTGTAGTGTTAGCTCCGTAAATGTCATTGATGTTGCGTGCCGCTTGTGCCGCGTTGCTGCTACGACGGTACTCATATTCCATAATTACTCGAATTTTTAACGTATCCATGATGACGAAAAATATTGAAATGCGATGAAAATGTAACACTAATCAATAAACAAATGACTACTTTTGGAAAAAAAAAAATCCATGTTTTTAAAATAAAATTAATTTGAAATTAGAATTCTTAGCCAAACAAAAATTATTTTGATTTGAAATGGCCAGTACTGCAGAACGGCAATTTCATAGGTAAAGACCTAATATTAGTGTGATTGTTATTTAATTCAACCGATCACAGCTATAAATAAACCTACAGTCCGGCCGTTTAGTAGTAATAAGGATGAAATTCGCAAAATCGTCATATTTGTTTCTGACAGCTGTCAAGAATGCATTCTCTCTACGGTTGGACTGAGTATAATGTTATTGCAATCAGACTAACCAAATGGAAGCAATATAATATTAGGTCTTTTTTGCATTGATTGCATGGGTGATTACTTCGATTAATACAAATAAAAAATGCATGAAAAAAATTCGTTTAAATTTTTTCATACAAAACGGCAATTTCATAGGTAAAGACCTATTAAATGTTGCACAACTTGTAGGGATAAACCATTCTAATAATGAACGCCCCTCCACAGCGGCTACGCTCACATGCAAAGAAGCGTATAGACGCAATACACATATAATAATAATAATTGGTCTTTGTCATTGGTTGCTCAGTCACTGGCGAGTACGGTCAATAACTAAACTAAATAAATACCTTACAGACTTAACATACATAAAAATATACACAATAATACTGATTTTATTAATGCAAACTGTACCTACTCGATTTGTCCAAACGTCAAACAGCCGGATTTGTCGGCTAACAAGTGTATAAATGACACGAACGCGCGTCAGAGCGAACTTGTCGTTCCATAAAAAAAATAAAGAAAAGAGAAAAAAGAAAACGAGTCCATGTTGACAGTGAAGACGTCGCACGCACACAAGAGGAAATACTCGTACTTATTGCAACTTTAGTGCAAGTACCTCTCACACATTGAAATAATGACGTTTTGTGGAGGGGCGTTCATTTTTAGAATGGTTAATCTCTACCTGGATATCATAGACGCAGCAAATGCGTTTGCTAATAATACTTCAGTTCAGTGTTTCTGTCGTTGACTCTATTCTATCTGCAGCCAATGCTGAGCCGGAGACAACAGACCCACTGTGCTCCTCGCAGATCGCCATAGAGTAATTGACTCAGCACATATCAGTAGCAATTCGCCGCGTAAATGCCCATTCATCCGCAGGGTCTGATCCACTCTTTATTCTGAAGACTGCTTGGAAATATTTAGAGAACCACTTCTAGTTGTCTATAATTTAGCCCTACAAACAGCTTCTTATCCTGCAGAGTGGAAAGTTTAACGGGTTTCCCCTGTACCCAAGGGTGGTACCAGGTCAAAAGTGGACAACTATAGCCCTATTGCGGTCCTGTCAGCCTTTGGAAAGATATTTGAGTCTATACTTAATTGGTATATCACCAGACAGATCAAGACTCAACTAGCCGAGTGTCAGCATGGTTTTAGAGCTGGTAAATCCACTGTAACAAACCACATTTTTTACAAAAATCTGCAAGATGACGTGGCTTATTTTGACTTTAAAAACCGGCGTTCGACCGTATCCAAAATAACGTCCTACTTAAAAACATATTCGCAACAGGACTTACCCCGAAGTTGCTTCAACTCTTTTCGAGATATTTCACTGACCATTTTCAGTATGTTCAAATCTCTGGACGTAAATCTGCCCGTTACATAACTTGTCTTGTATTTGTGATAAAATGGTGATGAATGAGAGTAGGGCTAAATTTTTTCTAAGTCACTTGACTATAGCTTGTTTCAAGAGATAATAGAATGAAAAGTATCCCATCCCTCTCAAAATACATCTTTCAAGTAGATCCACTGCAAAAACTTATAGAAGAAAGACAATGAAGAGTCGCATCTGCAATTCACTCTATGTCGAAACGTGAGCCAAACGGTGTTGGAGGGCGGGCGGCGCGGTTAGGGGCGCGGAGAGGGGAGGCGCCCCATATATGGCGTGCGTTGGCGCAGTTACTATACAGTGGAGAGCAAAAATTTATAAGTCAAAGTCAAAGTCAAAGTCAAAGATTTATTTGCATACTAAGTGTACATAACGCGTTTAATTGTTTATTATTTTGATTAATTGCTGAATAACAAAAATATTTTTTTTATAAAGACGTATTCGGTTTTTTTTTGTAAGAAAAATAGTTTTACAGTTTCGGTATAAAATAATAATATTAAAGAAAATAGTGGCAATGGTTGGACAGTCTTAACATTTATCGTACCTACTTAAACAAATAAAATAAAATAAATTATTGATTTGATAATGATTTCTACCATCTTTGAAGTTACGAAAGTAACGCTATATAAAATTAATAGCTTCAAACTTGACTGTCTAGTAAGCTAGTAAAGCCTGTGATTCATTCAACACATATATATTATCAATCTAAGTCAATATCATGTAAATATTGATATTATTTCAAAAACTATTTTGTTTGACAGCAGAGGGGCAATTCCTGTAATTTCAAGAACGGTCATATTCTAATCCGATCTATCAAAAATATCTTTGTTTCTCGAATGGACCAAAATTTTTAACAAGTTTTTGACATTTATTGCGCTGAGATGAGATTGTGACAAAAAGTTTTTAAACACGGAAATTGGCCTTGTGACATTTTCTTCAGTAAAACAACATTACGAAACCAACTTTTCTTTACGACCGTTCTCGCCGACTGTACCCGGGGCGCCGGCTGTTGTCGGGTGCTGCGCGTGCGACGCGACGCCCCGCCCACTCGCCTTTGTGTGCGTGCCTATGACGCCGACAAGTCTTTCACACTCGCATCGGACTCATTCCTTCAGCTACTAGCATTCTGACACCACTGAAATTCAATACAGCTTTTCCTGCCAAAGGTTTTAAGCAAAAATTTTGGATTTTTTCTGTTTGGATGATGGAAACAAAAGAAAATAATTAAGAATATAATATAAGAAGCATTGTGCTGTACTTGAATACACGTGTTTATTGATTATTTGTCTTTGGAAAACATCACATACCTACCTCCAGCAAAAAACATTAAAGGATGAATTTCAATAAATCCATTTCTCCATTCCATACTATTTTTATTTAGGCTTTCGTTCTTATTTTTGAAAATCGACAGTAAAAGTCAAAGTGCTTATAGACCTATCACAGATCTTTTCTACTTATCATACTACCATATAAGGTTTTTTTTCCATTTGAACATTAATGGCATGCAATATCATCATAAAATTAAGTATTAGCCCTGAGTAACCTTCCAAAGCCACAAAATATTATACTTGTCTATTAGACAAAGACAAGTTCATAAGACAAATATACAAAACTTCGACTTCCAATCATTAGTAACAGCTAACATTGTATTAGCGAAACACCCAGGTCTTCCTGTCATGACCCAGATAAATCGCCAGTTAACCTGGCACGGGAACGCTAGGTGTGACCTGGAGTTGTCATTGAACTCTCAGAAACGTGGCTCATTTATTTTCATTATTGTTCGAAGAATTTTGTGACAGCTGTCATTAGTTGGATAGGTTTCTCTATGATACAGTGATCTCCACTACTTAGGTTGTCTTGTTTTGTACATTTAGTCTGGAAATCGACTAAAACTTTCATGGAAATTTATGTTACCTACACTCTTTTGTGTGCAACCTTCGACGGAATATTTGGGTGTTTGTTTAGGATTTCCTATTTCCTACAGGATCGTTTGCTTACCTAGAGTCTTTTTTTTTAATATGCCTGTGCTATTTTTCCACTCCTTGGCAAAGCCCCTATTCGTTCCACTTGTCTCAACGTTGTGCTTATCGCTAACTATTGAGGAAGTAATGCAAAGCATGCCGCCATCTTCATTCACTTCTTTCTAAATGTTATTATTTTCTATTCAATCATTAATGGTTTCATCCTTGACAAAGATACCTTCTCTGTTTCTTAGCCATTTAATCGCATAATTATTAAATCGATGAGACTTTTCTCGCTTCCACAAATTCTAATTTTAAACCAAGATCTAGACAACATCATTGACCAACAACATCCTACCTTTCCATATAAAGCGATGATATAAAAATTATAACCTAATTAGTTTGACCGGTGGCCGGGAGTACTAGTAGGAAGACTTGAGGCGAGTATATAGGTCGAGTTACTGGCTCGTTGCCAAGGAATTAGTCACCCAGTGTGTAGCCAACGCATGACGATAGCTTTAAAGGTTACTCTGATACGTAAGACGGGGGTTTTTGGGATTATGTTGTGAATTTTATCCAATGCAGCAGAATTCTGAATGGGTTATTATAATGGGGTTCTAATTTTGTTGGAAGTTTATACACGTACGTACGTAGTCAAGGAATAAATATGTTAAGCGCCTTAAGGTTTCTTTTTACTTGATTCTCATTATTTTTCCTTAATATTTTGAATGAAAATGACAGACAGAAAATAGGTGACATGCGCCCGCCAAGTGGGAAGGGAATTTGTGTTATTGCTTGGATCGTATCTTCTGTTCGATTGAATGGCTGGATTATTTCTTCAAGAAAGAACGTTCTTGTGAATTGATCACGCAATACCGGGGAACATGTAAAGCTTGTTTTACTAAAGAAATGGGATAGTTTTTACTTTAAAAATATCCTGTTCCAGCAAATTGTGTGAGTCTTACAAAACTGCAGAAAATGATTTTCGATATACAGGGTGTCCAGTAAATAGCACGACATACTGCAGGAGGTGACAGCTTGGGTCAATACCTATCAAAACAACACAATATATGTTCAGCAAAATCTTACGGATTTTTTTTCACCTCTGTAGGTTACAGTTATGCGAAAAGAAAATCGTTCTGTGAAAACTTAAACAAAAAATACTATTTCTTGAAAACATTCTTGTTTTTGATAGAAAAAAGACTTATCAATAAGTAAAGTAACTATTCACGAATAATTTGATGTAAAAAAAAATACTAGAAAGGGAATTTTTCATTACGAGATGCTTAAAAATCTGTTTCAAGGTAGAGATTTTTCGATATTTCGGAAAATTTTGTAAAACTGTAAATCCGTAAGATTTTGCTGAACATATATTGTGTTGTTTTGGTAGGTATTGACCCAAGCTATCACCCCCTGCAGTATGTCGTGCTATTTACTGGACACACTGTATAGTTGTTTTTATAGGGGTCCCTGATAACGATGACTGATCCTGTGAGTCCTGAGTGTGATTAATGCGAACTATTTTACTATGTACCTGTAAAACATTCTTTAAAAAAAGGTTATATCATAAACGTGTATAAGCTTTTACAGCGGTACCATACTGAATTAATTCTAGAGAAACGAACAATATAAAAATTAGTACTAGCACATGAAGCGGATAAATTGAAATTAAATCAAGTTATGTGAATCAACGTGAATAGCTGTTGATTAAGAGTCTAGTATCACTAATGTATTCGGAATAATTATTATGTGTAGGTATGTTTAGTACTTTAGACAAACATTTAGGTATGAGATGCCATGGTTACAATCCAATATGCTGATGTTGGTCCCATGGAAAAAGTTGTTCAGTTTGATGATGTGTCCCTTAAAGACTACACCTTTTTAGGACACCATGTATAATCCCACCAACCCATCCATATATTTTCCCACTAAAACAAAAAAGTATGATAATTAGCGGTCTATCAAAAATCAATCAGTTCTGTTATATAAATTCGGAAACACTAAAGAAATTACATTTTAGTATCGTAATTGAAAAAATAGTTTAAGGGTAGAGGAGGACCAAAAAAACGATGTATGGACTGTGTGAAAGATGATATGGCCAGAAAGGGGGTAACTACCGAAATGACGACTAATAGAGAATAGTATGGAAGAAGATTAAGACATGCTGCGCCTAACCCAAACAATTTTGTATAAAGGCAAAAGAATGATGATGACTTGAAATAAATATTTTGACCACCACACTTCATAGACGAGCCGACTTGCAACGCTTCCAGGCCTAAATATTTACTACTGACACTACTGTCCATTCACCTAGAAGATTCCCTTATGATTGCTCTTAAAACATATAAAATAGTCTAAAATATTGAATGAGGTCAGTGAATCTGACTGGTTTATGTCTCTCATTGGCTACGTTACGCTTTCCGCGAGTGATCGGCTAAATATTTACCACGTGGTATTTACTATGAATGGAGCAATTCTTCGATTCGAGGAACTGGAGGTAAACATTATTTTTTTATAGCTTCGGTAGGAAGTTCAGTATCAATTGGTTTTTCACGAAGATTTGAGGAAATAAGTCACCTTATAGGATGATTGTGTTATCAGATTAATGGATCTAAGATAGATAGATTAACCATTTGTCGAGTGCACAATTAAATTATTACAAATTATGTACAGTCAACAAAAGAGATATCTAGGCAGGGTATACTAACATGTTTGTATGTGAATTGCTTCATGTTCAATTTCGTGAAAATATACAATTTTGTGTTGGTGTGTTACAATGTAGGAGTATTGCAAAAACAAAGTAATATAAGTATCTAGAATTGAACATGAAGCAATTCACATACAAATATGTTAGTATACCCTGCCTAGATATCTCTTTTGTTGACTGTACATGAATATAATGAAAATACAAGGTGACATATGTAGATTCTGTACTTTTACAGATAATCTAGTAATAGTTTAAATATGAAGAATTAACTATTATTCAGGTTCATGGCTTTCAAAAATAAGGTTTTAGAAATAATAGACACATGTTAATGTACTTATTTAGTGTATTTCCCAAACACACAAAATCAAATATACTTTTACAATCACCACTCGGTATCCTTGAAACACAGCTAGAGATTAGCACTCGTTTTTCGACGACTTATGCACGACTAAGTTTGCAGGATGGGCACGACAACCAAGATGGCGTTTTCCCGCCATTATTATTCCCGCCTTTTTGCGATACGCTGTGATTGGTTATTCGTGCCATCTACAAACTCAGTCGGTACTAAAATAGTCAATACAATACTTTTAATATTAGAACAGATATAATTTTAACATAACTAATTGAATAAATACGATATTATTTATTATTGATAACACATATGAATAAATCAAACGTTAAAGACATAGGCAGACTGTGAGGATACCTAATCTATCTTTTGGCAGTCATCTGGCATTTCATAGTTGGCTTTCATAATAATTATCTCATGAATATTGCCAGAATTCCTTTGGTGATTATGATAATGTTTAGGAGTGTTATCGAAAGCGGTTTATTTACTTGGACAAAGCTTCATCATGACGTCACGTCCGCCACCTCACGGTGGCGGCGCCGTGGCAGGGGGCGGGCTGATCAGCAAATGAGCGTTTAGTAAAAGACGTTTCACGAATCACGAGTTTATCGAGTGCCAGTCTGCGAGTAGTTCTCAACGAGTGCACAAGTATTCACTTACAGTGTGCCTACAGTCTTGAAAAACGGTAGCAAGTAGGTATCAACGTAACAAAAGCAAGGCAGATTTGAATGGAAACGCCGGAAGTGGACGCCCTAGGAATACATAGTGACCTTGTTGGTGATGTTCTTCAAAGGTCAGGTGCATAATCCTCGCAACCGGCGTGCGTTTATGACCAGATGTATGAACGTAAACGAGGCAAAAGGAGTGTGTAAGGAGCGTAGCAGGTGGCGTTCTGAAGTTTCTGCCTGCACCCATGGGAAGAAGGCGTAAGTTTATGAATGCATGTTATTATCAACGTATGCATATATGCTAACTATTTTATAATTCCTAAATTAGTTTGATTGTAGCAGCTAGGTATGTAAATTAAATAAAGGAAAATGATTAAATGGGCTGTATATTATTTAAAATGTGGTTCTATAAGTATTTTGATAACATGTTGTGCTTTCATTAAATTAATATTACACTAATCTGTGTTATTTTCCATAGGAAGATGCTGATCTGATAGAAATTGCCACCATTGCAGTCTTGAAGGTACAAAAAACGTATTATGACGCCTTGTTCTCGCAAAACTCACCTTAAAGATTTTCACTTAACATTTAAACGTCGACCTTGACAATAACCAATAGAAGCTTCATGAAGTATAACTTCAATAAAGAAATTTACGTAAACGAGTTTTCAGTTTGAGAGCAAAATTAAATCAAAAAAACACAACCGACTTCCAAAAACAACACTACAAAGTGAAAAATAACTTTAATTTCGGAAGTCGGTGTCTAGTTAAATGTATTTTCGTTTTTTGCCACCGACTTCCGAAATTAAAGTTATTTTTCACTTTGTAGTGTTGTTTTTGGAATTCGGTTGTATTTTTTTGTAAAAAAGTTTTTATTTTTCACTTTTTAGTTGTGTACCAACCCCACACAAATTCTGATACCACTATCTGCAAAACAAACTAGAAGAACATCATCCATATAAAAGTGGGGTAAAAATATGTATTATTGAAGCTAACTCAAAAACTACCCAAGCAAAGTTAATCAATTTTATATGGGACCAACTGTGATGTATACCCTCTCGATTAAAACAAAAAAAATCCAAATCGGTCCAGCCATCTTCGAGTAATCGGGGAACATACATAAAAAAAAAAAAAAAAAAGGTTCCGACGAATTGAGAACCTCCTCCTTTTTGAAGTCGGTTAAAAATGTAAAGCTATAGATGTTATCTAGGAAATCGAGAGGGAGGAACTCTGTCTTGAAGACTTAGTAACGTTGACTGGAGATTGGTGTGAGAGTTAAAAAAATACCCCTGATGTTAACTATGTGAAGGTACACATGCCAGTATAGACCATCATCATTCTCCCGCCCTTATCCCAATTTATTCGGGGTCGGCGCATCATGTCTTTTTCTTCCGTCGTCATCTCGGTAGTCGCTCCCTTTCTAGCCATATCATCTGTCACACAGTCCATCCATCGTTTCTTTGGTCTTGTTCTACTCGTATAGCCATCCACATTCATGCTCAAAACAATCCTGACGACATTTTCGGCGGCGCCCGTTCATGATCATGACGCATAAATAGGAAACGTTATAAATATATACCTAGTATACTCCCCGAATGACCACATTGGCCCTTTAACAATGTGCTCTACTATTTGCTGTTTACATACTCAACCAGAAAAGTACTAAACGTAAATTAGAACGAAGGAATCAGGCCACAACGGTGCACATGGTGTAAAACACACAAACACCATGGATGGCAAAAGTTTACAAAACAAGTCAGAATTGAATTGACTACTAATTTATCTCCATCAAAACGCTTCGTACAATTTCTGAACAACCTCTCTAAACTCTGTTTTCATTGTTTTGTTTGCGTAAACACCTTTAGTGTTATGACTTTGACCTATTTTATAATTACGAACCTGGAATCTGAGAAAAGCAAGGATCTTCAAGAACCGTCTTCAGTGAGCATTCCAATCATTCATAATTATTTAGAAAATTGAAGACGTTTCAACTTAGATAAATTTTCTAAAACGTTTTTATCTAGCGACCCGCCCCTGCTTCGCGCGGTTTTCACGATTTGAAAAAAACATCGAGGGTTTTTAATATCAATCTGCCTAGCCTTTTCCCAACTAAGTTGGGGTCGGCTTCCAGTCTAACCGGATGCAGCTGAATACCAGTATTTTACATGGAGCGACTGCCTATCTGACCTCCACAACCCGGTAACTGGGTAATACGATACCCCTTGGTAAGACTGGTTGTCAGACTTTCGGGTTTCTGACGACCCGTAACGACGTAGTTTTTATTATAGTTAGTTTAATATTAATTTACTAAACATACACGGCTGATATGAGCGAGAGGCATTAAATTAAACTACATATACTATAGGTGCATAGTGTTAACTCGGAACTATTAAAAAAAAGTTTAGGACAAAAATAAGAAAAAACTTTTTTCGAACAAATAAAATAGCTTAGTAATCGAATTAAAATGTAAACATCTTTTGTAGAGATTTCCACTGACCTGCGTAACAAAACGGCAACGTCGCGTCAAAAATTCTGTCGTTTTAAGGTGTATGTCTAGATAACTACTCGTATGTGTAGGTACTTAGTCAGCTGTTAGGGCAGATACACCGTGTTTCAACAAAAAAAAACTAAAAAAATAATCCTGTGACTAAACTATTGCTTCTATTTATCTGATTTTTAAAGTAGAGGCAGAAAATTATACAAAGTATATGTGGTTTAATTTAATGCCTCTCGCTCATATCAACCTTGTATAAACATATAAATCTTCCAGAATATTTTATCTAATGATGATGAAAACAGCATCAAAATCCGTTGCGTACACCTACTTTAGAAGAACAATGCGGTCAGGTCACACAGACAGACACGAAAAGCGACTTTAATTTATAATATGTTTCTAGATATAGCTCTTCGCTGCTTATTTTCCTTTAAGGTTTTAATTAATTGATTTAAAAGAGCATTTCTATGAAATTTATTAGTTAATTTAATCGAAAACAACCTTTAGAATATGTTTCCCGTGGCATGTTTTTGCCCCCACTAATTTATTTTATGGCGACATTCAAAATTACATTAATTTTGTTTTTGCTTACTAGCTTCGTCTTCATTTCGTCATCTAGTTTAGGTGGGCCAACTTTGAAATAGAAAAAGCGGGATAAAATGACTAAATACATCATTATGTGTAATCGATGATAGAGGCGTCGCGTCGCCTAGTGTTATAATTTATCCTGCTATGAATGACTGTTAAGGATACTTTTTTGTAGTCTAGTTGAGTCTAAGCTTTTTTTTTTTAGTACTGGTATACCTACTGGTGTACCTGTCTAAAATGTACATAATGTAAAATTGCATATTTATGTAAATTGTAAAATGATAGATTTCTGCTCCACAAACTGTCGTGTGTTGTTTCCTCAAGCAAGTGCTCGAGGAAACAAAGCATTAGTAAATCTTAATCCCCAACAAATCAATAGATCCAGTACATCTGTAATCATTAAAATTATGAATAACACCTCTACAAATTCAATTAGTTCGCTACTATAATAAATTAGCACAGACACTAGCATGTTTCCGAAAACAAAATTTATTAGGACTGTCCGCGATAAAATTCAAAGATGGCGACCGTAGTTTACGCCCACATGACTCGGACTTGGCTAAGGAAACATAAATATTGCTGAAACAGTCATAGGTGTGTCAGAATAATGTCACTAGTGCGATTTTTCGTTGCGTTTTGTTTTATAAATAAAGTTTTTTAGAATTTTATTGCGTTTTTTAGATGAAGTAATGCGTAACTGAAGTAAAAATGACGAATTAAATCTTCAATATATTTCGTGCGTTCCAACAAAGGACTTAATCATTAAACTGTTCCTGGTCAGGCGATATACCCCAATAATATTAGTCAGTTTGTTCAGCCTGCAGTCTCTTTTAGCTTAGTGTAGGGTTTTTAAAGATTTTAATAATTCGTTTTTATGTTTGAGAAATGGCAACACTGTCCAAACGGTAATTTTGTAAGGGAGGGGGTAGTTTATAAGTTGAGGCACTTGGCCGAGAGAGCTCAGTCTGTTGCGAGGTAACTGTGGTGACTGTATCTGTGAAGGAGTAACGAGAGAAATAAAGTGTCAGTGTTATTCAATCAGTGAGTTTTATTACGCTTGAAGAGCAAAATAGAGTGTCAGTGTCTACATCCAGTGAGATATATTACACATCAGAAGTGGTATGCAACTCAAACGGCCCACGTGGAGATAACAGTGAGGCTAATAACAATAAAAAAAAAAGTGAAACGACACGTGTTCTTCCGAGGTTGATGCAAATGAGCAAAAATGGCGTCTTCGAGGCGAGTGCGAAGCAAGCAAGCTAGCTAGTAGTTAGCTTGAGTTGGTAGCGGGTGGACGTGTATATCTTGAGCAACAGCTGGATCTTCATTCCGGTGAGTCGGTTCCTTTTTATTAAGACTCGGGTGCAGAGTTATCGTTAGTTAAAGTAGGTATCCGAATCGTTTAAAATTTGTTAGTGGTGTTCTTTGGTACGCAAGTCGCTCAGATCGCATGCACCTCCTGGCCATTCGTAGGCGTAGGTGTAAAACCGGGTCTAATTTCCCATCTCAGTGCGGCCACGATGGTGTGTGGCGTGCGTTTGGCATGGAGATGTAGACAGTCGCTGATGATGCCGGATGGAGGCAATGTGATGTGTTGTGTAAGTTGGGTACCGGATGGAGGTTCCACTTATGTGTAGAGTATTGCGTACTTTGGAGCTTGATCTAACTTATTTACTTTGATTGAAATTGATAATTTAATATGATGTTTGTAAAGATTTGAATTGTTGGTGGTGTGATGATGCTGAACCCGAAGTCGACATTGACCAAAATAAAGTAACATGTTTTACAAACCTAGTTTCAAATTATTTTGATAAAGGCTCGAGATTATTTGGGTGGTGTTGTGTAACCTCGAGGTTATCTGTGGAGGTGACCGGATAGAGGTTGCCTGTTGTGGTCGTAACCAGATGGAGGTTACATGTGGAGGTGACCGGATAGAGGTTGCCTGTTGTGCTCGTAACCGGATGGAGGTTACGTGTGGAGGTGACCAGATAGAGGTTGCCTGTTGTGGTCGTAACTGGATGGAGGTTACGTGTGGAGGTGACTGGATAGAGGTTGCCGGTTGTGGTCGTAACCGGATGGAGGTTACGTGTGGAGGTGAGCGGATAGAGGTTGCCTGTTGTGTTAGTAACCGAATGGAGGTTTTACGTGTTGAAGACCGGATGGAGGTCATGTGTTTTGATGCTTATAACTGGATGGAAGTTATAAGTGTGATGATGAAGACCCGATGGAGGTCAGAGCATGAGCCCTGTAATATTTTAAGGGCACACTATTTGAATATTCCTGTTTTTAGAATCAATTTTAAATAGTCAAATTAGGGTATTTAGATCCTGAAAAAAAAATATGTCATAGATACATCCTTGCTTTAGGTAAATCTACGGTTCAAAACCCGATAAATTGTAATTTGCTCGATGAAAAAAAATCGGAAATGGGGTCGATTTGAAAACTATTTTTTGTTTCATTTCCTAGTTATAGCACAAAATTATATGAAAATTGCATGTACCATGAGGTAATAGTATTTCAGAGGGAATTCTACGGTTGGATTTTTAGGTGTAATACATTTTTTCTAAATAAAAACAAAAATAGTAAATCTGGCTAAATCCGCTCGCGATCAGAGTCCCACGGTGCCATAGCTTAGAACAAAAGTAAGGGTAACATAACCGGCCAGTTTAGGTAGGCTTCTGCTTTTGGAGGTACACTACTCAATTCAATAGATTTTTAATTTACTCGTATAACATCAAAAGTTAAACTTACTAATTGATAGATGGCGCTGTTCTCAAATTGTTCATGGGTTTAGTTTAAACATTATGATCCATTTTACTCAGATTGTATTAAAATAACAACAATTTATATTTACAAATAAAAAATTAAGGAGTTGAGACATCTTTTTAATTAATTGTGTTAACTTAGAACGTATAAAATCATCCAATAACGCAACGCTAATTTTTGAAACTGTTTTCAATGAAGTGGGAAAAAAGGATCGCAACTCGCGTAAATGTCAAATTTGTTGTTAAAAAAATTATTCCGTTGACCCAGTTTTTCTCTTTTCGAGTGAATGGATGCGCTTCGTTATATTATGTATTTCGTGGATTTTTCTTGACTTGATTCTGTTTCTAAACATTGACGGAAAAGTATTGGATACCGACGACATCACTTTATGTGGTTGACCCTTACACGAAAATCTGGACTGTTTACTTGTTTGTGAAACGCAGTGATACCTATTGTGTTGTGTTGTTTATAAACATGAACGCAAGCAATTAATTTATTCATATATAATCGGTGTAAAGATACAAATAAATTATTATGTTGATTACGTAAAGATTATGATGTAGAATACAAAATTCAGGAGTTGGTCTTCATTTAATGTAAATAAAGATTGAATTAAAGTGTTTGGCAGTGTATCTAATGTTTTATTAATAGGAAAATAGGACAGGGCCTACTGCAGGTCTGCAGAATAGATTTGAAGCTAGCTATACTAAACATAATAGGCTTCTTGGATTGTTGTTTTTACCTATTGCTAGAGGGCGCTATGAAATGTTCGAGTGACGTCTCTATCCTCCTATATACAAATGTACTCTGTGCAGAGTCCTGCGGGACTTCATCAAGGTTGGACCTGTGTCAAAATTTTTAAAAATTCGCTCTCCCTGCAGTTCTTCAAAAAAAAAATCGAATAAACGAAGAACACATTAGATATGAAATTGCGATAGCTCAGAAAAAATATCTCGTAATTACGAGTATATTATAGTTTTAATTCATAATATCGTTTTCGAAAATGTGATTATTTCTATGTGGTATGATGACGTTTAATTGTCATCTTACGATAGTGTTAAGACAATTTGCAAATTATTATCGGTAAATTTATAGTCAAGCGCGAGTAGTTTATAATTTTTTATCGTGGTCCTTTATGAAGAAGTTTTAAATCAGATTCATCCATAATACTATTTTCACTCTTCATCGAACTGTCTTCGCTACCATACCCTACCATATCCTACAATAATCACACATAATATAAATACAATGTGTCCGGTTGTCGGTAAAACTAAATAACAATAAATAAAAAACAATAATAACAATAAAAACATAAATAAAACTTATCTGGCGATTTAAAAATTTGCCCTTATAATAGTAGATTCGATAAATTATAGGTGTAGCAGTAGGTACGTCCCTTGATAATAAAGTACGGCAATTCTTCCTTCATAATGTAGTTGTCGATATTTACTGATCTTCATGAGCAGTGGTCAACATCAAAAACAAAAGAATATGGTTACAGCATAAGCAAAATAGTACGACCATTTTTAGCCCATACATAATAAAAATATTATTGTTTTTTTTATTCAATCACTAAAAGGGTTAAATAGGTGATGAAAGTTTGTATGGAAATTCACCATTTATGTCGATGGAATACCATCGGGCACACGGCTTGTCTACTTGATAAAATTCTTATATTCACTGACAGACAATGCACAGCCTAAACCGCTGGATCTAGAAGCATGAAATTTTGCAAAAGAGTTCTTTTTGTAACGAAAGTAATTAAATTTCTATTAAAATTGCAATTTAAAAAAAAACCGTTGCAATTTTGAAATTTCACCTTAGTACCGCAAAATCATGTTTTTTTTCTAACTAGCTTCTGCCCGCGACTTCGTTCACAATATACTAAAACAACAGACACATTATAAAAAACTATCCTGTACAGTACGTTAGTAGTTGTGGTATCAGCAGCCTAAATATACAGAGAGTCGTCCGTTTAAGGAGCAGTTTGTCCTGAGGTTGAAACCCACAGCCTTAACAGCATATAATACCTAATGGCACAACACTGATACACTGAGTGATTCTTACAGATTGTTCCTGATGAACCCGGCTATCGCTAAAAAATATAACAGTCGATTGTACACACGGGATTTCTCATTAATACTGTCGACTAACAATTGATATTTATTTATATTATAAACATAGATGATATAAGAGGAATAAACTTCATGTATTCTGTGTACGTTCTACGAACTATCAAATAACAGTATATCAGAATGAAAAAAAGAATCGAAAAAAATATCAACAGTTGAAAATCGAACTTTTGTGGTTTGCTTTGATGAAAGTTGACTAAAATAGACGTTCTTATGTTATTATTATGTCATGATTAACATCCTTCCGCTAAGCCTTAGCTCAAAGATTTAGCGCGATGATAATCATTTAAAGGTTAAATCTGTAACTATCTGCTATATGCATTTCTTACTCAGCCCAATGAAGTTGGTAATGGAATAATTCACACACTGACACCGATATCGGCACGATATCTACGAGCGAAGACAGTGCGGGGTGAGAGTAGCGGGCATTCTTTCACTTGAGCAAACTTTATCACACTGCCGACTTCGAGACGTCGATACTTATTAGTGTGCTTGTTTGTCGCGTCGCGATGGTCATCGATATTCACCAATATCATGGGGCCGGTAATAATTGTACCTATCGCTATCGAATCGTGTCAGTATCGTTATCTGATAATGTGAAAAGAAAACGACATTTTATGTAATAATCTTAGTTTACTCCACCGTAGACACCATAAAAAGTAAACATAAGGAAAAAAATCGACCTAAGAAAAAAACTAATTAAGTTGATCAACTGCAAATATTTTACACTGTGGCATGGATTTTCTGTGAAATCGTCGGCGGCGCGTCGTAAATAAACACGTCGCGCTGCATTTGGGGGAGGCGGAGGTAGCGTTTCAAAGGCCAACAGGCCCGAATAACCTGGCCTTAATGAGTTTTCTATTATTTGAATGAGCATGGGTGTTTTTCAATATGTCGGCTTTGAGAGAAAGAGTTGGTAATGATTTTCATTAAAATTTGTAATGATTTTGAACAGAGTTCCTTTTATTGCAATTTTCCCTTGGTCAGGAAGACCGAGCGAAGAACATTTTACTTTGCAAAAAAAATCTTTGTTTCAGACGCTTCCCACGAGGACGTTTTTAGGAAATAGTGGATCGCAACAGACGGCGTCTCGGAAAAAGCATCGACGCCGGTGACCTGTTTCTCTGTGGCGAGCCGGGTCAACAGACGGCGTCTCGGAAAAAGCATCGACGCCGGTGACCTGTTTCTCTGTGGCGAGCCGGGTCAACAGACGGCGTCTCGGAAAAAGCATCGACGCCGGTGACCTGTTTCTCTGTGGAGAGCCGGGTCAACAGACGGCGTCTCGGAAAAAGCATCGACGCCGGTGACCTGTTTCTCTGTGGCGAGCCGGGTCAACTTCGACACACGCTGTCCAAATAAAGAGACTGACTACGGTAACAGCCAAGTTGAGAAGCGAGTGAATATCTGCACCATTAAGCTTGTTGTAGATCTGCTATCTACCGAATCTGACCGAACGTGAGAATTGATTGGTTCACGTCATTGGTTACAACACAATTTGAGATCTGTCGTGAGAATTTATTGGTTCACGTCATCAGTTAGAACACAATTGGAGACCGAGCGTGAGAATTGATTGGTTCACGTCATCGGTTACACAATTGGAGGCAAGAATTGATTGGTTTGCCTAGGTTTATGAGTCTCTGATCAGGTGTGAGAATTGATTGGTTCACAACCTGATAGAGTACGCAAGTTCAGATCTCTCGTGAGAATTGATTGGTTCACGTCATCAGTTAGAACACAATTGGAGGCCGAGCGTGAGAATTGATTGGTTCACGTCATCGGTTACACAATTGGAGGCAAGAATTGATTGGTTTGCCTAGGTTTATGAGTCTCTGATCAGGTGTGAGAATTGATTGGTTCACAACCTGATAGAGTACGCAAGTTCAGATCTGTCGTGAGAATTGATTGGTTCACGTCATCAGTTAGAACACAATTGGAGACCGAGCGTGAGAATTGATTGGTTCACGTCATCGGTTACACAATTGGAGGCAAGAATTGATTGGTTTGCCTAGGTTTATGAGTCTCTGATCAGGTGTGAGAATTGAGTGGTTCACAACCTGATACGAGTACTGCTCTGAGTGCTGGTCTGAGTACGCAAGTTCAGTAGCGAGAATTGATTGGTTCGCAAAAGTTCTGAGTGATTAATAAATAGTTCATAATCCAAGGATAAAAGTAGTCCATTAGATCTAAGTATTTTTGGCGAGAATTGATTGGTTCGCCAAAATTGTTGAATATTTGGTATTATTGTAGAAAACTGATAGTATTGGATATAATTATACCTTTTATTTAATTAAAGTAGTGGACTTAATAGTAGTAATAGTTGATTTCATAAATGTATTAACCTCATCAAATATAGTTTGTGAACTATTTCTTTTGTTATCATGAGTTCTCTCAACCAAGTGTAGGGTATTTTAGTTACCACCCGGGGCGTGTATGAGGGCATACACGGCGTCAGGACGGTCGAGTGTAGGGTTTTTAAAGATTTTAATAATTCGTTTTTATGTTTGAGAAATGGCAACACTGTCCAAACGGTAATTTTGTAAGGGAGGGGGTAGTTTATAAGTTGAGGCACTTGGCCGAGAGAGCTCAGTCTGTTGCGAGGTAACTGTGGTGACTGTATCTGTGAAGGAGTAACGAGAGAAATAAAGTGTCAGTGTTATTCAATCAGTGAGTTTTATTACGCTTGAAGAGCAAAATAGAGTGTCAGTGTCTACATCCAGTGAGATATATTACATTAGGAAAAACCATAATTTAGCTAAAACAAGAAACCCTGTCACCCAACCCAACCAACCACCAATCACTGGGTCTGAACTTATCAGACCCAGTGATTTAGGCTGTGTATTGGCTGTCAGTGAATTTAAGAATTGTGTTCCTTACTTAGTGCTTACCTTCGTTGTCTAGGGCCTAGACAACGAAGGAAGGATTTTTGAAAATTCACCCCCTTTTCTTTTTTTTTTTGTGGATGGGTAAATGACTTCTCCCGCTTTGGGCGGAGCGGGAGGGCGTGTCAGACTTTTACTGACTAAAGCCCACCCGTGTTCCTTCAGTTGCCTATGCCAGGGCCACGGTATCTCTTTTGAACAACCCGCGACCCTGGCGGCATCGGCTCTATCGGACCCCATCAATGCTGACATCTCTTTGAGGCGAAAATTCTTCCCCTAAAGGGATTAATTAGGGGATGAAAATTTGTATGAATGTTCATCATGTTTGCCGTTGGGAAGTCCGGGCACATAGCATATGGATAATAAATGGATAAGAAAGATATAGATAAGGAATATATTCTAATATCAGACGCTTCTTAATTTATTATTCCAGTATCATCGCTTTTTCGTTGTCTACATCTTAAGCTTCAGTGAATAAATCTAGTACCTACCTTCGTTATAATAATTTAAATTATAATAAATCTAATAATTTCTAAACTACGCATAAATCTCTATGCTCTAATTTTTTTTAACACTTTAACAACTAAATTAATAAAACTTTTTATTTTTATTGACGTGAAACGTCTTCGCGTAAAACACTACGTTATAATAAAACTCAGTCGTATTATCAAAACGAAACTATTCTATTAACCTTTTATTGAGACACATATTATTTTGTTAGAACTATTTTTATTGAAAAAGTTGAAGAAAATTAGGTTTAGGGAAATATAATTACCTACTCCTACTACTGGAACTCCCTTGCTAAAACGTACAATACATACATACATAATCAGCCAATAATGTTCCCACAGCTGGGACATAGGCCTCCTCTCGGTTAGAGGGAGTGGGCTGTAATCGACCACGCGGGCCCAGAAGCCTTAGTGCCAGTTTTTAAACTAACTCGACCACATTAACGTAAACTTTACTGAAACTGAATAGTCTCTTGACTATAATGGGAAACACAATTATTCCATACAAATTGACGTAAGCTAACGATCGAGTATGTATAAAAACTTACAGTAAAGCCTCAGTGCAAGTTTTACAATACTTACTGTATTTTTATTTGTACTCTGGACTTCCCGCTAAAATGAAGTCCTTTTTTTTACTGAACCTATACTGTCTAGTTTAAAATTAATCTGCTTGCTTGCGGCTGCGCGTGAAGGCACCGAATTACAATGAAAATTAATCACTTTCACGTGCATTGTTTTCATAGATTTCAGATACGGTCTACGTAATTGTTAAATGTTCAGTAAAGCTGAGCGTCCACTGTTCCGCGCTAGCCGCAACGCAAGCACGGCACGCAACTGATTTTAGTTTGTTTATAAAAAAATAAAATGCGAGCGGTATCGATAATGGACGCAGTACTATAGGAATTCATACAAAGCGAACCAAAATCAGTTGCATGCCGTGCGTGCGGTGCGGCAGGTGAGGACCAGTGGACGTTCACCTTAAGATTGATTTACCTATTTAGTCTTGCACTGAAGACTAATTAAATCCCGAATGCACGCAATAAACCATCTGATTTATGAAACTTATTACTGGAATCGAACTTACACCTAAATGAGTGGTACTCTGTTAGACTTTCGAATAATTGAGACCAGCTGGTACTCGAAACAACTCCAGTCTGGTTATAGCCTTTGAACCGTATTAATTGTGCTGACATTGATTAATTTATCAGCTTTAACTGATAAATTCGTAGCTACCATTGTCTCTATTATTATTTACAGACAAAAGAGAAGTTATTGTTGAAAATTGGAGTTATTATAATGTTTCTGTTAGGTTACTACTTAAAATTAAAAAAGAAAACGTACGTTCAAAAATTATATTTTCATGGACTCAAAAGAAAGACGCTCATTTTTACCCAACTACGGCAAAAGAAATGGTTATGATTTTAGCAGTCTATGTATGTGTGTAAGTATGTATATAAGTATGTATTTACGTGTGTTACACCTAGCACCTAAATTACTGAACCGATTTTAATGAATGAGGTATCAATAGATTCGTAATAATGATCCGGGTAACATAGGCTATATAAATTCTCCCTAAATTTAATATGGTGGACTTTACACGTAAATTTCTGACCACGAAAAAAATTTAATTGAGATAATCATGGCATGTTTGGTATCAAAAGAAAGCACAAGCACAAGCACATTACAAACATGTATATATGTCATAAATAATTATATTTAAATTGTTAAAAATAAATAAAAGTAAATAATATTAATTTAATTGGTTACAGATCGACCGCGGCGAGCGTGATTTTTCAGTAGTCGGGTTTGAGTTTTTCAATTTACTTTTAATTTAAAGAAGTTTTTCTTCAATTAACTATTCTTTTTTGCAGAATAACAACCTGGTTGACAGCAGGTGGTTTCGTCACTTTTGCTGTTAATTTTGTATTTAACGCTGCGGTTTCTCTGCGAAACGTGGTAGTTTTTCAAACAATTTGATTAGAGATCGCCAAGTTTTCGCTTATCGCAGAGTCAGTGTGTAAATGGGGTTAATTTCCAACTTTCATTTCTAAAGCCTATATTCTTCATACCTTTTTAGGGTTCTGTACCAAAACGGTAAAAAGGAACCCTTATGGTGTGACTCAGTCTGTCTGTCATAGCTGGACATCTCAAGAACCACTAATGCGGTCTGGCAAAGTGTAATTGGGTTTTTCCATCTGGAATTTGTCAGTAGCAGCCCGGAGTCTGGATTGATGCCCGGTTGACGGCAAGAGGCTCACATGGGTCTGTTTAAGACCTGGCGAAATGTGGGTGTACCTAATAATTGAAGGTACACCTCTGCCTAACCCTGGGATTACAAGCGTCATGTTATGTTATTACGCAAATAAAATATTAGTTGCTGGGTACATTATGGCGGATATTTTTCATAGTTTTTCAGTAACCAACGCAATCAGTTGCGTATATATTTTATGCATAAATCGTTCTCGGTTGTTTATCTGTTAGGGACGTAACGCAAGATCGGCACGCCGACATTTGGCTAGACGAGCATTCGAGGTCATCGTCTCTTAGCGGGTAGGGTCGGGAAAACAGTTTTCTTCGAATACTCGAACAACCTAATAAAAAGGCTTAGCTTTTGATATTAATACTAGAACATTCTTTCATTTACTGTATTCATGAATGGCAAAAATGCTTATGTTTCTCCGTTTGATGATAGGAAAATGCAATCAAAAGAATTGAAAATGCTGGCGTTGTGTTGTGCCTAGGCATTTTAAGATACCCGTCAATGTAACAGACATGGTACTGATAAAAAGTGTGTTATTATTCAATTCACATATTTTATTTTTTCCTATAAAATAGTTATGATAATAAAAGCAGGTGAAAAACTTTTTAACAAAAACCTTAGCCAATAACTAGGCAAAACAAAGACTTCTACATAATCCTGTAAACTGAAATCTAAACAACTCAACACACCAAATGATGCTAATTTACCACCAACGCGACTAATAAAACGTACCGCGATGACGTCAACAAAATCTAGACTGAACTAAATTTCTTCTGCCGACCGTACTACTTTGGTACACACATATAAATTTTCACCACTACAACTTTCAATGTTGGCGTTTAGCCAAAAACTCCTGTACTTATCTGTGATTTGCTCTTGTATTCGAGTTCTGTAAAAAAAAATATCATTGTGTTCGATGTTTTCAAGCAATTAATGTTATAATGTAACGTGTGGTCAGAATCAGTAATATTTTTATCATGGTCAATTAGGTTGGTGGTTAGTGGTTGCTTGGTTGGTGGTTAGTGGTTGCTTGGTTGGTGGTTAGTGGTTGCTTGGTTGGTGGTTGGTGGTTGGATGGTTGGTGATTAGTTCGGTGGTTGGTTATGGTTTTTTTGATGTGGATTTAGGTTTTGGTTGGGAATTAGGATTTTATGTAGGAAATCGTAGAATTATCCATTCTATGATTATCGTTTTAAATTTTGTCACATCAAAACTTTTTTAATTTGCAGAAGGTACAAAAGAAAAAAGAAAGAAATAGGAAGGAAGGTGGTTAGGTAGGTAGTTGGTTTTGGGTAGGTGATTGTGGTGGGTGGTAGGTAGGTGGGGTTTACAGACCACTTTCAAAACCTTATATTGGCAGTGTATTATCACAATTTTTCTCTTGATTTTAAATTGGGATGACAGAATTTTTCAATTGTTTTGTCAGATTTCTTTTCAAGGTCACAACCGAGCCTTCCGTCTGAGGAGTTAAATGTATAATAATTTTCCTGTTTTCAATGTAAAAGACCAGAGATATTCTATGTGCATGAATTGGTATATACCATACTATCACTAAATATGATTTTCCATTCTAATTCAAGAAATAACCCAAAACATGAAAATAATTACATATCCGTTCACAGCGTGTTATTGGATATTACCAAGCCAGCTCTCTACCCATATGGCTGAACCATTTGATTTGGAGAAATTCCTGAGAGATTTTGTTCATCACCATCCCCATAAGTCGAGTATTGCGGTGAATTATAGTATAGTTAAAATCTCGCTGCAGACTCGGTCATAAATCATTCGAGTGTTTCGCTCTCTTTCCCACTCACGGGCCTTATGGGCAGGCCACGCCCACACGTAGTCTTGTGCATTACTGCAGTCGATGAGTGATATCGATAGTTTTATGTATTTATAAATAGGTGATAGAAATAAATACACATTTTTTTTTATTTTATTACCAAATTTACTACAAAGCATATTAAATATATAAACAAAAGAACGTATATATAAAATAGAAAATTAAAATTCTTCGTCTGAGTCATCGTCATCATTATCCACATGAATGATGAACTCTTCGCATAAATGTGCTTTTCTTAAGTCTTGATCTTGCAGCAATTCTGCATGTTCCACACATTTTTGCCAATTTTCAATGGAGACATTGGAAATGGCTTCATCGACTAACTTCTCGACATCAGCTATCTTGAAGGTTTTGTTTTTCGTTGCAACTTCATTTTTTACTTGAGCCCACACCAACTCGATGGGATTGTACTGACAGTGGTAAGGCGGCAAGCGGCTAACTTCATGACCATGCTCGAAAACGAAGACAAGAAGGAAGTCTCGTAAAAACACATTAGTACTCATTAGTTACCCTGCATACTTAATGAATGCAGTATGTTTACGTGATAACCTTAATGATTCTGTTATCGATAATGGCCTTGAGCGCGCGCAACTAGCGCACAACCCTACACCGATTATGATTTATGACCAAGTCTGCAGCGAGATTTTAACTAAACTTAGTTGATTCTAGTCAACAAACCTACGCCTACTCCAGGACCTTCAGATAATAATATTTTTCCATTTATTATATCTTTTTATATATTTTAACGATTCTAAAATCTAATTTGTTAATTTAAAGTGATTAATTCCTCAGTTAAATGCAATTTTCATATTCTCATTGTTCGAGTAATATTTTTTACCTATAATCGCGTTTAAAATAACGATTTGCTTATTAAAACGGTTGAACTTCGGGAGTTGCAATTCCTACAGGTTATGTTTGTTCAAAGCAAGATACGCGGCTAAAATTTTATCTCATCTAGTTTCTATTACTTATAAAAACTCCTAAGTAAAAAAAAAAATGAATACTTCTTCTAATTCTCCTAAAATCATGTAACAATGAGATTCGGTATGTACCTTTTTATTCTATTACATTTTAATACTTTTTATAAAAATGTATTTCGAAAAATCAATCAATCTTGAAATTATACGTATTTTGAAGTGGTGTTAATTAAACACGTCTTAATATTTAAAACATAACAAATGTAGAGATTAACATTAATTTATGTACTGATTTTTTTGTAAAGATTCAGATGGATATCTCGAAAAAACACTTTCTCTTTTTCGGAATGGATATCTCAAACATTTTCATGCATTCTGTTGCCATTAATATGTTTCAACCACCTTTTAAATCTCTCTACGTCAAAGAATTCTCCGTATATTATTAACGAAAAAACTAAAATCCATTGTAGTATTTTGAGCATAAATCTAAGAAAAATACTCACGAGCTACATAGCTTTCGAAGAAAATGCGTCCCAAATGAGAAAGTTTAAAATCCCAAGCATTCCTTGAATTGTCTGCGATACTCTGAAGTGTTTGAGTGGCAGCATGGAAATATGAGGGCAGAGATGCAGTGATTTAAAATTTAACACTTTCTACTGTGTATACCTACTACAGTCTGGAAGTCCAGAGAATGCTTTCCTGACATCTATCAGTTCGAAAATTTCTAGTAGTAAAAAATCAATCTGCCTAGCCTTTTCCCAACTATGTTGGGGTCGGCTTCCAGTCGAACCGGATGCAGCTGAATACCATTATTTTACATGGAGCGATTGGCTGTCTGACCTCCATAACCCATTAACTGGGTAATACGATACCCCTTGGATACCAAAGATCCACGAATGACTGCCGAGACCAACGGCTTAACGTGCTTTCCGAGGCATGGAGGAGTCTCGGTACGTAAAGGTAGTCCCCCATCCACGGACCAACCCCGGCAAGCGCAGCTTAACCTGATTGATCGACCCGTGCGGCTGTTATTACTTAACCACGAGCTCATGAGAAGTTAATTTTAGAATCGTAAATAGGTTAATAAACTAGAACCAAATATTTTTTTTATCTTACTTATAGAAGTAGCCTACAGCTAAACAACTAAAGTCTTAAATCTTGCTTAAACGCTCCTTCAAACAGACGCGACACGCGATATAACCGCGTGTCGCGCGACGTGGTGCCTTTGTGTCACGCGCGATTATATCGCGTGTCGCGCCTGTTCGTAGGAGCCTTTATCAAAGTTAACTGCTAAGGCTTCAAACCTAGGAGGGTTAGTGTTGATTTTTCTGATAAGTACAAAACATTATACCTATTATTCTGACTAAAAATGTGAAAACTTCAAAATGTTCCATAAGTATGATTGTAAGACTTTCGGGCTTCTGACGACCCGTAACGACTGTCAAAGATCCACGAATGACAGCCGGGACCAACGGCTTAACGTGCTTTCCGAGGCACGGAGGAGTCTCGATATGTAAAGATGGTCACCCATCCACGGACCAATCCCGGCGAGCATAGCTTAATCTGATGGATCGACCCGTGCAGCTGTTATTACTTAGCCACGAAAATTTCTATTGGTAATTAGGATCTAATTTGCAAAACACATTCACTCGACGGCCAGACTGTAATACACTACTGGACACATCTATTGGCCCACCTTAGAGTTTAGGTTTCGATGGCCCCTACCGAAATATGATTGCTAGATTGAACAAAAACTGTTGATGCAGGTTTAAACCTGATACATTTTACCATCTTTTTTGATCGTATTGTTTACATTTGAATTCAGAATACCATACGACATGGAGCTACGCCTAACAAGTCGGATATGCGCCTTGTTAAAGGCAATTGATTTTTTAATAAAAAACATGTTTTATCAAATAAAGGTTTAATTTAATAATGCGTGTTGCCTCCATGGGCATCTACCACAGCTCTCATACGATTAGGCATAGAGTTTATCAACCGCTCTATGAAATTTTGAGGGGTCATCTCCCATTCCTCTTCTATGGCAGTTTTCAACTCCTGCATCGTCTGGGCAACTGGCTGACGAGCCCTAACACGTCTTTTTAGCTCGTCCCACATGTGCTCAATGGGGTTCATGTCTGGGCTTCTGGCTGGCCAGTCCATAACTGTGATGTTCACATCCCGAAGATATTCCTTGACGATGCCGGCCGCATGGGCTCTTGCATTATCATGCATACAAAGGAAATTTGGGCCCACATAGTCCGCGTATGGTATTACGTGAGGTTCTAAGCACTCACGAATGTACCTTTCAGCATTTAATGATGGCAGCCGTGGTCCTGTAACAACCTCAAGTTGAGTTTTGCCACTCGCGGATATACCGCCTCAGACAGTCCATGAGCCACCGCCATAAGCAACCCTCTCTTCAAAGCAGCATTGTGCGAAACGCTCTCCCTTACGTCGGTAGACCTTCTTCCTTCCATCATTGCCATGTAACACAATTTTAGACTCATCAGAAAAGAGTACACGTCTCCAATCTTGCTGTGTCCAATTTAAATGACTGCGTGCGAAATGAAGGCGCGCTGTTCGGTGGGCTCGCGTTAGTTTGGAGCCATTAGCTGGCTTGTGTGGTACCATATCGCGTTCTTTTAACCTTCTCCGAACAGTTCGAGCGCTCACAGATACTCCGTGGAAGTCGCGAAGTTGGTTTTGTATCTCAATGGAGGTAAGGTGACGATTTCTCAAGCTGGTCGTCACGATGAATCGATCCTGCCTTTCAGTTGTGACCCGAGATCGTGGCCTTCCTTGGCGACGAACAAAGCCGCCAGTCTCTAGGTACCTCCGATAAACATTTCGGACCGCAGATCGACTTAAATTAAGTTGAGCACTCACGTTTCTTTGGCTGTGTCCGGCCTGAATAAGTGCCACAGCTTGGGCGGCGACTTCAGGTGAAGTATCCATAGATTATTGATAGAACCTCACCTTAATGTTAAGAATAAGTAATGTTTGTTGCAAAACCAAAGATTTCAATCACTTTTTCAAGAATTAAATCCAAGTAAACCAATAAAACCAAGTTTTCTTAGTATTCGATTGTTTGATATCAACAAACAGGCTCCAAATTGTCTTTTGTTTCTTTAAATTCTGTGTTCGAAATTCAAAAAAAGACTATTGAATGAAATTGTGAATGTGCCAGGTTCAAAACTGCATAAAAACTTTTTGCTCGACCTAATATAAAATTTTAGCTAGGACCAAACGAAACTGAAAATACAAGGTGGGCCAAAAGATGTGTCCAGAAGTGTAGTTTTTTTCTTTCTATAAGGATGTTCTGTGTTTAGAAAAAGTGATTCTGTTTGGATTGCTAGAAAAGACGTAGCCAGTTTAGATAGGATATATAAGATTCATGTTCACAAATTAGGTACACAAAACCGAGCATGTACAGATCTGTTGAATTGAGCGCAAGTCAGAGATATTCAAAAAAGGAAATTCCATTTCTGAATTTCTCTGGAATTTCCTATAGCAGTTGATATAGCACAAGAATGAAACCGGCCATAACTGAGAACTGAGGCCTTAGTGCGAGTTTTTAACAATCACGTTAACGTAAACTTCCATTTGTACTGAAACCTGAAACTCAATAGGAGCCATCTGGTGTCTATAATGGGAAACACTTGATTCCATACAAATTGACGTAAGTTAACATAAACGCGATCGAGAACGTATAAAAACTCGCACTAAGGCCACTGCAAAGGCAGATAATAGTCTTCATGCCGTGGCACTTGACTGCATTACTACTAAAAACATTAGGTATCAGCCGAGTGATTCTGTAATACCTCATAAACATCGAATCTGAATCCGTTGTGAATTTCTTGGTTGGCATTCTGAAAACTCGGTTGATAATTCGAATTTACACTAGCGCTACCCTTGCGAGCGTGTCTGCGAGTTGAACTAAATTGACCGTACGATTTTGACTGATAAAGTACTCATACATGACGTAAGAAGTGGCATTCAGTAAGGTAATTCCCCGTCACTTCGACGCTCACTTCGCACTCGAACCTGATTCAAAGTGTCAAATAAAAAGCATCTATTTCACGAGTGAGAGTGAATAGCGATGTGAGATGCGAGTTGTTGTTGGAATTTTACAGAATCGACGTACTGATGGACTAAATTAATTTCCCAAACTTGGCGATTAAAACAATATTCAAGCACTTCCATTCCTAGTATAGTATTTAAATCTCGCGAAGCGATGCGCGCTTTACTTGTGGTTATCAAGTGTAAAACACGTTGCGCTGTGAATATATGGTTAAGCCACAGAATAATACAGATGGGACACTCCGCAGTTTAGGTATGAAGCTACAAGTACGCGGCAGACTCATCTCACTGGGTCAATTCAGTGTGGGCTGCCGCGCACTTGGCACGCACGTTAGTTCGATACTCACTCACGCGCCGCGTCGTAAAAGAAGACAACCCTAACGAGTCCGAAGGTATAAGAGTTATGCGATGGAAAGAGAGGCAACTTATAGGTGAATATAACTGTAGGTAATGAAGTCGTAGCAAGAGTCGCTTTTTATTTAAATGATTTTGCGGAGTGTCCCATCTGTATTAATCTGTGGTAAAGCACAGGAGTTCTCGGTATCGTCCGAGACAATGACGATGTCGGTAGTGTGTGTGTGTGCGCGTGTATGTGTTATGTGCTGACGCTACTCATCTTCACGCACACATTCACAGCGTGTTTAGACACTTACCACGAGTTACCACGAGTAAAGCGCGTGCTGTTTCGTGAGATAAAAATACTGTAGTAATGAAGGATTTCTGATTAGACAAACAAACTAATACTCAGTACTTTGTTTGCCATTAGTTGGTGATCTCTGAACCACATACATTACAGTGCCGACGTCACGGATAACAAGAACTTCTGGTAAATATTTTTTTTTTTGAAGTTCTCTTCAATTTGTAAACGATGAATTTCATGACGTAGGTAGGTAATAGTCTACTAGGATATATACTCGTATGTAGTATTTTACTGATAAAATTGTTGGCATTGAGGCCACTAAAGTTGATGTCTGTACCTTTTTAATCGACTTCAAAAAAGAAGGTACTGTATTCGACCCGTATGTATGTATGAATGTATGTGTGTATGTATGTTTGTATGTGCGATATTTTCTCAAAAACTAATGAATCAATTTTGATGATTCTCACACTAACGTAATCTAGATACTTTCTGAATGGTTTTAATATATAAAACATTATGTAATTATTCTTGTGTACGAAGTTATATGCATAAATGTACTGTATCTCCGGCATTTCTAAACTGATTTTGATGATTCTTCTTTTCGTTCGCCTTAAGTTAATAAGTAATTGTATATTCAACGAAAAATGGAAAAATAAATTTACTTTCAAAAAAAGTAAAAACCGACTTCAAACACCAAAAAACGAATAAAATAACTTTCATAAAAAACTTAACAGCTTCTGAAGTTGGTGTCTGCAATGCTTCATGCACCTTAGCTTGGCACCGTTTTTTATGAAAGTTATTTTATTCGTTATTGGTTTTGAAGTCGGTTTTTACTTTTTTAAAGTTAATTTTTTAGTCTTTAGTTTTATAGTTAGAGACTAAATTTTTCTGTTACTGCTAATTAGTAAGAAGTAGAGAGGGACTTTAGTATTAAAAAAAAAGGGTTGGGACTTGTAAACGTTCTATCATCGCAATTAATATTAATTAAAAAAACTTATTAGCAAAGAACACTCCCCACTTTTAGTACCACCCACTGCGATGATAGTACGTTTACAAGGCAACTATTCCACTTTTACCCTACTTTAAACTGCAGTTGGTTTAATGAAATCCCCTAAAGAAATCGCAGCAAGTCTTAATCCTGCTGTACGGCAAAGGTCCTCTTCTCACACGATGAAATCACTGATTACACTTGCCTACTGTGTATTGGCGATATTCAGGCAGATATACTACTTTCTCAACCATATCCACTTCAAACCTACCGTGATAACAGAACATTTAAATAATATTTTTCCATAAATTTCTCGTGACACGAAATCCGTAGTAGGACACACCGCCTGTTGCTCCTGGACTGTTGCCAACAGAACGCCGTGCGGTTCTTCATGACAGCTTGTTCCACTAGATAATGTCGTCTATAAAATTTTGGACATGTTTTAGAGAGTTTAAATCTTCTGTATAGGCCAGCGATTTCTAAGTACGTGTGGTTAGGTAACGGTTTGGTATACACCTACATGACGAGTTCACGATTTAGTTTGGACTACAGTAGCCAGGCCCAGAATATCAGTGCCTCCAGTCAAAAACGGAATAAGTCGTGTTATGCCCTTTTGTTTTTATAGCACAATTTTAATCTACGTGTTCTGTTACATAACATACCAAAAGGGCATCACTCTAGCTGAATCCTAACTTGTTTTTTCTATGTATATCAAAGGCATAACTCGACAGCTTGTAAAGGCACATCCATCGATATCAAGTAAATTTCAGTGCTTAATAGACACATCTACAAGAAGTTCCAAAACACAGACGAACGCAAAGGCATGAACACAGTTAATTTAATTACAAAAAGACACAACCCATGTAGTGCCAAAGTTTTTTAAACACAGTAAGAAATATATGGAGGTAATCCATTTGGTAAGCATGTTGAAAGGGAACAACTAGCTGCAGTCCTTAAAAAATCTAGCAAGTAATTCAAGCCTGTTCTAAAACTGCGCTTCATTTTGTTCCAAATCAGAAAAGATTTAAAAAAAAAGAGTAATATCTTCTCTGACGGATTCATCAATAAAATCTGAAGATTATATCTTAAATAAAATAAACGGGTCAAGTGCGAGTCGAACCTGCACACGAAGGGTTCTCACATACTTCTGTTTAAAAAAACACGTTTCACGCGGATCACCCCCTTTAATTTTTAACTTCATTTTATTTTAAGATTAAGGCAATAGAAATACATTATCTATGAAAATTTCAACTGTCTACCTATTACGTTTCATGAGATGTAACACGTTTACAGAAGGATGGACGGACAGCGGAGGCTTAGTAATAGGGTTCTGTTTGGTACTTTTCGGGTACGGAACCATAAGAATGCTGATTATCTGTCGACATATTTTTATTTTTAGTGAACGCTTTTCGACATGCTATCAATCACTGATATCATTTTATAACACCCACGTCCCACATGTAGGCATTGATACGTCTATTTATATCTAATACTCTACACCATAATTTGTGGGACCCCAATTAAAATAATAATCATAATGATACTCGTTGATGTCCTTGGTATCAACGTGTTAGTTTAAACACAGTAGGCAGGTACTAAACATAAGTCACTTCAACAGTTTGTCGACGTTCGCACGGACGTAAAAATATCGCGGCGATTTTTTTTCGCGCACTGGATTTTCAACGCTCTGCATAACGCCGAGAGTTGAAAATCCAACTGTGTGTTTTTTCGACGCGCTGGGATGCACTCTGTTAGGTTGGATTCTCGAAGCTCGGCTCGACACCAAGATTTGAAAATCTAGTGCGCGATAAAATCCCGCCGCGATATTTTTACGTCCGTGCGAACGTCGGCTTACTGTTAGGTGTGTTTTGGAGCATTGGTATGGCCAAACACCGTATATAGAATTTAAAAAATATTTCTCTTTAAAATTCATATTGCTCTGTTACATTAAAATAAATCCATAATCCCCTAATGTTTTTAATGGTGAACTTGTAGTCAAAATATTACTGATGTTGCTTTAATTACAATCGAATAAATCTGTTTTTTCTCAATGCTAATTTTAAGGAAACTTTGGCAATTATTTTGGATCGAGCAAAAATGTCATGAAAAAAAAATAAGTCAATTTTAAAGTTTTTAAGGACATTAAAAATTGATTTTGCGTCCAGCCGAAATGCGTCAAAATATCTTTGGAACCCATTTCGCCCTTAATCCATCCAAAGATTGTCTGTAAAAGATCGCTTTTAGCGATAAGACCGCCCATTGTGACCTTATGTAAAATTTCAACATTTATATGTGTAATTTTTATGGTGTGCATAATAAAGAGTATTCTATCTATCCATCTTCGCCTTAATTATTGCCTGCAGTTTTGTAAACATTCTGTTTGAACTGACGAGGCATTAAGGCAATGGACTGTAGAGGCCTGATTTTATTACAAAATTATTTGTCATTCAATCACTGTCAACTTAAAGGTTGTCCCATAGCGAAGGGCTTCTTCGTAACCTGCTGAAAATAAAAGAGCATCGAGCACCATTCAATAAATTCATAACTATAATTAGCGTAGCCCAAAGGTAAACTCTAATTACAGAACGACATCCACGTGGACTGATTTGTAGACTCCTACCCACGTCTTGGGATACCTAGTCAAAATAATAATCGTACATAATATTCAGCCTTGATACTTGTTGCTTATACCTATAAATAAGTAAGTTTGGTGTGAGCATTGAACTTGTAAATCTCGGTACCTATATCAATCATCTACGGTTGAGTGCTTCTCGTGATGTATTGGTGGCTTTTGTAAGGCATTATCATATTGTATAGCTAATTGAATATGTGAAAATGTATACTTTTACGTGGTGTACTAAGGGTTACTCCAGTGCATCATGCGTTTTGCTATCTTTGATTCTAGTGAAGGATAATTCTTCACTGATTCTTCATTGCAGAGAGCTGTGTTAAAAAGGGAAAAGGATACTTACTTTTCGCCATTCACCACCACAGAAATTCTTGTCTTCATAGAAATAATTGCTTATCGAACATAGGTCCTAGAAATCTATTAGCAAATTGTACCCTGACAACAAGAGTATAAAACACAAAATAGTCTGCAATATAAACGGTTTACGGCAGTACACTAATCATTCCATCAGCACTGTGCCAAGATACGCCATTAAACCCATCCCATTTAATTTTCCTATGAGATCTCGTGGAAAACCCGACCTAGATAATAACAGATGATTTAGTTACTTAATTTCAATTCAAATATATTCAATGAATGAAGTTTATTATTGCCCTAGTTTCAATTCGAACTAATTCAGTACTTGTTAATTACAAAACTAACGAGAATGTTTGTTGAAGCTTCTAAAATATCGTTAGTTTAAATAAGTAGTGTTTGAAGCTTATTACTAACTTCAGCTGCTTTCTTCGTATCCTAGGGGACAACTTCATGTAAGTGACAAAAACTAAAAAAAAAAAGTTTAAATATTCTTACAAAATATTTATTACAGGGAATATTGATCCTAACTGCCAAACTAGGCCTAGGTCTCTACTATTTTGGGGGTCCGTGATCAGTCATGGGATGTTAAAACAATACAGCATTTTTTAGAGAGGACTGTCGCCACATAATTGATATGCTATTTATAGAGGAATGACGGTAACTGGCATGTGGAGTGGTACAAAAAGATCATGCAGTAACTAAACTATTAAAAAAAAAACTAAAAACTATCAAAAACAACAACAAACAACTACTACATCAGCTCTTTACCTCGCTCGCACGATACTGCTCGCTGACTGAGTGAGAGCGAGACTGAGTGCGGTGCTGGGCGTCAATAGTTTAGGTAATTGCTTTTTACGTTAAAAATAATGGTAATTTGAAAAAAATAAAAAACAACACCTGCTTTATAGTTAGTTCAGTTAGTTTGCAAAGTTTAAATTTTTAATTTTTTGAATAGCAGCGATTTATTGTTTTTTTTTTTTTTAATAGCAGCGGTTTGGAATTTTTTCCTATGGAGAAAATTTTATGAAATCGTGTCTTCATCGAGCATAGTACTTAACATTAATCCTCAACTTTCTGCAGTATTTTCTACAAAACGGAGTAGTATAGGCTCTGTAAAATACTGGTATGAAGCTGCATCCGGTTAGACTGGAAGTCGACCCTAACATAGTTGGGAAAAGGCTAGGCAGATTGATTGCACCAGTTTTTTGTTGCGTTTATTAGACATTAAAGATCATATAAGTTTATTATGAGATAAAATGGGTATTTTGCGATATTGCGACGTATGACAACACCATAATTCGCTGAAACGTAACACATTTTTCCCTTTCATTTTTCCATTCACAAACATTTAGTATCTGGCCGTTTTCCAGCATTCCATGCAAAAGTTATGCCATACGTTTTTCATGAAAAGAAAACTATTATGCCTCTATCGTACACATATATAGATATCTTCTTCGCTATAAACTGCTTCAACCGCAATCAAAGATTTATTACTTTGTGGTTTTCAAAACATTTATATGGATGCGTTCGCGCCGATTGACGCATATCAAAAGATCCGAATACCATTTCGTGACTTATAACTGGAGACCTGCTCGGCATTTCAGTGTGTATTTTGTATTAGTGCAACTTACTTATGTGGTTTTGTTTGATCTATTCATCAAATCGCTGGCATTCGAGACCTACGCGCCTAACAAGCTACGTCATAAATCTGTTCATAAACGTAAGTAGAATTTCTACTCACAAAACGTAAAGTGGTGCCTCGGAAAGCGACCACACCTTGTCAATGCCAACTAGGATTGTATTTCATGCTCTCTCCCCCCCCCCCCCCCCTCCACCCACCTAGTCATTAACTACGTCCTCCTGAAACCCGTAACTAACGCCCATCATCTATCTAACACACAACGGCAATCAGTTTCATGGTCCAACCGCAATAAAACCTCTTTTATACATCATGAAAAACATGTTACCGGCGCGGCGGGCTGCGCGTACGCCTCTGACGCATATCAAAGATGCGCGACGCCATTTCTTTTCCACTGTACGCTCCCGATTTGGCTCGCGGCCAAAGACGCCGCCTGGCGTTCGGCCAACACACCAAATCACCCCCTCTTGACGCTTAGCGGGAGAGCTTTCGATAGTGATGGCGAAAATTTGTCGATTACTGAATATTATTCGACGTTTATTCGATGTTTATGTATTTTTGTTCAGCTCTGATTGGTTTGAAACAATAGTACGTAATAAAAAATAAATATTCTTACTGCATTTTAAAAATAGTGTTCTCAAAATATGCCCTAAATTCAAGAAATCGAGTGCTATCTACTACAAATTAATTATTACATAATTACTCGTGCTCGAGATAAAATCCAGATGTTCAATAATAGTGAAGCGCGAATTAATTAAAGTAAACAAGGGACACGTGCGATATTACCCTCATTCTACAAACATGATGACAGATAAATACTTGGCAGGGGGGCATTTTCTACTTTCTCAATGCTCTTCTTATTTTCAAATCTAGATAGTAATAATCCTTTTCTTAAGTACTTGGGCCCTATTGGGCAATATAAGCGTTGTTCGAAATTCGATTATTCGTTTTCGACTCGATTCGATATTCGAATTTCATCTCGCGTCCCGCTAACAGCCGAAGCTTACGCGATCAACAACCTAAGGACATAGTTGAAACACATTCCTAGCTTATTGGTGTAGACTTTACGATTGAAACCGAGTCGATTCAACAAGCAGAGGTTGGCTGCTATCATAACAGATTTATTGCTATTAATTTAGGTTGAACTCAATGGAACATCCACTTATTATTGAAGTGTTTTGGTTTTGAATGTCCGTTGCTTTTTATTACACACAACATCAGACCTGTATCTATTCCCCAAAGGGATAGGCAGAGGTGTATCCTATACTACACTCGCATTTCGCCCCAAGTAATAGGGGACGAGCCTATGCCATCAACCGGGCACAAATCCAGACTCCGGGCTGGCACTGAGAAAACAGATTCAGTTTTTTAAGGGATTTTGTTTTGGTAGTCTTATTTGATTTATTCAAGTAGGTATTGTGAAAATAGAACCTAGATTCCATATACTTTTCATTTACTGTCTTGATTGTTTTTCTGTCTTGTCAATTTTGAGTTAAGAATAGTTGCCGGCACGAGTCTTGAGCACAAATTCCACCTCAACTTTAATTGCCCTCGTCAGTGCGTTCTTGTATTCTGTTTTCTATCTTTAAATAAAATGCTTGATAATATATTGATTTCATTGCTCCTAGCAGTGTGCAACCTGCCGTGGACTCGTTAGGTTTAAGTGTAGAGTTTGTGCTCACAACTCGTGTCGGCAACTATACTAGTTTAACTATAATGTTTATGTGTTAATTGAAAAGCATTTATTTTTTTAACTGTGAAAAAAAATGTTTGCTGAAAGCCAAAGATATATGTATTTTTTCAGACGGACTGCATCTCCGTTAGAGACACTGATGAAAAATTGCATATTTTTAATTCAAGTTTGATTTATATCCCTCCCACTTTAAACCTACCTGGCGCTGTTTATAATTTATTTATTTATTTATTTCGGGAAAACAAATAGTTACACAAATATCATAACAAACAAGTAGTGAGAAAAAAGAAAGAGATTACATATGTGTAGCTGACGGCGTTATCCACATCTTAAATACTACATAATTGTTAGTGAACTATTTGCACACGAGTGAAACTTAAAAGGTTAAATCTAAAGAAAATTCTAAAATGAAGAGAAAGAGAAAAAAAACTTTTTTTTTTTAAACAAATCAAAACTACAATTCTTGTTTTAAAAATCTGACTCTAATTAATTTTACGTAGGTATCTACTTGTAGATAGATTCCAAATTCAAAACAAACATTAAAAATAGTTTTTTTTTTTTATAGTTACGTAAGACCGTCACATAATAAAAAAGAAATAAGATTAATGTTGAATGCATGAAAGAATTTTTTAAAGTAATAAAACATATGAAGACGACTAATATTTTATATGAATCACATAAATGATGCAAACCGTCGTGACATCATTGGCTTCATATCTGACAAAGAAATAGGAATTGGAGTATTTTTTCAATGACGTTTACAAATGTTCATTTGAGTTGTCTCGTTGTGCTATTAACACAATTTCTTGGAGCAATTCTGAAAGCAATTTGATTGGTTTAGATGTAACATTACGTGGTTCAAGAATGTCGGCACTAGCTGAAATAATTCTGTGTACATACACACACACACACATTAGAATGTTGTATTGGCTGCTGATCCGATCCATCTTGTCCTAAACCTATCAATCAAGCTTGCTATTGTCAATCAAAAGTAGTTTTTTTAGGGTTCCGTACCTCAAAAGGAAAAAACGGAACCCTTATAGGATCCCTTTGTTATCCGTCTGTCTATCTGTCAGTCGGTCAAGACCCTTTTTCTCAGGAACGCGTATATAGTCCCTTAGAGTTCTAAAAAAATCAAGCTTCTAAGTCAACGAAATTAAACATACGGCCACTTATGCGACATATTTTGATTCTCGCAAGTAAATCAAAACCTCTAAGATACTTCTACTAATATAGGGTCCGTTGACCTAGAATAATGAAATTTGATAACAAGCTAGGTCTCACAGCACAAGTAAAGCAAAAAGTCCAAAAATTGTTAATTTATCTATATAAATAAAAAGAGAAGTCCTGACTGATTGACTGACTCATCGACGCTCAGCCCAAACCCTTGAACCTAGAAAGCTGAAATTTTGCAGAGGTTCCCTCTATAATGTAGACGAGGGATAAGGAAGGATTTCCCTGTAGAACGTTCCCGTGGGATATTCTCCGACATACACGCGAGCGAAGCCACGGGCAAAAGCTAGTTTATAATATTTTTTTTTTTTTTTGAGATACGGTACCATGTACCATGGAGTACCATGGGTACCGTGAAGATAAACTGGGAATATTCTCCTGGTAGTATGAGGACTAATACATCGGTAACTTTTAACAATAGGGGACTGTAATGTGAAATTCTACAAGGATAGCAAACAAACGGTAGGTAAACTAGATTGACTAATAAAAAATTGAGAAATTAATGTAGATGAGACAATGTTAAATTTGTTATTGAGATAAATTCATTTCAACTACGGAACCCTTCATTGTGCGTGGTCCGACACGCACTTGGCCGGTTTTTTTAAATCAGCGAAGTTTTTCAATCGGCCTTACTTCAAGTCCGGGGTAACTTTTTTTCTATAGACTTCATATTGAGTACCTAGGTTTACTGCCCATTATATATTGGTACAGCAGTTCAATTAATGTCTACGGAGTTTTTTTTAAATGATTGTATAGATACCTCAGACGGAGATGCGTCACGAATCTTGATACTTTAGAGTTTAGAGTTTCCGAAAAGGTTCGCTGTTTTACGCCATTTTAGAATTTTGTTATCTTGGTAATACACAGATGAACCTCAATTATCCCTATACAAGGACACAAGTCTATACCTGAGCATTAAAAGTATACCCTTTCAAACAAAAAAAAAATAATCCAAATCGGTCCAGCCATCTTCGAGTAATCGGGGAACATACATAAAAAAAAAAAAAAAAAAAAAAAGGTTCCGACGAATTGAGAACCTCCTCCTTTTTGAAGTCGGTTAAAAATAACTTGTGTTTTGAAGCAATTAAACAATATTAATATCTTTCTAACCATTTATTTTTCTATAGGATCTTTAGGGGCATTTTTTCGTCTTTGGTTGCCTGTCAATAAATAAGGAACTTCATAGGCGTGCTTATGTCATAAGTAAAATAAATGGTTTGAAAGAGTTTACAGAATGGACCATTGCGCGTGAGTCACCGAGAGTCAAGCGTCACAATTGAGCTGCAGCTGCCAAAGGATCTCAGTTTACTTTGCGCACGGCGCACGTGTCGCTCCAAACACCTCTATCAAGAACGACACATGTCACATTATTTGCGTAAGCCAATTTAATCGTTATACCAAAAACAAAAGGGTGGCTCTCCTGTGGCAGTTTTGAGGGTTTCTTTAGGGAATTGAGAGCCAATTATTTATTTAGTGTAGTGTTTTTCTAAAATGAATTGTTATTTAATGAGGTTTTCAATTTTTTATGATTACATTTTTATGAAAAGAACACTACTGAGTTGATAAAATAGAAAATATATTACAATATTAACATTTAGAACGAAGGCTTATATAAAATACAGGTGCTTTTGAACAAACCTAAGACTCCTCTTACATCAAAATTACTTATCTTACATAAAAACAAAATGAAATCCCCTGTTGAGTCATCGATGTCTCTTTAATTCGTCCTGTATTTTCAAAACGGCATTTTAATCTATTAAACTTATTTAAAAAATCCATTTAGTTATCAGCAACCACGCCAAAAATTATAAACATAAACAAAAAAAAAAAAAAAACAACTACTCATAGACGTAACATCATTAAATAAATCCCGTAAAACTAAAGTTACAGTTCCTCACTTGAAGTGAATTTACGAGAGCAAGGCGTAAGCGCAGCTGTCATACACTCAACACATCACTGCTAATACTTGCACTACGAAAATCACCCTTATTTCTACGATTTAAAGGCGTGTGAATGGCAAATTGTCACCACTGATGTGCTGTTGACTGTAGGTACAATCACGTTCGCGACAGCTGCTTCGTGTAAACCTTGGAGATGTATGTATGTTGAATTTCTTCAAGCTATTGTTTTAATACTGAATTGAGGATTAAAATTATTGTTTTAACGACTGTAAACAATTCTAAGGGCTTGTTTTACAAGTTCCCGTTATCTTGGCAGATAATTTCATTCAAATTCTGTTCTATATTTTAATGTATTCGGTGAGTAGGGGTTATTGGGGCATCGCCCAACTACAAATTACACTTGCCGGGGTTGTCCGTAAATGGGTGACCATCTTTACATACCAAGACTCCTCCGTGCTTCGGAAAGCACGTTAAGCCGTTGGTCCCGGCTGTCATTCGTGGATCTTTGACAGTCGTTACGGGTCGTCACAAGCCCGAAAGTCTGACAACCAGTCTTACCAAGGGGGTGGAAGGGTGACCATCTTTACATACCAAGACTCCTCCGTGCCTCGGAAAGCACGTTAAGCCGTTGGTCCCGGCTGTCATTCGTGGATCTTTGATATTCGTTACGGGTCGTCAGAAGCCCGAAAGTCTGACAGCCAGTCTTACCAAGGGGTATCGTATTATCCAGTTACTGGGTTGTGGAGGTCAGATAGGCAGTCGCTCCATGTAAAATACTGGTATACAGCTGCATCCGGTTAGACTGGAAGCCGACCCCAACATAGTTGGGAAAAGGCTAGACAGATTGATTGAATCTCAAATAACTGCTTTACTCAGTAAGTTTAGAGACCTAAAAAATCTTGGCCTCTGAAACTACTAAACACCTAAACACCATTCAGTTCAATCTTTGGCAGTTTCCCGTCAATCTTGTACCAGTTCAATTTTTTCTAGTGTTGACCATGCACCTTCTTATAAACAGAAACACTAATTCCTTCTCAGAAATTATGCCTAATTGATTTGTCATCCATTTGTCTTGGCAAGTGTGTTGAATGTCGTTATATTATGTTCTTGAAACAGGTGGATGCTTGTCGATCCTTCTGATTAAAATCTGTGAGTCACTTATAACACCCGCGTGAGGTCCCGGTGAAGACTATTATTAGATTAGACTATTTATAGCAAAGTGGGAGTCCTAATCTGATGTTGTTTTAATTTACTGCTATAATTGGTTTTAATTTAAAAAAAAAAACTTGCCCAAAAAGGTATTTTTCTTAAAAAATGGCCAATGGCATGATGGTTTAGGAGAAACAGCTAACCGGCTGAAACAGAAAATGAACTGCGTTACTTTTAATTAACCACTAAAGATTTAAATTACATATTTACTTAAGTGCAATAATAAGTGTATTTATTTTTTTCTTAAACATTTTCTTGTGAAATGTGGGTGAACTATAGTTACACCTCTACCTAAATCTTCGTGGATTACAGGCATAATGTTATGTATGTTTATTTCGTAAAGTTTCATAATATATTTGCATCGTAGAATCGTTGAGCGCACAGAAACAGCATACTTTTAACCTAGATTCGTAATAAAATTACTATTGGCAAACGCATAAAAGTTATATCTTTTCAACTTTTCGTCTTTATCAAACACTAGCTGCGTCCCGCAGTTTCACCCGCGTAGATCGAGATAAAAAGTAGCCTATGTATTAGTCTAGGATATAAACGATCTACATACCAAATTTCATACAAATCGGTCTAGCCGTTTGAGCGTGAAGAAGTAACAAACATACAAGCACACACTCACAAACTTTTGCCTTTATAATATTAATGTGATAGGTAGGTACAAGACATCCTCTATTTATTACCACTATGTACTTAGTATCACATAATGTAACATGAGTAGTTTTTTAAAGCATTATCAAGAACAATTTATTTTACAAAGAAAATTATACTGAGATACTGCCATGAAAAAGTTGCATGGCGGATGGAAAATGTGATATGTATTTAAAAGAAAGAAAATGTAGAAACGATAGACTTTTATTTTATTGATAAGTACCAACTTTTGATTTGAAAACAGTAATCGCTCTAGTTCTATGTATTATTAATTTTGTTCAATGAATTGATTTTCCCCGGACTACAATTAACGTTTGTCATCAGTTTGTAAATAATATATTTACGTTGCAAGTCGCTTCATGTAAAATACTGGTATTCAGCTGTATCCGGTTAGACTGGAAGCCGACCCAGTTGGGAAAAGGCCAGGCAGATTGATTTTTTGATCTGTGGAAAATGTAATTGGATTAACGTATTTGTTAAATTAAATGTTGAGTTATTTCGGTTTTTCCTTATGAAATAAAATAAAATAAAATAATTCTGTAGGCACACTATCACAGATTGAGAGTGATGGATTGAAAAGAGCTCTACGAGTGACGACACTGAAGTGCATCCATCACAGCATGGGCAGTACCATCTCCATTTTGTTGTCACCACTTAAACATAACTGGCGAAATGTGGGTGTACACCTCTACACCTCTGCCCAACCATTCGGATATAACAGGCGTGGTGTTATGCTATATGTGTTTATTATTTTACCTCGACATAGCACATGATTTAGATTTTTAGCTTACAAGTACATGTTCACCTCTTTTTCGCTATAAATCCATGAAGCCGTTAAAGAAAGAAAAGCAATGAAGAAGAGCCTCATGAAATACCTTTTTATATTTAAAATAATAACTCCAATATTTTCTTAGTTCTTACGGACCCTGGCGGTGAACCACTTTTCAACCATATTACGAAGGCAATAAGGTTGAAAAGAGGTTCACCGCCAGTGTCCGCGATGGCACATGAGGTTAATACCACTCACGCACGTATCTCTTTTCACATAATTTAACACCAGGTGCCTCCACAGTACTCGCTGACTAATCAAGCAAAGTCGCAGCCGAAGCTCATATAAAACTGTTTGCCACCATTAATACTGGCAGCCATTAAACAGAAACAATTTACGATGACTCCTCATAGTATCGTAAACAACATTTACGTAACCAAGCTTCCCTTTACAAGGTTAGCCGTGTTACAGTATAAATGTCGCAGCCAACTGATTGAATTAGCCGTTTGGTCAATCGCCTGGCCATTACACTAGACGCCGCCATTTAATCAACGGCCTGGATGATATTCAGCCTAATACAACATTTAATAAAATGGCTGAACCTCAAAATACTGTAAATTGCTTCTGCAATGTCTCCGGCGCTGCGGGAAGTGCAACCCCTTTGCCCTTACGTGACAATAGATAGACATACATGTTCACCTCCGCAGCTTCGGCTTCCTGGTTGCCGCTGACGACCAGCCTATGTTTTGTTACTGTGGGCGGAGGCTGCCCTCAAACAAAAAAGGACAATTTATTTAAATCAATTTTTGCGATGTTACCGGCTCACCTTCTCAAATTTTAATTTTTTAACAAAACATCACATCAGGCCTTTAATCCCCGAAGTTTTAGGCAGATCCAGACTCAAGGCTGTTACTGAGAAATCCCAGATGCCCGACCCGGGAATCGAACCCAGGACCTCATGCTCAGCAGTAGCTCTTGCGATCACTAGACCAACAAGTTAGTCTTTGGGGCTTTTTGTAGCTTGTGTTACTCATACCCAAGGTTTTCGATGCACAAACATCTAAACTTACCTAGTGATCACAAAAGTCGAATACTGTTGATGATTTATCATGTTATGAGCTGAATAGGTTTATAAATCTCACCACAGTTATTAGGTTTGATGTTAACTACGTCATTACTTAATACCAAAATTCTCCTTAGTAACTACATTATTGTTGGTGTCAATTTCAAGGAAGTTGTAGCAAGAAAATTGATTTCAGGAACTTGATTATTAAGCTGGGCACCCACGGTCAGTCCATCGTGCCAAATGGCGTGATGTTCAGTCAACAAAAGAGATTTATCTAGGCAGGCATCTATACTAACATATTTTTATGTGAATTGCTACATGTTCAATTTCGTGACAATTTATAATTTTGTTTTGGTGTGTTACAATGTAGTAGTATTGCAAAAACAAAATAATATATATATATAAAATTGAACATGAAGCAATTCACATACAAATATGTTAGTATCCTTCTTAGATATTTCTTTTGTGGACTGTACATCCAAAATTTGACCGTGGGTGAAGATTCTTCAATCCACATTTTGGCGCGACGTCAATCCACGGATTTTCCGTTCGCATTGAAATCCAAAGCCTCAAGCCATTTGGCGTCGTGCCATTTGTCCGTGAGTGAGAAAACCGCGGGCCGTCTTCACGATACGTGGCATTCGATTATGCACCTTATTTACTTTCTTCTTAACTTTCTTTCTTTTTTCTTTCTTTCTTTCTTATTTAATACAGTTGATTCGGTTTTCACGTGAAATAATTATTGACTTAGTACCTAGTCTTCACCCGCGTGCATTTTGGAAATTATCCCACAGGAACATACTATAGGGATTAAAGTATCCTATGTCCTATTCCACGTCATGTTCTACCCGTGTACCAAATTTCATCCAAATCCGTTCGGCCATTTTAACGTGAAAGGGTAACAAACAAATATAAACTAACTTTCGCATTTTTATAATATTAGTTAGGATAATCTCAAATTCACTGAAAATCCAACGAGCTGTATTTTATATTTTTCTTTTTCAAATAGGTATAAATGTTTGGCTTTGCCCTGTCTACAAACTCATAATATTTTAGATACGTACAGTTTTCGATTCCGAAATTCATTGTTCAATCTTTGATATCCAAATCAAATGTAACCTCTGAAATTCCACCAAATTTTCTAGTCCCCATAACTCTTACTACATAAATCTGGCAACATACCCTCATGATCTCATCCCAAAGTTTATCCAATCGTCTCTTTGCTGTCTATACTTTGTCATCTACAACCAAGACTTCAAACAAATAGGTCGAGACACAATCACCATCCGGAACGTGACGTACCTAAACTATTTTGTGGTAATTTGCCAAAATCAGAGCGATCGGGAGCGCAGGCGCTGATCTGACGATTAACGGTTTTTGGCCGGATAGTTTATCCGGGTGAATGAGTGTTTATTCATTAATTTAAAGTGAATTCCTTCAAGGTAAAACAATTTTTGTGAGGTAGATGTTTTCCAATTCATTATTGAACTTGATTTTTTTTGGAGTAGTTTAAGATTAGAGCGTGTGTATGTTTTGTACTTCCTTTGGTAAACGCTGTTACACGGTTTTAATGTGGCTTAGTTTAGTTTAGTAATTTCCACTTTGATATTATTGAATAACCCTTAAAAATGACTATCAAACAGATACCCATAATAAAACGAGTCATTTAGAAGATATTTCTAACCCATAACTCAAAGTCACTGAAGTACAAAAACACTCCGTCAGTCCTTAGAAAATAATTTCTCACATCTTAGATCTGAACCATCATCAGGTTACCGAACAGTGAGAAAGAGAGAAAAAAAACAATAATTAAGGAATCTTCAAGATCTCCAGCGGTTGGTAACGTCGCTCGACGGGAGGCGCGGCTATATTTAGCAGCGCGCGCGCCGGTGCGCGTGCTTCACCGCGCATGCGCGACTATAAAGATGTGTGCGTGAGACTTACACAGTATGTACCTGGGAGAGCAGTGAACTTACGATGCAGGTATATAAGATATTAAATATTTGACTAAATGTATCTTTTAAAGTTACTACGATGATAAGGATGGCATTTGTTATGTGCCTTAAGATACAGGGTGTTATGTTATTGGATAAAGTTGGATTTTAACTGAAAATGTTCGTGTATATTGAAGTTTTGGTACTTTTTGGAACAAGATCCTTATTATCCGCTAAAGGAAACAAAGGAAAAATATTTTAATAGTGATTTTACATAATATTTATTTATTTATTTAACACTTTATTTAGGAGCTTGGTTATGTACTTTATCAAATAATAAAAGTAAAAGGGTCATAAAAATATTGAAGATAAAAGAAAATTCGAGATTGTTTTTCTCATTTTGTGAAACTAAATTACGGTAAAAATTTGCAATGATAACATTTACGACTGTAACAAAAATTTATTGTCATACTCTTTTGCCTGACCTTGGAATACAATAGTAATGACAAGTTTTAGTATATACATAATCGGCCCATTACGTTCCCACTGCTGGGACACAGGCCTCCTCTCTGTGAGAGGGAGCGGGCCATAATCCACCACGCGGGCACAGTGCGGGTTGGTAGATGTCACAAGACTTCGATTTTTTTTTTCTAGGACATGCTGGTTTCCTTACGAAATTTTCCCTCACCGTTTTGAGAGCAGTGGTGATGAAATAAATTACACAAAGTAAAGTGCCTGTCTAGGTTCGAACCTACAACCAAGTCGCGGCCGTTACCACTGGACCACCACTGCTCTTTAGTTTATGAATTATTTATTCTATGTGATCCAAACAATAGTAAGCCAAGTTTCACTTTGTCCGTATTTCATGGAAGAGTCAAGAAGACACTTCTACAATCATAACTATAATGCTACGAAATTGCAGAAAACCTTTGATTCCTGCACGCCATTAAGAATCCCTTCGCTTCAGACGTAGTGACGGTCCGTTGATATTCGCTACGTCTAAAGCCACAATAACGCCTAATCATAGATTATTGAGCTTGCTCATGATAATATACCACCGGAACTATGGGCAGACAAAAATTTATTTAATTTTCACTGGTTCTTTCGAGATCAATTTTCAGCTTTAAAGAAAGAAAGAAAATTACTCAATACCATAAGGAAGTAAAACCATTCCAGCTAAGTTTGACCATCATTAATAATATACCTCAAAGATAAGTATTTGTCGATACTAACAGTGCAGGGATAGGTGGCCGGCTCATCGTCTGCCAACGCTCCAATAACTCAATAAAACAACAGCAATTCAGACACGAAACATGCTACAATGCTTTATTAGACACCGAAACAATAAGTTAACAATATACGTACAGCTTGCTATTAATAAAACGATAGAAGAAGAAGAAGGAAGAATGAAGACAGCAGATAAGGAGGCTACTCGAGAAAACGACTTATAGCTCACTGATCATCTACCTAGCCTTTATAGAACTATATTGGGGTCGATTTCCAATCCAACCGATTGCAGCTAAATACCAGTATTTTACATGGAGCGACTGCCTATTCGATTTCCACTATCCAGTTCCTTCGTAACACGATACCCCTTGGTAAGATTAGTTTTGAGCCTATACAGGGTTATTTTAAATTGGCTAGCTAAACGTCGCAGACGCGATGAGTATCGGTATCTAAACATTATAAAACATAATAAAAAAAATACACTTTTTTTTTGTGGGGTCATCGACTAGAGTGTAGTCACTTGAAATATCAGTTTAGAAAAGTCAGTTTAAGAATCAATGTTTTTGTGTAAACTTCACAGACGTGATATCTAAACACGATTAAACATAAGAAAGCAGTTTTTCTCGACTCATACTTCAAGTAAAAACATTAACAGCGGTCCTTGACCTCCCAAAAAAGACATCAAATATTTTTATTATATATTTTTTTCCTTCGTGTCTGCGGAGTTTAGCTAACAAATTTAAAATAACCCTGTAAATTACTGATGTAAAAGAGGCATAAGTTACTAGACAATAACTTTTATTACAAATACGCTGATTAAACATTTCAATACGATAGGAAAAGGTAAGGTAAGGATAGCTAATCATAATCATAATCATAATCATTTATTCACATTTAAATAGAGTAAGTACAATCGGTGGTTTGATATGTTACATTATTTGGTCTTATAGTCTATTTAGCCTTAGTATGGCATGTGAAGCTTAAACAAAATAATAATTTAATATAAAAAGTAAGTCATAATCAATATTTAAAAATGTAATTTATACACTTCTGGACACATCTATTGGCCCACCTTAGAGTTTAGGTTTCGATGGCCCCTACCGAAATATGATTGCTAGATTGAACAAAAACTGTTGATGCAGTTTTAAACCTGATACATTTTACCATCTTTTTCGATCGTATTGTTTTAAATTTGAATTCAGAATACCATACGACATGGAGCTACGCCTAACAAGTCGGATATGCGCCTTGTTAAAGGCAATTGATTTTTGAATAAAAAACATGTTTTATCAAATAAAGGTTTAATTTAATAACGCGTGTTGCCGCCATGGGCATCTACCACAGCTCTCATACGATTAGGCATAGAGTTTATCAACCGCTCTATGAAATTTTGAGGGATCATCTCCCATTCCTCTTCTATGGCAGTTTTCAACTCCTGCATCGTCTGGGCAACTGGCTGACGAGCCCTAACACGTCTTTTTAGCTCGTCCCACATGTGCTCAATGGGGTTCATGTCTGGGCTTCTGGCTGGCCAGTCCATAACTGTGATGTTCACATCCCGAAGATATTCCCTGACGATGCCGGCCGCATGGGCTCTTGCATTATCATGCATAAAAAGGAAATTTGGGCCCACATAGTCCGCGTATGGTATCACGTGAGGTTCTAAGCACTCACGAATGTACCTTTCAGAATTTAATGTTGGCAGCCGTGGTCCTGTAACAACCTCAAGTTGAGTTTTGCCGCTCGCGGATATACCGCCCCAGACAGTCCATGAGCCACCGCCATAAGCAACCCTCTCTTCAAAGCAGCATTGTGCGAAACGCTCTCCCTTACGTCGGTAGACCTTCTTCCTTCCATCATTGCCATGTAACACAATTTTAGACTCATCAGAAAAGAGTACACGGCTCCAATCTTGCTGTGTCCAATTTAAATGACTGCGTGCGAAATGAAGGCGCGCTGTTCGGTGGGCTCGCGTTAGTTTGGGGCCATTAGCTGGCTTGTGTGGTACCATATCGCATTCTTTTAACCTTCTCCGAACAGTTCGAGCGCTCACAGATACTCCGTGGAAGTCGCGAAGTTGGTTTTGTATCTCAATGGAGGTAAGGTGACGATTTCTCAAGCTGGTCGTCACGATAAATTGATCCTGCCTTTCAGTTGTGACCCGAGATCGTGGCCTTCCTTGGCGACGAACAAAACCGCCAGTCTCTAGGTACCTCCGATAAACATTTCGGACCGCAGATCGACTTAAATTAAGTTGAACACTCACGTTTCTTTGGCTGTGTCCGGCCTGAATAAGTGCCACAGCTTGGGCGGCGACTTCAGGTGAAGTATCCATAGATTATTGATAGAACCTCACCTTAATGTTAAGAATAAGTAATGTTTGTTGCAAAACCAAAGATATCAATCACTTTTTCAAGAATTAAATCCAAGTAAACCAATAAAACCAAGTTTTCTTAGTATTCGATTGTTTGATATCAACAAACAGGCTCCAAATTGTCTTTTGTTTCTTTAAATTCTGTGTTCGAAATTCAAAAAAAGACTATTGAATGAAATTGTGAATGTGCCAGGTTCAAAACTGCATAAAAACTTTTTGCTCGACCTAATATAAAATTTTAGCTAGGACCAAACGAAACTGAAAATACAAGGTGGGCCAAAAGATGTGTCCAGAAGTGTATATGGAAAGAGAAATGATTAAACGTAATAACGTAATAACAATAATATAATGTAATCACTACATGTCTCTTAGATTCTTAGTGCCTAATGTCAATTACAATATAAGGTATACTTGGCTAATTACAGGGTCTAGTACCAGAAGTTAATATCACACGTTAACTCATGACACATTATTCATGTAACCACTCATTTATTGAGTAAATCATTTTCTTAATAAGTAGCTCTTTAAGCTTTTTTTTAATGGTGATGACAAAATCCCGCGAGGCAACCTGGAGGAGAAGTAAGCGAAAATGGGTTAGAGAGATAAAGAAGCACTAAAGATAGAGAAGGAGATAGAGATAGAGAAAGAGGGTAATAATATGTCATAATCAGAGGCATCAAACAAAGACTATACAGCATATTTGATTATAGCAGACAATAATGGCGTGCCTACTCGGCGTTCGTCCAAAACAAAAGTTATAATCCACATCACCTTTATGTATCTCGAGAACAGAGTAAGTCATCAGGAGGTGCTTGTCAAATAATTTTGAATTATGTGTTAATATTGAGATTTAATGTGGGTATTTTAAGAATTGATTGTGGGTTTCTCAAAATACAATCGCTGATTTAGATGAAGACAAATAACATAGTTTCTAAACTTTTTATCTAAAATGTTGACTTTTCTGGACTTTCTAAGTGATGATAATTCATATTTTGTTTTTAACAGTACGTTAACACGAACACAATATACACGCCAATAATATTTTAGAAATTACTAGCTTTTGCCCGCGGCTTTGCCCACGTGGATGTCGAAAAATATCCCACGGGAACGTACTACTGGGATTAAAAGTACCCTATGTTGAAATCCAAGTTATAAACTATCTGCGTGCCAAATTTAATCCATATCCATTCAGCCATTTTTGCGCCAATCCGGAACATATATCCAGACAAAAATTATTCTTTACTATTATAATATATGTACAGATGTATAGATACGGAGTCGGTGTAAGCATTATCACTGTCTTCAGTTTTAGTCAGATTCAGAACTGAAACTGACTAGAATCATCACATGCTCTATATTCTATTTCAAACATGCTGTTTTTACTAAAAACAAACAAAACACGGTCGCTTTGCATCACATCACTGTGATACCTACTCCAAAACTAGTGACTGTCTAAAATAATTTATTTAATTCTAAAGTCCCGTCAAACAGACAGACTTTCTCATTAATAAGTATGCGAATGATTCACGAATCTTTCCTGAAACGTCGGTAGCGTCTGGTAGGATTGTGGCAGCATGTGCGAAGATTTGAGAGTTTGGAATACCTACAGGATGTGATGATAGGTTGATTCATAGCTTTCATTCGAGACTTTGTTTTGGAGTTTATTAAAAAACGTCTTGGAATGTCAAGTCTGCTAGTAAGAGCAAAAGCAAAAGAGCAAAATTGACGCATACATACGAGTATACATTATAAAATATAGTTATCGATTTTTTTACGCTTTTTTGCTATTTACTTATTTCAAAGATTTAACTTTAATTCACTAAACTTTATTTTGACTACAGTAACGATGATTCTAACAGTAACTATTAATGCTGTCTTTCTTTGAAACTTCAATTAATTTACTTCTAGCGGAATAAAAACATTCTGCTTACATAATAATTATGTAAGCAGAAAATTAAAAAATATTATTCAAACTATCGTGTGAATACAGCAAGAAACACAGACCTCAACACCTAACTAAAATTTCCACACAACACCCGCAGTTGAATCTGAGGCATCATAAACAGATTTTCCATGCATAACAATATAGCGCGCTTACGTGCTACAATCGCTTGCAGCGCACACGCACACACGCGCAGCGCGGCGGCCATCTTGCATGCGCGTGGGCAGCCGGCGGCGAGCGGCACGTGCGAGCTATTTTGGGCGGCGCCCGCCCTGCCCCGCACCGTCCGCCCCGCGAGCTCTCCACTGAATTGCGTAGACGCGACGATTGATTTTGATCTTATTCTTTTGTGTGGGGTGGTTGAATTTGTAGATGTTTTATTGAAATGTTTGAGGGGATTATTTTTAATGATGGTTTAGTTTTAAATTACCCTATTAATTGTAGAAGTTTAGACACTGTTTTTAATAATACAAAAAAAAAATATAACAAGTATTCCTTGCTAACTCTTGCAATACAAAATTACTGTTTGCTTCACCGATGTTAGTCATCATGTTTCGACACGTATCTCCAGCCGCATAAAATCTTTGTCAGAATATTCTAGAACATTCGAGACTCTTCATCACTATAGCTTAGCACAGTCGCTTCTCCCCCCATCCTCTATAATCTTTGCCACCATACCTATCCGTGGTCACTGGCAGCCCGTCTCGCATTTTCCTTCTTGATGTCGTATTTAATGAGCCGTCCACAAGCCTACAGATTGTGTTGTGTAAACAACCATAAATCCATGGTTTTTTCTTTGACAGTCATAGGTTACGTTGGGGTTGTAAAATTTACGTGTTGATGACTTGAAATGCCGTATTTAAAATCATAGTCATAAAATGTTACTTATCCATAAAATCATGTACCAATAACTAACATACTTAAGTTAGAAAAAGGAGTTTGAAAGTATGCTAAGGTTGTGTCGTAAAATCTAAGAAAACTGGCCTAAAAGGAGGAAACTTATGCTCTAGGTTTGTACTGTAGAGGCACAGTCTATACATCATAACAGAATCGTTCGACGAGAGCCCGAGCTGCTTACGTAGTTCACCGAACTTCGTATGCAGCTCGGGCTTCGTCGGACGACTGTATGATGTGACTGTGTGGGACTGTGGTAGAGGTTTGTTGCATTTGTCAACCTTAGTATATTACTAGCAGACATTCTATCATTCAAACATCGAACTACTTTTGAAAAAAAGCGAAACTAGCTTTGGTTCAATGGTAGAATCAGATTCTAGCTGGGGCTTCGATAGGATAGTGATATGTTTTAAGTTGAAACTGAGTCATATAAATATACAAAGTGGCCCTCAGCCCTCTTGCCTCCCGTCTACCTACTTTAATTTCTTAGAGAAGCTATCCCCTGTGAGGTTTGACCCATCACAGTACCTACCTAGATGATGACGATTACTTCGAAAATCTGATGCAATAATAACGGTCATGCATTTCTATCAACATTTCAATTTACGTTGCACGAGCCAATCAAAACGCAGATCGCAGGTGGCTTGATTGATACTTAATCAGATTTTCAAAGTAATCAGAAAACTACTCATATGCCTTATTAGATCTTTTGATCTACCCTCATAACAAGTAATTAGATATTTGAAGCTGAAACACCCACAGAATTTAATACATAAAGTTATTAGCCTGATTAAGGGAAAGGAATTTTTGGCCAAACTCTGGTATAATAGGTAACACAAATAATGATTTTTAAGAGAATGGACAATTAAAACCTTCGAGGAGCTCGTGGCTAAGTAATAACAGCCGCACGGGTCGATCCATCAGGTTAAGCTACGCTTGCCGGGGTTGGTCCGTGGATGGGTGACCATTCTTTACATACCGAGACTCCTCCGTGCCTCGGAAAGCACGTTAAGCCGTTGGTCCCGGCTGTCATTCGTGGATCTTTGACAGTCGTTACGGGTCGTCAGAAGCCCGAAAGTCTGACAACCAGTCTTACCAAGGGGTATCGTATTACCCAGTAACTGGGTTGTGGAGGTCAGATAGGCAGTCGCTCCATGTAAAATACTGGTATTCAGCTGCATCCGGTTAGACTGGAAGCCAACCCCAACATAGTTGGGAAAAGGCTAAGCAGATGGACAATTAAAACCTTCTATCACCGATCAGTTTCTCTTGTTTGGCAATCACCTACATCAATTTCTACATCATCGTCTGCCTAGCCTTCTCCCAACTATGTTGGGATCGGCTTCGAGTCTAACCGGATGCAGCTGAATACCAGTATTTTTATAGAGAGCGATTGCCTATCTAACCTCCACAACCCAGTTACTGAGTAATACGATACCCCTAGATAAGACTGGTTGTCAGACTTTCGGGCTTCTGACGACCCGTAACGACTGTCAAAGATCCACGAATGACAGCCGGAACCAACAGCTTGACGTGCTTTCCGAGGTCCCCTCATCTTTTTATGTAAAGAAGGTGTCCCATCCACGGACCAACCGTGGCAAGCGTAGCTTAAACTGATCGATCGACTCGTGCGGCTGTTATTATTTAGCCACAAGCCCCTTTTTCATCAATTTCTACTCCACACATTTAATTAGTCTGTGAATTAAAATTAAATATTATGATTACGATGAAAATATTTTTTTTTTTATCAAATCTTATTCTATTCTATTACTGGCAGGCGAAAGTACCCACACTGCACATTGACCTAACAAAACAAACTAGAAGAGATACATCTCTATACCAACACCACAAATACAACAAAGCTTAGTAGATAAACATACTCGTACATCACAAAACAGAGTGCAGTTCCCTTCTCGCGAAACCGAAACAATCAAACACTGTCTTGTCTAGAAACAGGAAATCCGCGGGAACTATTGGCTTTAGGCTGACACGGTACACTCGTAACACCGTGAATAAATGATAAATGCTACTTCGTACCCTTCACTTGTACTTCAGACATGGAGCTACGAAAGTTAGTGTTTATTCAGTCTGTCGCCTGTCTTGTAGGAGGAACTTGAATACTAAATTTTGGATTGTGTTTTTGGAAGTTGGATGCTGGGAACTATTGTGGTTATTATTCTTTTTAGGGTTCCGTACCTCAAAAGGAAAAAACGGAAACCGTAAAGGATCACTCGTGTGTCTGTCTGTCTGTCCGTCTGTCACAGCCAATTTGCTCCGAATCTAATGGACTGATTAAGTTGGAATATGGTACACATATGAATTTCTGTGACCCAAACACGGACGGTTAAAGTAAATAAATGAATTTTGAATATGGGGTCACTTTTGGGGGGCAAATAAGAAAATTAAAGAAAAAGTTTTGCAAACTATACCGTGTGACATATCAAATGAAAGGGCTTACTATATGGGTCTCAATTTTTTTTTTATAATTTTAAAATATAATTTTTTAAAGTTATTTAAGAAAATAGACAAAATTTAACCATTCCCCCACCTTATCTCCGAAACTACTGAGTCTAAAATTTTTTTAAAAGTACAGAAAATAGATCTTTACTTGTAGATGACAGGAAAACCTATAAGAAGTCTGTGGTCTTAAAATAGCATGGTAAATCTCTCAAATATTGTGAGTACAAACTTACATTTACAGTTGGAATGTATGGGAGAACATGTTTTTCAACGAGAATGTTAAGTTTGTTCTTGGGATAAATTCATCCCAACTACGGAATCCTTCATTATGCGTGGTCCGACACGCACTTGGCCGGTTTTTTCATTTCCGTACAAATTATGCACAAATAAAGAATTTATTTATTTATTTATTTATTTATTATTACAAAATCCACAGCTCTTTAACAATTTTACTTAAATAGATAAAACCAATCTTACAGCCAATTATGGATTTACAATTTATAGCAACACTGATTACATGCATCAGAAACAACAGGATGACATGCTACGAGTAGAACCATCTAAGCAAGCATTTCAAAGTGTGTGCGGGGATGTGTGTGTGTGTGTGTGTGTGTGTGTGTGTGTGAAGTGTTATAGTAGTGTATGGATTCTTACATTTGAAAGTAAGAATGGTAATAGAGTTCCATATAAAGAGCATTCAATGTCCAGGATCCAGCACACTAGTGTAAAGGCTCCTAAAATTCGAGAGAAAGCTCTTAAAATTCGAGCCGTGTCAACAAAAACTATTGAATGCATCATGAACTTGATTCAACTGTTAACCGAAAGCCTATTCAAACTATTCTGGAAACTTACACTTTTTTCTATTATTTCTTCATTATATCTAGCTATCTAGTTTAGTAGTTGGTTTTGGTGTAGGTAGGTAGGTAACACTAAGACATCATCATTCATCATTTCAGCCGACAGACGTCCATTGCTGGCATAGGTCTCCCCCATCCAGCAGATTCCTGCGGCCTTCACACGGTCATCGTTCCACCTTGTGGGAGGCCTTCCAACGCTACGTCTTCCGGTACGCGGTCGCCACTCCAGAACCTTTAGACCCTTTCGGCCAATGTGAGCAATGTACCCAGCCCACTGCCAAGTTTGTCAATTCTTCGGGCTATGGTGGTTAGCTGGGTTCTCCTGGTAATACTAAATATCAAAACATAAATAGCTTATCAAGTTGATAGTGCCGATACTCTAATGTGGAGAAAAAATTTATTCCTCAAATCACAAGGCAAACGCTACTCTTGAAAGATTTCTGCTGATTGGACAACACACATAGACAATGACGTCATCAGTAGGTATAAAAACTGTTGTGTTGTTTTATATAGTGATGTAAGCTTCATCTGTGAAATGTTTCTGGCTGTTACTACGCTGGGGTTACGGATACGTACGCATTGGTTGATAGCTTATAAATCATAGGTTCATGTAGGTATACAATTGTTATTTAGTGTTTGGTATCTTAATCATATCGGCTTGAAAGTGCACCAATGGTTGGAGTCAAGGTTTCATATCATACAGAGTGGCAACTAGTATTAATATAGCCAATATTTCTATGAAACTTGAACCTAGATTTTGCTCGTTTTTGTTAAGCAAGATGCTGAATAAATTGTTATAGCTAGATAGAACACCTAAGTAGGTATATGATAAATGCTGGCTAAACATCAGTCAAACACAGACATTCAAAGAATTTATCTAAACCAATTACAGGCACATGTTTACTGTCCAGGGGTCGATCAGTCAAAGTTGAAGCTAGTTGTCCATTCCAAAGCGTTGTAGTACTTATGGAGAAGAACGGGTATTGACACATTTTTAAATCAAAATATTGGTTACATCTTCTTAAGTATTTAATTAATAAAAACAAATGACGATCAGGCCTTTCCTGCTCCTGACTGTCCATTACTCATATCTTAATTACTCAAACGTCTTCGCAAAACCATTAACCTTTTTAATTCAAAGGCTAACCTCCGTTTAAATAACTTACTTACTTTCTTTTAATAGTACACTGGCTATAAAAAGCTAGGTATAAGCGGGCACACAAGTAATTGTACCTTCGTGGCTACTGTGATTGAAACGTAACCTATCGTGAGTTCTTCGAGAATATATTTTTTATGTTCGTGACTGTACACTGAAGTGAAGTGAATACGCTAGTAGTGTATCGTTGTAGACAATCAATAGTTGGCTATTGTGGACAGAGGTAATGGGGATAGTGGTTGCAAGAAGTCCACGTTGACAGTTTTGAATTTACGGAGAGTATTTAGGTACAGTAAAACAAATGAAAGGTGATCAAATGTTATACTATGTCTTGCTAAAGGTAGTTTTGGTAGAGAGTCTAGTTCGTGTATCTGTCTGATGGTTACCTACCAGTTTAAGCTTAAGTCATTGGACTCAAGTTATGCCCGAAAAACTGGTACTTAATGCTAAAAAAATACTGTCGGCTTTATCATAATTTTGGAGTCCTGATTTTGCTTTGTATTCCAATATTGATCCTTGATAGTACAATTTGGTCCTTCGAGCCGGATTCTTAAACCTAAATTCGCACTTCCATAAATGGGAAAACATCTAAAACAGATAGTTCCAATTTAATATAAAATCAATTACCCATTGGTCGATACCCTTTCACCCACCCTAGCCACTTGCGCGACCGCGGGAACTTTGTTCCCCAACAGTAGGTTGTCCGTGGGAACAAAGTTCCCAAGACAATATTTTTTTACTTTTAACTTTGTTCCACCACTATTAAGTAGGAATATACAATTCCATGCATTTACTGTAATAGATTATCTGTGTCCGAACCTTTTGAGATACGACAACACTCACTGAACTAGTCTATGACATTAAAAAAATAGTATTTTCACTGTCATAAAATCTAAAGTAAACAATAACAAGTTTTTGTCTCAACTTCGGAAGCTTGTAAATAATGAATATTGTACTGTGCTAAGTGGTTTTATTTATGGTTCACGTTAAGAGTTAACACATCATGCATTTTAAACATAAAAAATATAGGTCATCGCTTGTTTTTCCTTTGTAGAAAATCCAGAAATCTAGAATCTAGAAATCTGAAACTGACTATGTTTGCTCCATTTTTGTGAATTTTATACGATCATACATTCAAACGAAACATACACTACGATAGAGTCCAGTTCTCTGGCATCCATAAAAACATTCGAACGTTACAAGATTCCAAGAATCTTCGTCACTTCGGCATTGTTTGTAAACACGTGTGAAGTGCCGGCTGACGTCACGGTGCGCGTACGCATGACTGTACGATGGACTGTTTTTTTGTGTAGAGCCGCTTTCATTCTAGTGGCTAGATAAACATAGAAGATAATTATAATTAATTAATCAAAAGGCGTTAAGAAAAACATTTTAAGCTAACACGACGCGTTTTAAAAAATAAATACGTCAAGTTGACTAGACTACAGTTTGGCAACATTTTTCTTAAGTTTGTTTAGAAAGTTGTTTTTTTATGTGTCACGTTTTTAGCTGAGGGTAAAGTTTTGAAGTCTTACAAATACTTTCAACGCCTGCCGCAGGTCAGCGACTTTAATGTTGTATTATGTAAAATGTAAGCGGAAAAAAGCAGGGCACGTTTTTTTGGTATAGGGATACTTGCTTACTTAGATTTTGTAACGATTAAGTCTAATTCGTTGGATATTTGAGAATTTTAGTTCAGAATATGCAATTCCGTAAATGTCTAATGTTGGTTTGTTGTTTACAAAAATCATTTTACCTACAAGGAAGTTATAGAAAGACATATTAGGAAGAACCGTTGTAGAAAGTTATCGACTATTTTAATAGCCTTCTTAAACCGGTGGATATATTATATTATTTTTGTTCTCATACCCTACTGTACACTCTCCAGAATATCCAAGTTGTACGTGGTAAGTAGCAATGCAGTGACTTGAAGCGGGCATCACGCCTCCGCCTCGAAACCATAGTAGTGAAACCGCAGTGGTTCAATTCAACTGACTTGCATGATGTTCCGCTATTTGAATCGCGATTCGAGTAGCGGAACATCATGCGGTTTTGTGGCAGACGTTTGCTCCAACACACACATTAACTACGACTAAAGTCGTTGCACATGCAACGACTTTAGTCGCCGGCGACTCGCTGATGATTTTAAAATCTGACGTCTATTAACAGATTTTGACAGCCAATGTGTCACTAGCGATGTCAAAATCTAAGTCTGGACGTAGGATTTTGAAATTGGCCGGCGACTAAAGTCGTTGCATGTGTAACATTACGAACGTTCGCGTTCCCTTTTCAACCCTTATTCTTTGAAAGGTAACTAATGATCGAACAATATTTGTCTACTTATGTAATGTAGACATATTTTATTTATACATTATTACAGTGAATGCCTGTAATGCAGGGAATGAGGCACACACAGTAGTTACCTAATAAAGCTAGCCTTTGTTTAGACACGTGACACAATAATGGTTTCTGTACAATAATGACTTTGATACTCATCTCACCCTTTGTATTTACCGATCCATTAAAATTAATCTATAGGAGTCGATAATAATAAAGAAGATGGAAATTATTGTTTTTATGTACCACAGACACAGATGTGTTCCTAGTTGCATCAAAAAACAAGTGAAGACTACATAAAATCATTCTTAGGTTGACACTAATGCCGGTGGAACTTCGTGGAGCACTTCCAACGTTTGGCTCCCAGACGGGAGCGGGCCGGGGCTGCCTTGAAGCGGCTCCTGCCCAATCTGGGAGGTCCAAACGCCTCCTGCCGGATTTACGCGGGGGTCGTGCGGTCCATGGCCCTTTACGGGGCACCGGTGTGGGCGTGTTCCCTGAGGCTGCGACCGGCCCGCCGGTTGAACGCGTCCCAAAGGGTCATGGCCATCCGGCTAGTCCGGGGTTATCGCACGGTCTCCTGTGAGGCGGCGAGCCTCCTTGCCGGCTTACCGCCATGGGATCTGGAAGCAAAAGTCCTCTCGCACGTGTGGGAGTGGCGCGAGGAGGCGAAACGCCGGGGCGTAACTCCGCTGCCGCGAGAAATCACGGTACAGCGGACAGAGCTCCGGCGGGACCTCATGGCGACATGGAGAGTGCGATTGTCGCAACCCAGCGCTGGGCACGCCACAATTGCGGCGATAAGTCCCCTCTTTGAGAAGTGGTTGGAGAGGCGCCACGGCGTCCTCACCTTCCGCCTGACGCAGGTTCTCACCGGACACGGTTGTTTCGGGAGGTTCCTGTTTCGGATAAGGCGGGAGGAAACGCCCGGGTGTCACCATTGTGTGGATTGCCCGGAGGACACGGTGGAGCATACAGTGGAGGTCTGCCCGGCTTGGGCGGAGCACCGCCGTGTTCTCACGGAGGCGATCGGCGGCGGCGATCTCTCGCGTCCAAACCTGGTCCAGGCCATGGTGCGGAGCGAGAGTGCATGGGAGGCCGTCACCTCCTTCTGCGAAGCAGTAATGCTCGCGAAGGAGGAAGCGGAACGCATGAGGGACAGGCAGCGGCCGCGCCCTCGCGCCCCTAGCCGCCGTAGAAGACGCCCTGGGCGGCGGGAATTGATCGCCGATTCCCGGCCACCGTAGGCGCGGGCTTGCGGACGACGAGTAATGGGCAGCTCGCCGTCCGGTAAGGACCAGGCCCAGGTCAACGGCGCGTTGTGTTCCACGCGCGCCTCAAAGAGATGTCAGCAGTGACGGGGTCAATTGGGCCGATGCCGCCGGGGTCGCGGGTAGTTCGAAAGAGATACCTATTATATATTTTATGAGATACCTATTTAAGACTAAGATACTGCTTTATAAATTGTTTGGTCCGCAGCTCTTTAGAATATTGCAGCACTGTATGGAGACCTCACTATGCCACTCACACACTAAGATTGGAAGGGGTTTAAAAACGATTTCTGTGGCATTTAGCATACTCTTCTGGAATAGCTAAAAAGAAACGATCGTATAAAGAGAGACTTTTGCATTTCAAGATGATATCCCTACAGAAGAGGAGAGATTTACTGGACTCGTCTTTTTTATTTAAAATTTTGAGACATAAAATTGACTGCCCCCAATTGTTGAGCTGGATCAAAATCCGTGTGCCAACGAAAAGCCCACGAGCTCCTATAACCCCCTTGTGTCCTCCTTTTCGCAGAACTGTCCTTGGTGCTAATTCTCCAATCCCCCGCCTATGTAAATTATTGAATAGCTGCAGTGATCTTGTCGATGTGCACTGTGACTCACTTAGTAGGTTCCGAAGTATTATGTACAAAAATTGTAATTTAATTTTAGCGCTTATTTAATTTTAATTTTACCTAATTTTAATTTGTGTTTATTTTGATTTTAATTTTAGTCTCGATTTTTTAATTTATTTTTTAAGTTTAATAATGATTTTGTTTTTGATTTTGACTATGATTCTGATTTTATTTTGATTTTTAATTTTGATTTTAATTGCAGTCCGATTTTAATTTTTAATTGTATTTTGATTTTAATTTTAACTTGTTTTTATGTAATCTTAATTTTGGCTTTATTTTGATTTTATTTAGAATTTGGTCTCTAACATAATTTATACCTAGGTGCCCATTATTTATCGTCAAATAAGTAATGCATGTTGTGCTTACCTGTTAGAAGTTGGTACACTAGTTAATAATTATTTTGGATGTATCTCATATCTTTGTATCAGTGCATTCAATTGTTGGTGAGCCAAATAAATAAAATAAAAAATAAAAAAAAATAAAAATACCGTGGTTCTGGCATGGGCAACTGAAGGAACATGGGTGGGTTTTAGCCAGTAAAAGTCTGACACGCTCTTCCGCTCTACCCAGAGCGGGAGAAGTCATTTAATGATTTCCCATCCACAAAAAAAAAAAAAAATGTTTACACTAATCATAAGAAAAAGCGTATTGAATAATGTTTTCGGATCAACAATCAACTTTTCCTGGCGGATTAATATAAGGTGTTTTATATGGCACTGACATTCGTTATGGGGAAAATAAAAAATGGGAAATTATATACGTCGTTTCTTTGTTTTAGCATCGCTGCATTACACACTCATATGTCTGTCAGGCTTGGGGCTTGTTTCACCACCTACGATTAAGTCCCTATTAACTTACTTGACAGATAATTTCATACAAATTCTGTTCCATTTTTGAATTTATTCGGTGAGTAGTGGCTATTCGGGCATCGTGAAATAGGCCCATAATATACAACGTGTCGTTTTGCATTCTAGTCAAACTTCATCATAAAGAACATCAAACCGAAAAACTTTCTCCAAAAAATTAATTTTCAACTGTCCCATGAAAACTTCACTACCTACTCGACGCAAATGTATGAGACGGCTAATTATTTTTTCGCAATTACGATGTAGGTGCCATGGAGAAAGTTGTTCGGTTTGATGGTCTATACCACACTCTTAAATTTGATGAGGATGCAAAACGACACGTTGTATTACGTCAAAATAACTTGACTTGGCCCCTTGCATCGCTTTAGATAAAACTATGTCCTTCATTGTCTCACTAACTATAACTGTGCCAAAATTTCTAGACGATCGGTTGAGGCGTTGGGGCGTGAATGTAGGATAAGCAAACATAACAATACATAATCAGCCAATAATGTTCCCACTGCTAGGTCACAGGTCTCCTCTCTGTGAGAGGGAGTGGGCCGTAATCCGCCACGCGTGCCCAGTTCGGGTTGGCAGATGTCATATGCCTTCGAATTTTTGGTTCTTGGATATGCCGGTTTCCTCACGATGTTTCGAGAGCACCGTTCGTTCCGTTTTGAGAGCAGTGGTGATGAAATAATTTACATAAAGTAAAGTGTCTGCTCGCGATCGAACCCACGATCTGAAACTCATAAAGTCACGGCCGTTACCACTATGCCACCACTGCTCTGCTAAGCAATAAGTTCCTAAAGGAAGAGTTTTGGCCGAAGGGTGTAGTCTACCGACGTTTTCGCGGCAGGCTATGCGACACCGCGCAGCGTAATACGACGCCGTCACTTCGTGTGTCTTAGTTTATTTTATAAGTTATGTTTTATATGTATTAGTATATTTTTTGTTATGTTGTAATTTTTTGAATTGGTGTATTGTATTTTGTATGGGCCACAGCTGCCTGAAATAAAGGAAAAAATTAAATTAAATTAAGCAAACAAAAGATAATAATATTATGTTTGTGTAACAAACTCACGTTCAGATTTATAATAACCGGAAAAGTAATGTTATATAATAGGCTAGTAATTGACAGTAAGAAATATACCTTACGAATTTTATTATGCAGCATATTTGTGAGCTAAAAGTATCAAAATTCAACTTTGGTTGGTCACGTAACAATGAACGCCATAATCAGAGCGCGACACGTCTCACTTTTCAGTCCGGTCACTTTGACAAAAAAGCATTGTTTTAGGGTTCCCACTTCAAGATATTTTCCCCTAAATTTAGGGAGGGGAAAAGGCATTCGCATGTTTATTATAATTGAAATGTGGGATATAAAAAAGGAGCAGATCGTGGCTCAGTAATAACAGCCGCACGGGTCGATCCATCAGGTTAAGCTACGCTTGCCGGGGTCGGTCCGTGGATGGGTGACCATCTTTATATACTGAGACTCCTCCGTGCCTCGGAAAGCACGTTGAGCCGTTGGTCCCGGCTGTCATTCGTGGATATTTGACAGTCGTTACGGGTCGTCAGAACCCCGAAAGTCTGAAAACCAGTCTTACCAAGGGGTATCGTATTACCCAGTTAATGGGTTGTGGAGGTCAGATAGGCAGTCGCTCCATGTAAAATAATGGTATTCAGCTGCATCCGGTTAGACTGGAAGCCGATCCCAACATAGTTGGGAAAAGGCTAGGCAGATTGATAATTTAAAAAAATATCAAAACGAAAACGTCACGTTTTGAAAAACGAGCTATTGAGTGTCCATTCCGCTTGCGTTTTAGATATTTAGATCACTGTCATCACATCTTTATTTTGAAATCGCAATTAATCTATTTGATTCGACAGTAATAATCGATGATATCGATTATTTAATTTTTTTTTTTAGATTCGTTAATTATGTAGTAAAAAAAACTTACAAATAAATAATCGATTATTTGAATCGATATTGAACATCCTAAGGTAAATCCAAAAGCAGAGGGTGGAAACACTGATTATTTATTGTACTTTTTTAACTAAAGACAATCTGTCACAGATTTGTCGACTAAGAGCGAAGTTCACCCGGTGAAAGGCTGTTTAGTTAATCAGTTCTTTCCTTAAGAAATTTGACACAAACCAACTGTTTAAATACCTAACTGGTGGTTTGAATGTTGGTGTACACAGGCCTATAAAGATGATGACATCACCAGAGCCGCCATAACTGTGTTCCGTTTTGACTACGATAATTAAACTGACTTTTATAAATGAAAAATTAGTAAGTATTGTTGTGTTAGTAGTTTGATGAAATATTCATTTTTAAGGAAAATAGACCACAAGGAAAATTTTTAATAGGTTTTTTATATACTGTCAACTAGCCTATTCTGAAATCGCCAACCCCTCTTGAGCAACCGTGGTGATCAATGCTCGTACCTTCTCTGTGTGAGAAGAGGCCTTTGCCCAGCAGTGGGACAATAATAGGCTGATATTATTATTTTTATTAAGGAAAGAATAAAAGAACCATTCTTTATCCATTCTTCGATTAGCAACAATGTAAAAAGACAGAGTTTACACAAGTTTTTTGACCGGCCCGCCCAAATCACATACATTTTATTAACATCACTCTATAGCTGGAAAGTTGCCAGTGTTATATATAGAAACGATTTCAAGGATTCAATAGCGTAAAAACACATATGAGTCGAACCAAACGATCATCATAATGCCACGAATATTAGGAATTGAGAAACTGAAACAAAGATTTAATGTTTTTCAGTAATTTTCCTGAAGAGTTAGAGGTTATAATTTTTATTCATATTGAAACTAAAGGATCGGTATATTTTCTTTGCATAAAATCTAATAAAAATATTGAAAAATCGAACACTTAGTAAAAGTAAATTATTTAGAAGCTATCTCAAGCTATCTCTCTCAAGCTATTGCACTTCACTCATAATTAAGTTGAAAATCTTTCAGATATTTTCATTATTTATGTAAGTTGAAAACTTAATAAACATCACATATTAAGGTTTCTTGTGAATTTCATCTGTTATATCGAACACTTTTAACATTATTTTGACAGAATTTTCTGTAACATACTCTACACACGGGTTGTAAGTAAGCCGTTCAGGCACAAAGAAATTAAGCGTGAGGTCAACTCAAACACAAAGTGACGTATAAAAAGGGCCACAAAAAATGGCAAAACTGTGGCCAGTGGACATTTCATATAATTATCCCGTCATTAATGGGCCGCTGAAAACAAAAGGCCCTGAAAAACCCTTTGATTTGCCGCTCCATCACATTTCCCCGGGTCAAAGGCTTCAAAACTCAATAGGGCCTGAAATTCGAGTGAATCTACTTTCACGTGTTGCTTCAATAAATTTCTATAAAATTTTCTGCATGTGTGAGGAAAATAAGAAAAATAAAATAATAAATTTCTTCAAAATTTGCTCGACTTCACTTTGTAGCTGTATACTACGAGTATAAACTTTTTAAGGTAGTTTAGAAAGTTTTTTATACAACATTATTTACTATTTCAAAGTATTTTTTTTTTTTATAAAAGGAACTTCATACTTTCATAACCCGGAAACAAATTAAGGCATAAGCTCGTTTTAATGTTTACGACCACTCGTAAAATTAATTTTATTTGGAACGAAGATGGTTAGGTAAGAATAAAAGACATGGTCCTGATTATGATAGCTATCCGACACAAAATAAAAAATGTCGAAAACGCACGCAATTTTTTTCTAAGCAATAATTGTCAAATACAAAGTTTTTTTTAATGAAATTATGTGTACAACCTTTTTAATTTACACGCTTTTTGTAACAATCTTAATAAACAAAAAATAAGGATCATAATCGCATAACAAGGGCGACAGGAACACTGCAGATTCAGCCAAACGCCAGCGGAAAAGACTTTCACAATCGAGTTGGATGCACCATGTTAATTAGTGCATCACACCAAATTCATCAGTGGTAAGTGATACCGGATTATAAATGAGCGACACTAAGATGGCCGACCTGGCAACATGGCGGCCAATTCGTAAATGGAATGTCATAAGTTTGGCAGTTACTTACGTATCGGTCGCGATGGGTGGCGGGAGGTGAGTGAATGGACGCGGACGCTGCGCTGGCGTCATGAGGAGCAGCAGACGGCGTCTCACTAATTTTACCATCTGGCTCGCACGCACCACTAAGTTTAGCCGCCCCAAGATAGCCTCGGTCCACGACCCATCGCGCATAAACTTTTCACAATTAGACTATTATTTTTGGTAGCAAAGTCAGTCGGTCGATTATTAATAGAGGCTTTTCCGAGTTTATATTCGTTACGTGTGTTGTGGTGTTAACTTTTAGTGAATTTATACATAGACGCTTATAAATAGGATGTGCTGAAGTTTCGTCTGACGGACGGGGGAATACCTTCCTGAAATATCGTACTACGGCCGGTGGTTTGCGTGTTTTCGGACGCATTGGTAAACGATTATTTATACATTGATTGTGAGGATTTTGCTCGCGGGAGTAAGCGTACGCGGCGCGAGATGCGGTCCTCTCACGCGCAGCGGGGCGGCGTAGCTCTGATGCACGGGGCCAACATGATGCGTGACTCCTAAGTTGTAACAATGATTGCTTGTATCTGCAACATTTCAATCTCTTAACAATCCTTCATAGAAGACTCCTAAAGGTTTTTCATTATTTATTTTTACGCCTTTTCAAGTCTTTTATGACGGTTATTTACCATTCAATTTTTAATTTCGTAGCGCTCATGCTACGCGCCGACAATTGAGTATTATTCAAGCAAATGATTCCAGTTGATGAATCTTGATGTTTTGTAAAGTAGGAAATTGGTTTTTATGAAAGGAAAACTTTATAAAAGTTCTATTTATAAGGCTTTGTTCTTAACTTTTTATTTAGTTATCAAGTAATAATAATTGTGAACTCAAGCTTGGTAAAGAAAAAATTTTAATAAAATGTAGAGGCTTTCCATATTTTGAGGATGATTATGTCCAGAACTCTTTAAAGGTTTTTAGTTTGACTTTTTTCTCTATGTCTTGCACGTGTAGCATGGCCACCTCTGTCTTTTTTCTACGATAAATAAGCACATCTTTTTGACATCGCGCAGTAGAAATCTTTTTACAATCTATCTTACTGTCTAAAGTTTCTTCTTTTCTACTATGGTAATTGGTCATACACACGCTGAACTACCTAGGTATAGCAATTTGTTCCCTGTTACCCTAAATGTTATATAGGTAGCTTAGCTTATTCCTCATTATGTGAGATTGGGCATTCTGCAAAAAGCACCAATTCTATTTACATTTTTATTTATCACTTGACTTTTCTCAAGAAAGCGGTTATAGACTTACATACTAAAACTGTTCTGCAAACAGTAGACCTCGCGAGCACAAACTTTTTTGCAACAATTAATAAATATACCATTAAAAAACTAAAATATGGCGTCGAAAAATTCCTCCGCATCGCTGTCGACTGGTAAAGTACCCAAGAGTTTAGTTTTTCGTTTTTTAATAGTTTTAGTTAGGTTAGGATATACCACTAAAGTTATTTAAAACGGGATATTTACCATGTTTTTTTTTTAACATCAAATCTTCACCAAATTTTTAGGAGACCAACTCAAAGTACCTTTCAAATAAAAAAAAACAATAATTGAAATCGAATCTCATAAGGTGGAGATATCCAGTAGCCCTCTTTTTGCCCCTTTTTGGAGAAAGTACGTAAGTAAATTTTGAGGAATAAATTGCAAGCAGAGACGCTTCGCTCTCTACTCTCGCTCGGACAATATTACCTTTTTACTCCCTCTTCACTGCCATAGAAGCCAGGAGAGTTACGGATACCTATATACGAATACTCTCAGACAGTGCCTCAGTGCAGTTTGACGACACGGTTGGCGCAGTGGTTGAGCGATTGACTGCTGCGCAGCATGTCGCGGGTTCGATTCCCGCACGGAACAAATATTTGTATGACCTACAAGTATTTGTTCCGAGTCTGGGTGTTTTTCTATCTATAATATGTATGTATTTACAAAAAAAAAAATGTATATAAGTAGTTTATCAGCCATCGCGTTACCATAACACAAGCATTAGGTTGCTTAGCTTGGGGCTAGATGGCGTTGTGTGATATGTCCAAACATATTTATTTATTATTATTATTTATTTATAGTGCTCCAATCCCTACAGAAAAAATACTTTACCTCGAGGTTAATACTAGAATGTCGATGTAGAAACGATGCACTCGAACGAGTAGCGGTAGCTAACCGAAACACAGTGACACTGCAATGGATTAAAGGACATAGCGGATCACTTGGTAATGACGCAGCGGACGAACTTGCTAGGAGAGCATCCAGCACGTCTGTCTGTGGATCTGAGCCAATCGTACCCATTCCCTTCAACCAGTTACACAGGTGGCTACAGGAGTTCACCCATACACAAGCGGAGAGTTGGTGGTCTTCGACATCAGGTTGCAGGCAGTCCAGGGAGGCCATCCCGTCCCTGGATGGTACGCTTACTAGGCGATTATTACGTCTGGACAGGAACGGGCTGCGCCTGGTGACGGGGACCATTACAGGACACTGCTCATTAAACAAACACTTCCACATAATAGGAATAACAGACAGTCCTCTGTGCAGGGCCTGCATGGAGGCTGAGGAAACCGTTGCGCATGTGCTTTTTGAATGCACAGGCGTCACCCAGATTAGAACAGAAACTCTCGGAATATCCCGATCTTTCACAGATGTTCTTAACAAACCCGGAGATTTGACTAACTTCTGGAGGGAGGTGGGCTGGTTGGAATAAACCCCCGACGGCCGCCATGGCCCACGCACAATGGTCCACGTGAAGGACTAAGTGCGGAAACCAAATCCTTAACATAGAACATACTCCCTCTTCAAAGATAGCAGTTGTAAAAAGCGGTGATTGTTACCCTAAAACCTAAGTAAGTCTTCTGACAACGACTCACCGTCAGCCCTTACATTGTGTGCCTACTAATTTTCGCGACGACGATCTATGATTTTCTGATCTGAAATCACTGTGAAGAATTTTCTTAGAAGTAAGCTTTTATTTTAGACGATTATTTACTATCTCATTGTTTGTTTAAATATAATTGTTGAAGCAACCTTGTCATATTTATGGCAATAGACGTTTACACGCCTAGCAAATTAAAATTTAATCACATATTCAGTATGTAAGAGGGGCTATTCCTATCTATTTCCTATCTATAAATAAAAAGAGAAGTCCTGACTGACTGATTGATTTACTCATCAACGCCGAGCCTAAACCCTTGGACCTAGAAAGCTGAAATTTTGCACAGACGTTCCCTTTATAATGTAGACAAGGAATAAGGAAGAAATTCTCGGTAGTACGTTCCCGTGGCATATTTTTCGACATCCACGCAGGCGAAGTCGCCGGCAAAAGCCAGTATTTGATATAGGAATTGCCTACTGACTGTCGCCAACATGAGATTTTGACTGTATAGTTATATACGTTTTTTATTACGGGAATTGGCCTTCAAGTTTTATAGCAAATGCTTTACAAACATGTTTGATGTCAGGCAGGAACATATACTTATTCACGGAAACATAACAGCCGTTTCAACGACCATCCTCCTATCACAAACAGCAAAATATTCTCAAACATCCAATTAGTAAATCTTAATTACAATATACAAGCTAACACTAATTATGTACAAGTATATAATAAAAAATAAAAACGGGAAGAGCTCATAGGTCATCAAAAAATTCGTCCACAACGCTGTCAATGGGAAAAAAGCCTAAAATAAGATTTGTCTATTAAATAAAGATTCACTCTAGGTTATTTAAAATTTTAGTGGTAAATCAACTCCGAATAATAAACTGTGCAAAAATTTAAAAATACATAACACAAGAGCTGCACTGTCAAAAACCATTATGACAACAGTGAGCTGCGATATAAACTGAGAACTAAAGGGGGGTGTGCACTCCCCACACTACGGCCCGACCCGCCAGACGGGCAAAGGTATTTTAGTCTGGCCTGATCTGTCAATTTGAATTAGCAAGTGCAGTAACAGCCGAATGGGTAATTGAGATACGGAGTTATAGTGCTCAGTTAGCGATGTATACTGAATTGTGGTAGGTCGAGGTATCCATGGCTTTGTATGGGAGTGAGGTTTATTGATTTCCGAGAAGGATGTTGAGGACCTACTTCAAAAAAGGAAGAGGTTCTCAATTCGGAAGTTTAGATTTTTTTCATGTTTTAGGAATGTTCCGGAATGGAGTACCCATTTTGTGCAAATAGGTATTTTTAGTTGAATGATGTCGTGGCTACGTTTTTTGTGGAATTCCTTGGAATGGACTGATGTCCATATTCATACTAAGAGGTAGCTAGTTATTTGCTTTCTATTACTGCATTTATTTGTCAGAAATAATAATAAACTATCATTCTTCCTAAAAGATCCACGTGGATTACATGGTTGTAAAACTCTACAGTGTGTTTCCATTAGACAATTAACTAACTGTGTCTCTGTCAAAATAAAGGCTTATCTGTATGGAAACACAAAACTTTTTAAAAGTTTCATTAATTCCTTTCACAGATTATTAATTTCTTTATTTAATTACATTTTAATCAGTCTCCGTCCTAACTTTTTTTCCTTTGATAATACTTTTAAGAAAATCACCTAGATTTAGAATGCTATTTTTTTTCTCGTGGCGTCATAGTCATCTGCAAAACAATAACAACACCGTCCTGTAACGGTGTTACAACTGAAAAAAAAAAGAATTGTGACAGGAAGCGAACGCAGCCGGCAAGCACAAAAAATGCGGCCCGGTCATCGACCCGTGCGTTTGCGGTGCTGTGTGTAACTACCCTTAATACATCCGCCGTGAAATGATCCCGTTTTCCTAATTGACCTTAATTTTCAGGTTGACTTCAGCCTTGATTTAATATGATTGATATGAGCGAGCCCGGAGCAATTTGAGACGTAAATACATTACGTAATATATTGAACGATTTAACGTGAACTTATTTCGAACCGCTCCTGCCACAATCCTCTCGTCTATTAAGGACGCAGCTTCTAGAATGTTTTAGATGCCAAGTGAAAAACGGACGACACGCATTTCTTTTGACATTAACCGTCTGACGTCCGTCAACTGGGCTGCGCACGGAAAAAGGAATGCTTTGTGATACAATTTATGAAACCTCGATCTTCGCCCCGAACCCTATTGTTTTGATATATATTTATATTACTGGAAATAAAGCATAACATACATAAGTATGTGTGTGTGTGTGTGTTAAAAAATTAATATTCTCGATTGATTGATTTGAATTTAAGTTAACCCGTTAATTTCATGTTGGAGAGCTTTCACTGATTATTTAATAAAACATTTGAGTGATTGAGTGATAGTAACGAAGTTATATAGTTAGTATACAATTATAATTAATGATGTAAACGTAACAATAAGTAAAATTAATTATTTACTTTCAATTTTATTTCTGTACCTTTAGGAGAATCAGCGAACGATACATACATATTAAAAGAATAAGTATTGCACCCGTTATTCAAAGAAATAAACCTATTGACAGTGCATAAAATTTCGTCAAACGTGTTTCGAATCAATTGTCACGCGGGATCATTATTTTGTCGTTGTCTCGCACCCTCCACGAAAACCGGCGCCGGCGCAACGGACGACTGAAACTGATTTGTAAAAGTTCTGAGGTATCTACGGTTTTTGTGTTTTAATGTTTTATTTATTTTAAATATTTCCTAAAATAATAAGAAATGGGCTGGGGTTTTCATGGAGAAATACTTTTCAGCGTTTAAATATTTAACTAAAAATAATGGAAAGCTTTTAACTTTGCCCTACTAGGGGTTTATCACATAACAAAAAAGTAATTAAAAAAACTAAAAAACCCGACTGCGGTAAAAAACTGAAAAGCTAAAAACAAGCCCATTTTAAATTAAATAAAAGTTGGAAGCAGGCGGACCCATTTGAGTTAGAAAATATAAAAATGGAATGGGTCCCGCCTGCTTCCAACTTTTATTTAATTTAAAATGGGCTTGTTTTTAGCTTTTTAGTTTTTTACCGCAGTCGGGCTATTTTAGTTTTTTTAATTATTTTTTTATTTCCAGCTTTTTAGTTTACAAATTTGAAAGATTTCGCAGACGATTTAGTTCTTGCAAGGAGTTTTGGTCGTTAGAATATTTATTTTTTTTGATCAACTGAACAAAAATAGCCAAGCTATTTTTTACGCGTTTTTTACGATTTGTCACTTTTAATAACTTTTAACCATATAAGTTGCATATATTTTTGTAAGCACCTTTTAAAACCCTTCATTTTGATGTTCCACTCGATGATATTAGAAGAAAAAAAAAAATTTCGATCTCCACAATATGGCACCCCAAATCCGCCATTTTACTTTGTTTTTTATTTTAATGTAGCCAGTGACACTCGCGCTACCAAGACAAATCTAAAGACGTATAATTTATCCAAATCCGTTCATTCGTTTAGGAGTTACAAGGGAACAAAGAAACGGACATACACACATTACATACATACTTACATACATACAGGTCAAACATATAACCCTCCTTTTGGGCTTCGCCGCAGTCGGGTAAAATGCAAAATTTAGTTAGCTTTTCGTATTATTTAGAGAAATTAAAATTTACAAATAAATTAACACGTTAAAACCTACACGTAACATTATTACTTACTTATGATTAGTTACGTAATTTCTTGAAAAATACGTTAATGCATTTTGTAACTAAGAATGATTAGACTATGAAAAACATCCGCCCACACACAAACAAATGCTCACAACAAATGCCCATTATTTTCAAGTAAAAATATCTAAGAGTAGTTTTTAACACATTTTCCATAAAAAAAAAAACCATTAAAAAATCACAATAGCGAGCCCGTCGTAACGTTTATAAATAAGTAGACTTGCTCGTTAGAAGTATTTAACTCTACAAATGTAATTGCAAAACGCACAAGAAGTAGAAATAATCACGGGTTTATATCAAAGCAAAACAGCATTTTAAATGATCCTTCTAGTCGAAAATTATCATATTTGTTCGCAGTGTAATTAGCCTTTGAATACACAAGTATAACAGGGTTTACTTCAGGTAATTGTCCCTAGTAGCGTGGTTCATTATTTATTGAAGTTTTCCAAGTAAAGTTGTGAGGTCTTGCGTTGTATTAAGTTTTCGGGTGATGTGAAATAAGTCACTTTGTGAAATCCTAGATGGAATTATTGCGAATGGTGGTATGTCACAGAGGGTTGTATTGTAATCCAAAAGGTTTTATCAAAAATATGTATATATTGAATTTGTAAACATAGTTTCAGCATTCTAGTAATGAAGAAGTGGTGAATTTTTTTTAATCTTTTCAAGTCGTGCGACAAATTTCTTTGCTTTTGTTGTTACCCTAGAGTAGAATCCTAAATTTCTTCTAAGCATTTTAACAAATACCAATTTATACATAAACCAACAAAAAAATATAAGCCATATTAAATAAAATTTACAACCCAAAACATTCAAGCAAGTACGTTAAACTCGAACAAATCTTTCGATACCCTACACTCTACAGGAAAGATAACAAAAAACATAATAAAATTCGACATGCGACACGGAGTGAGCACCCTCAGTTCCTCTGACCCCTCCCTCCCTTGCCCCTCTCCACTCCCCTAGTTTCAGCCGCATCCGGCGGGACACCTGCGCACACGCCGTCACGCATGCGCACTGAGTTATTAGTTTTTAATACTCTCCGCTACGGTTCTGAATAATGAACTTTTTAAGCGATGATTGAATAGAAAAATGAGTTTGTAATTATGGTAGTGGTGATATTCGTGGGAGGGTAGCTGAGTTGTTGATAAATGGTGAATTTTATTGTGAGCCTTTTTTAAGCCAAAAATTAAGAAAAACTTTACTGAACTAACAGAGCATGCATCGACTTTCTATTAGTTGGATGAGCACAGAGGACCATAAGGGCAGGGTTTCTTCAATGAATCAGTGTAAAAAGCTAAAGCTGTAAATGCGTCTGTTTTGTTGGTAGTCCAAACAAACTTCAAAAAAAAATATGGTGGATTTTTTTCCACTCAAAAATTTTGATAAAATTGTCCATATCCCCACAATTTTCCATAACCCTCTTTCACACCCAGTTTCCATACCAGCTATGCAAACAGCGCCGTCTCCATAGCTGCTGCATCCATTATTCAAGTACCGCTAAGTGGCAAAGCCATCCGGTTCGCTGCCCATATATTATTCAGTCCCTGACTTGACACGTCGGCACTGACGCTTCCACCCCCTGAGGGGGCAACGTCAGTTCCATTCCCAATTATGCACACGCTGAAATGTCACAGGCACTTAGCCCGGAATGACCCTTAAACCTATTGGCCTTTTATTTTAGTGTTTTGGGTTAGGGGTTCGGTTTAACGCAAGGTCGGGTTGGGTAAGGTAGATAGTAGGCACCTATTTTTTTAGGAATTTTCTTGTCGTATAAATACGTAATTTGGTCCGTGTATTTAACTTTTTTCTGCTCTTTTTTGTTTTCAATGTTTTTCGTGGTTCATTTTTTTTAGGGGTAATAACGTGTGATAGGATTAAAAAAGGTATTGTTTTTGTTGTGTGTAAATTACTCTCAAAAGTACGAAAAATTGTAATGCTGATAAAGTTATACACGTTAAATTTTCTCATACTTCAATCATAGTTAATATTCAAACAACCAAAGGACATAAGTGTTTATGAGAAAACGGTGATTCACACAAACCTACTTTATCTGCCTAGGTAAATAAAAATTATCTACTCGCAAATAACCAAAACAACCGAATGAAAACAAAGTAATCACAAAGTCTAAAACAAAACAGTTCTAAAAGCGCTTTATAAAATCGCTAAAATTTAAATGCAATTCGCGACACTTTTAATCATTCCTGAAGTCTGAACCATCCAGCGCTGCATTCAGCAAATGCAGCGCTTATTTTCGGACCATGGAACACAGAAAACCGCTTAACCTAACCGGAGAGTATATTAATGAAAATTGAGCGACATCCATTGTAACACTCCGACTATTTTAGAACAGGCCTTATATGAATCTAGGACAAGATATTTCCGAACGAGCTGGTGTCCACTGCAAATTAGTGAAGTTTCTAGATTTTTGCCGGGAAAAGGGAAATTAGCACATTGTATTTCTGTTCTGTTTATGTAGAACTTAAAAACTACAATAATTGGGTACTACAGTACTTGGGTACTACAGTAAAGTGGTTCGCGATCAATTTTTTTGTATTTTTTAACATAACACGAGACTTGACTTTATTTGTACAAATCTGACCCCGCATTTACACCAAAATATGTACAGTCAACAAAAGAGATATCTAGGAAGGGTATACTAACATATTAAAATTTGTATGTGAATTGCTTCATGTTCAATTTCGTGACAATATACAATTTTGTGTTGGTATGTTACAATGTAGGAGTATTGCAAAAACAAAGTATTATATATAAAATTGAACATGAAGCAATTCACATACAAATATGTTAGTATACCCTGCCTAGATAACTCTTTTGTTGATATCTATCTACTAAACATATCTATTTATCTATTCTACATTGTTTTCTACTGTTTTCGTTTATTTTTTAAACCTAAAACAAGTTGTAAAGATTAGTTGTATGCAAATAATTGTGGAAAACTTGTCAAAAAGGTGAACAAAATTTGTTATGTTTTGCATCCTCGTCATATTTAAGGGTGTGGTATAGACCATCTAACCGAACAACTTTTTCCATGGCACCAACATCGTAATCGCGAAATATTAATCAGTCGTCAGAAAAAATAACTTCAATACCTACTCAACGCAAATGTATGGGACATTTGCGTTGAGTAGGTATTGAAGTTTTCTATGGGACAGTTGAGATTTTTTTCTCGATTACGATGTAGGTCCCATGGAGAAAGTTGTTCGGTTTGATGTTCTGTATCATACCCTGAAATTTGACGAGGATGCAAAACGACACGTTGTATATAAATATTAATTGCTGTCCGTTAGTCTCGCTAAAACTAAAAAACGGCTTGATCGTTTTGAGTATTTTTTTTTGTTTGTTTTATTTCCTCTATGGTGCTTTAAAAGAAAAAAAAAAGAAAAATCAATTGTTGCCCGTTAGTCTCATTAAAACTCAAAAACACCTTGACCGATTAGATTTTTTTTCCTCCTTACAAAAAAAAATAGATATTAAAAAAAAAGAAATAGAAATTTAAAAAGAAACAAAACGAAGTAGTATTTTTTACAGGACAACGTGTGGTGGGTCAGCTAGTAACTGATAAAATTCACACATCAAACCCAATCTAAATATTGATTCTACACTTCTGGACACATCTATTGGCCCACCTTAGAGTTTAGGTTTCGATGGCCCCTACCGAAATATGATTGCTAGATTGAACAAAAACTGTTGATGCAGTTTTAAACCTGATACATTTTACCATCTTTTTCGATCGTATTCTTTTAAATTTGAATTCAGAATACCATACGACATGGAGCTACGCCTAACAAGTCGGATATGCGCCTTGTTAAAGGCAATTGATTTTTGAATAAAAAACATGTTTTATCAAACAAAGGTTTAATTTAATAACGCGTGTTGCCTCCATGGGCATCTACCACAGCTCTCATACGATTAGGCATAGAGTTTATCAACCGCTCTATGAAATTTTGAGGGATCATCTCCCATTCCTCTTCTATGGCAGTTTTCAACTCCTGCATCGTCTGGGCAACTGGCTGACGAGCCCTAACACGTCTTTTTAGCTCGTCCCACATGTGCTCAATAGGGTTCATGTCTGGGCTTCTGGCTGGCCAGTCCATAACTGTGATGTTCACATCCCGAAAATATTCCCTGACGATGCCGGCCGCATGGGCTCTTGCATTATCATGCATAAAAAGGAAATTTGGGCCCACATAGTCCGCGTATGGTATCACGTGAGGTTCTAAGCACTCACGAATGTACCTTTCAGCATTTAATGTTGGCAGCCGTGGTCCTGTAACAACCTCAAGTTGAGTTTTGCCGCTCGCGGATATACCGCCCCAGACAGTCCATGAGCCACCGCCATAAGCAACCCTCTCTTCAAAGCAGCATTGTGCGAAACGCTCTCCCTTACGTCGGTAGACCTTCTTCCTTCCATCATTGCCATGTAACACAATTTTAGACTCATCAGAAAAGAGTACACGGCTCCAATCTTGCTGTGTCCAATTTAAATGACTGCGTGCGAAATGAAGGCGCGCTGTTCGGTGGGCTCGCGTTAGTTTGGGGCCATTAGCTGGCTTGTGTGGTACCATATCGCGTTCTTTTAACCTTCTCCGAACAGTTCGAGCGCTCACAGATACTCCGTGGAAGTCGCGAAGTTGGTTTTGTATCTCAATGGAGGTAAGGTGACGATTTCTCAAGCTGGTCGTCACGATGAATCGATCCTGCCTTTCAGTTGTGACCCGAGATCGTGGCCTTCCTTGGCGACGAACAAAGCCGCCAGTCTCTAGGTACCTCCGATAAACATTTCGGACCGCAGATCGACTTAAATTAAGTTGAGCACTCACGTTTCTTTGGCTGTGTCCGGCCTGAATAAGTGCCACAGCTTGGGCGGCGACTTCAGGTGAAGTATCCATAGATTATTGATAGAACCTCACCTTAATGTTAAGAATAAGTAATGTTTGTTGCAAAACCAAAGATATCAATCACTTTTTCAAGAATTAAATCCAAGTAAACCAATAAAACCAAGTTTTCTTAGTATTCGATTGTTTGATATCAACAAACAGGCTCCAAATTGTCTTTTGTTTCTTTAAATTCTGTGTTCGAAATTCAAAAAAAGACTATTGAATGAAATTGTGAATGTGCCAGGTTCAAAACTGCATAAAAACTTTTTGCTCGACCTAATATAAAATTTTAGCTAGGACCAAACGAAACTGAAAATACAAGGTGGGCCAAAAGATGTGTCCAGAAGTGTATTTTATTTACATTGTTATTATAAATTGTCTAGACAGGCTCTTTTCGAGTGTGGTTAGCGAAATTCCAGGCGCACGAGTTGCGTGGGCCACCACTTCAAACCACTTTTCAACAATGTCTGATACATTTGCTTTGTTTTCTATTAGTCTTTACCAGACTTGCAACATTATACATGCAACATTAAGTAGTTTATCTGATGAAAACATTAAATTCTACTCTGCCTGTGAGAATTGCTAAAAAGATTAGTCAGTCATATTGGCCCAATAATGTTGGTCCACAAAAAGGATGAATGAAAAGCAATTGCATGCAGCTGAGATGAGAATGCTAATAGGGATGTGTGGTGTTACACGAATGGATAGAATAAGAAATGAGTACATAAGAGGAAGTTTGAAAGTGGCACCGGTGACTGAAATGTTGTGCGGAAATCGGTTGTCATGGTATGGGCATGTGATGAGGAGGAATGAGGAAAATGCCGCGAGGAAAGTTTTGAGTATGACCGTCGATGGCTATAAGAGTAGGGGAAGACCAAAGAAACGATGGATGGATTGAGTGTAAGATGACATGGCTAGAAAGGGGGTGACTACCAAGATGACGACTAATAGAGAAGTATGAAAAAAAAAGACATGTTGCGCCGACCACAAATAGATTGGGATAAGGGCAGGAGAATGATGAATGATGGTCAGTTATAAAGTTGGCTTGGCAGTGGGGCTGACTTCTTATATTTTGCACTTGCTTTAGCTGTTTCGTTTCTGCTATCGTGGACGTTAATGAAGATTTAATTTTCTTAGTAAGTATAGCTATTTGCCAGCCAAAAAATGTGTGACGGAAATGTTATGACATTTATGGAAATTTTAATAACGCAATGTAATTTCTGTATGATGATTGTCATTTAGCATTGCACGCGTTAAACTTGCTACAAAATAAAAGGTCCCTTTTGACAGCCCATATCGTTTCGTATGCCAAAGAGAGACCAACATAACGGGACAAAGAGGGAAACCCTCATGTCAAATCGGGCTTCTTAGATTGACCAAACTTTAACACGCCTAATTTCTGTCGCATAATTTCGTAATTTCAATCAATCTGCCTAGCCTTTCCCAACTATGTTGGGATCGGCTTCCAGTCTAACCTTATGCAGCTGAATACTAGCATTTTACATGGAGCGACTGCCTATCTGACCTCCAAAACCCAGTAGTTGGGTAATACTATACCCTCTGGTAAGACTGGTTGTCAGACTTTCGGGCTTCTGACGACCCGTAACGACTGTCAAAGATCCACGAATGACAGCCAGGACCAACGGCTTAACGTGCTTTCCGAGGCACAGAGGAGTCTTGGTGTATCTTGGTATCCACTGACCAACCACGGCAAGCGTAGCTTAACCTGGTGGATCGACCCGTGCGGCTGTTATTACTTAGCCACGAGCTTAATATCGCTTAATTTCGTAATTTAATTACCTATATAAATTTTCATGTATAAGAAAATTATACTCATTCAATTCATTCAAAACTCAATTAGCTGAATATTTAATCACAAATAACAGCCTTCCTAAAAGCTGAATGCAATGGATGCGTGTTTCATAATTGTTACCGTGACGTTTGTGACGAACTTTATATATTAGGTCTTTACCTATGAAATTGCCGCTCTGCAGTACTGGCCATTTCAAATCAAAATAATTTTTGTTTGGCTAAGAATTCTAATTTCAAATTAATTTTATTTTAAAAACATGGATTTTTTTTTCCAAAAGTAGTCATTTGTTTATTGATTAGTGTTACATTTTCATCGCATTTCAATCTTTTTCGTCATCATGGATCCGTTAAAAATTCGAGTAATTATGGAATATGAGTACCGTCGTGGCAGCAACGTGGCACAACCGGCACGCAACATCAACGACGTTTACGGAGCTAACACTACAAACCAACGCACCGTTATTGGTTTGCTCACTTCCGTTCTGGAAATTTCGACCTGAAAAATGAACCTCGCGGTCGTCCGAAGACTTTGGTCGACAATGACGAATTAAAGGCGATTGTGGAAGCTGATGATACACAATCTACGGCTGAATTAGCAGCAGCTTTCGACGTTAGCGTCAAAACAATATTGGTCCATTTGCGTCAAATTGGCAAGGTAAAAAAGCTTGACAAATGGGTGCCCCACGAACTCAATGATCGCCAGCGCGAAGTACGCGTCAAGACGTGCCTTGCACTGCTCAACAGACACACAAATGAAGGAATTTTGAACCACATTGTTACCTGCAATGAAAAATGGATTCAATTTGATAACCACAAGCGCTCAGCAAGTTGGTTGGATCCTGGTTCAGCACCTAAACAATGCCCTAAACGAAAACTTACCCCTAGAAAAGTGATGGTCACTGTTTGGTGGTCTAGCGCCGGTGTGATTCATCACAGCTTCTTACCAAACGGGGTGAGCATTACTTCAGATATGTACTGTGAAGAACTGAACACAATGATGGAGAAGCTGGCACATCTCCAACCAGCATTGGTCAATCGCTCGTCTCCGCTGCTCCTGCACGACAACGCGCGACCTCATACTGCACAGCAGACGGTCTCCAAGTTGCAAGAACTGGGGTTGGAAGCTCTCCGTCATCCGCCCTACTCACCAGACCTTGCGCCTACAGACTACTACTTTTTCCAGAATTTGGATAACTTCTTGGCGGGAAAAAAATTCAATACCCGAGAGGCAGTACAAAATGCCTTTGAAGAATTTGTTGCCTCCCGTCCAGCTGATTTCTTTAAGAAGGGCATCAATAAACTGCCACTGCGTTGGCAAAGATACATTGATTGCATGGGTGATTACTTCGATTAATACAAATAAAAAATGCATGAAAAAATTCGTTTAAATTTTTTCATACAAAACTGCAATTTCATAGGTAAAGACCTATTATGTTTTATTTATTATAAGCATTGTTCTCATGTAAGTGACTGTGTCTTTTATGAGAATAAATATCTTTAAACCTAATTTAGCCGGCGGATCGAGGTGGCCCTGGAAAAGGATGCTTCGAAGGAGTTGAGGGAGGTCTTTGCTCAACAGTGGGATAGTGTAGCATAATCAGCCTATAATGTTCCCACTGCTGGGACATAGGCCTCCTCTCTTCAAGAGGGAGTGGGCTGTAATCCACCACGCGAGCCCAGTGCGGGTTGGTAGATGTCACTGTCTTCGAATTTTTGGTTCTAGGACATGTCCGTTTCCTCACTGTTTTCGTTCACCGTATTGAGAGCTGTGGTGATGAAATAATTTACACAAAGTAAAGCGCCTGTCAGGATTGGAACCGACGACCTGCAACCTGTAAGTTGCGGCCTTTATCACTGGGCCACCACTGTTCTTACAGACACAGCGGACAATGTAGGCTAACTTTATATATATTTTTTAAATCGGTAGATCTGTGCTTCAGTTAGACTCATGGCTACATGGTTATTGCGCATAATCTACGGTTTTTCAGTGTTAACAATTGATGCAGTGATATACCTAACTTATAATATATACTCTTAGGCTGGGTTGCACCTAGGGCTAGGTTATAGTTTCCGTCAAAGTTAAAATGACTACCTACTGTTGCACCGTCATGTCAAATATAAAATATAAAGTCCGGAGCAGGGACATGACATTCGACGTGTCTGACAGAAGTGACAGATATTTAACAATAACTTTAATACAGCGAAGCGTGGGCGGTTATGACGTCAGCTAACAACTTGTCAAATGGAACAACCCATTTTTTGTCTAACAGAAACTTTAACAAACATGGCTTGCACCATATTACTTTAATAATAACAAACATCGAACTGAAGGTTCGATGGTTCGAGAAGAGGAGCTCGTGGCTAAGTAATAACAGCCGCACGGGTTGATCCATCAGGTTAAGCTACGCTTGCCGGGGTTGGCCCGTGGATGGGTGACCATCTTTACATACCGAGACTCCTCCATGCCTCGGAAAGCACGTTAAGCCGTTGGTCCCGGCTGTCATTCGTGGATCTTTGACAGTCGTTACGGGTCGTCTGAAGCCCGAAAGTCTGACAATCAGTCTTACCAAGGGGGGTATCGTATTGCCCAGTTAATGGGTTGTGGAGGTCAGATAGGCAGTCGCTCCGTGTAAAATAATGGTATTCAGCTGCATCCGGTTAGACTGGAAGCCGACCCCAACATAGTTGGGAAAAGGCTAGGCAGATTGATTGACATCGAACTGAAGGTGCGATGTTTTTATTGTTAAAGTAAGATGTTGACCCCTAGAGACCAAATTGACTACGGCTATAATTGCAACGTATGTTAACGTTATAAACGACCTAAATCCACAACACAATAATCCTAATGGTTTATTATGAAGCTACAGGATTTACTGACAATGTGACAATTAATGAGTCCACGTGTCAGCTCACCTAGCGGGCAATGTGACTCACCCACGGGACACATTTTGTTTTCATATTAATATAGGTACATTCGCTGGACAGATTGTGGCGACAGCGGCGAAGCGATGCAGCGGATTTATTGACTAGATTGGAGTTTTAAATTTCGAATAGACTAGAATAGGGATGACGAAAAAATATTTCTTTTGTTCGTCATTTAGATTAGTAAAAAATATTGAACTCGTATTTTTTCTTTTTTTTCGTAATCAAAAGATTAGGGCGATACATTGAGTTAAAATGTGGCATGACGTCACTCCTTGTTAGATTTTATACGTAGTTTGTTAAAGTGTGACGTAGCGAGCCAACTATAATGCGTTTTATCTAAATATTTTATTTTAATTGATATGATAAAGCAAAAAATACGTGTCTAATATTTTTTTATTATCTGACTGACGGAATAAGTAGAATTTCTTTTTTTTTCACCTAGGAAACATGTCTATTCACAGTGGTCTTTTGTGTAAATCGAAGTATTGTCTTATTAACATTATCCTGTTATTAACCAATGGTGACGAGCCTGTTTGAGAAAACTATTTCAAACGTCTGTAAAAGTGTATTTCTCTGAAGAAATTTGATCCCACATACCATCGATTCATTATTTCTACGGAACCTTTCAGGTTCACGTGAGATTCGATCCCGTTTTCAAACAACTCTATATTTATCAAAGTATTCCGTTTTACATTAAAAAATAGGTTCTGACTACTTATGACTGTTAAACATACAGTATCTGCATCGATGTTCAAGATTTAATTGAAATAACTGAAAACCTCTGGCCATCATCATTAATCGTGAATAAAATTCTGCTAATCAAAACATTTATGTACGGTCAGCAACAAAAGTCGGTTAGCACTGCTACTTTTTGACATCATCTAAATTAACACAAAATGGTTCGATAAACTGTTTTTTTTTTTTCGTTTAAATGTTCTTAAAATTTTAATTAGTTCTGCTCCGATTTGAATTAAATGTTTCGCTTGATAAATAAGATTAAAAAACTGAAAGTGCTAATCGACTTTTGTTGACTGTACCTACGTAGACCTCGACAAACAAAATGTAGGGAAAATCTGACAGACAAAATGTAGGGATTTTGCAGTTTCAAGTTTGGTCAAATAGTAAAAATTTTTCATGGGTAATGATGAGTGCAATAACCCCTTTAAAGGTTTTCAGTTATTTTAAATAGGTAATCCATACCAATAAAAACAAAAAAAAAAATTGGCAAGACAATAAACAAAACAACGGCTACTAGCAATGGCGATAATGCACAGTCATCACCTATGCACAGCGTGTCCTATTAGTTGAATAGTTGATACAAGCTCCGTCGTCACCGCTTACTTCAGGTACCGATTAGCGAGACAGTTACCCAATAATTACACTTAAATGATGTTTGTTTACTGTTCTGTCTGTTTTCTGACTTCGGACTTGGTGGTATATAATTAAACCTCTCAAACGCAAATTATTTTTTTTTTTTTTTCTTTTGGCTTCGCACGGTTTGTGCATTTAGCCAATGTCACGTTTAGTTCATAGGTCAAGGTAGGGAAACGAAAATATTATAATGATTTTTAAACGGGATTTAGGATAGGATGAATATATAGGATCAGTATAATAACGGTGATAAAATAATGATAATGATCAAATTACAACGACGAAAATTTACAACTTAATATTATTTAAAATAATGAATGAGACTATACATTTATATACAGGGAAGCTATTTGTACAAAGTAAAGAAAGTATTGAGGTAGGAAAAGGAGTATTGAGGGACAAGAGGTTACTGAAAAAAGAAGAACGGTCATATAAAGGACAGGAGAAAAAAATGTGGTTTAGGTCGCCTACGTCTGTGCCACACAAGCACATGGGGTCGTCGATGATATGAAGTTTGGCAAGATGGGCTGGAGAACAAACATGACCCAGTCTCATCCGTATTAATACAGAGGTCTCCATCTTGCCAAACTTTGCCCTGCCAAACCACGGTTTTTCCGGAACATCGGGTTGAATTAATGAAAAATAACGACCCTTTGACTTGCTTCCGATATCCCAAGCTACCTTCCAGGTGTCCCAAAGAAAAGTCTTTGGTAGGATCATAAGATCAGTGCTGAAATTTGTATAAGGAGCTAAGTCCCCACACTGCACCGCATCACCGGCGAGTGTATTAGCCACTTCATTGCCATGGATTCCAGCATGAGCCGGAATCCACTTATTAAATAAATGATTGGCAACTGCGATTTGTGTTCGAAAGGGGATTTGTTGATGGCTAGAAGAGCACTTTGGGAATCTGTAAAAATTATAGTTTTTTTGAGCTTAAAAACACGAGTATATTCGATGGCTTTTAAAATACCGAAACATTCCCCCGTAAAAACCGAAGTCTCCGGAGGCAGTTTTATTTTTTGTACGATGTTGTATTGAGAATGGTAAGTACCTATCCCAACACAACCCATCGGAGAACGCTTGGCAGCATCCGTAAATATATGGTGATATTCTAAGTGATCAGCAAGGAAATTGTTAAAACTTTTAGGACAATCGGGATCTAATTTATTACGTACACAGTTAAATTTAATGATGGGGCTGAATTGTAAACTCTCATATCTACAGTTAAATATGGGAAGTTTATTGGAACGGTGAATAGGAGAAGAAAGTGAAAGGAATTTTTTATAGCTTATAACTAAACAAGGCGCACGTTTATGGGACCAGTAATCTGAAGATTCAATCTGCAACACTAAAGAGTCTAGTTTAGGAATGAGAGGATGAGTTGAGAACTGAAGAATCCGGAACAAATATTTGTCTGATAAGAATTGTCTTCTAAGATGTAAAGGAGCTTCCCCACATTCAACTTGGAGAGCATTAATAGGACTAGACTTCATGGCACCCGAAATAATGCGTAATGCTTTAGACTGAATACGATCCAATTTTTTAAAAGCCATGATACTACCAGGTTCTAAAACGAACAATCCATAATCCAGAGTGCTTCTGATAATTGCGTTGTAAATAAGTTTCAACGAAAACGGATGTGCACCCCACCACACACCAGAGAGGCATCTAAGCATGTTTAGGTGATTTTCACATTTGTTGACAATATAATCACAATGAGGAACACTACTTAATTTACAATCAAGTATTATACCTAGATATCTGAATTTATCTATAACTGGAATAGGTATATCCTTATAAAAGAGGTTAACTAAGGGAATATTTCTCTTCCGGGTGAATAAAACAGCCGCGCTTTTAGACGTGGATAAATCCAAACCGTTTAGATGTAACCATAACTCCAAATTAGATAAAGCAGAATTGATGGCACAGCGAGCTTGTTCAACAGATTGGCTTGAAGAATATAATAATAAGTCATCGGCATATTGAAGAACTTTAACATGGTTAGTAATTAAAGACGAGTCTAGATCAAAAGTGTAAATATTGTATAAAAGGGGACTGAGCACAGAACCCTGTGGCAGACCCCTCCATACAAGATGAGATACCTCGTGATCTCCTATTATCATGTTAACAGAGCGTTCAGTCAGGATATTAATAATAAAATTCGACAAAATCAATGGAACCTGCAAGGCTTTTAATTTATTTAGTAAAACTGATAATACAACATTATCATAAGCTGCATTAATATCAAGGAAAACTGCAATGGTGGAATGGTTATTAGAGAAGGATAATCGAATATCCGATGTTAAAATACTTAAACAATCAGTTGTACTTTTACCTTTTCTAAAACCATATTGTGATTTTTGTAGAAATTTAAAATTTAAAACCATTTTGCAAAATAAACGATTTTTCTTTCTTTCTTCTTTCTTTCTTTTGATTCTGCCAAAAGACTGTTACTTTCCACATACCATTCTAGGCGATTTTTAACTAAGTGCTCCGCTAATTTCATCAGGATTGATGACAAGACTATGGGACGGTATGAAGAAACGTCAGATGGAGTTTTATTTGGTTTAAGGAATGGCAACACCATTTGACGTTTCCATTCAACAGGGATGTTTCCTGAATTCATGATAGAATTAATAAGCTTTAAATAATAAATGAGGACGTCATCATTTATATTAGCAAAAAAGGAATACGGGATGCCATCAATGCCCGGTGCAGAATCCTTAGTTTTATGAATAACACCTTTTAATTCAGTGAGAGTGAATGGAAGATTTAGTGTCGTATGAGTATCTTGGATATTGGATACGAGAGGCAGGCTAAGGTTAATAACCTCATCCGGTACCCATGGCGGTGCTAATTTATCTAAAAATTCACTGGCTAAAGAATCAGGAATGGGACAAGGGTTGTTATAAATGGACCTAAATCTACGAATATTGCGCCAGATAGTGGTAGGGTGAGTATTTGGAGAAATTGATGAGCAAAAATTACGCCAAGACTCAAATTTTTTCTTCTTAAAAAGTTTACAAGTTACATTAATTATGTTGGTGACTATTTCAAAATTAATATCAGACATATCAAGGTTATAATTGTATTCAGCCTCTTTCCGTTTTTTAACCAATTCAGTGCACTCTGAATCCCACCATGGAGGCGAAGGAATTGTACTAATATTGTTATTTTTTTCAGGAAAAACTTCATCTGCCGCTGCGATTAAAAGTGCTAAAGCTTCAGCACAACTATTTTCATTGCCATCAGAGATAACAGGCAAAGAGCAAAGCTTACTGTCAACAATGTTCCTAAATTTGTCCCAGTCATTATTATTTCTATTAGGTAGTTTATGTTTTAAGTTTGATCTCCTTAATGGTGCGTTTGGTTTTGAAAGAGGATAAGAAATAACTATTGGAAAATGATCACTGCCATAAGTAGAGGTCAAAGTATGCCAAGTTAATGAAGAGGCTAAGTTTGGAGAACAGATAGAAAGGTCGATTGCACTTTGGTTTTGAGTGGGATCTGAGCGACGTGTGCTCCCGAGTTCAAGATGCATAAGTTATGTAAGTCTATTATATCAAGTAATTCATCGCCATAACAATTAGAAGTTGAACAACCCCATGATTGGTGATGGCAATTAAAGTCCCCCAATATTAAGAAAGGCTTTGGAAGAGAAGAAAAGAGATTATTCATCTCTTGAAGGACAGAAGAGGAAGGGTGAGGAATGTAAATAGAAACAAGACAAGTGTGATGCACTTTAATAGCTACAATTGAGATTTCCTCACTATGAGGAGGTAATGTAATGATAGAAAAAGGTATAGAATTCTTGATGAGTATAGCTACTCCACCATACCCATCAGATCTATCCTCTCTAATGGTTAAATAACCGTTGATTTTAAAACTATGATTAGATTTGAGCCAAGTCTCTGCAAAGACAAATGGCTCATATTTGTTTAAAAGATATATAACATCACTCTTTTTGTTTACTAGACTGCGGCAGTTCCACTGGATTATTTTGGATGTGTTGTCCATTATGACTGGATTGAGATACATTGAAAGACGGGGCAACGTTGGACGGTGAAATGTTGAACTGAGAAAGAAGATTGTGTAATGCAGAAAGAAAATCATTTATGGAAAAATTTGTGTCGTTTTTTCCATTATTATTAGAAAGAGCACAACCATTTGATGGTTGGGGAATGTCATAATCTTTAATAATGGCATTGTGAGCCTCTTTATTATATCCTTGTACAGATTTGGGAGGGGAGCGTGGTTTGAGGAAGACAGTCTTTTTATAGCTACTTGAAGCAGGCATTCTATTAGGTGAAGAGATTGATGGGGTATGTGCAAAGTTTTTGGAAGGAGAATATAAAAGTGTATCAGCATATGATTTAGTTACTGGTGGATAAAGTTTTTCCGCTTCAGCATAAGATACTGAACTTTGTGCCATGTATGTTTTAATTAATTTTTGCCTAGAAAATTCTGGGAAAGACTTATTCGTAGCATCGTGAAAACCAGAGCAAAGGCAACACGATGCACTTTCTTGTTCTCTTTCACAACTGTCCCCAGTGTGGCCTTGGCCACATTTATAACAACGAGGCTTGGACCTACACTGAATTTTAGTATGACCAAAACGACAGCAATTAAAACACTGTACAGTAGGGAAAATATATAAATCTACAGGTAATGCATTATAGCACATAAAAATTCTCTTTGGTAGAACCTGCCCATCAAATGTAACAACTATGGATTGGGATGGTTTCCAAATTGTTGTACCATCAACAGTGGTTTTAAAATTGAGGCGTCTGACTTTTTAGATTGGCCCGCAACCTATAGGTACTGTTATGTTATCAATAACCTCCTCCGGAGACCATTCCGCAGGAACACCACGCACTAAACCCATTCTAGTAACATTAAAAGTAGGTATAAAAGCTTTGTAATTATATGTTTCAAGACTATTATGTGTAATAAAGGAATTTGCGTTCAGAAAATTCGAAAACGATAAAGAAATTTTATTGCGTCCAATTTTTTTGACACTCCCATTGATAATGTTTTGGAAGGCATTGTGTTTTAGGAACTTGCCAAAAGTGATTGGGTGCAGTGTCGATCCATCATCTGGTGAAATAATATTTTTTTGAACATGAATGACAAAAGGCGCGCTGTCCGTTTTGTCGTATGTTTTCCGACCTATCTTAGATTGAACAACTGAGGGCAGAGTAGAGATATCGGGCATTTTGTTAGAAGTATTAGTTGTTTCCTTAGGGACGATTATTTCAGAGCAGCTAGGCTCTGATGCAGTAGGTTCTAGAGTAGAGTCCATGCAACCACAACCCGAAGACGCTGAACCGTGGTTTTTCCGGATACGGCGACGCTTATTACAGTGCTTGCACACATGAACACGGCTTCTTTTCAAATGTCGAGTTGAAGACGACCCATCGGTATCCATGCCCGATTCATTGGAAATAGTAACAAATTTGCCTGCCGGGGGCACATCCCCCGGATCAGGCGGGTCTTTCATTATCAGTTCAAATAGCTAAAAAAAACTTACCACTACCGATGAAAATATATAACACTAAAATTAAACTACAAGTAAAAGAGAATAGAACACTAAAACTACGACTACTGATCTTATATTTAGGGTTTTTAAATTTATAAATATTATCTCAAAAAAGACGCGTCCGCCAAGTACGAAGTTTCCCGCGCTTTTTTCCGCAAATTATTTACTAATTTTTAAACCCAAAACCCCCAGGGGGAGGGGGGAGGGGGGTTAGTTGCGAACCGCATAGGTTTACAACTACTTAGGATGATGTTTTTTCCATCGGATGATGTTTTTTACGTTTATATATATAATATATAAACTTATATACCTATTATGTAAAGGGTTTTTCCTTATGCACACATGGGGTGCAGCTGGCCTTTTTCTGCATTGGCACCTACGTGTATCCGGTCTCTACATTGTGTTTGTAAATATTTTTGTTAGTAGAAAAGTGCAAATGTATAAAAAACCACAAGTTACTGGGTACCGGGACATTAACGCGAATAGGTACTGCTACCTTACAATTTCAACCTACTCTCCGTTGCTCGTAAAAAAACGCAATAAGACTTTCAACTAAGTTATCCAGCCTTTCAACTTATTAAATGAACTGAATACTAATATATTTTCATAAAATATCCAGTTATACAACGTGTCGTTTTGCATCCTCGTCTTTCAGGGTGTGATACAGAACATCAAACAGAACAACTTTCTCCATGGGGCCAACATCATTATTGCGAAAAAAATTTCAAGAAACAAGGCAGCATTACAAAAGCGAGTAATTCAAGTGTTAGAATCCTGAGCGACGCGAGTGATTCATGGCCATCGATATAAATCCGTTTTATTCAAGAGTTTCATACTATACTTTATACCATTACTACGAGAAAAAGAAAGATTTAAGCGAAAAATCATTTAATGAAGATAAAGAAAGGTTAAATTAATTAAAATGCACATTAAAATTGGCAAAATTACTAAAATCAAGAGCAACTGCTATATCGGCCGCCCTCTCTTACATAAACTTAGGTATAAACACATCTTCTTCATCACTTGAATGCATTTTTAATCGATTTATTATTACCTAACTAAACTTTTTGTTTGTACAACTTACAGTATTCAAAATAGCGCCAATTTACTAATGACAGCAAAGAACATAAAACAGTATTTATTCTAATGCTAAATTACTCCTTGTCAAAAATGTCGACCAATCAAATTGAATTTAGAACACACCACTATAAGGTCGAACATATTTGTGTGTTCTGAATTCAAACACCCAAAATAGTGATTACAAGTGCTTTTTATTATTCACTGTTTTCAGCGAATAAAATAAGCTTAAGAGGGGGAACGGTATAAAAACATTGCAGAACTGAACACATTTTTGTAAAATAAACGACGCATTTAAAACCATCATAACTCAATTAGAGCTCTGCATATGTCGCTAATTGTTATACAACACATGTCTTTCCCATAATAAACAATTATAATAACATTATTATAATCATAATCATTCATATTCAAATGAAAATTTACGTGAAAGAATTGACATCTTCACAGATCAAAACGTACCTAAGTATATGACAAACATGTTGAAACTTAATACGAAAGATCAATTGAATCGTCAGCACCTTTTCATGGATTAATGTAAATTATTTTTTGTTATTATTTGCCAGTTATGTTTTAAGTCCCATGAATTAGAGGGCGAGCGTACGGGTCGGTCCATCAGGTTAAGCTACGCTTGCCGGGGTTGGTCAGTAGATGGGTGACCATATTTACATAAGTACCGAGACTCCTCCGTGCCTCGGAAAGCACATTCAGCCGTTAGTCACGGCTGTCATGGCTGTCATTCGTGGATCTGTGACAGTCGTCAGGAGCCCGCCTTACCAAGTGGCATCGTATTACCCAGTTACTTGTGTTGTGAAGGTCAGATAGGCAGTCGCTTCATGTAAAATACTGGTATTCAACTGCATCTGGTTACACTGGAAGCCGACCCCAACATAGTTGGGAAAAGGCTAGGCAGATTGATTGAATTAGAGGGCGAGCCTATTGCCATCAACCTGGCACAAATCCAGACTCCGGGCTGCTACTGAGAAATCAGGAAATAATCTTCCGATTATATTATATTTCATTTAAGTTATTGATTTTTCAAACTGCAGTTATATCCTTTTCTCAAAAACTAGGTAAGAGATTAAGGAGTAACCAAATCGATTATACCACAGCTTACAAAGGTCATTCCTTATAAAGTCTAAACTAAGGACTAAAATATAACCTAGGACCAATAGCATCTAATAAAGTCGCCTATAAAGGCAAAGAATCACGCCATAGTGCATTGATATGAAACTATATGTTGTTCCGGATATAGGAGCAATTACTCTATCGCATCGTAGTCTGAGGCATCGAACATCATAACTTAAGTGTTGTCGAACTGCCGTTTGTCTGTTCATTACTGTGAAAGCATGTCGGAGAGACGCCGCAGCCGACTCCCCGTCTATAATTCAGAGCATCTCCGTTATGTACCACTTTTCTGAGATGTTATTTTTTCGTGTAATCTTTTGTGGGTTTATTGATTTGAACTTTATTTTGATGTCATTGTTTATTGGGTTTATTATTTTTTTTTTTGTGCTTTTTAGACTCCGCTGTCCGTCCGTCTGTCTGTCCGTCTGTCACTAGGCTGTAGCTCATGAACCGCGGTTAGACAGTTGACATTTTCACAGATGATGTATTTCTGTTGCCACTATAACAACAAATACTAAAAACACAATAAAATAAATATTTAAAGGGGCTTCCATACAACAAACGCGATTTTTTTTGCTCGTTTTTGCTCGATACTGTAACGGCAACACGTAGACGCTTGTAATATTCACAGAATATTTAGTTAGATATAATTTTTTTAAAACATAAATTAATTAATTAAAAATTAAATTAAATTAATTAAATTAAATTTATAAATTTTAGACTTTAAAAATAAATAATGAAATTAAAATAAAACAAATATTTTAGGGGGGCTCCCATACAACAAACGTGATTTTTTTGCTGTTTTTATAGATAATGGTACGGAACCCTTCGTGCGCGAGTCCGACTCGCACTTGGCCGGTTTTTATTATCAACTTTAATGACGTATGACGTATTTTTGATTAATTTCTGACTTGGGTGGCAATTTCTTTAACATTGAGATTTCAATTATGCATTACAATACCAACCTATAATTTTCTTCGCTCCAATGCATTGCAGAGGGGCTATTCCCGAATTTTTTAGGGGCTGAGGGGAGTTGAGGGGCTCATGGTTAAGTAATAACAGCCGCACGGGGCTACGCTTGCCTTGGTCTGTCCATGGATGGGTGACCGTCTTTACATACTAAGATCTCTCCGTGCCTCGGAAAGCACGTTAAGCCATTGCTCCCGGCTGTCATTCTTGGATCTTTGACAGTCGTTACGGGTAGTCAGAAGCTCAAAAGTCTGACAACCAGTCTTACCAAGGGGTATCGTATTGCCCAGTAACTGGGTTGTGGAGGTCAGATTGGCAGTCGCTCCATCTAAAATCCTGGTATTCAGCTGCATTCGGTTAGATTGGAAACTGACCCCAACATAGTCGGGAAAAGGCTAGGCAGATGGCAGATAGTAATCGATCAAAATTACCTCTTAATTACCTTCTTTTTGGATAAGATGGTCGCTGGGATAGGATTGCTACTAGAATTTTTAATTACGGAAATCGGCCTTCAGATTGTGAGGCCACGCAGATAAAACCGCAAAAACATACCTAATACGTTGTGTTGAGGTAATGAAACCCAATATAAGTACTGAAAACGTAACCAATATGTGAAAGCCACTTTAAAATGCCTTTGTTAATTTCTTTAAATATGTATTGTAATTCATCGACCCATAGAACAAAAATGGCCACTCACAAATTCGTCTCACTTAAAACAAGTTAAATTTTAAAAACCCCCGACACAAAACGCAAATTTTTTTTTCATTGAAACCATTTAAATGAGCCCAAATACTATACCTCTGCTGTAAATTGGTGAGGAAGTTGGGTATAATGCAAATTCCAGGTAATGCTGCAGCATCAGGTCAAGGTTACTATGTTCAGACCTGTGGAAGATGATCACATCCATTCATCAACTAGAAAAGAGCTGAGAATCTTAAAACCGCTGAATAGATTTTCTTGAATCATAGCTAAGAACACTCTCGATGAAGTCACTTTTCGAACAAAACAAAATAAATCTAAATCTGTTCAGTCGTTTGGGAGCTACGGTACCACAGATAGATACACAAAAATACAAACGTTAAACATAACACCCCTCTGTTTCCGTCGGGGGTTAAAAAGAAACAGACAATATCATACTATAATATTTGTAGGTTATAAGTGGCAAACGACCAATTTTCAATTATCTATAAGCGGTTTCAGTGCAATTGTCGGTGCATTTTACTGATTACAGCAATCAAGACGCAGCCATGTGAAAAACATCAGTGGTTCTGTAGCATAAAAATAATATTACTATACAAAACAACTATTCAGAGATAATTACGAGAAATTCTGACATGTACAGACGCCAGCACATCAAGCTACCACAATCTGTCAAATATCTTTGTTAGTTTTTCAACTTTACTGCAAAGGAATAAGGTTCATATTCAATTGGGAAAATTTGACAGATTCGGGTAGCTTGATGTGCTGGCCTCTGTACCTACCGTCTTTACGTTACGTTACTCGAGTTATTAATTAAAATTGAAATTGAAAGCTGTTGAAACACAATATGGATAAACATCAGTACAGGTTTTAACTAAGCGAAATAAAAAATACCACTGTCACTCCGAATAATTTCCAATAAAGTTCAACTTCAATCAATATAAAGTATTCTAGCAATTCAGATAATTTTATCCTAACCGTAGTATTTTAGTCTTTCACGTTTTCAGTCAGTCGGTCAAGGATCCCTCGGTAGTCGTATTTACGGATATACGGAACTCCGAACCGATCGATAGTAGGATTTATAAATAAATACTGGCAACACACATCGACTCGGCATCATTAGACTTGACAACTCGGACAGTTCCTAGCTAACGACAAAGTGGTTTAAGTTGAAAAGTATGACACTGCAATTTTATCATTACTAGGCAGGCTATGTAGGGATTTCAATCGGTTAAATGGCAGTTTCATTAGGTACGTCTTGAACGGCTGGTAACAGGACTAATTTACTTGTATTTTTCACACGTTTATTTTCTTACGTGGTATTTGAAGGAGTATAACTAATAGGTGCTAAAAAATGTAGAGGCATGGATTTTTAGGCCTCTGTTAGTTAGTTTTTGAGAATAAATTACCTATGCATTCAACACCCATTCCTCAGATAAGGCTTTTTTAAACATTTCGAGGCCAATATAATCACATATTTTAGTATAGATTCCTGGGAGACGTCTCCGTGTAAATACTTTATTAAGTAATTAGCTTCTGACGCGCCAATTGCACCCCATGTGTGCATAAGGAAAATCCTTTAAAATCCTTTACATAATAGGTGTATAAGCTTATATATTATATATATATATATATTATATATAAACGTAAAAAACATCATCCGATGAAAAAAAATCAACCTAAGTAGTTGTGAACCTATGGGGATCACAACTAAACCCCCCCCCCCCTCCCCCTGGGGTTTTGGGTTCATACATAAGTACTTATGAAATGAAATCTTTTTATTCCAGATGTAAATCCAAATAAACTTATAAATTAATTACATATTTAACATATATATAAACAAACACAAACACACACAAACAATATCATAAATAAGAACAAATCAGGTTATCGGCGTGTGGTAGGGCTGCCATCTCATATTATGTAGGGGGCTGTGGTTCCAGTCACGTACTGCGGCCACCAATGAATTGGCCGATCGATATATGGCGGTGCGTGCGGCGGCCGAACGGCTCCTCAGCAGCGCCCGCGGCCCGCGGCCCGCGGTGAACATGGCGCTTGCGCTGCACCACCGAGGCAGTCGAAACATCGCGCGCCACGCGTCGTTGTACTGCACTCGCATGTCGCTCAGTGCCGCCTTGGTGTAGTTTGTCCACAACTCGACTGTGTAAACGCTTGTGCAGTAACTAGTAAACAGAAGAAGTTATGAAGGGTTATGTTCCTACGAAGGGTTAAGCAAATAGTCGCATTTGGGCAGTCAAAATCTGGCTCCAACATAATTATGAAATAGGAACGATGCACTTAAGAAATCATAACTTTTCATATGAAAGGGAATACGACGTGTGATTGATTTGTTTATGCAAGTTGAAATTAGGGTGGCCAACTTCTTGAATGAAAAATACATTACTGATTCCTAAAATACAACAGCATGGTTGAACTGTATTCAATAGTATACAATTTCCATGCTCAACAGGAACACATTGTTGCAGTTTTCGGCACAATGCCAGTAGTAAAACAAAAGGTATATCAGCGCACATGTTTCGAACAACGTACTCGAATTCCATCTTGTCCGGCCACGTACGTAATTACGTAGATAGATGTAGGTATGTGTCTACGCATTTGATAAATCTACTTTCAAGAATAAATCATTCTAGTTATCTTTGTAATTCAAAGTATTAAGATTGACAAGAATATGTATCAGATAGAGATAATAATATGAAAAACAAAACAACAAAATCAAGAGTTTTCATTCCATAATGAAAGGTATTTCGTTTTTTTTTTCTCAGTCTTTTTTGTCTCCCTGCTGCAATCTCCCGTAAACTTATCTAGGTCGTCAAGGCCTAGGTCCTAGGCCTCCTTCGAGCCCTAGCCCATTAATCCCGATGCATCCTGTATTTTTACATGGCCCGTCCAATCCCGCTTCACTCTAATAAAACTTATTGCCCGCATCGTGAAAGGATAAATATATAAATAACATAATTAAAAATCACATTAATATTATAATATTATTATAAAGGCGAAAGTTTGTGAGTATGTGTGTGTGTGTATATTTGTTACTTCTTCACGCTCAAACGGCTGGACCGATTTAAATGAAATTTGATATGTAGATAGCTTATACCCTGGATTAACACATAGGCTACTTTTTATCCTAGTCTTCGCGGGTGAAACCGCGGGGCGTAGCTAGTTATAAATAATTATAAATCAAAAAAATATGACTTTGTAGATGGCAACCGTTTTGCTAGTGCGTGATGTTAGTATCCACAAAACACGCAATTTACAAAAAATCACCTAAAGATCGTGCTTATAAATCCTGTATTTGTACCTAAAAAGCCATGAAGAAAATCAAATACTCGTAACTCCAGACATATTTCTCAGAAACTTCTCCTTTTCACACTCATTTCCTTCAAATCAACAATTCCGTGGAATTCAGACTTGGATTCCCAAAGACTGTGCGCACACCAAAGTCAAACAAGTTAGTCTAGCGTAGAAATACTAAGGCTTTCTAGGATTCCGTAGTCAACATGGAACCCGGAAGTTTCGCCATGTCTCTCTGTTCGTGGCATACTAGAAAGCTGTAATTTGGCACGGTTATACATGTTAATCACGCCAACAATATGGTAAAGCAAAACCTTGAAAAAATAAACCCCTACACCTAAGGAGGGAATGACTTTTTTTTTCGTCTATCCCGTGTCTCTCGTGTATCTCGTGTCCTTGGAGTGCTAATTTTTCTTAGCTAAATGGTTATTTTTCGATATGTGAAAAATATCATGTCATTAGTATATATAATTATAACGAAGTTACAAGAAAACTAACACAGCTACATAAGTAGGGTTTACAAGTTAACGAATAGGTAATAGTCTACCAACATTTATTTGCCGTTGGAATGAATGAGAGAACATGTTTTTCAACTATAATGTTAATTTTGTTCTTGGGATAAATCATCCGACATGCACATGGCTGGTTTTTTCAAAATCGTTTTATGTAGAATTCAGACAATTTTCACTAAATGACATATTTTTTTTTTGCAAGTGTGTCCTCCATCTTTGATTTCATAAAGCGATAGTGAGCTTTTATAATGTTTTTTTTTTTATTGGACCTTCAACGTCCAAGTCCATACAATGTATAGAAATACATGCACGTGCTAACGTTATCGTGGACGGTTTAAAAGCATCTTCATTTATTTCCATACATTTTACTTATTCCTGTGGTATCATGATGTCGTGGACGTCCACCAAAATATCGTCATGTTAGATATTATAAAAACCCCCATGGTACAGACCATACACAGACCATGGTAAAGCCAACCTTTAGACAACTAAAGGTTGACTTTTAGGATTCCGTACCAAAATGGTAAAAAGGTACCCTTATGGTGCACTCAGTCTGTCTGTTACAGCTGGATTTCTCAAGAATTACTAATGCTATCAAATTTAAATTTGGAACAGTTTTCGATGACGTTTGCCCAACTATTTTGCGAATAAGAAAGACATTTTTTTTTCAACACGGTCTGAAAGCGTGTCTTGAAAATTTGAAGTGGGGCTACTAGGGCATGTGGGGTATCGTATGAAAGAGCACTGTTGGCACGTTCTCAAACATTTTTTTTCTTTTTTTTAGGCCACATTTTCGACTTTTGCTGAAAAATGTAAAAAAAAATTACCGTTCCCCCCACCCTTATCTCCGAAGTTTGCATAGAGAAAACTCTGAAATTATTCTATGTGATAGAGGTTTATGTAAAAATTACAGGAAAAATAAAACGATGTCTCTAAATAGCACACTTTTTCAAAAATCGGAACGAAACCCCCGGTGCGCGAGACTCCTCTCGACCGCTTCTCTAAGAATGGGTTACCATAGTTTTAAGCGGCTGACTTAAAACTTCGTATACCTAGAACGCGTTTAGTGACACTGTAATGACAAATCACCGGTGACAGTGACAGATTATTGTGACTTCCTTCATATTGTGGAATTTATATACAGGAAGGTTTCCTAGCCTGGTCTGGGCACAGCCTTAGCTAATAAAAAAACGCACGAGCTAATAAAATAATTTATTATTTATTATTTATTTATTTATAGTTAATTAAAACGGTTATACACCAATTACAATAATTAACCTAGAAACACAATACTAATATTGTAATATCTACTACATACTTAATAAATAACAGTGGAAATTCTCTCATACTTTCTCTCGCAAAACTTCAGACACACTCGCATTATCTCTCTCAATTCATCGGCAAACAGATCACAATCAGGATTGACTGCCAGGAGGGCATTGAGGGCTTCCAGAGTCCGACACACCGGCGATAATGAACGGAAGACGGGGGCACCAACAATCCTGATGTTACTTTAGATCACACTTAACAAAGTCAATTTATATTTGATCTCGTAATAATAGAAAAATAATAAGAAATAAAATAAAAGTAGAGGAAACGGTGAAGGAAAGGAGATCCTACTAATTATATTTATTTTGCTATTTCTGCCTTGTCACTTCGGTAATGACGGAAGCCGCAATAATGGTGAATAGTGGACTTCCTTCATTTATGCTGCCCAACAGCACCACTGTGTTAGGGTGTATAGAGCGTGCACGTGCTGTTAAGACGAGTAGTGCTTCCAACTAGCGCCACCATTGAGAAAGAAATCATAAGTCTGAATATATGGAACATTTAGAAATTTCGTATGCTCACATTTTTAGTCAGATGAGGTAGAATGTTTTGACTTCACCTGACCTACCTCATCTGAATAAAAATGTAAGCATAGGAAATTTCAAAATGTTTCATATTTCCAGACTTATGATTTTTTTCTCAATGGCGGCGCTATTGGCGACACTACTGGCCTTAATGTAAATTAAATTCGAACGATTTTTGAATTGGAAATAGGTATTTGTACTCATTTTTCACAAATTATTAATTTGTGTTGAAGACTTTATTCATATTTAGGGGTGATACTAAGTCGACGTTCGCACGGACGTAACAATATCGCGGCGACTTTTTTTCGCTCACTGCATTTTCAACACTCTGCTTAGCGCCGAGAGTTGAAAATCCAACAGTGTGTTTTTTCGACGCGCTAGAATGCACTCTGTTATTGTTAAGTTGGATTCTCAACACTCGGCTCAACAACGAGATTGAAAATCCAGTGCGCGATAAAATCCCGCCGCGATATTTTTACGTTGGCTAATTGTCGCAAACTTAAACGAAAATGCTTTCGATAAATAAAATGGTTCGAATTGACGTTACGTTATATTTACGTGATAGATATTAATTTTGCCTGTACAGACGAGTACCTAAAGCCATTGAGCCCTTCTTAAATATTTACGTCACTGTAAATTCAGAAGGAACAAAATAAAAAAGTATGGCTTAATGTTTTCTTTTTAAAATCCAATAGTTTTCTATAACATATTTTTAATAAAGTAATACGATAATGGCCTACGAAACTTAATATTTCTAGAATATTGTCAAATAATTACTTTTCAGTAACTTTCTAACCAACTCTCCACGGAATAAATCGAATCTACATGTAAATATCGCTTGGCATTGACATCCAAGTTAAAACCTCTGACAATTTCACAAGACCTTCAAAACTTTAGTTATTACATAAAAATAACTACAGTTGAAATTCTATCGGGAAATGAAATGGCGATATGGTAAAACAGTTACAAGTACGTTGTTGTAAGAAATAGGTTATGTTTTAGCCTTTTAGTATTTAAGTATGTCTACTCTAGGTAATGGCTGACCCATTTTTAGTGACCACTAGGTCGGTAATCAACAAAAAAGGAGTTGTATATTTTTTTTTTTACAAAAATACCATCAGCTTCCAAATAAAAAAAAAACACTACAAAGTGGAAAATAACTTAAATTCGGAAGTCAGTGTGGCAACTGGAAAAAATAAAACAAAATCAAAAATACCGACCTCCGAAGCTAACAGTTTTTTGGAAAGAAGTTCTTTAACTCACCTTGAGGTAGGAGTAGGTATCCTGGTAGAAAACGTCACGTAACGAAAAGCTTTATATCCAAAAAAGCCAGCGTGGCCTATGGCGGCCGTCGGTGGTTATTCCAACCAGCCTACCTCCCTCCAGAAGTTGGTGGTTCAGAATATCTTTGAAAGATCTGGAGGCCTCGAGGGTTTCTGCTCTAATCTGGGTGATCCCTGTACATCAAAGATTACATGCGCAACGGTTTCCTCAGCCTCCATGCAAGCTCTGCATAGTGAACTGTCCGTTATGCCAATTGTGTGGAAGTGTTTGTTTAGTAATCAGTGTCCTGTGAAGCTCCCCGTCACCAGGTGCAGGCCGTTCTTGTCCAGGCATAGTAAACTCCTGGTTAGCCTACGACCTAAAGATGGCATAATTTCCCTGGACTGCCTGCAGCCCGGTGTCGAGGACCATCAAAGTAGTTGGGAAAAAGCTAGGCAGATTTAATACAACTTTGATTCCTACTAAACATACCTGAATTCAAGAAGACATACCAAATTATTTAAATAAAAGTTCACAGACCTATTCATGGCTGTATTAACGACTCGGTAACTCAGCCGTTAATATTGTTAGTGTAACATTGTACGGTAGGAACTTTAAAAGTGTTTTATAACTATCATAAAATCGAACTATGGTGTCAAATCGTAAACTTTCACTCGCTCGTTAACAGTTCGTAAGAAAATTGTGAAAAAAATTGATCACCCATTATTTTCTTAATGCCTTTAGTAGTTTTTGTTCTAGTTTCTTGTTTACCTGTAATTTGGTGTCTCATTAAGTTTTTGTGCAAATTAGTTGCGATCGGATAGTTGACTTTATTGCTATTTTAGTCGATATAAATGTGATTTATTGTTGCTTTTCGCCAATAAGTTTGGTTTGAAGAATCGAAAATGAATATTAGTTCTGGATTATGATTTTTCTTCACCCTCAATAAATGAAAGTATTGGGTAATTTTATTAAGGCGACGATAACCGACTTTTAACAGTTTTATACTGAAGATCACGTCTAAACGAGTAGTGTGATGAGATTTGGAAAAAATATATGGTTAATAAGAGCATTTTCCTGTGAATATTTTAGATTGTATTTATTATATTACATAGTGTAATTAATGTGAGCATAGGATCGTGGGGATTGGCACAAGCAATGAGAGGCCTATACCCAGCAGTGGGTGAAGTCAGGCTGTGGACGTTGATGATGAACGCTAGTAGATACTACTCAGTTGAATTAGCTGAGCGGAAATTTCTGAACCAGCAAGTAGTTCTAAGTTATTAAATTAAATTGCCAATTCACTCTGACCTCGTAAATCAAATTGCAATTTCCTTCTTAAACCATAATAATATTATAAATAACCCCACCGCCGTATCTCTACGTTGACGTCGTGGTGGGGCTTGCGTGCTCCGAATTCTGGGTCTGTGCCGATGGAGATTACTTTGCCGAAACAGGTCTAGGGTGAGGAGCCAGACCAAGAGAGATACGTGAACCCGCAGGGCAGCTTGTAGCGAGCTGTTGGGCAGTAGCGACCCCACGGACCCTATTTCCCGGAAGAAGTCTTGTTCTTCACCTCTGGCTTGCCTTTATTGGCCGGCTGGAGTGAACACTGACGGGAACAGAGCTCCCACCTCATTCTTGCCTTTATTGGCCGGCTTGAGTGGAGATTCGCAAGAGCAAACGTGAGCACGTTTGCTCTTAGTTTGTCTTGCGTTTTCATTAGTCGATAGGGAACGATTCCGGTATACGGAGAACCTGCACCGCATGTTTGGCAGTTGGTTTGAAGGCTCATTTTCATTGGGCGTGAGTCCCCGCACGCTTTTTACCGACCGATGAATTTCATTGGTCGCTATTACGCCCGCTACGGGGATTTCCCGCAGACGATGTACTGACCGCGTTATCGACTTTTGACTTTCATTAGTCATTACCCTACCTGCAGCCTGCGGGGAGTGACAGTGCAGAGAGGGTGCTATTCAGCATACAGCATGCTGTATATCGACAGAGTTATCGACTAATGAAAATGAGCCATTAACCGCACCCCAGAATTTCTTTACCAATCGTGATATTTTATTGACAGTGATCACATTTTATGATAACAGTAAAAAGGTAAGTTAAAAGGTTCACATAAATATGTTAAGATTACGCTTAGTTATCGGCAATGACGCTAGAGTTCTAGTTTTAACCAATATCAATCGGTATTAAATACAATCGTAAACTGATAAAATTTAACTGATAAGTGTCCTTGGTATTATTTTATTCGCAATCTTTGTCTGTCGTATGACGACAAAAAAAACTCGGCTAAGTTCGTGTCGGACCACGCACAATGAAGGGTTCCATAGTTGGAAAGAACCTATTTATTCCATACATTGATAAACGTCACGGTCAATTCTCCAACTGCAAATGTAAGTTTGTAATCGCAGTTTTTATATGTGGTATAACTACAAATTAACGATTTTCGGACTTTTTCCTTTACTTGTGCTGTAAGACGGCACTTCTTGTCAAATTTCATGAGTCTAGGTCAACGGGAAGTACCCTATAGGTTTTCATTTATTTGCGAATATCAAAATATGTCGCATAAATGGCCGTATTTTTTTATTGCTGTGACTTAGAATCTTGTTTTTTTTAGAGCTGCAAGGACCACAGAACTACGTATTTGATATTAATTTATACGTGTCCTGAGAAAAAGGGTCTTGACAGACTGATAGACAGTCAAACAGACAGACGGACAACGAAGTGATCCTTTAAGAGTTCCGTTTTTTCCTTTTGGGGTACGGAACCCTAAAATTTTTGTGTTAAACAGTGTTTATCTTTGACTGAACATTGTTTTGTTGGGCGTGTGTGCACTATCTGCATTGTTTCCATTTTATCTTCTTCTTTAATCTATTAAGAAATCATAAGCATCTTTTATTTTCTATTTGGGACTTTTATAATCACAATGCGTATTATACCCTAATTACATTGTGCTACGGTTTATATTTGGACCATGAACCTGAACAGACTCTTCGCATCATCACCATTTAGTCGAGACAGAATTTTATGGAATTAACCATCAAGAGCCTACCATCATCATCTGCCAAACCAAGTCCCAAATATGTTGGAGTAGGCTTCCATTCCAGCTGGATTCAGTTGAATACCAATATTTTACATGGAGTCACTGCCTGGGTTCGAACCCAGGTAGGCGCTTTACTTTGTATAGACAATTTATTTATTATTATTTATATATACTTTATTGTACACCACAAAAATACATAACAAAAAAAAGACACAAACACTACAAAATATACAATGGGCGGCCTTATCGCTTTCTGCAATTTCATCACCACTGCTCTCAAAACGGTGAAGGAAAACATCGTGAGGAAACCGGCATGTCCTAGAACCAAAAATTCGAAGACATTTGACTTCTACCAACGCACACTGGGCGCGCGTGGTATATTACAGCCCACTCCCTCACGAAGATAGAAGTACCTTGTCCCAGCAATGGGAGCATTATAGGCTGATGATGCTCTGTCTATCTGACCGCCGTCATCTGTTTACCTATATACCCAATAATAATAATACCAGCCTTTTATTGCTCGTCTGCAGGGAAAAGACCTCTTCTCATACAGAGAAGGCACGAGCATTGATCACTACGCTTGCTCAAGACGGGTTGGCTATTATACAAGGTGGAACTTAAATAACGCACGAACTCTCAAGGGGTCATTGTACTCATCATTATGAACAACTTACTATTACCTGAAATCGCCGCGAAAAAAGTCTGCTGCTCCCTATATTTTGACGAGTTATGCGAACATAAATGTAGGGAAAAGCTGACTTTTTTTCCGCGAATTCTGGCTTAGTACCATAGTAAAAGTTGTTCATAATGATGAGTACAATGACCCCTTAGGAGGTAGTGCGTTATTTAAGTTACACCTTATAGTTAATCTGCCTAGCCTTTTTCCAACTACGTTGGGGTCGGCTTCCAGTCTAACCGGATGCAGCTGATTACCAGTATTATATATAGAGCGACTTCCTATCTGACCTCCACAACCCAATTACTGGGTAACACGATACCTCTTGGTAAGACTGGTTGTCAGACTTTCGGGCTTCTGTTGACCCGTAACGACAGTCAAAGATCCACGAATGACAGCCGGGACACGGAGGAGTCTCGGTACGTAAAGGTGGTCACCCATCCACGGACCAACCCCTGCAAGCGTAGCTTAACCTGATGGATCGACCCGTACGGCTGTTATTACTTAGCCACGAGCTACTCCGACCCGTACGGCAGTTATAGTTTACATAAGTACACCTTATAGTTAATATAAGTCTGAAATCGCCAAGTCACCTATTCTATTCAAAAATCATTGGTAAGCTGAAAGATCCCCAAGTCCTTAAGCAATGTAATAAGAAACCTTATTTATGACCACATACCCAAAAATTAGGTGCGGCCACTCTTGCATTCATCTGAAATCATTGCACACGTGCCCCCAACGATTTTTAATGTTACTCACTGTTTCATGTGTGTAGATTAGTATGGATACGACTAGAAATATTATTAAAATTAAAATTCAAAATGTTTTACTTCACATAAATCCACAATTCTACTCACGGACTAAAAAAAAAAGATGGACTCCGCGCCACGCGTATCGAAAGTGAAGCACCGTACCGATCTATGTGTGCGTGATTTGACAAAGACGCCGTCATGTCACGTAATGGCGGCCGCCTGGCCGGTCGGCATACTATGATTTAAATGTGTGCGTGAGGCGCATGTTCGTACAAACGGTCCCGGTCCCAAATACTTACTGTGCTTCACTTTCGATATGCGTGGCGCGGAGTCCTTCATTTTTTTCTAGTCCGTGATTCTACATGGGCACTTATGAAACGTCAGAAGCTAGGTGTATCATTCCAATTGACCTTTTCCTATGGAGAAACCGCCCGCCAAGAAACTCCACGGTTACTCTTTTATTGCTACTTAAAGTAATTATAGATAACTAGCTTTTGCCCGCGGCTTCGCCCGCGTGGAGGTCGGAAGTTATCCCACGGGAACGTACAACCGGGATAAAAAGTATCCTATGTTATTCCAGGCCATGTTCTACCCATGTGCTAAATTTCATCCAAATCTGTTCAGCCGTTTTAGCGTGAAAGCGTAACAACCAAATAAACAAATTCATTTTCGCATTTATAATATTAGTTAATAGGGTAACGGTATTGGATTTTTCAGATGTTTAAATTATTGTAGTAGGTAAAGACGACTTACGACCTTTTTGTGATGGGTAGGGCAAGGTAATGATTATGTGAAAAAAGCGATGGGTTATAGGGAAGCAGCTGCTCTAACAATACTATAACTGAGTAAAGTATGATAAAACTTGACTAAGTTTGTAGGGAATACTTACAAAGTGCGCGCATCCTTGCAAATATCTATAAATGTGAAAAAAGTAACGAGGCTTGTGATTATACGTGCGATCTCTGATCCATTTGAACCTTTGAGGTACTTCAAGGAATGAAATAGAATGATGTGAAGTCGTATAGTCGTCGTAGTCGTGTCGTACTATCGACAAACGCCAGGCTTTACCAATATCGAAACAATTTTGCTTGCACGCTGCAATTGTAGGACAAACAAAGGACTATAGGGGCAGCGTGAATCAGTGTACAGAAAAAGCAACGATAAGGTGTAAAGGCGTCCGTTTTCTTTACATCTAGCAGAAGTGCACACAACAGTCAATACAGTCAACAGTCAGTCAGCCTACAGTCAACGGTCAATCGAAGATATTGTCATTTAATTTATATGTATCTCATACATAATTTGATAAATATCTTCACATTATCATCTACTTATCCTTTTCCCAACTATGTTGGGGTCGGCTTTCGTCTAACCGGATGCAGCTGAATACCAGTATTTTACATGGACCAACTGCCTATCTGACCTCCACAACCCAGTAACTGGGTAATACGATACCCCTTGGTAAAACTGGTTGTCACATTTTCGGGCTTCTGACGACGAATGACAGCCGGGCTTAACGTGCTTTCCGAGGCACGGAGGGGTATTTAAAAATGGTAACCATCCACGGACCAACCGTATAAATCGTTCAAAGTGAAGGCACGTGAACATATTCGTATAAAGTTGGCAGAATCATCCCAGCGCTGATTTGCTGGATTCTTTTTCTCCTCTACCTATCGTTATTTCTCCTGACAAAGTTTATTCTGTTTATATGTATGTATGTATTTATTTATTAGTATTTATTCTTTTTCGAGTTATCTATCCCTTATGCTGCACCTGCCATGTCTTCTCTCTACATCACCCTAAGGTTGACTGGTAGAAAATGCCTCTGGCATTAAGTCCGCCTCTATACAGTAATTTTTTACTTGTGCATAAAGTAATAATAAATAATAAATAAATATCTTCGCATATTACCTATACTTAATTAAAGTCGCTTTTCATGTCTATCTTTGTGGCTGCGTTGTTCTTCTAAACTAAGCAACGAATTATAGTGCACTTTTCACCTTCATTTAAATAATTTATTCCGAAAGGTTTATATTGTGCATGATTATAAATCGACTGGACCATGCCAACTGACCGCAATGAAATCCCTTAGATCGAAATATCTCAATTAAAGCAATTAAACTTCTAATCTTTCTCAATATTCGTTCGTTTTTCAAATCTCACATTACAGTTATGTTAGTTCCACACGTTTCTACCGCACAGGCACGAGGCGTGCCGCAGCCGTCTCCCGTGGGCCATGTGGCCCCACATCCGACGCACCTTGTTCAGGTTACACAGTGACGAGTGCCGCGCTGTTGTTCGAATGATTCAGATCCGCACATTATTATAATATACACTATTATTTTATTTACTGGAATTTTGAGGAGCTCGTGGCTAAGTAATAACTTCAGCACAGGTTGATCCGTCAAGTTAAACTACGCTTGCCGGGGTTGGTCCGTGGATGGGTGACCATCTTTATATACCAAGACTCCTCCGTGTCCCGGCTGTCATTCTTGGATCTTTGGCAGTCGTTACGGGTCGTCAGAAGCCTGAAAGTCTGACAACAGTCTTAGCAAGGGGTATCGTATTACCCAGTTACTGGGTTGTGGAGGTCAGATAGGTAGTCGCTCCATGTAAAATACTGGTATTCAGCTGCATCCGGTTAGACTGGAAGCCGACCCTAATACAGCCAACTGTCAATCTGCCTAACCTTTACCCAAGTAAAGGTTAGGCAGATTGACCTATTATTTTATTATTATACAAGATTTTCTGGAAGAGGGAGATTTCTAGAAACGGAATCTTACACCAAGATATTAAAACATGTATACATGTAAAGTTGTGTGTACTGTTTTCGTTTATATCCAGTCCTAGAACAAGTAGTAAGGAATACTCGTAGTTGTATACAAAACTTGTAAAGCATTTCAATAAGGTGGACAAAATTGCAAAAAATGTCTGAAATAATGGAAACTCATGTGTATACCCATAATAAAATTTGTAATACTTGTTATCAACAAGTAAATGTGTGGTTACCAGTACAAGCATATTTGGCTTAGTTTGAAAAAACCGGCCAAGTGCGTGTCGGACCACGCACAATGAAGTATTCCGTAGTTAGGATAAATGTATCCCAAAACAAACTTAACATTTAGCGCAAAGAATTAGCATTGCTATCCAACGTGGCAAAGCTGCCAGCCTTTTGGGCACTTTTCCCATTGACAGCGATGTGGACGAATTTTTTCGATGCCCTATGAGCTCTTCCCCTTTTATATATATATATATATATTTTAGTGTTAGCTTGTACATTGTAATTAAGGTAAATAATTAAGTGTTCATAATTAATAAATAAACATTGTAGTTGAAAAACATGTCCTCCACACATCGATATTCGTTACGGCCAATTCTCTAACCGCAAATGTAAGTTTGTAATCGCAAATAAATGTTTTTTTATGTGAAAAAAATACAAATTAACGATTTTCGGACTTTTTCCTTTATTTTTGCAGTAAGAGCTTGGTTCTTGCCAAATTTCATGATTCTAAGTTAACAGGAAAACCCTAAAGGTTTCGATTAATTTGCTAGTATCAAAATAATATGTCGCGTAAATGGCCGTATTTTTTTATTACGTTGACTTGATTTTTTTAGAGCTCCAAGTTCCCGTAAATTTACGCATTTGAGAATAATTTCAACTTGATATCTTTACGCGTTCCTGAGAAAAAGGGTCTTGACAGACAGACAGATGAACAACAAAGTGACAGTTGGACAATGAAGTGATCCTATAAGGGTTCCGTTTTTTCCTTTATAGGTACGGAACTCAAAAAAGAAATGGTAATGGACTAGGTACGGTCAGCAGCAGAAGTCGGTTAACACTGCTACTTTTTGACATCATCTAAATTAACACAAAATGATACGACAACCTGCTGTTTAGCATTTCATTTATTAGATAAGAGTATTTTTTTTTTATTTATATCCGTTCTGATTTTAAAGAAGTATTTTTGTCAATAATTAAGATTTAGTAAACTTAAGTGTTAATTGACTTTTGTTGCTGACTGTACTAACTATTTTATGATATTCTATTACATAGGTTCTATACTTTATAGCTAAAAGAGTAATCAACGGTCATGTATCGTGCGCGGAGATAAATTGATTTATCTAGCTAGAGTTAAGTTGATTACCTAGGTAGTATGTTGCTTCTAAGTGTCGTAGGTATACAGATTTAGAGTAGGTTAGATACCACAAGCTATCCGACCAAGCGTGCATGTTTGTGCTGTGCACAAACTTGACGTGCTACTACTTTAGTTTGTGTTCGATCGCGCCAGTGGCGAGTTGTGTCGTCGAGGATATAAAAAAAGTCCGTTAGCTCACAGACGCTTAGCGATTGAAACGATTCTGTTTACGTTGAGCACATCACTAAATGGCTGGGGCGAAGTCATCGTAGGTATAAAAAAAAAACCGGCCAAGTGCGTGTCGGAACACGCACAATGAAGGGTTCCGTAGTTGAAAAGAATTTATCCCAAAACCGAACTTAACAATGGATACCAAAAAATTTTTTTTTTATGTCATAAAACTACAAATCAACAATTTTCGGACTTTTTCCTTCACTTGTGCTGGGAGACCTTGCTTCTTGACTTAGAAGCTTGATTTTTTTAGAACTCTAAGGGACCTAAACTTACGTATTCGATATTAATTTCAGCTTGATATCTCCACGCGTCCCTAAGAAAAAGAGTCATGGCAGACTGACAGGGTTGAAATTTTTTTTTTATATGATAGAATTACATTTTAACAATTTTCGGACTTTTTCCTTTATTTGTGCTGTGACAGCTTGCTTCTTGCCAAATTGCATGATTCTAGGACAACGGAAGTACCCTATAGGTTTGATTTTTTTGCGAGTATCAAAATATGTCGCATAAATGGCCGTATGTTTTTATTGCGTTGACTTAGAAGCTTGAGTTTTTTAGGACTTCAAGAGACCATGGACTTACGTATTTGATATTAATTTCAACTTGATACCTCCACGCGTTCCTGAGAAAAAGGGTCTTGACAGACTGACAGACAGACAGACAGGCGGACAACGAAGTGATCCTATAAGGGTTTCGTGTTTTCCTTTTGAGGTACGGAACCCTAAAAAGATGACACGCAAGATTTTCATATTATGTAATGAACATGCGGTATCTAGCCTACTCTAAATCTGTGATTAGGTATCTCCTCATATCGTACACCTTCCTCTTTATTTATAATAGTAGCAAAACATTTTTGATAAGATAAGTTCACTTTAATCTTCTCGTTTTTAATATATTACAAAAATATATTTGTTACTGACAAAGTTCAGCTGTGTGGGGGGAGGCTTGTGGCTATGTAATAATAGCCGCACGGGTCTATCGATCAGATTAAGCTACGCTTGCCGCGGTTGATCCGTGGATGGGTGACCATCTTTACATAGCTATATAGCTCAAAAGTCTGACAACCAGTCTTACCAAGGGGTATCGTATCATCCAGTAACTGTGATGTGGAGGTCAGATAGGCAGTCGCTCCATGTAAAATATTGATATCCAGCTGCACCTGGTTAGACTGGAAGCTGACCCCAACTTAGTTGGGAAAAGGCTAGGCAGATGATGGAAAGTTTAGCTATTCGACATGTTAAATCTATTTAATCAAATTAATCGTTTTTGTGGTAGTGTCTTAATTGTTTGGATGTCGAAGCATAATTCTAATTAATCCCAGTGGTTTAGGCACTGCACTGTACCTATCGAATCTGGACTTCTAGTCCACCCATCACCTAGCTTCAACAAAAACTAGGCTTAGTGCTACCCCTATAAACATAATCAGCCCACTGCTGAGACACAGGCCTTCTCTCGGTGAGAGGGAGCGGGCTGTAATGTCCAGCGCGGGTTAGCAGATGTCACTTATCTTAGAAATTTTGGTTCTAGGACATGCCGGTATCCTCACGATGTTTTCCTTCACCGTTTTGAGAGCAGTGGTGATGAAATAATTTACACAAAGTAAAGCGCCTGTCGGGGTTCGAACCTACGACCTACAACTCGTATGTCGCGGCCGTTACCACTGGGCCATCTGTGCTACCCCTATGCCTAATGTAATTTCCCGACGGAAATATTGCGGTCTATTAGAAACAGACGAAACTATTTCGGTCTTGTTTAAGGCCCTTAGCACACCTCCGCCGCGAAACCATGCAGCGAAATCGCAGTAGTTCAATTCAACTGACTCGCATGATGTTCCGCTACTCGAGTAGCGGAACATCAGCGGAACATCAGCGAAACATCATGTGGTTTCGCTGTTTCGCGGTTTCGCGGCGGAGATGTGCGAAGGCCTGCACAAGGTTTTTCTGGCTGAGAGTATGTGACGCTCACTCTAATGTCTCGCTGATGGTGGCGCGTGTTGGATCATTTAGCTAATCCATGCGTCAGGTTCGTGAACAAGCGCTGTCAGTGAAGGCTGGTCATACCTTAGCGGCCACGGCTTTTTTTAATTTAATTTAAATATTTGAATTGTTTTTTTTTTTTAAGGACGCTTTTAACGTTCTGCATCGTTCTCACATGTGAAATTTCAACATGAATGATGTAACCATTATTTTGTAACCATATCTTGATTTAAAAGAGTGTCCGTGGAGTTTCTTGCCCGTTCTTCTCCATAGGTACCTACTATGCTTTGGAATGGGCGCCTAGCTTCATCTTTTTGACTGACCGACCCCTTGACAATTCAAAAGTGCCTGTAATTGGTTTAATTGAAATAAATGCTTTGAGTTTGAGTTCTTTTGACTCGGTAAAGCTATTTGAGCCAGTTTTTCTCAAAAGAACGTAACTGACAAAACTGGCAACTTAGTCCGGTACTTAGTTGTCGAAGTTCGAAATTAAAGAATGGCTCCATGGTTTAAAGTTGAGTCTTAAGATATACCTTGGTTTATAATAAGACGGGTTGACATTCAGGTAAGTACCTACAAGCGATGTACAGTCAGCAACAAAAATCGATTAACACTTGCAGTTTTTTAATCTTAATTATTAAGCGAAATATTTAATTAAAATTGGAACAGAAGTATTTAAAATCTTAAGAACATTAACTCTGAACAGTTAAACGAAAAAAGAAAGCAGTTTATCGAATCATTTTGTTTTCATTTAGATGATGATAAAAAAGTAGCGGTGTTAACCGACTTCTGTTGCTGACCGTACCAGAAAAACACTTCCACAAAATAAAAATGAAATCTCTGGCAAACTTTGTTTACACCACGCCCAATGCAGACACAGATGTTGGGACCCGGGGGCCTGCAAATCTGCATTTTATAGCTTCCACCGCGCCTGATAAACAAACTTAACTCTAATTACAATAAAACAATCATGGCTTCAAGTAGCTCTTTATGTTATTAATAACTTTATGATTGTTATAAGTTTTAAGTTCACAAACTCTTAAATGCAAAAAAATCAGCTGTGTAAATATTAAAGTTGTCCTGATTCGAACACACAAGGTGTGATTTATAAACTTTTAAGCGAAAAAAAATCTGTTGTTCCCTACATTTTTTAACCGACTTCAAAAAAAGGAGGTTACTCTATTCGACCGTAGGATATATATATATATATATTTTTATGTGTGTTCGCTGATAACTTCGTCGTTTATGAACCGATTTTGATGATTATTTTTTGTTGGAAAGGAGATATCTCAAGGGTGGTAACATGATAAGGAAACCAGGATCTGATGATGGCGTCCCAGAGAAATCGAGGGGAACCTTAATTTTTTATAGGCACACCTATAGCGATTTGAGTATTTTTTTATAGTAACTCGTGCATTTTTTCCCGGAAAGCACCATTTGCTGAAGTGGAACTGATGAGGAAGACCACAGATGGCCATCGGAACTACTCAATAATACGTATTTTACGGGTTGCGATTCGATTATTGCTAAGCATTTTATGCTCGTCACAATACATATGTTGAAGTGGAGCTGATGGTGATTTCACCATCAGTTCCAGTTCTCCTGGTTTCTTTCTGGGAGAACTCCTCAGCAATTAACGTCCTTGTATCGGGAAAAGCAATATTTTGTAAAAGGTGATGAGCAGTTGACATTAGGCTATTGTAACTTAGATAAATAACAGACTGACCCAATAAAAAGTGAAAAATAAAAAGTCGGTTGTGTTTTTTTGTAAAAAAGTTTTTTTGTACGCACAACTCGTCAAAATATAGCTACTGATCAATCAGCTGATATTTTTTTGCGATTTCGGGTTTGGTCCCATAGTAAAAGTTGTTCATAATGATGAGTACAATGACCCCTTAAGAGGTTGTGTGTTATTTAAATTACACCTTGTTTATGTGTTAGTGTTATTAATATTATAGTTTTATTTTGTTATTAGATGAATACACAATTTCGTTCGCGTTTTCACCCCAATGCAAATGTTTTGATCATCTCCGCGTTTCCATGCAAATACCTTTTGAAGAGCTCCATTCAATGTTATATGTTCATGCATGTGACATTATCAACCCACGTTGCTGCACATGACTTGACCTCGGGGAGTCGACACGGGCGGCGCAACCTGTGAACTTTGCACCTTCACGCAAATTATATCGCCCTGGTACTTTGGTTTTCTGTAAGAGGAAATTATGCGTCTTGCTCTTGGCGTTAGAGCGTTCTTACTATATAATGCAACCTCACCTTCGTACCTACATTATATGCAAATAAACATTTTGTATTCTATTCTATTCAATAACGTTTAAATTAGTGTTGCCCAAATGCAAGAACAAGACGAGACTTAGCCAGTCTTGGTCTTGGTCTTGCGCCAATACACCTGGTCTTGGTCTTGGTCTTGGTCTTGCGCTCCCAGTCTTGGTCTTGGTCTTGGTCTTGCAGCAAGAGTCTTGCAAGTCTTGCAATTACCTATTAGTCTATTACTATTTATTAAAGTTTACTTTAAATCTTAGAAAAACGTATTAGAATTGGAACATTGTGAGCTTGAATTAACATAGCCATAGTAAAGATCAAGCAGATTAATAAATAACTGAAGATTTGATAAGAAATTCGAAAAATCAACTGACCTATATGTCGTTTTCCATGGAAGTAACTGTTTCTTAATAAACATTTATGATTTATAAGCTTACATTTGCTAAAACATGTAAAAAAACAAATTAATTACAATAACTTGACTGTATTTTAAAGAACAATACTTATCTGTCTAGAAAGAGATTGAACCCTCAACTTATAAGAAATTTAATAAAAGAGTTTTACGATTTATCATTTATTTGAATAAAAAATAAAATACAACACAAATCAACAGCTTTATCATTAGGTTATGATACTTTATATAATTTTTTTTGACCAAGAATTAATACAAAGTAACCATCTGGCTGACTCATCACTTAACCTATTTCTATGTTTTCTAATTACTAATGATGCTTTAGAAAATAACCTCTCAGCAGGTACTGAAGTTGCAGGTATTGAGAGAAAATCACGGGCCATTTTCGATAAAATCGGATACTCTGTCTCATGCGTCCTCCACCAATCTAAAATGTCTTCCGAGCTGGCAGTTCTTGGTTTTCTCAGGTACTCCTCCAACTCGTCTATCACTAAGCCTTGAAGACAAGATCCAGATGACGTCGAGGGACATTCATAGAGTTTATCAAAGTCTATTACGTCTTCATCTTCATCACATACTTTATTTTCTTTTTCTGGTAATTCCAGAGATTTGTTCAGTGAGTGTAGACTTTTATATTCTTCATAAAGTTCATTGAACTTGCGCAGACTTTCTGTTTTTAGTTGCTTCCCCCACATTGTCAGGTCAAAAGTCTGAGCCTTATGCCTTGGGTCTAAAATTAAAGAAGTACAATAAATCCAGTTGGTCTTCTTGTAATGTTTAAGCATTTTGTCTCGAGCTGCTTGGAAAGCTAGAATGAGCCTTTCATCCACTTCAGATCGATTAGGTTTCTCATCTAACTGTTTTACCATGGATTCAATTTTATCTAGCAAGAGATTGAATGATACAATGACTAGCGGTAATGTAACATATTTGTCTCCACCAAGTTTTGTACTTAAAAGTTTAAAGTTTATTAGAAATTTATGTAATTTTTCGAGTACCTGCCATTCATTAGCTGTGATTTGAAAATCATTTAATTCGGTGACAGAACTGCACAATATGTCAATGCCCGCTCTCACTTTTAAACCAAATCCAATCATATCATGTGTGGAATTCCATCTCGTTGGACAGTCAAGAATGGCATTTAGATTTGATGGCACGCCAGCTGCTTCACAAGCAGACTGAAACTTCTTCTTCACTATCTCACTTCTTTTTATTTTACTGGAAATACTGCGTAACTTTGTTACAGATGTACGCGAGTCAGCAATATTTGGTGCAGATTCTTCATCTTCCTCATCCTCAGTTTCGTCTGCATAGTCTTCGTACTGCTGATCTTGCGCGTTAGTGTCAGACTCACAGTGTAATGCTAAGGTCTTTAATAAATCTTGTACACCAAGGTTTAAAATGTGAGCAAAGCACCGGAAATGTTGATTGTCTGAATCAAAGTGTGGCGGCAGCTGTTTGCCCAGTTCATACATAAATTTGGTATTTGCAGTTGCGTTGTCGACCGTGATACCTTGTATTTTATCAATTATGCCATATTCCAATAAACATTCATGGAAAATCGTTGCAATATCTTCCCCAGTATGTCGACCGCGTGATGGTATAAAATCAAGAACTACAGATTGATACTTCCATTCGTTGTCTATATAATGAATAGTAACCCCGTAGTAACTCCTACCAGCAATTGACGTCCACCCATCAATGGTAAAAGACATTTTAGATGATAATTGTTGAAGTCGTTCCTTGAGATTCAATTGGAGCTCTTCAAATCGCTCTTTGACTTTCCTTCTAAGTGTAGACCTTTTAGGAAACACCATATTAGGGCAAATATGTCGAAAATATACTTGTGTAGCTTCGTCATCGAAAAATGAGAAGGGAAGATATTTTTTCACCACCCAATCAACTGTAGCTGTCGTGATGTTGTCACTGCTGTTTTCCGACTGAAACAAAACAATAAATCTTGTGTTATTATTTAAAACATACTAGGTTTGAGCGTATAAGAGAAGGTTTGTTGTTGTTAAATCGAGAAAATCGTTAAATTGATATTTGTTATATTAAGGTTGCACTGTACTGTAATTTACCAAAATAAAGTACTTAGTTGTTACTGGCCGATTAAATGAAAATATGGGTGTTTATAAAAAATATTTAAGACGATAATTACATACTTAATATGTCGCACCCCTAGATGAAAACTGTGAAAACACCACTAACTCAAAAATACTTACGTAAGTTAATGGCGTTTTTGAAAGTATCGCATGAATAGCTACGCGGAGTTAAAATTCTTTTAACTGTTAAAAAAATATTCTTACCTGTCCACTTCTTCCAGCGGTTACTAAAAAGCTTGTGATATCTCCACTTAATTTTGGTTTAACAGGAAGAAAATATATTTCTGATTCCTTTTTGTGGAAAGATATTAGATGTTTCCTTAAGCCTGAAGTGTTTCTGTTTTTCATTTTTATTTCAATCTTTTTATGTTGGCACAATTTACAGAAGGCAGTTTGGGATGCATGAATTATTTCGAAAAACTCCTCAAATTTGCTTTTGGGTCTTTTAGATCTGTGACTCAAACTCTCGTTACTCGGACTAGAATAATTTGAATCTTCGTCACTCATATTAAATTGTACACGTGATACGTTTTTAGAAAACAACGAGAATTAGTAAAAACAATTATTAAGTTAGACTCGAAGCACAGCTCAATTGGAAATGACTGGAATTAAAATAATTCCTTTATTTATGGTACGTTTCCTTGCTTTCTACCGCGCCGCCTCGCCACGTGCCGGCTCTATGAAAAGGATGCCGCCGCAAATCAAACAATGCCGCGTGCGGCGTACAAACACACACTAAATATTACCTACTTGTACAGACACGACGCGTGAATAAAATAGAATTAGTGCCAATCACTATTCTTTACATATAAGTGAATGTTTTGGCGTACATCTATACTAATATTATAAAGCTGAAGAGTTCGTTTGTATGTTTGATGACAGAAGTTTTAAAATAAATAAATAAGTCCTGAACGTCACTATATATATTTATTTATATATACTTTATCTTCTATACCTCCAAAGTTACTATTCCTCGTGGACGAAGTCGCGGGCACAGCTAGTAAATACTTACTCTCATCATCTCTCTCAGAGATATTCGGGCTGGTAAGTAATACAAAACTCTTATCGCAGGCTTTTTATTTTATTAGTAGGTAAGTACCTACGCTTTTTATATTATTTTATTAGTTTTGTAGAATTTTTTTACACGTTTCAAGTATATTTAAAAGTGGCTACAATATTTATTAAACGGGTGATATTTGAACACTTTTTTGCTATTTTTTCTTGTAAAAACTTAAGAAATATAATGACTAAATGTACAATAATAGTACCTAAGTAATTAGTTTAAAACCATATAAGTAATCAATATTATAATATATACTTACTGGAATGAATTAATATGACATCTACTACCTATCCTTACCATTTTATCCTAATCATAATACTACTTGCGTGATCAGTATAATGTATTCATTTTCATTCTAAGCACTCTGAAACTTATTTATTCTTTGGAACACCTGTAGGTACTCTACTAGGAAATTATTTTGCATGAGTATACCTACGCCCTATGGCGGCAATCAAATAGTGTCAAATGTTATGATTTAGGCGTGGCGGCAACGATTGTTTTAGATTTCAAAAGAAGCCGCCGGCGCGTGTATCATAACCATGAACTTCCGAAAAGCGGCAAATTTCTTTGAGAAGTAAGTACAAAACCTTTGATGCCGCATTATCAAAGTGCCGATGGTTAAAACATAACTATGCATGCACTCAGTTTCATTTTAATAGATATTTTTTTATTCGCTATGTTTATGGTATTAGTCGTAATGCGCATAGGTCCAGTTTTTCATATTCTTTGATATAGTTTTTTGCGTCTCATAGAATTCCTAAGCGTACCTACCTATACACCGAACTGTTACACCCAACTACTCAGTGAAATAGCGCTAAGTCCTAGCTGCAAGACGCAAGAGTCTTGCAGGCTATGTCTTGTTCTTGCTCAAGTCTTGCACGGTCAGTCTTGGTCTTGGTCTTGCTAAAAATACGCGGTCTTGTTCTTGGTCTTGGTCTTGCAAAAACGCAAGAACAAGACCAAGACTGCAAGACCAAGACTGAATTTGGGCAACACTAGTTTAAATATACATACATAAGACTCACGCCTTCTTCCCATGGAGGTAGGCAGAAACTTCAGGCGCACCGGTTGCGAGTACTACGCACTTGACCTTTCTGAAGAACATCACCACTATGGTCATAAGTCTCACGTGTGTGTGTGTGTGTGTGTGTGTGTATATATATGTGTCAAGTTTAAATGAGTTAAAATACATTATGTACAGTCAACAAAAGAGATATCTAGGCAGGGTATACTAACATATATGTATGTGAATTGCTTCATGTTCAATTTTATACATATACAGGGTGTCCCGTAAATAATGGATCAAACGTAACGGGTAGGTAGCTTACCTAATTTCCAACAACTAATTTGAATATTAAAAAAAAAAACCGTTACAGTAACCAGGATATTAATTTTTTTTCGAATTTTACGATTTTGTCTTCCAGAATTAAGCTTTTTTAATGCTGTCGCTGCAAATGATGACATTTTTAGGTATGATTTTTATTTAACATTTTTGAATAGCTTACTAATGTTATAAGATACCATTTTTTTTGAATACCGTTTTATTTGCCTTGGAAAAAAAATCTTGAGTTGAAAAGTTTTTTCTTTACGATGTTAGGACCAAAATTGAAAAAATTCTCCTGTAAAAAAAATGTATGACACCGAAGACCACCATTATTTTAAAACTTGTACATTTAATAAGGTTTGCAAATTGGTATAAAACTTACGTCTAGTCCTTATCGTTACAAAGATATTGCTATGAATGTGATGAAGAAGACAGAAAATAAATTAAATTGCTACTATTCCATTTTTTCCTTTTCGTAATGGCTTATGCTTGAATGCTTGTAATCGAAGCAGGTAGTTAAGCGGATAGCATAATTCCGACCCGATGACGTCATCTGTCCGGAATTTGGGACCGCTACCTGTGGCGGAGTTGCACCTCAGTCAGTGTGAAAGGGATAGATAGCGCCGCTTTTTGGTAAATCGGTTAAATCGGTATGAAGTTGCGCAGGTTCTTTTGTTCTTTCCTGCGCCCTTCACTCGTACAGGCTTCATTGTTGCTTGATTTTATTAGTTTAGTTGTAACTAGTCTCTCTTCGAGTTGCTACGTCAGACAACTTTCGCTCCCGGTCAGTGGCTCGGTGTTTTCTTCTGTAAAATTTGACTTGTGCTGTGTTTTTGGACTTTGCTTTGCCTATCGATTTGGAACTCTTTGCGTATTGGACAAACGACTTGGCGATCCTACGGACTCCGAAAACATTCGTTTGTGTGTGCTTGTACGTGTGTGCAGTAGCGCTGAAACCTTATTCAGCCCAATGCCTCGTTGTGAGTACACGCCACGGCAGTACGCCGAAATGCATTTTATCTACGGAGAAGCAAGAGGTAATGCCAGGGCGGCTGCAAGATTGTACCGTGAAAGATACCCGAACCTGGTTCGTTATCCCGATTATCGCGTCTTTATTAGAGTGCATAACGCGCTTCTTGAGGGAAGAATTCTTGGCACCGGAGTTGGTGGTACCCGTGAAGGACGACCGCGACAAGTTAATGACGAAGTCATTCTTCGAGAAATCGAGGAAGATCCGTCAGTCTCCGTTCGCGTCATAGCGCGACGCGTAGGAATTTCTAGATCGACGGTGCATCGAGTGCTACAACGGTGCCGATTGCACCCATATCACGTGCAACGTGTTCAAACGCTGACGTCGCGTGATTACCAGCCAAGAATAGAATTTTGCCAAAGGATGCTTAGAATGATTCGGGCGGACCCGCAGTTTTTTAACAAGATTTTATGGAGTGACGAGTCTTCATGCCGCCGAGATGGATATTTAAATTTGCATAATTTGCACAGTTGGCAGCTGATAAACCCATATTTGATGCGAGAGGACAGGAGCCAACATCAATTTAAAATAAATTTATGGGCGGGAATAATCAATGGGCAAATAATAGGGCCCTTTGAACTACCAGCTACTCTAAACGCCGAATATTATCTCCATTTTTTAAGGAATGAGTTGCCAAGGTTATTAGAAAACGTTCCAGAAGACGTACGGCAAGCAATGTGGTTGCAAAATGATGGGTGCCCCGCTCACTATGCGACGGCAGTAAGGGCGCACCTTGATGAAAGTTATCCGGACAGATGGATCGGCCGATTAGGACCAATTTTGTGGCCTCCGCGATCTCCGGATTTAAATCCCCTAGATTTTTTTTACTGGGGATGTTTAAAAGACAGGGTCTACAAGAATCCAATAACGTCGGAAGAAGAATTACGACAGCGCATCCAATCTGCTGTATCAGAAATAAACCAAAGCCGTTTTGTCCGTCGGATAAGAGCTTCCTTTATTAGGAGATGCAGACTTTGCATTCTTGTAGAGGGAAGGCAATTCGAACATTTATTGTAAAAACCAAATAAAACGATTTATTTGAACTAACTGTTTTTTTTAGTACGGCCTCCTAATTCTTTTCATACGCCTCAATAATTCAATGAACATTGCCTCTGAAATACTACAGTTACACATTTTAAAGAAAAAGTTTAAATGTACACACTTTTTTATTTTTTTTATTAACGTTGATTTGGAGCACCTCTCAGATTCATAGCAATTATCTTTGTAACGACAAGGACTAGAATGTACAACTTCATACCAATTTACCAAAAATACAAAAGCGGCGCTATCTATCCCCTTCACGCTGACTGAGGTGCAACTCCGCCACAGGTAGCAGTCCCAAATTCCGGACAGATGACGTCATCGGGTCGGAATATGCTAGCCGCTTAACTACCTGCTTCGATTACAAGCATTCAAGCATAAGGCATTACGAAAATGAAAAAATGGAATAGTACCAATTTAATTTATTTTCTGTCTTCATCACATTCATAGCAATATCTTTGTAACGATAAAGACTAGACGTAAGTTTTACACCAATTTGCAAACCTTATTAAATGTACAAGTTTTTAAAATAATGGTGGTTTTCGGTGTCATACATTTTTTTTACAGGAGAATTTTTTCAATTTTGGTCCTAACATCGTAAAGAAAAAACTTTTCAACTCAAGATTTTTTTTCTAAGGCAAATAAAACGGTATTCAAAAAAATGGTATCTTATAACATTAGTAAGCTATTCAGAAATGTTAAATAAAAATCATACCTAAAAATGTCATCATTTGCAGCGACAGCATTAAAAAAGCTTAATTCTGGAAGACAAAATCGTAAAATTCGAAAAAAAATTAATATCCTGGTTACTGTAACGGTTTTTTTTTTAATATTCAAATTAGTTGTTGGAAATTAGGTAAGCTACCTACCCGTTACGTTTGATCCATTATTTACGGGACACCCTGTATATATATATATATATATTACTTTCCTCGTACATGAGACATATAGAGAATAAAATCAAAATTACCCCCCGTAAATTCTGGTCACATATTTCCAGCCTACGGTCCAAAGGTGGTTTTGAACCTAACATTTCATACAGGGGTATAACCTTTTCGGGAACTAAAGCAGCAGGGGCCTTTGCTGAGTTTTTTTCAAATATCTTTCTGCCTGATGATCGGCTTAATGCTGATCATGTTAGTGCGGCTGACTCTACCAGTGACAGCAATTACATAAATGTACCCCCCTTGAGCCCTACAGACATTATAAAAGGCATAAATTAACTAAAACCAAACAGCTCTATTGGCCCCGATAACATTCCCCCCTTTATCATTAAATGCTTAAAACATATTTTCAGTGATCCACTTTGTCACATTTTCAATTTAGCTTTGCAGGCTGGCACATATCCCTCTCAGTGGAAAGTATGTAGAGTAACACCTATTCCTAAAAGTCAAAACAAAAGTTCCGTTGAAGATTACCGCCCTATCGCAATATTATCTTCCCCGGCAAAGGTCTTTGAGAACATCCTTCACAATGCCATATACGAGCAAGTTAACAAATATTTGTGTAATGAGCAGCACGGTTTTAGAAGTAAGAGGTCAGTTGACACGAATCTCCTGACACTAGTTGATTATATCTACTGTAGCTTGGACCGCGGGCGTCAGGTAGACGTACTTTATTTCGACTTTCGGAAGGCGTTCGATAGAGTTAACAACGACACGCTGCTGATGAAGCTTAGCAAAATAAGTTTCGCACCCTCGCTACTACGTTTCTTCGCAGACTATCTACGTGATCGCCAGCAGTTCGTTAGGCTCGGTATGTACGAATCAGGCACGTACCATTCGCGTTCCGGAGTTAGTCAGGGCTCAATTTTGGGGCCTTTATTATTTTTAATCATGGTAAATGATCTTCCCCAAGTTCTCCGTCATGCAAGATGTCTGTTATATGCTGACGACCTGAAATTGTACCTCGAAATAAACTCTGAGCGTGACTGTTTGGTACTGCAGCAAGACATGGACGCGATATACAAGTGGAGCCTAGACAATAAGATGGAATTTAATTCATCTAAATGTTTCGCTATGACATTCGGTCGAATGCGGCATCCAGTGAATTTTGAATACAATTTAAATAACAATATCATCATGAAAACTACGGCCATGAAAGATCTGGGAGTCGACATTCGACCGAAAGCTCACCTTCCACGACCATATTGCCATGGTAGCTAAAGAATCCTATAAAAGGCTGGGCTTTGTCCTACGTAATTGCCGCGATTTTCGCACCTCACATGCAATTAAAATTGTTTTTAATGCACTTGTACGTAGCAAATTAGAATCCAGCTCCTGCGTGTGGAATCCACACGAACGTACCTACGCGCTTTTACTGGAAAAGGTACAAAAAGTGTTCCTTAGGTTTTTATATAAGCGGAAACACGGTTATTATCCTTACCTCTACCCGACCAAATTTCTATTGGGATGCCTCGGATATAACTTATTAGAGGTAAGGCGAGCACGCGATCAGCTCACCGTAGCCTGCAAGACGCTCCGTGGCACTATTGACGCACCTGATCTGCATATTATGCTGGTTCGCTTCTTCGTCCCAGACAATTACTGCCGTGGCAGAAAGCACATGCTGTTTGCTGTGCCTCCATGTCGCACCATTGCGCGTGCTAAGTCCCCAGTACCTCGCATTCTGGCCGCACTTAATGATCTATTGGATTCCAATCCAACAAACGATCTGTTTGCGGATGAATGGACGAAGATATTATTGGCATGTAAGAAGTACTGTGAGAGGGATGCATGAAAGTACCTATTGCTAATTTTTATTGTTTTATAATTTTATATTTTCTTTTATGTGTATATGTCTTTTTATGTGTGTATGCCTTTAATTATTGTAATTGGTTTTTAACCGTGTTAATTAAGGTTAAAATAAATAAATAAATCAATTTGCTTTTGCAATACTTCTACATTGTAACACACCAACACAAAATTGTATATTGTCACGAAATTGAACAAGCAAAAAGAAGAATCAAAAAAGAAACGAGAAGCAATTCACAAACAAATATGTTAGTATACCCGCCTAGATATTTTTTTGTTGACTGTACTTAAAGTTACGTTTTTAATTGGTGAATGTTTCAGATACATAGCTGGCAACGCATTACCTATCTATCCCACTTCTTCAATAACATTCATACGATAGACAGCACAATGCGTGCCACGAAAAATGAGACTTGACGAGCGCAGTCTTGCGCCTCCCACGCTCTCCGCCGCCTCGATGATGCCCGGTCCCTTCTCGTCTCAACTTCATACCGCTAAAGAGACCTATAAGTCGTGGCATGCATTGTGCCAATCTTAAGACGCAGATATACGCCAATGGCCCTGAGTCGTTGGGGAGGCATCGGCATAGGTTGGGTGTTCTATGCTGAGCTCACGCAACACGTCGTACGTCCACCCAGCAATTGGGCTAGCTCATCAAGGAGTGCTGTCCCAAATTAGACGCATTATTAATTTATTATACAAAAAACAAAAGGTTTAGAGTGTCCTTGGAGTTTCTTGCCCGTTCTTCTCCATAGAGATCAACGTTTTGAAATTGGGCAACTAGCTTCAACTTTCTGACAAACTGACCGAGACTCATTGACAATTCAAAAGTGCCTGTCATTGGTTTAATTGAAATAAATGGTTTGAATTTGAGATTGAATAAATAATTAAATTATCTTTAAAATGGTGAAATTAATAAACACAAAAACGCACGTAACTACTATCGCAAGCGTATTTTTCGATAACTTCTGTCGAATTAGAGACTTATGGTGCCGTTTAGTATGGCGACAGCTGAAAAACGTTAGTGACTATCGAACATTTATGTTAGATTTCTTACCTAACGAAATCTATAGTGCTCGTGGTACTAATTTTATTTTTTTTGTGACCGCTAGAGGCAATCAGTCTGCCTAGCCTTTTCCCAATTATGTTGGGGTCGGCTTCCGGTCTAACCAGACGCAGCTGAATACCAGTATTTTACATGGAGCGACTGCCTATCTGACCTCCACAACCCATTAACTGGGTAATACCCCTTGGTGAAGCTGGTTGTCATACTTTCGGGCTTCTGACGACCCGTAACGACTGTCAAAGATCCACGAACAACATCCGGGACCAACGGCTTAACGTGCTTTCCGAGGCACGGAGGAGTCTCGGTATGTAAAGATGGTCACCCATCCACGGACCGACCCCGGCAAGCGTAGCTTAACCTGATGGATCGACCCGTGCGGCTGTTATTACTTAGCCACGAGCTCCTTCCTCCTCCTGTGACCGGTAGAGGCGCTGACAATATTTCATATACATCATTTACGGAGATGCTAGCGGGTTTTGGCTGTGTAAGTTCTTGGTAGAGCTACTGTTTTGTTTTGAGTCGCATCATATCTTTATACTAACGTGGTATTTTCAAAATTATGCTTCTGGCTATATTCGCCACCTAACCAAAGCAGAAGAATACATTTTTGATGTATACACATAGAAATACTGTAATCCAAACATGAGTAGGGTAACTGCTATAGTAATTGGCCACTCATTTAAAAAGAGGTAGAAACAAGCTAATGGCCAATTACTAAAGCGTGGCCAATTAGTACAGCAGTTACCATATAAGTTTGACGTTGAATGAGCACTGAGAGCACGTTCACGAGTTTTCCGAGTTGTTGACAGTTCTCAGCTGTCACAATCGTGATAATCTAAATTGGAACGCAAATCATTGATGTGAGCGCTGTGAGCGATTATGGCATAATTCGGAATGCAGCCTTGGTATGACTGGTTGTCTGACTTTTTATGCTTCTAAATACACTCCTACCAACTTATCTGTGAAATGGCGAAAATTGGAACTACGGCCGTCATGTTATTTTATTATTTTTATATAGGTATTTTTAATTGTTTAATTTGTTGTTTTTAATTTGTAAAAACCGTAATTCTTATTAAACAATTATGTCTAATGTGAAATTTCCTTCTTGAAAACTTACTCAATTTTGGGGACCTTATATTAATTAGCAACACTGAATCGACGGTGCCGTCCTCTTTCAGTTCACAGATAAGTTGGTAGGACTGTACCTATAATGACTGTCAAAGATCTACGAATGACAGCCGGGACGTATTTTTCGACGCACAGAGGGATATGTTATGGATGTTCACCCATCCACAAACCAATCGATCAACCCGTGTGGCTGTTATTATTTAGTAACGATCCTAAGTAGTTACTTATACCTTGAGAGACCAAAGATGCGAATGTTTGAAAAATGAGTATAGGAATTGATAAGGTTTATAGATAATCCTATCTAACTCCATCAACTATACCATAATATCTCAAATGTGATAACAGCATCTCGATCTCAAAGACAAAAGTCTTTGAGATCGAGATGCTGTTATCTTAAAGGGCACTTAAATAATGACGCATTTTAGTTGTTTTTCTAGGTTTGATTTTATTCAGTTACAATTTACAAAGATGTCCAAGCAGGTTGTTAAGTAACACTTCAGAACACCATAAAACTGATGCATCTTCGTATAAAGTTAGTAAAATTATACTTTGGAAATGCCGCACTATGGAAAGATATCATCGTATTTTAGTATTCTATACGTAACGTACACTTATAATATAACTAAAATTATTATTAAAGTAATGATAGAATTAAAGAAATAACTTAAAGTACCTTCAAATGGATTTCTGTGCAAAATCCAAAGAAAGTCCTGAAAACTCTTAGCAAAACAGCAACAGTAGCACTTTAGTCTACTGACCAGTTTCTTATGACAGTATCTGGGAGGAATGGAAATGGCTCAGAATCGAAAATAGACTGACTATTAAGAAAGTATATCCGACTGCGGTAGATGCGGCGTCAGTAGTGTCATCCGTGGGAGGAGCTGCCGTAGCACCATCATCCGTGGGAGGAGCTGCCGTAGCACCATCATCTGTTGGAGGAGCTGCTGTAGCACCATCATCCGTGGGAGGAGCTGCCGTAGCACCATCATCCGTGGGAGGAGCTGCCGTAGCACCATCATCCGTGGGAGGAGCTGCCGTAGCACCATCATCTGTGGGAGGAGCTGCCGTAGTGGCTGCATCATCATCATCATCATCTTCAACCCTGTCAATTATCGACCAATTACTTTGGGCGTCCAGGAAATAAGAAGCATAAATATTTTCCCAGAAATTAACTGTCTCAAAATAAGGGTTTTGTAATGGAACTTCTAAGTTGCCGCCTTCCAGAATTTCTGAATTGGAAAGCACGCGGAGGTAGTTAAAATTTAGACTCGAATATGGCAACCAAGGTATTAGTGAAGTTGTACTTTCTGGATTCCTGTAAAAGAAAATTGAGAATTAATTGTTAATTCTTGTTTTTTAATAATATTTGTTCTCAAAACAGTGATGGAAGATATCGTGAAAAAAACCAGCATGTCCTAGAACCAAACATTTTATGACATGTGACATCTGCCAGCCTGCATTAGGCCTGTGTGGTGGATTTTGCCCACTCCCTCTCACTGAGAGGAGGCCTGTGTCCCAGCAGTGGGAACATTATAAGGTGATTATAAATATTTGTAGAAGTAGGTTTACTCACCCAGTCTTAGCAAAGTTTGTCCATCTTTCTACAAGAATGTCTCCAATAGTAAGGTCTCTGAGGGATGTGTCTGCGGCAGGAGTATTGTAGAACATATAAGCCAATTCTTCACTGTGAGCTGCAGAATTAACATTTATAGGACCCACAAATGGTTCTCCGAGAGTTCCTGAGTATGAAAAATCAAGTAAATAGACTGGTGATCTAGAAGCGAACATTCGATTTCTGACTTCCCTTATCGATGATACCACCATCATTGTGTCGCCATGATATTTTAAATAATCTTCAACGTGAGTCATATCAATTGGATTTTCATTGAAGTAAAATTCTCTTATTCGCTGAGCTACTGACATCTGTTCAGCTTCGGTATTAAATTTTAAGTCTGGTTGAATAAATTCGATGAACGTTTCTTCCATTCGATCTAGCCAATCATCATTAACCGCCTCTTCGGCTCTGATAGTACCTTCGTTTTCTACAAAGCTAATTATGAGAGGAATTTGCAAAAACTCAGCATCACGGATGATTTGAGCGGGAGTTTTAATTAAGAAAGGTTCCACACCTTCCAATTCCTGTTTTTCTACACAAGGGGCGAAAGCTAGTGAATTATCAGTTAAATCTAAATCGTTTATAACACCCATCAAAGCTGCCACACTAGTCCTAGTAAAGACATCTGACAACTGTTGAATGTTTTCAATTTCATGACCAAGTGCTTCAGCCACTTTGAGAGCATATTCCAAGTTATCTCGAGATACAGCCCACGGGGCTAATGCATTTCCACTTTGAGCGATAGCTTTTTGAACTAAGCCTGTACCCATGGGGGACATAGTGACTAAGTCAACGGCAGCTGCTCCACTTCCGTGACCAAAGAGAGTAATATCTTCAGGATCTCCTCCAAATTGAGCAATATTTGCTTGTACCCACTTTAATCCTGCAATAATATCTTTTAATCCAGCGTTGCCTGGTGCGGTTTCGGTCCCAAGACACAAGAATCCTAGAATAGATTCGCGGTAATTTAGAGAAACGACGATGACGTCCTTTTCAACAAAGTTTCGAAAAGACAGCTCTCCTCCATTTACTCTATCAAACTCCTTTCCTTTAATCCATACCATGACAGGCAGTCTTCTTGTATTATCTAAAGTTGGCGTATAGATATTTGCTACCAAGCAATCTTCGGTGCCTTCATATCCAGGACCCAAGGCTCGAACACATTTTATGTTTTTTCGGTTTGCCACAAAGGGATCTACGAAGGATGGCGCTGGCAAGGGTGCCTGTAAATGAATGTTTGTTTAAAACTTTGATGATATAGTAAATAAAAATTCTAATTCTATATTTCACTCATACATCGTCAATCACTTCAAGAAAATCTGCCGTGTGATTCTGTAAGACCCATTCTAAACTTCGAATCTAAATCCGCTGTGAGTTTCTTGATTGGCATTCTAAAAACTCGAAAGATAATTCGAATTTACACTAGCGCTACCCTTGCGAGCGTATCAGCGAGTTGAACTAAATTGACCGTAAGATTATGACAGATAAAGTATGAAATGACGTAAGAAGTGGCATTCAGTTAGGTAATTCCCCCGTCACTTCGACGCTCACTTCGCACTCGAACCCGATTCTAAGTGTCAAATAAAAAACATATATTTTACGGTGAGAGTGAATAGCGATGTGAGATGCGAGATGTTGTTTGAATTTTACAGAATCGACGTACTGATCTATATAGTTTATTAGACACTTCAAAAACAAATTTATCTTACAATAAAACATATAGTTTCCAGTAAAACTACTAGGCGTCACGGTCAATTACATATCCACGGTAAATGTCGTGTATGAAGCTACGCCGTGTATGAACTTAGCTTCATACAAGACAGTATCTGCATGTACTTGTTTGGCAACATTAATTATAAAGTTTTATTTGACTTATTAACTATTTTAATTATTATGATTTACCTTGAACCTGTTGATGCCCGAAGTGGAGTCTGCGTATGGTATGCCATGGAACTCGAAGTAATTCCCGTCTGTTGCTGCACTGCCCACCACGATACCTTGTGCGATGTTAACTGTAGGGGCCTGTTGGCCTGCAGCAGATGCTGCTAGTACAAAACAAACGGACAAGAGTAACATCATGCTTTCTTTACAACTGTTGAATTAGAACTGGATAAGAAGATGGAGGAGTAAACGGAATCATCTTGATTAGATCAGTTCAAAGTTTTTTTTTTGTTTGATAATGTCACGATGTCAGATAATGTCATCGATACGAGGATAAGAAGACTCAGTAGATACGAAAATATTACGATGGTGAATTTGAAAAAGATGCCTTTAACATGACAAACTTTTTTAGCTATCGATTTCAATACTGTTGATTGCTCAATGTTTTGGTGCTTCAACCAATCAATCAATTTTATAGTAATATCTATATCATATACCAAGTTCATTTTAACCCATTTTTTATTTATAAGTACATACAGTACGATTTACATCGACAAGAATTCATTTGATTGTCTACAGTAGAATTTGTGGTCTCTACTGAATCAATTTGTACATTAAGTACCTACCCAATGTGTTTTATGTTATATATCTACTCATTGATACAATACTAGGTAACAAAAATAAAATTGTAGGCAGTTAAATGAATTCTTATCATCTTTTTGAGGTTGGCTGTACAGTCCTACCAACTTATCTGTGAACTGAAAGAGGACGGCACAGTCGATCCAGTGTTGCTAATTATTATAAGGTGCCCAAAACTGAGTAAGTTTTCAAGAAGGAAATTTCAAAGTTTAATAAGAATTACAGTTTTTACAAATTAAAAACAATGATACCTATATAAAAACACTACATTTCAACATGACGGCCGTAGTTCCAATTTTCGCCATTTCACAGATAAGTTGGTAGGAGTGTACGTACAAGACGCGTTCTTCCTACGAGAATTGCAAGTGAGAGAGTGTTTACCTGTGCTAGCTTTTTTTGTAACCTAGTATTCATAAGGAACCATATCCCAAGGGCGTCTAGGGCTACCATTATCGCGCCCTCCGGTGTTCTTTTTGATATGCAATGGCCTCTGTAGCCCCATGAAACATGAAGTTATAGGGGCTAGGAGGGTGATGTGTTAATGGGTTCATTCGGTTAATCAAGACTTGTTAAACCACGCTGGTTTGCATTTCGTTCATTAATTCTAGAATTTGTTGATTAAAGGGGAAGCGCCAGGGTAGCCCGCGAAATTCAAATTTTTTTACGTTTTAAATGCAATTTGCAAGTCAGTATTAGGTTATTTGTAGCAAATATATATTTACAGAATTATAATCCTTGGAATCAGCAATACAACTCCTTAAGTTTGTATAATCCTCAAATGTTAAGATTTCATGAAATACTCGTAGTCATCCAATAGGATTACCTGGTCTTAAAGAGTTATATTGATGACTCAAATGATTATAATTCTGTGAATACATACTTGCTACGGTAGCGAATTATATTTTGATCATCATACTGTAACCTAATACTGACTTGCAAATTGCAAAAAAACGTAATTATATATGAATTTCGCGGGCTACCCTGGCGCTTTCGCCTTAAAGACACTCCTTGATTTAAATCATCTGCTTTGAAATGCCTATATAACCATTATCCATTAAATACAGTTAGTAACTGCATATCAATGGTAATAAAACCTATACAACGTGTCGTTTTGCATCCTCGTCTTTCAGGGCGTGGCACAGAACATCAAACCGAATAACTTTCTCCATCGTATCAACATCGTATTCACGAAAAAAATTCAACTGTCCTATAGAAAACTTCAATACCTACTCGACGCAAATGTATGGAACGACTGATTATTTTTTTGCGATTACGATGTTGGTGCCATAGAAAATGTTGTTCGGTTTGATGGACTATACCACATCCTTAAATTTGACGAGGATGGAAAACGACACGTTGTGTTATATTGTAACTTAATGTAAGTTTCATACAATACTCTGCTACTGGTCTTATCGACTGAAATAACTAAATTTATAAAGATAAAATATCTTAAAAACATATTTTTATAAAATATTTTTTTGTAACCTATCACAATATGAGTTACCTTGAACCTGTTGGTGCCTGAATTAGAACCTGCGTATGGAATGCCATGGAACTCGAAGTAATTCACGTCGGTTGCTGCACTGCCCACCACGGTACCTTGTGCGATGTTTACCGTAGGCGCCTGTTGGCCTGCAGCAGATGCTGCCAGCACAGACCGAACAATTTTAATATCATGCTGCCTGTGCAACCGCGGAATTAGAACTGATTATGGGGGGGAAAACGGGATTCATGTTTAATTTAGGTAAGTTTAAAAATAAGTGTTTCTTTTTTTGATAACTTCATCGATACAAAGATAAGAAGACTTAATTGATATGAGACATAGGATAGCCTTAAGACTTAAGACAGTAACGGAAAATGTCCTTTTGAGGCTCACAGACGATAATCACTAGACTATTTAATGCTCGAGCAGACAGGCGCGACGCCACTTTGGTGGAACAATTTCACTTGAAACACACTTTCTATGAAAACTTCATTGAATTTTTTCTACTGGAGTCGCGTTGCGCCTGGCATCAGGAGCCTTTAATGTAATAATTTATTTAAAGAATACAACCGACTTCCAAAAACAACACTACAAAGTGAAAAATAACTTTAATTTCGGAAGTCGGTGTCTAGTTAAATGTATTTTCGTTTTTTGCCACCGACTTCCGAAATTAAAGTTATTTTTCACTTTGTAGTGTTGTTTTGGAAGTCGGTTGTATTTTTTTAATAAAAAAGTTTTTATTTTTCACTTTTTAGTTGTGTACCTACCCCGCACACATTCTAATACCACTATCTGCAAAACAAACTAGAACATCATCCATATAAAAGTGGGGAAAAAATACGTATTATTGAAGCTAACTCAAAAACTACCAAAGCAAAGTTAATCAATTTTATATGGGACCAACTGTGATGTATATATACCCTCTCGAATAAAACAAAAAAAATCCAAATCGGTCTAGCCATCTTCGAGTAATCGGGGAACATACATAAAAAAAAAATAAAAATAAAAAAAGGTTCCGACGAATTGAGAACCTCCTCCTTTTTGAAGTCGGTTAAAAAGGAACTTTTTACCTACAACCATCAACGAGAACGCAAAACAAAATACTTACGTACGACAAGTTAACATTTTGTTTTCCTGTTTTTATTGAAATGTGTACCTTTTATCCATTACATACTAGCTGACCCGATAAACGTTGCCTTATCTTAGCTATGAATATTCTAATGTAAACGCGCGAAGTTCCCGAAGGTGCAAGCTGAGGACATTTTGAATTGTGTAGGAAAACTTAATTTATATTTTAAGAATTGAACCACAATTTTTTGCTAAAAAGTAAAATACCGGAATGAATTTAAAGTAAAAAAGTCAAAAATATGAAAAAGATTAATTGGAGCCAATTAATTTGAAAAAAAAATTGTTTTGAGTATGAATGTCGACGGCTATAAGAGTAGGGGAAGACCAAAGAAACGATGGATGAACTGTGTGAAAGATAATATGGCTAGAAAGCGACGAGTAATAGAGAAGTAGGAAGAAAGGGACATGTTGCGATGACCCCAAATAAATTGGGATGATGGGTTGTTATACTTGTTAATTTTAGAATATTACATAGCTGACCCGCCACACATCCTATCAAAATTTCAATAAATCGAACGGGGGGAAAACAAATGAACAACTGATTATAAAATTAATTTGAATTTGGAATTCTAAATAGAATGAAAGATTCCCGACAGACATTGCCCTGCCCTTTCATGTATGAGAAAATTAATTTTCTTCAAATTTTTTTTCGTCTATTTTCCACTGTTTTAATAGTTATTCTGCTATTTGGGATGGAGACAAATTCAAAAAATCAAAAACCATGAAAATTAGTCCAGCCATTCTCGAGTTATAAGTGTTCAAACAAACCCGACTTTGTTTTAATAGTAAGATGTTCTATATTTAAACTGCGATGAATAACTTGTTGATTATCGCCTACTATGAGCTTCGTATTGACATACTCCCGTTTTGATGGGCGAGTAGCTCTCCTCGTGTAAATGCGGCTTAATACGTTAGTGAGTTTAAAAAAAAAATACCTTTTTGATGACAAATAGTAATTATTCTTATTTATCGGGAATTTTCAAACTTCCGTCCCTAATAGGATTACTTTATTATCTATAAAATATAGATAATAAAGTAATCCTATTAGGGATTTCCGTCGGAAGCTTAAAAATTCCTAAAACTAAATAATTAATAATTATTAATTACAACTAACAATACTGCTAACAATACTGTTAGCCTAATAATATTTAGTTGAGTTATTTCTCATGTGGGTGTCACTTATAATTGATTATTTACTGCATTTTACTATCTGTATTTAAATAGCATGCCGTGAAAGTTGCTATGACAACTGATTATTATGTACAACTGATGGTTTTATTTTTTTTTTTTGGTTAAAATCTAGTATCGTTTGGCAGGAGGAGGGAGGTGGGGATGGGTGGGGAGGGTGGAGGGATGTGCCTCCATTCCCCTGGTACCACTCCCATGAAAAGGTAATTCACTGTTCTTGAGAAAAACTAATTATTGTAACCTAACCTCAAAATACTTTAAAGTTGCTTCTGCAACGTCTCCGGCGCTGCGGGAAGTGCAGCCCCTTAGCCCTTACATAACAAGGATAGGCACTCATGGTACCTAAGCTTTGTTACAGCGGGCGGGGGCTGCTCTCCCTTGCGCCTCCGGTTTTTTATATACACTCTAGGAGTTTAGGGGGGGGGGGGGGGGGGCTACGTGGAGTCGGAGTATATTGTGAAATTATAACTTTAGAAAACTGACAGCAGGTCGACGGATTTCTGTCTGCAGGGTTTAAAGGAACCTAACCAACCAAACCTCGGGGTGCCCCTAACGTCGACCGTCTAGGGTAAGGGATCTCATCAGCAGATCGACGCAGATTTGGTGAGCATTTATCCATTTTGGTGAGCATTTATTTTTTTTGGTAGTCATTATATTTAATCCCATATAAAAACAAATAAAACAAACTTACGACACTGGCACATGACCACAGAACACTTCACAAGACGCAAATGGCATAGTTTTTTTTTTACGTTTCGTTTAATCGATTTTGCACTACATTTTACACCACAGACAATATACTGGTACAGATTTGGTTGTCTATCACCCATTTTAACGTGTTGTTTCATTATTTATCTGATTTGAAGTTAGAAACAATTTTTATTAATTTCTCGAAAAATATGCATTATCTTGCAATAAGAGTGGTAGCTTTATAATCAGCGACCTAACTCCTACCAGCCTGCACCCCTTTTACCCCCCGCCTCCTGCCAAACGATACTAGATTCCATTTAAATGTCAAAAATGAATGGTTAATCAGATGTTAATCATATTCATAATTAACAAAAAGCTGCGTTCATAAATAAGGGGAAAATCATTATCCTAGTGATTTTTTGTAGTTTTTAGGGTTCCGTACCTCAAAAGAAAAAAACTGAATCCTTATAGGATCACTTCGCTGTCCGTCTGTCTGTCTGTCTGTCTGTCTATCTGTCTGTCAGCCTCTCAAGACCATTTTTTTCAAGAACGCGTGGAGATATCAAGTTGAAATTAATAACAAATACGTAGGTCTATGGTCCCTTGAAGTTCTAAAAGAATCAAGCTTCTAAGTCAACCTAATAAAAAAATACGGCCATTTATGTGACATATTTTGATACTCTCAAGTAAATCAAAACCTCTAAGATACTTCCCGTTAACTTAGAATCATGTTTGACAAGAAGCAAAGTCTCACAACACAAGTAAAGGAAAAAGTCCGAAAATCGTTAATTTGTAATTATATCACATAAAAAAATATTTTCAAGTATGTCAGTCTGTTAAGACCCTTTTTCTCAAGAACGCGTGAAGGTATTAAATTAAAATTAATATCAGATACGTAACTTTATAGTTTCTTGGTGTTCTAAAAAAATTAAGCTTCTATGTCAACGCAATAAAAAACTACGGCCATTTATGCGACATATTTTGATACTCGCAAGTAAATCAAAACTTTTAGTGTACTTCCCGTTGACCTAGAATCATGAAATTTGGCAAGAAGCAAGGACTCATAGCACAAGTAAAGGAAAATGTCCAAAAATAGTTAATTTGTAATTTTAACACAAAAAAAATATTTTTGGGATTACAATGTTTAGTTTGTTTTTGGGATAAATTCTTTTCCACAACGGAACCCTCCATTGTGCGTGGTCTGACACGCACTTGGCCGTTTTTTTTTTTAATCAATGTTATCCAATCTGGCTCAATCAAACACCACAAAACTATTTATCTCAAACATAATAAAAGTACGAGATGCTTTACTTTTAATAGGGAACGTTAAATAATGGACACTCTTTAGTAATATTTCTGTATTATAAAACTTAGTAGGCTAGTTGACAGATTTTAGGAAACCGATTAAAATTTTTTCTTGTGGTCTATTTTCCTTAACATGAATATCTCATCAAAATATTAACATTAACAATACTATTTTTTATTTATAAAACTCATTATAATTTTCATAGTCAAAACAGGACACACAGATAAGGCGGCTCGAGTGATGTCATCATCTTTATAGGCCTGTGTACACCAACATTCAAACTACCGGTTAGGTATTTAAACAGTTGGTTTGTGTCAAATTTCTTAAGGAAAGAACTGATTAACTAAACAGCCGTTTTAAAAGTCGGCGAACTCCGCCCTTAGTCGTCAAATCTGTGACATCTGTGACAGATTGCCTGCTCTCAAACAAGTAAAAACATAAATCAGTTTTTCCACCCTCTGCTTTTAGATTTCCTCTATGATGTTCGATATCGATTCAAATAATCGATTATTTATTTGTAAGTTTTTTTTTACTAAAAAAAAAGAAGTGATGACAGTGATCTAAATTATATCTACAACGCAAGCGGAACGGACACTCAATATCTCGTTTTTCAAAACGCATCCGATGTTATCGTTGTGATATTTCTTAAAAAAAACATACATTTCAATCGTATTTTTTCTATTTCTTAATTAAACAAGCGAATGCTACTTACTTTTTCTAAAAAATCCCCTAAATTTAGGGGAAAATATCCTGAGGCATTCTTTCAGGGTGGGAACCCTGTAATTTTGCCAAAGTAACATGACTGAATATGTGACGTGTCGCACTCTGATTTCCGTTCAATGTCACGTGACCAATTGCTATATTTTTACGTAACTATTTCTCAAAAATACTAATTAATCTAAAATCATTCACAAAACTAAGTTGAATTTTGATACTTTTAGCTCACAATCATTCTACATAATAAAATTCATAAGGTATTTTTCTAACTGTCAACTAGGAAAATGTTATTTACAATGAAAATTATATGTACATAGTATAATCTTATAACTCATAGGCACTCAAGTAGTAATAATGTAAATTTTTCAAATTTAAGCCGACGTTCACACGGACGTAAAAATATCGCGGCGGGATTTTATCACGAACTGGATTTTCAACTCTCGTTGTTGAGCCGAGCATTGAGAATCCAACTTAAACCAACAGCAGAGTGAATTCTAGCACGTCGAAAAAACACTGTTCGATTCTCAACTCTCGGCGCTAAACAGAGCGTAGAAAATCCAGCGCGAATCAAAATCGTCGCGATATTTTTACGTCCGTGCGTACGTCGACTAACACTTTGGTAATATTGCAACTATAGAAATATTATAGCATCTTATCTTTGTTTATTATACACACGCAAACAAGTACATATAACTAAAATTATTTAATGAAATAAATAAATATTAAACTAATAAGTCCATGATTCAAAATTCTATAGAAAGTAGCATTTTATTCTACTCAGCAGTTTCTTATGACAATATCTGGGACGAATGGAAATAGCTGAGCAATGAAAACAGACTGACTATTAACAAAGTACTCGCGACTGCATTTGATGCGGAATTAGGATCTTCACCGCTTTCACCCCCCTCGGAAGGGACTTCTGTATTACTCTCATCCGTAGAACCTCCATCTGTGGTACTGCCCTCTGTAGTATCTCCTTCCACAGTGAAACCTTCAGAAGTGCTTCCATCGGTTGGAGGAGATATTGTGATTATTATTGCTGTGGTACTTCCCTCCGTAGTTACTCCTTCTGAAGTCGTTCCTTCAGTAGTGATCGCATCGGTAGCAGGTGGTACTGTAGTCACTCCTTCAGTAGTGATTGCATCGGTAGGAGGTGGTGCTGTAGTAACTCCTTCGGTAGTGATTGCCTCGGTAGGAGGTGGCACTGTAATAACTCCTTCAGTAGTGATGGCATCGGTAGCAGGTGGTGCTGTAGTAACTCCTTCAGTAGTGATCGCATCGGTAGCCGGTGGTGCTGTAGTCACTCCTACGGTAGTGATTGCTTCGGTAGGAGGTGTAACTGTAATAATTCCTTCAGTAGTGATGGCATCGGTAGCAGGTGGCGCTGTAGTCACTCCTTCAGTAGTCATTGCATCGGTAGGAGGCGGAGCTGTAGTAACTCCTTCGGTAGTGATTGCATCGGTAGGAGGTGGTGCTGTAATAACTCCTTCAGTAGTGATGGCATCGGTAGCAGGTGGTGCTGTAGTCACTCCTTCGGTAGTGATTGCATCGGTAGGAGGTGGTGCTGTAGTAATTCCTTCGGTAGTGATTGCATCGGTAGGAGGTGGTACTGTAATAACTCCTTCGGTAGTGATTGCATCGGTAGGAGGTGGTACTGTCGTCACTCCTTCAGTAGTGATTGCATCGGTAGAAGGTGGTACTGTAGTAACTCCTTCGGTAGTGATTGCATCAGTAGGAGGTGGTGCTGTAGTAATTCCTTTGGTAGTGATTGCATCGGTAGGAAGTGGTACTGTAATAACTCCTTCGGTAGTGATTGCATCGGTAGGAGGTGGTGCTGTAGTAATTCCTTCGGTAGTGATTGCATCGGTAGGAGGTGGTACTGTAATAACTCCTTCGGTAGTGATTGCATCGGTAGGAGGTGGTACTGTCGTCACTCCTTCAGTAGTGATGGCATCGGTAGCAGGTGGTGCTGTAGTTACTCCTTCGGTAGTGATTGCATCGGTAGGAGGTGGTGCTGTAGTAATTCCTTCGGTAGTGATTGCATCAGTAGGAGGTGGTACTGTAGTAACTCCTTCGGTAGTGATTGCATCGGTAGGAGGTGGTGCTGTAATAATTCCTTCAGTAGTGATGGCATCGGTAGCAGGTGGTGCTGTAGTCACTCCTTCGGTAGTGATTGCATCGGTAAGAGGTGGTGCTGTAGTCACTCCCTCAGTAGTGATTGCATCGGTAGGAGGTGGTGCTGTAGTAATTCCTTCGGTAGTGATGGCATCGGTAGCAGGTGGTGCTGTAGTTACTCCTTCGGTAGTGATTGCATCGGTAGGAGGTGGTGCTGTAGTAATTCCTTCGGTAGTGATTGCATCAGTAGGAGGTGGTACTGTAGTAACTCCTTCGGTAGTGATTGCATCGGTAGGAGGTGGTGCTGTAATAATTCCTTCAGTAGTGATGGCATCGGTAGCAGGTGGTGCTGTAGTCACTCCTTCGGTAGTGATTGCATCGGTAAGAGGTGGTGCTGTAGTCACTCCCTCAGTAGTGATTGCATCGGTAGGAGGTGGTACTGTAATAACTCCTTCGGTAGTGATTGCATCGGTAGGAGGTGGTACTGTCGTCACTCCTTCAGTAGTGATTGCATCGGTAGAAGGTGGTACTGTAGTAACTCCTTCGGTAGTGATTGCATCAGTAGGAGGTGGTGCTGTAATAATTCCTTCAGTAGTGATGGCATCGGTAGCAGGTGGTGCTGTAGTTACTCCTTCGGTAGTGATTGCATCGGTAGCAGGTGGTGCTGTAGTAACTCCTTCAGTGGTGACTGCATCGGTAGCAGGTGGTACTGTAGTCACTCCTTCAGTAGTCATTGCATCGGTAGAAGGTGGTACTGTAGTAACTCCTTCGGTAGTGATTGCATCGGTAGGAGGTGGTGCTGTAGTAATTCCTTCAGTAGTGACTGCATCAGTAGCAGGTGGTGCTGTAGTAACTCCTTCAGTAGTGACTGCATCGGTAGGAGGTGGTACTGTAATCACTCCTTCAGTAGTGACTGCATCAGTAGCAGGTGGTGCTGTAGTAACTCCTTCAGTAGTGACTGCATCAGTAAGAGGTGGTGCTGTAGTTACTGCCTCGGTAGTGATTGCATCTGTAGGCGGTGGTGCTGTAGTCACTCCTTCAGTAGTTATTGCATCAGTAGGAGGTGGTGCTGTAGTAACTCCTTCAGTAGTGATTGCATCGGTAGACGGTGGTGCTGTGGTAACTCCATCAGTAGTGATTGCATCGGTTGGCGGTGGTACTGTAGTAACTCCTTCAGTAGTGATTGCATCAGTAGTCACTGCTTCAGTTGTGAATGCGTCGGTAGGAGGTGGTACTGTAGTAACTCCTTCAGTGGTGACTGCATCGGTAGCAGGTGGTACTGTAGTCACTCCTTCAGTAGTGATTGCATCTGTAGGCGGTGGTGCTGTAGTCACTCCCTGAGTAGTTATTGCATCGGTAGGAGGTGGTGCTGTTGTAACTCCTTCAGTAGTGATTGCCTCGGTAAGAGGTGGTGCTGTAGTCACTTCTTCAGTAGTGATAGCATCTGTAGGTGGCGGTACTGTAGTCACTTCTTCAGTAGTGATTGCATCGGTAGCAGGTGGTGCTGTAGTAACTCCTTCAGTAGTGATTGCATCGGTAGAAGGCGGTGCTGTTGTAACTCCTTCAGTAGTGATTGCATCGGTAGAAGGTGGTACTGTAGTAACTCCTTCGGTAGTGATTGCATCGGTAGGAGGTGGTGCTGTAATAATTCCTTCAGTAGTGATGGCATCGGTAGCAGGTGGTGCTGTAGTCACTCCTTCGGTAGTGATTGCATCGGTAAGAGGTGGTGCTGTAGTCACTCCCTCAGTAGTTATTGCATCAGTAGGAGGTGGTGCTGTAGTAACTGCTTCAGTAGTTATTGCATCGGTAGCAGGTGGTGCTGTAGTAACTCCTTCAGTAGTGATAGCATCTGTAGGTGGCGGTACTGTAGTCACTTCTTCAGTAGTGATTGCATCGGTAGCAGGTGGTGCTGTAGTAACTCCTTCAGTAGTGATTGCATCGGTAGAAGGCGGTGCTGTTGTAACTCCTTCAGTAGTGATTGCATCGGTAGAAGGTGGTACTGTAGTAACTCCTTCGGTAGTGATTGCATCGGTAGGAGGTGGTGCTGTAATAATTCCTTCAGTAGTGATGGCATCGGTAGCAGGTGGTGCTGTAGTCACTCCTTCGGTAGTGATTGCATCGGTAAGAGGTGGTGCTGTAGTCACTCCCTCAGTAGTTATTGCATCAGTAGGAGGTGGTGCTGTAGTAACTGCTTCAGTAGTTATTGCATCGGTAGCAGGTGGTGCTGTAGTAACTCCTTCAGTAGTGACTGCATCGGTAGAAGGTGGTGCTGTTGTAACTCCTTCAGTAGTGATGGTATCGGTAGCAGGTGGTGCTGTAATAATTCCTTCAGTAGTGATTGCATCGGTAGGAGGTGGTGATGTAGTAACTCCTTCAGTAGTGATTGCATCGGTAGGCGGTGGTGCTGTAGTAACTCCATCAGTAGTGATTGCATCGGTTGGCGGTGGTACTGTAGTAACTCCTTCAGTAGTGATTGCATCGGAAGTCACTGCTTCAGTTGTGAATGCGTCGGTAGGAGGTGGTGTTGTTGTTGTTACTTCCTTCGTAGGAAGGGGTACCGTGGTAAGAGGGGCCAATGTACTTCCTTCCGTAGGAGGAGGTTCGGTAGTATCATCTATCTCCCAATTACTTTCGGCATCAAGGAAATGATCAGTATAAATGTGGTCCCAAAAGGTTACTGTGGTTGAATGTGGATTCTTTAATGCTACTTCCAAGAAACCGCTTTCATTTATTTCCACATTTTCAAGCACGCGGATAAAGTTAAAATTTTCTCTTGTAACTGGAAACCAATCCACTGTTGAAGTTTCACTTGTTGGGTTACTGTAAAAAGAAATAATTCAAATTAATTTTAAGCAAATTCTTGAAATGACAAAATAATTTGGTGTCTGTGTGTCTATACTCACCCAGTTTTAGCAAAGTTTGTCCACCTCTCTACAAGAATATCTCCAATTATATGGTCTTTATCGAACGTTGACGTGGTAGGAGTATTGTAGAACATATAAGCCAATTCTTCACTGTGAGCTGCAGAATCAACATTTACAGGGCTCACAAATGGTTCTCCGAGATCTCCTGAGTATGAAAACTGATATAGATAAATCGGTGACAAAGAAGCGAATATTCGCTTTCTGACTTCCCTTATAGATGATACTAGCATCATTGTATCACCATGATATTTAAAATAGTTTCCAACGGTTGCCATATCAATTGGATTGCCCCCAAAGTAGAAATCTCTTATTCGCTGAGCTACTGCTGACTTTTCAGCATCAGTTTCGAATTTCAAGTCAGACTGTATAAAATCAGTGAATGAAGTGTCCATTCTCTGCAGCCAATTATCTTCTAATGCCTCTTTGGCTCGGATGGTTCCTTCGTTATCTACAAAGCCAATTATAACAGGAATATGCAGAAACTCAGCATCATTAATGATTTGAAAGGGAGTTTTAGTTAAAAAAGATTCCACACCTTCCAATTCATGCTTTTCCACACAAGGAGCAAAAGCTAGTGAATTATCAGTTAAATCTAATTCGTTAATAACACCCATCAAAGCTGATACACTAGTTCTGGTAAAAACATTTGACAACTGTTCAGTGGTAGTGATTTCATGGCCAAGAGCTTCAGCTACCTGAAGGGCATACTCCAAGTTATCTCGAGTTACAGCCCATGGAGCTAATGCATTTCCACTTTGAGCGATCGCTTTTTGAACCAAACCTTGACCCATGGGGGACAAAGTGACTAAGTCAACGGCAGCTGCTCCACTTCCGTGACCAAAGAGGGTAATGTCTTCTGGGTTTCCTCCAAATTGCGCAATATTTGCTTGTACCCACTTTAATCCGGCTATAATATCTTTTAATCCAGCATTGCCTGGTGCAGTTTCGGTTCCCAAACACAAGAATCCAAGGATAGATTCGCGGTAATTCAGAGAAACGATGATGACCTCCTTCTCAACAAAATTTCGAAAAGACAGTTCGGGTATAATTGCTTGATCAAACTCCCTTCCTTTAATCCAAACCATGACAGGCAGTCTTTTAGTATTATCTAAAGTTTGGGTAAAGATGTTCGCTACCAAACAATCTTCGGTGCCTTCGAATCCAACACCCAAGGCTCGAATACATTTTATGTCTCTTCGGTTCGCCACAAAGGGAGTTTCGAAGGATGGAGCTGGTAACGGCGCCTGAAAATAAATATTTATTGAAAACTTCGATGATTTTCAAAATAATTATGACTCACAATTATAACTTTGAGCACTTCACGTCGTGACGTATCAGCTGCTACGCACAGCTACAATATCAAGCTATTCAATCCAGTATAAGCTGATCTCGCATTGTATAGGATTTCCGTACAGTGAGAAGTCAGCTTATACTGGAAATATCTGACTATCTATTAGGTACTTAATTACTAACTTTAAGATCAACACTGTTCTTTTTGCAAATAAATTATTATGATTATGTAGCCGCGTGTACATCAGAACCATACATTTTGTATAATGGCGTGCACACTAATCTAATGGCGCATCAGTCTACATCGTGTCTTCATAGAGAAAGTATGCCTCCGATAGACTTGTGACGAACCCGATGCGTCACGGCACAACACGTAGGCACCTAATTCATACGTGAATTCAAAAAGATCTTTAAGGATAAAGATCTTTTTGAATTAGGCAAATTGGACTCACATATGACATTAAAAAACTGGACTAAAAATGTAAGATTAAAATAAAATAATGTTCAATAGGAATTGAACATTATTTTATAAAATATTTTTTTTTTTTAAATAAAATAATGTTCAATAGGAATTGAACATTATTTTATTTTAATCTTACATTTTTTTAATTTTTTCACAGAAACAATTATTACTTTTATTCAAGACATTTTTCTTATTTTTTTTATTTTGTTGATAATAGACACATAATGATTTAAATCATCTTCTATGAAATATTTATAACTATTTTCCACACTAGTATGGACAACTGCATAAGATTATTAATTGGTAGATAACAAAACCTTGGATTGTAATTTAGGAAAGTATCAAACAAGACGACTCTGCCACTGGTCTTCTACACTTAAAGTAATATAAAAATAAAATCAATTCAATCTGCCTAGACTTTTCCCAACTATTTTAGGGTCGTCTTCGAGTCTAACCATGTATGCAGCTGGATACCAGTATTTTACATGGAAAGAAAGAAAGAAAAACGTTTATTTGGACACAGTTCGTGAAACATGGAGTGACAGCCTATCTGACCTTGACAACCGAGTTAGCTGCCGGCTATTTCTGTTTTGTGGTCGTGATTATAACATCTATTTGTTTTTATTTTTCTCGAGTTAATTATCTTTTTGTAGGCATGTTTTTCTGTTATAAATAAAGCAATTTTTCGTTTTTTTGTTTTTCCGAAAAATAAAAAGTGTAATTTAAATAACGTCAAACCTCTTAAGGCATCATTATGAACAACTTTTACTATGGGACCAAACTTATAATCGCGAAATAAAAGATCAGCTGATCCCTACATTTAGGTATGTTCGCCTAACTTGTTGAAAAAAAATTTAGGGAACACCTGATTTTCTTTCGCGATTTCAGGTTTGGTCCCATAGTAAATGAATGATGATGAATACAGTGACCCCTTAAGATGTTGTGCGTTATTTAAATTACACCTAGTACAAAAAAAAATAACTTAAAACGAAAAGTATACAAAAAAAAAGCTTGTAACCTATCACAATATGAGTTACCTTGAACCTGTTGGTGCCTGAAGTAGAGCCTGCGTATGGTATGCCATGGAACTCGAAGTAATTCCCGTCGGTTGCTGCACTGCCCACCACGGTACCTTGTGCGATGTTAACCGTAGGCGCCTGTTGGCCTGCAGCAGATGCTGCCAGCACAGAACAGACGAACAATGCTAATATCATGCTACCTGTGCAACCGCGGGATTAGAACTGAATATCGGAGGGACAACTGAATCATATTTAATTAGATAACTTTAAATAAGTGTTTCTTTATTTGATAACGTCATCGATACAATGATAAGAAGACTTAATTGATACGAGACTTAAGCCGCGTTTACACGAATAGAAATTCTCGACCGGAAAGAAGGGATTATGACTTGTAGGCAATACTCGCCAGGTGATTTATCGCACTTACTTATATATTAAAAAAAAAACTTTATTACTTTTTGTGAAAGCGCGGAACATAATACTTACGACAATTTAGTTCTATGTTTTGATAAGTTATATATTTAAACTGCGATTAATCGCTCCGAGCTTCGTATGAACGCACTCACCTTTCGACGATTGAGAAACTTTCCTGGTGTAAACGCGGCTTGATGCGATAGTGGGTTTCCAAAAAAATTCCTATATGATGACGAACAGTAATTATTATTTGTAATCATTCAATTATTTTTAGGCTTCCGTTCCTCAATTAACTTTAGTTCATTGAGAAACGGAAGCCTAAAAATATTTTTTTTAAAAAAGGTCTTGATAGACAGCCAACAAAATGAGCCAAGGTTACATTTTAATGTAACCTTATTAGGATCACTCTGTTGGCTGTCTATCAAGACCTTTTTGTCCCGAATGTATGAAGTTGAAATTAATGTCAAAAACGCTCACGGTCGATTCTTCTTAGTTACCGCAATCAAAAGATACGGTCACTCACTCGTCAAAACCTATTGGGTACTTAATAGTTTCCCATTCATCTAGGACACAGTATACAACAGTGTCAGTATACAGTAGTGTTACAATAGCTTATCTTCATAGAAAACGGCCGAAACGACGCTATTCGAAATCTTAGTATATACCGGTACGCAACAGTTCGAGTGTTCGGGTTACGCACGGACGGACGCTTATTTATCTACCGAGCGGCCGTAGGTAAATAATTCAAGGTCACGTCCAGGTAAACTACTGCAGCTTTATTATTCTGTGCCTAGAACATTTTGTCACATGGCAAAAGTAAAGGAAAAAATCCGAAAATCGTTACTATGAAGTCACTCATTACTTTTTTGCAATTATAAATTTTCCTTGTCAGTTGAACCGTAGTAGTTTTGGTGGTAATTATTGCGCAAATCAGACTCGCTCAGTCGCACGTGACTGCTTTTTAAAATTGACAACTGCTTTCAATTTTAGTTCACTGTTCAAAATTGCTCTATATTTTTCGTTGTTTCGATCAATGCCTAAATTAATAGGTGTAGTTACGGTCTACAAAATTATGTCACATAGTGAGTGCATAAACACTAACTGAAATATTCGCTGTCATTTTTATTTTTCATTGGCATGAAAAAAAATTATGTTCAAAAGTGGACAAAACGGAACGTTCTTAGAAATCATTTGACTTTTACATCACTCCATGAAAGTAAATTAAATTATGGAATTTAAAACATTTTAAGGCCCTATAAACAACAAATTGAAACAGACATTAATTAACACAAAGAAAAATATGCCAAAATCTGTGCCAAATAAAGAGGTCAACGACCTTAATCCAAATAATATGAAGAAAAAATAATGTCCCTTTGGATACCGTTACTCCACATACTCATTTTTTTGCAATATAAACCGTAAGGCCGTTGATATAAGGGTCACTTTTTTTAAAGTTCTTTGTGGTCCATTTTTTCAGCGGTTCCCTTAGCGGGGGTGGGTGCTACGTGTGCGAGGGGCGGGGGGGTTAGCGGGGAGGGTTTTACAAAATGTGTGCAACACGTGTGTGCGCCCGCGCCGCTCAGAATTCATGAGAATTTCTGATTCATTGACTCTTGTCATATTTGAAGTGAATTTTGTTTTGTCATAATTAACTTTTTCTTTATTCCGACGGTGATGATTCATTTTATAATGATGTAAATTTCTTATTAATATATTAGTAGGCGGTTCAATAAAAATATTATCACGACGATGGTGTTGTTTGCATTGTTTTTAATGTATCATCATCTTCATCAAACTAATATCAGTCCACTGCTGGACATAGGCCTCTCCAATTGCACGCCATTCAACTCGATTCTCGGCAACTCTCATCCAGCTGCTACCAGCCACTCTGCGAAGATCGTCGCATTACCTAGCCTGAGGGCGTCCTACCTTACATTTGCCGATTCGTGGTCTCCACTCAAAAACACTACTATCTACCCCAACGGTCACCGGTTCTACGGCTAATATGGCCAGCCCATTGCCACTTCAGGTTGCTTATTCTGTGAGCTATTACGACAACTTTGGTTCTCTGCCGGATCACCTCGTTCCGGATTTTAATATACAGTACGAAAAATAACATTAAAAATGTTTTAGTATTTTGTCTTTGCCTACTATATTTCTGTTCTGTAAACGTCTGAAGACCACTAGATGAATTTAGCAATTTTAAATATTCGATAAAGTGTAATTATCTGTTTTGAGAAAATATTAACTAAATATCCAGTATTTTTTTTTGGTACTAAATGTTAACTTTACCTAAAACTGTTATAAAACAGAAAATAACATTGGTGTTATACTCTGACCTTTTCCGTCTAAAATTAACGTAACAGCAACCTACCAAAATATAAATAAACCACTAACCTGATATTATTCTCAAAAACATCCCGAGATTTGGAATTCAAAATCCATTTAGGAAAAGACAAATTTCCCCTAAATTGTATTATCTCCCGTCTCCCGGGCTGACTCGGGATGCGATGGTCCAAAACATGTGCCACACCACGTGGGTCCTACACACGAAAATATTAAAACAAACAATCTTAAGTGACGACAAAACATCGCTGAACAACCAACCTTAGCTGTCCACAAATTAGATCTCAATTTGAATGGTACAGATGCAGTCATTACGATGGGAGATGCAAATCAGTGTTACCTTGTGGGAGACTCCAATGAGACAGGCAAAAGGTTAAACGTTATGCGTAGCACATTGAACAACGTGCAGCTCTGAGATAGGAAAAAAAATAGATTTGTAACAAAAAAGGTTTTGGCCCACAGTTGGTAGGATTCTGTTACTTTTAAACTACAAAATGATAAGGTGATATATAAAATTACTTCAAAGTAATATAATTTTAAAGCCAACCAACGCGTAACATCATTTTGACATGTTTAGAAAAGATTTTTTCAACAGCTAATGATCCAGCTGTACCTGAGGACCAAGTGATAATAGCTTTCAAAGCGTTTTGTATGATTTGTGCATCGACTTTCAACAGGAGTGATATATGGTCTTCTGTAGCTTATAATCAGTCCCACAAATTGACTTTTCCAATATGGTTATCGCTGATAGACTGTCACTTTGTGTATGCCCTCTGGTCTACTATTGAAGTTACATGAACTCAACGGAATACAGCCGATATAATTCATTATTTTTTGAAAACTGAGGAGTAAACTAAGGAGTCTAGAGTTTGAAGTCCAACAAGATCTTTCAAATTCGAAAACTGTATTCAAACAGTTTCCGATTTTATAAAAATTGCGCTTAATTTGTTTTAATCTTTAATGTATACTAGATAGAGCACATGTCAGCACAACTTACAGGAGATTGAAAACTGCAAATGCTTTAATATGTTAACAACGTGTTTTTATTTTAGTTTTTTCAGCAGTTTGGTTTAATTCAATCCTCTTGTCTGGCTAATTCTTACAATTCACGTCTAATAACATCCCCACATTGTTTTAATTACAAATAAAACGTAAACCAATACTTTGTTTAATAACAATAATATTGCGTTTCCTCCACCATTCGTGATGTTGTTCTGATTAGTTTAAAGTTTTTATTGGTGTGCCGCGAGAGGGCGCCCTGGTCACGTTCGGTTGGTTTAATGTGTGGTGGGGATTGTTTTAGCGTTTTGTGTACACATACGTGCTGACTGTAATAGCGGAAACTGGTCATAAGCTACCTTGTATAGGCAGGCAATTACTCTGAAAGTTTGCCGGCTACGGAAATTTTAGGAGTTCAAATACCTTGCGTGTAAAGTGGGTTTTCTTTTATACACATACATATCTTTATTCGGTCTGTTAGTAAGGTCATAGGAAGAACAGTTATAAAGTCATCATCATCATCTGCCTAGCCTTTCCCTAACTATGTTGGGGCCGGCTTTCAGTCTAACCGGATGCAGCTGAATACCGTATTTCACATGGAGCGACTGACCTGACCTTCACAAACGAGTTACTGGGTATTACAATTGTCACACTTTCGGGCTTCTGACGACCCGTAACGATTGTCAAAGGTCCAATGCTAGTCTCGGTATGTAAAGATGGTATCACCCATCCACGGACCGACCGCAGCAAGCGTAGCTTAACCCACTCAATCAACCCGTGCGGCTCTTATTACTTAGCCACGAGCCCCTTAGTTTTAAAGTAATGTTATTATTTTCTACTTTCGCTCAGGAAAAAAAATAATTCACAATATTATTTGGAAATGTGTTTTTCCCCAACCTAGGTAAGTACCTACGTAATGGAAAAATAATGTCTGAGTGTGCCTATTCCTGTAAAATTTCCTTTACGTAATTAGGTATTTAGATAATATTTAACTTATTTCTAAATACATTTCAGTTCATTTTTGCTTGCTTGATTAGATAATGTGTCGTAAGTTCGCTATTCAGGGGAATCCCTGCATTTCCAATATGGCACATATGATTTAACCTTATCAAGTACTTATTTAAAAAATATTGACTAAGTACATCATTTCGTATTTTTGCATGCAGGAAAGGAGGAAGATGATCTATACATTAATACAATTATTATTCTAAATATACAGCTGTATAATCACCTCGTACTAAACACGTCATCGAAATATAATTGTGCGTCATTGCAACTACACTTGTGATCATTGGTCACAATAAATGATAATCAATCAAAACTTTATTCAATATAACGTAATTTTACAAAATTTTCATGATGTCTCGGAACGACTTTACAAAATTAATATTCATTCGGCCTTCACACTCATTCGATACTGTTGCTTTGGACCAAAATTCACATATAGCCTTCGCTCCTCCCACCTTTGGAAGCATCCACAACTTTTAGAAAAAGTAGACCAAATTATTAGAAACACACTAACTTCTATCCTAAATGTGGCCCTGGACAACCGAGCGTGGCAGCAAGCTACTCTTCCCATCCGCCTGGGTGGTCTCGGCGTCCGCAAAATTTCAAGTATTAGTTTACCGGCGTTCCTCTCCTCGGTCCACAGTACCGATAAATTAACCAGGAAAATTTTATCTTCCTCACTGGTCGATTTTGAGGTACCGTTTTTGACCGATGCGTTGAACGCTTGGAAAATGGCTTGTCCCAATACGGATTTGCCCGACAACCCGTCCTCCCAGAAACTGTGGGACGTGCCGCTCTGCAGTATTATACGGAATACCCTATTAAACACGTCTTTTAATACTGTTGAGCGTGCCCGTCTGTTGGCTGTGGGAGAATGGGAGTCAGGCTTGTGGCTTCAGGCGCTCCCGTCATCCACCATAGGTACTATGATGGATGACTCATCGTTTCGGCTCGCTACGTGTCTCCGCTTGGGCGCACCTTGTGTTGCTCCGCATCGGTGTCACTGCGGTGAAGCTGTCGACAGTCTCGGGCACCATGGCTTGTCCTGCTACAGGAGCGCAGGTCGCATAGCACGGCACGCCAGCATCAACGACATTATTCGTCGAGCTCTTGTTACCGCCGGCGTACCAGCGGTATTAGAACCAAACGGCTTGGTACGTGACGATGGGAAGAGACCAGATGGCATGACGTTGTTGCCTTGGAAGATGGGTAGGCCTCTGGTGTGGGACGCAACCTGTGTCGACACCCTTGCGCCATCTCATGTTCCAAGCACGACGTGCTGTGTTGGCGCCGCTGCTGCGGCTGCTGAGACCCTCAAGCGGCGCAAATACTGTAACCTTATAGGTAACTACAATTTTGAGCCGTTTGGGGTCGAAACGCTCGGGTCATGGGGCCCGAATGCACGTCTACTTTTTAAGGAAATTTCTCGCCGACTGGTCGAGGCTTCACGTGACCAGAGGGCTGGCTCGTTCTTTGGCCAAAGAATTAGCATTGCCATTCAACGTGGCAATGCTGCCAGTCTTCTGGGCACGTTTCCGGATGACATCGATGCGGACGAGTACTTCGACGCCTAAGTGTCCTTTTGTTTTGTATTTATTTGTATAGTTTGTTAGTCATTTACGTTAAAAAATATTTCTACTGTTTGATAAGTTTGTTGAATACGTAATTTTTACAGTAATTGAAAGCCGACTTAGGAGCGCAAGTTTTTACCTACTTAAGTCACCTAGGTAATTTTACCAAGTTATAAAATAAAAAAAATGTTTATTGCATCAACTTAAATTAGTTATTCTATTACAATAGGGAGAATCCTTTTAAGCAAATAGTTTGCTTGTGATAGGATGCTCCGCCCTTCCCCAGGTTATATAATTGATATTAAGTTAATATTGCGATATGTAAACTTATACAAACAAAAATAAGGATAAAAAGTAAAAATAAAAACAAAAGAATAAAATGGAAACAAAGTTTATATAAAAGGCAGAAATCGCGCTGAGATTTGTGTATTATGTGTATAGGAGATGGTGTGGAGGTTAACAAGTTACAAAAAAATATGCCATTATGTCAACACAAGGTAGTACTTTATTTATTTATTATTTATTTCTAATACACGTCTTAATCTATTACAATTTGGTTTTAGCCGCACAACGAAAACCTCTCAGGGCTTATCTGTGTGCTGGCAAGCCGCTCATTTAAATTTACAAAAATGTTAGTTACTACAATGATACATAAAATATTTATATAATGATGATAGCAATTTACTGGTGCATTAAAAGAATTTTTTGGTACAAAAACGTTTGGATTTGTACTTATAACTTTTCGAACTCATCCTGTATAACGTTTGCAAGTCCTCTGGAAGTTTACTACGGAAAAAAGGTACCAAATATTCTGCAATCCTCATGCCGTACACGTTATTGAACTTTGGTAGAATGTATTTAAAGCCAAACATTGGTTACAACGGCATCGGCTATGTCAATCGTCAACCCATCATCATCCGAAAGACGTCCACTGCTGGACATAGGCCTCCTCCAAGCACCTCTACTTCGACCGAGTCTGTGCTTCCCGTATCCAGCTGATTTCTGCAGCCCTGCGCCCCCTTCCAAATCGTCAACCTATTTTCGTGTAATTAAATAATGTAAAACCATAGTTATATTATGAGTTCATCGAATGTTATTTTCTTTTTTGTATTCGTCCTCACATATGCATTAGCATCGCAAATCACTGCAGCAAATGTAGAATCAGCCTTAGGCTGGCATGTGAACTGTAATCTACATTATCGTGAAATTGCACGCATAAATGTTAAATTAATTTATCGAAAATAATCATGCTGCATTGATCAATGACGCTCGAATTGGATATTACTACTGTTATCATTATCACCGAAAACGATTACTCATATAATTGTACCTAATAAAACATTAGGTAAGTAGATATTTCGATATTTTTAAACGTCATCAATTCAGTTTATTATATTATCATGGCTACTTGTTATAACTTCTGAATTCATGAAGTGGCAGTGTATAAGAGCAATATAAAATAATACGAAATAATTTCTAATGACGTTTCAATATTACGAAAGTCTAGTCCAGTCTTACCAAAGGGTATTGTGGAGGCCAGATAGGCTGTCGCTCCATGTAAAATACTGGTATTCAGCTGCATTCGGTTAGACTGGAAACCAACCCTAACACAGTTGGGAAAAGGTTAGGCAAATGATGATGATTATATCAATATTACGAAATATTTACAGTTATTATGTAAGAGAATCGGTGACATTGTGTGCCTCTACGTCATCTAGTGATTTATTGATTGTGTGAGTGATTCTAAAATGGCGGTTATTGAAAAGAAGTTACCAGTAAGTACACCTACATGAGAATATTTTATTTCACTAAATATACAGGAATTTGTTTTTATTTTGTAAATTAGTGCATTGAAAGGGGTTATTAAATACGAGCTTAAGTTTACAACTCTGGATCAACGAATACACATGTTATTGGTTCAAAATCGAAAAACCTTACCGGTGGCGTCCAAAATGGCTAGACAAATGTATGTCATAAACCACCGCAACATTTAACTAGTAGGTAATTTGAGGGCCTATAGGTCCTCATATCAGTGTAATCGCAGTTCGCCAGTTGTTTTCGTATATAAACTAATAATATAACTGAAAAGTATTTTTTTTTTTTTGTTTGAACGCGCTAATCTATAGAACTACCAATCGGATTTGAAAAAATCTTTTTGTATTTGATAACCCAATTCTTGAGGAAGGCAATCACTAACACACAATGGAATTAACATCACGCTAGAACCCTGAAAAGTCGAGCAAAATTAAAAAAAGTCAGAAAGAACGCTATGCGAAAACGAATGGCAGGCAATGCGATGCGACAGGGTAGGTCGGGGGAACAAGAAAGTCACGCGGAAGAAGTCGCGAGCAGAAGCGAGTAGAGAACAGAATTCGACTCGTTTTCATAAACCATTACGTTTTTATATACAGATCATCATTACCGTACTGATTCATCGGAAGGTGTATTTCCGAAGGATGGGAGGATGAAGCTGGGCACCATTGTTTATTCTCATCCTTCTGAAAATCAATCTTAAAGACATCGTATCGCCCGCTTGAGATAAGATTACTTTGAAATAATTTAAGAATTTCTGACCTGAGAATCGAACCCAGAATCCACGCTCACCAGCTGTGCTTGTCACCACAAGACCAACGAGGAAATCGAAGTATATACTACCAATTCCATGGCCTACTTTAAGATGCATATCTGGTACAGCTCTAATAATCTTTCCATATCTTACGTACTTACGCACGTCTTCCCTACAATTATCGCGTCCCCCAGTCTTCTCCTTGATATCAATGGTCCCTGTAGCCCCATGAAGTATGAGGCTCCAGGGGCTAGAGGTAGCTCCAGGGGCTAGTATGAGTCTTTGGGTTCATTCTTGTAATCAAGTCCCATACTGGGATCGGTACGTTTCATTCATTCTTTCACGAATAATAAGAATTTGTGAAAGTTAAATTATACAATTTTGACTTGGTTATATTTTGAGCTTGCGCTCATAAACATTATTATTCCTTTTACCGGCCTGAAGACCACCCACAATTAAGGAACATGGCAGGTGACGTGATGCAACGTGATGGCCAGGTCAAAGTGACAGTGTAACATAGAACTTTATCCATTTCTACGATGAATTCCATGAAGTTCCTTGAAAGACCATAAGAACTTTTCGACACTTCCTTGACAGTTATTTTCGAAGAATTATGAAATAAAGTGCCAAGTGTGTAACTACACTCCTACCAACTTATCTGTGAAATGGCGAAAATTGGAACTACGGCCGTCATGTTGAAATGTCTTCGATTGTGCCGACGCATGTCATTCGATTGTGTCGACGCATCGACGGTGCCGTCCTCTTTCAGTTCACAGATAAGTTGGTAGGACTGTAACGAAATCACTATGAAAAGTGTCAAGGCTTGTCATATTTTGTTCACCGACATCGCCGTCGTTAACGGGTCAGATAAGTGCCACAGCACTAAACCTATATTCACATAATATCTTTAGTTTTTAAGATTTTACATAGCATCTGTTTCATTAAAAATCCGGATTTCCGAAAAAAGATCTCAACTTTTTAATTAAAAAAAAAAAACATCTTACTTCCATTACACTTATTGGTACATTAAACTCAAAAGTCTCCCTGAAGACTGCGCTCGCGCGGTTGGCGAGGGGAACCGTTCAAAAATAGAATCTTCATGGATTCCTATGCTTGCATGTTGCCATGGTGCTTTAACGTTAGCACGCGCCTAAGCTAAGCCGTTGTTATTAAGTTTAATTAAGTACGAGTGCCTACATCTGCATTATTTTTATCTTTAGTAGGAACGTAAAAATTAATTGACAGGTATTTTCATGACGGACTCTTGAAAATATCTCGCAAATTTTCTTTTTTATTGACTTGTACGTAAGAATCATTATGATAGTAGGTACAAGTGCGTTTTTATTTTGTCATTATTTTGGAATGGTACATAAAGAAAGGTGTTCAGGTCACCAATAATTTTTACTGATCTTTGATTGATAATTTAAATCTAGTTTATAATTTATTTTAGGTTACTGCCACATTCTTACGTCCAAAAAAGTTTTATGTTTCTTAGTACCTACAACCTACAAATCAACAGGATGTCTCAGAAAGGTGAGGTGAAAATTAAGGGTGTGGTACAGACTGTCAAACTGAACAACTTTCTCCATGGGACCAACATCGTAATCGCGAAAAAATTATCAGTCGTCTCATTTTGGGTCGACACCTTTCTGAGACACTTTGCATAATATGTTATTAGCAAAAAAAAAACAATTTCATGTTTGTTATTTTCTCCTAAGTTATAGTTACCTATTTTCCGTACATATCTAATAGAATCTTCTATAGTAGTCAAATCATTACTTTTTTACACAAAAGCATGTATATTAAATAAATTGCTTTACATTCTTAAAATATTTTTGGCCAAATTGTTGTTAAATGTGCATGGTACGATTCTAAACTATAAATATAATTTTAGATAGATACAGTTTCTCAATAATTGTACCGGACTGAAAATTTTCACTCTTGTAGATTTATTGAGAAAATGTACCTATTTAAATTGTAGATTATTAACCAAGGGGATAAAGCAGTGTCTTCTGTCGCGGGTGACGATTTAAATCGCGAGCGTAACGAATTACTCGAGGTTTACTCCCGAGCGTAGCGAGGGTGTTAAAAACTTAAATCACGAGCAAAGCGAGGGATTTAAGACGAGTCCTGAGTGTAGCGAGGGATTTAAGTTCACCCAAGACTAAGACAGCTTTATCACCTAGGAAAATACTCTACTTTTCGTACCATTTGCGAAAAAATTAACACAATAATAATATGAGATAAGCATTTATTAAAAATAATGACAATTAAAAGTAAAAGTTAACATTCGAAACATTGGTCCAATTATTCATATAGAAAGTTACATTTTTGTTTGGTACATTTATTGTTGATGAGTTGATTTGAGTATTTCTCTGTTCTTGCATCTGAGGAACTTGCGTTTCATTGTAGATAGTATACGTCGGAGATAGTGGTGTTGATGCATCGTGAGTTACGGACGAAGATAAGATGCCGGAAGTTGATGGTTGTGGCTCTGATGGATTAAGTTTTATATTTTTGTTAATTTGACTGCTTAATATGGTTTTATTCGCCACTGAGCTTTCGATATAACCCTCAGCTACTCTATCAGAGCTCCAACCACCGTGTCTTTTTATTGACGTAATATCTGCCCCTGAATCCGCCAAGAAAGTCGCAGAAGTTCTTCTAAAGCAGTGACCGGTGTAGAGTTCAACATCTTTAAGTTTTAAATATTTAGCAATTTCCTTTGGCATATTGCTAATTTTATTTTTGCCGATGGCTTGTCGAGTACATTTCCCATTCCGATAGTTTATAAAAAATCTATTGTTTTCCATGTTGGTGGGACGTAATGCTTGGTATTTATGAATGATTTTAGTATATTGTCCTTGTACAATGAATGACCGATTTTTCTTTGTCTTAGTTTCCTTTACATTAATCAGCAGTAACTCATTGGAATGATTTTCAACGTCCTCCACCTTTAAGTTTACAAGTTCACATCCGCGGCAAGCACGATTGAGTCCAAAAATTAAAGCCACCTATAAAAAAGGTAAAAAACAGGTAAATAATATATAGAATAATTACTATTACTAAGATACGAAATATTCATAGTTAAATCATGTATACTTACTTTTGTGGCCAGAAAAATTTCGTCAGAAGCTTCATTAAGAAATTTTTCCACATTTTGAGTCGTAAAAATTTTAGACTTCTTTGCGCAATGCCCTTCTGATTTTCTTTTTAAAAAAGCCAGTAATTTTTTGAATCTATTTATTTCAATGCTGTGTTTGATGCTTATTGTAGCTTTCAGTTTTGAGTATATGCACCAAAGCGTATTCGGATTCTTTGTCTTGGATAAATAATCAAAATAGACAAGAAGTACTGATTCTGAAATTGATAGGCCTTTCGCACTTCTCCACGTTGAAAATTATTCATAAGTTTTTAAATAATTTTCCTTGGATTTTGTTGGAAGCAAATTATTTATAATTGCGGCAGCATTTGCACTGATGGAATCCGACAATTCACTGTCACTGTCGCTTTGATTTAACATCGTAACGTATTTTTAGAACATTAACTTATTTATAAAAATAAATTAAAATAAACTTAACGTTTATGTATTTGAAGAAAACAAAAACGCGGCAAATTCCTAGACTAATATTTTTTTGTCGGAAAAGCAAAGACATCAAGCTCATACGGCCTCGTCGGTTTTCGTAATTTTATTTAATAATCACTATAAAAATATCTTTATAAATAACTGCATACTAAATGCGTATTCCTTTTACAAAAAGATGTATAACGCTTTATATACAAACTCAATGGTGTAAACACAGATGTAGTTCAGTATAAAATTCGGTAAGTATTCCAAATTTAAATCACATTCTCCCCCTAGAGGATGAATGAAATTCAGTACAATTTTCTTTCCCTGTTTTTAACAGATTAAAAATGACTATTGTTATGTTCGCTTTTTGTGGCATAGAATGTCACTTTTTTGAGCAAGTGGTACGAAAATTATATTTAAGAATGCCAAGCATTTTATTTAATAAACATACTTTTGTGTAAAAACTAATGATTTGACTACCCATTTGTAACAGCGTCCTGTGCCTATCTACATGAATAAAAACAAATATAATCTAGTTGGAGTCGTACATGAATAAAATGTTAAAGTATCAATCTGAGGGGCAGAGCGATTAAGTTCTGACAGATTTATAGTCCACCGCTGTGAGACGCTGCAGATGATAGTAAATTATGTTGTGTCCTTATTGCTACAGTTGATTAAATAGAGAGAGACTCTCATTATCTATCATAGTTTTTTAGAAGAGATGAAATAAATTAAAAATCTGGGAAGTAATACGACTAAGTAATTTGGTTCAGAAAGTTCATTTTACATTTCGTGGTAAGAAAGTAAGAGTTACATGATGCTGTCTCCTCCTTTCTATCCATAGCTGTGGCTGTGGCATGACTGCGGAAAGACGACCATGAATGACATTAGAAGTTCTTTTTTTTTATGCCATCTCGCATCCTATGTACTGAAGAGGCTTTGAACCTTATGCGTTTTAGCATGCAACCTCCGTGGATGTTTAAATAGTTTATGAGACAAACTTAGAATTTTAAAATAATTAAAATAATAAGCAGGCGACCACGGGCTAAAGTAATAGTTGGAAAATTTCTATAATTTAATCACCATCATCAATTTAATTAATAATTGGTTTACCTATCGACCTCTTTAATTTATAGCGTAGCTATCTCCTATGAGGTTCGAGTCCTCACAGTACCCTGTGATGCTATCGGCTGCTTAACCGGATTTACCTTTGATGTGCCCTAAAAAATTACGGCCTCCAGCCTGAGCATAATCGTAAAAACTAAACCACATAAGAGCTAAGAGCGTCTCCTCAGCCTGCTGCAATGACCAACCTCCAATACAAGCGGTTTGTGAAGAAACTTGCCAGTGGACGTACTACCACCAAAGCTATTTGATTTCTGTCGTCAGCGCTGCTGTGTTCCGTATTGAAGAGTACGGGTCCATCAGCTTTGTCTCCAGGATGAAAATGGGGGACACCATCGCAGGGCATTTTCTGCCTTCATCAACTGTCTTCATTGCCTGCCCACGATCGCCAGCTTAGGTTGCAGGAAACTCGACATGGTACTTTTATGATCAGGTCTAAACTAAATAAAATTATATCTGCCAGCTGTGACCGATACAGCCCACAACTTTATTGGCGAAGAAAGTTAGTTCACGAACTCGTGACACCCACAATTACAAATAAGTTAATAAACTCGAACATACCGTTGTTATGAACTATTTCCGATACCAAAGGTTTCCAGAGCTTTTAAGCAATTATATTATTTGTTATATTGCCCTGATTTTGTAAAGTTCTAGCTAGTAATACGAAGAGTAATTTTCACGATCAGTAATTTACGAACGCCGCACAAATTGTGGAAACTTACATCCAAGTTATTTGATTTCAACTTAATTGTTTTGCTGTGTTTAAAGACAAGTAATCATAATTACTTTACATTTATATTGAAAATAATTTTACAGACACTAAATTTTTTTTTTTTTTTTTACTCCTGTAAAACATTTTAATGGTCAAATACCGGAACTCCTGAATTCAGGCGTGAAATTAAGTTGCGTTATTGTTTACAAGTTAACCGACTTTTTGTTACAGGCTATCCCAACTTTACTTTCCTTTCTTTTGGGGGGTTAGCAATTTTCTCAAATCAACAAAATAAAACTGTTAATTTTCTTTTGATAATCTTGTAATTAATTTAACAATTTATGCTCACACATTTTACTCTAATTTTCACTAGGTTTTCAGTATTCACAAGAAACAAACAATAAAACATCTTTAATAGTAACAAAAGTTCCATTTTCCTTTACTTTATGGAACATAAAATATAATGGCATAGTGTTGGAGTATCGTTCATTATTCGAGTTAATTTCACACCATAGACAGCCACGTGGCTATTTCCCATAGATTATTTTAATGTAGCTATGTTCCTTCGGTTTGTTTGCAATTCTTGGTATTGTTTCTGTGTGTGTAATAATTAAAACAGAATTAAACACGTTTCCTGCCTTACCTACCAATTTATTTGTTTTTAGCGCCAACAGTTCTATGGTTTTTTTTTTTTTCTTAATTTTTATAAGAGGCTTTTATCTACAGTGGCAAGTCAGCCTCATCATAACTTAAACTATTCTAAACTACAAATACAAAAAAAAACATTAATTCCTAAAAAAAATGTAAGTAGGTCTGCTATCTCAGGCGAAGGTTGCGCTAAAACTTTTACGTATGGACCAATATCACATTTATGTACTTTAACCATACTCAACAGTGTCTCTCTTGCCTTCTTTGTGTTAGTACACTCCATAAGTATATGGTGAACATCTTCAACCATTCCGCATGTTTCACAATTGGGCGAATTAACTTTATTCATCAAATAACCAAACTTGCGGGATGGGTAGTGACCAGAGCGTAATCTATGAAGCAGAACAATATGATACCTACTCATTTCTGTGATAGCAAACCATGGTATTCGAGGAGGCTGATATTGTATAGGATTGTCAAGAGAGATCGTGAATTCGATCGCGACCTGATGCACTTATGTGAACCCAAAAGGGAAAAGTGATCTTCTGAAAAGAAAAAAAAGTAAAGGCAACTCTCCTAGGTACTAAAATAACTTTTGTCCAAAAGGTTTATTTTACAATAGCAGCGCCCCGCGGTTTCACCCGCGCAAGTCTCGAACCCTTAAGAATATCGGGATAAAAAGTACTTCGTAGGTCAATCTAGCACCCTAATTGCGTAACACATTATCGATCGGAGTTGGTTTCATTTTGAAACAAATTGCTAATCCTTTGCTTCATATGTTCGAATTTGTCTGCTCGACAACTTAAATGACGCAATGAATGTTGTTGAACTGTCAAAATGAAACCAACTCCGATTGATAATGTGTTACGCAATTAGGGTGCAGGTTATAAAGTATCTGTGAGCCAAATTTCATCATAATTCGTTTAGTGGTTTTTGCGTGAAAAAGTAACAAACAAACAACCATCCATCCATCCTCAAAAGCTTTCGCATTTTAATATTAAGTAGGTTTGGTAGGTTGGTTTTGTGTGAATTATTTTATAAAACTCATAACTTCAAATGTCACCAATTAAAAAGGTACATACAATTACAAAAAAAATAGTTATAAACACTGGAATCCCTATTCCTTTCACTAATACTCTTTCTACTTAAATCTCAGCTACAATTTCCTGTAATATAATTACAGGTGGCCATTTCAAATTCAATCTTATGTAGCACTCTATAAAATTCAATTTGAATTTTTGCCAAAATGTATACTTAACTAGTGCAAAGAAAGAAAGAACTTCTGTAGGTCAAAATTGATCTTTTATGTTAAGACGTTAAGGCTGGTTTTGCGTTGTTGGTTTTTTGGTTGTTATGAACCAACGTGGGTGTTTAATGGCGAGGAGTGAGGCTTGGAGACAGCTGTCGTTCCCTCGGGCACCACTAAGGGTTTTGTTTACAGCACACTCTAATGACAAAGATCTCCGCAGTACGGTTATCAACAGAATTAACACAAAATGATTCGATAAACTGCTTTTTTTTTCGTTCAACTGTTAAGAGTTAAAATTTTAAGTACTTCTATTCCGATTTGAATTAAATATTTCGCTTAATAATTATGATTAAAAACTACAAGTGTTAATCGACTTTTGTTGCTGGCTTTACCTGCTGAATTGCTTTACGCTGAATATTTACTCACCGGATTCATGATGGCTAGCTACTCAATGTTGTGTTCAAGAACGTCGTGGATGAAAATTCTAATACTCATTCTTTCGGAACCAGATTCCGTAGTGAATTATTGGTCATTTTCGACACTTATATTATCCTATGGTCAATTTATATTTTTAAAGCATCAGTAGACTTGATTCGAAGTTGTACAGTCACGATCATAGGTATACAATGTATACCTATGATGATGTATACTATACATTATACTCGCCACATCGCTTTTGAATATAACGTAAGGCATTTATTTATCCTCTTGACTGTACCTACGCTATTCGCAATACTCAAAAAGATACGAGCATGAAGACAATTTTCTAAGGCAACGTATTGAGACTATTTCCAAAAACATCAAAAATAAATGTATTGGATTACTAGCGCTGATGATATCTTGGAAGGCTGTAGACAATTAGATACTTTAAAAAGATGGCTTTACAGCCAACCATGACTAGGCCAGAATTAAACTAAAAAACCAGCCAAGTGCTTGTCAGACCACGCACAATGAAGGGTTCCGTAGTTGGGATGAATTTATCTTAAGAACAAACTTAACATTATAGTTGAAAAACATGTTCTCCCATACATTCCAACTGTAAATGTAAGTTTGTACTCACAATATTGATAGATTTACCATGTTATTTTAAGACCACAGACTTCTTAAAGGTTTTCCTGTAATCTACAGGTAAAGATCAATTTTCTGTATTTTTTTCAAAATTTTAGGCTCAGTAGTTTCGGAGATAACGGGGGGAATGGTCAATTTTCGTCTATTTTCTTAAATAACTTTAAAACAGTTTATTTTAAAATTATAAAAAAGAAAAATATTTAAGACTCTCATAGTAAGCCCTTTCATTTGATATGCCACATGGTTGTAGTTTGCAAAACTTTTTTTTTAAATTTTCTTATTTGCCCCCCAAAAGTGACCTCTATATTCAAATTTAATTTATTTACTTTACCCATCCGTGTTTGGGTCACAGAAATTCATATGTGTACCAAATTTCAACTTAATCGGTCCATTAGATTCGGAGCAAACTGGCTGTGACAGACGGACAGACAGACAGACAGACACACGAGTGATCCTATAAGGGTTCCGTTTTTTCCTTTTGAGGTACGGAACCCTAAAAATAAATAGAATTTACTTTATGGTTAAGCTCTACAATCACTCAATGTAACCTATGGGAAATCCGCAGTAGTAGTCGCGAAATTCAAATTTTATTACGTTTTTTGCAATTTTCACGTCAGTGTCAGGTTGTATCTTGATCAAAATATGATTTGCGGCTATAAAAAATATGTATTTACATAATTATAACTTTAAGAATCATCACTACATCTCTCTAAGTTAGCTTTGTTCTCTTTAAGTTTGATTTCGGAAATCGCATTTAGGAACAAATATAAATTAGAAAGATGATTGCTATGGTTAAAATTATGTAAACACATATTTGTTAAAGCCGCGAATCATATTTTTATCAACATACAACCTGATACTGACCTGCAAATTGCAAAAAACGGAAGAAAATTTGAAATTCGCGGCTACTACTGCGCCTTTTAATGCAACAATGTTGTATTATGTGTTCCTACATCATTCCTTCCAATCGAAAATTGGCATAAAAACCAAAAAATACTGTACCAGATTACAAGAAGTCAACTACTACTACTTACTAACTCCTGAACTATGACACGGAGAATAGAATACCTAGTACAATGCTGACGAGAAGTCGGGTACGACAGCTGTTACGAAATACACCCAACATTTTCGGGTTCATCGCTCAGACATGAGTCTATAGTGATACCGACCGCTGCAGTTGCGTCGAGTTCGAGCGACGAATACTTCTCACCGCCGACGACACCACCACCACCAGTATCGTTGGCGTGGAAGAGGCCGACCACCGGCCAGTTTAGGACTCCAAGGCCCACTGGCCTCTGATAGGGTGGGGAACGGTGGAAGTATGCAGCGCATGAGGTGGACACAAACTGTCAACGAAAATGTCATGCGCGCATACTTTGGGGCTACAGAGGGGAAGTAACTTGACTGCGTACCGTGGTCGGATGCTCTCTCTGTTTCAGGTGCTTGAGCCAGCTGTCAACGTGTCGGCGCAACGACTGTCAACGACAGTTACCTTAACCTCTAAAATAATCTAGAATTAGAAAAAAACCGGCCAAGTTCGTGCCGGACCACGCACAATGAAGGGTTCCGTAGTTGGGATGAATTTATCCCAAGAACAAACTTAACATTGTAGTTGAAAAACATGTTCTCCCATACATTCCAACTGTAAATATAAGTTTGTACTCACAATATTGAGAGATTGACCATGTTATTTTAAGACCACAGACTTCTTATAGGTTTTTCTATAATGTACAGGTAAAGATCTATTTTCTATATTTTTTTTTTCAATATTTTAGGCTCGGTAGTTTCGGACTTATAGGGGGGGAATGGTAAATTTTCGTCCTATTTTCATAACTTTAAAACAATTTGTTTTAAAATTATAAAAACAAATATATTTAAGACCCTCATAGTAATCCCTTTCATTTGATATGTCACACGGTATAGTTTGCAAAACTTTTTTTTTAATTTTCTTATTTGCCCCCCAAAAGTGACCCCCATATTCAAAATTCATTTATTTACTTTAGTCGTCCGTGTTTGGGTCATAGAAATTCATATGTGTACCAAATTTCAACTTAATCGGTTTATTAGATTCGGAGCAAATTGACTGTGACAGACGGACAGACAGACACACGAGTTATCCTATAAGGGTTCCGTTTTTTCCCTTTAAGGTACAGAAACCTAAAATTAACTATATTAAACTTAATGTTTAAAAAAACCGAATCATTTTGTTGTAGGTTCCTTAATGTTGTTGCTGTAGTTGTTAAATAATGACTGAAGGGCGTTGTAGAAAGCAGCACCTCCAAAAAGTCGACATTATAATTATGTACCATACTGACACATTCGTCAATATTTCATACGACCTTGGCCCTTATGCCTGTCATTTAACTACAATGGTCAAGGCTTCTCGAATATCAATCGAACAAATCGTTTGAACTAAAATTTTCCTAGCTTTTAATATTTATTTATTGAAGTTCACATTCAACATTGGTTTACGAAAGTATTTAGGAACTGCTAATGTATACGCAAATTATAGGGAGTACAAACATTTAAAGAAATAATAAGACTTTGGACAGAAATTGCCTATAATATACTAAAAGTAAAATTTAAACAGTCGTCAATCATCATCATATGCCTAGCCATTGCTGAATACCAGTATTTCACATGGAGTGACTGCGTATATGACCTCGAGGAGCTCGTGGCTAAGTAAAAACAGCCGCATGGGTCGATCCATCAGGTTAAGCCGCGCTTGCCGGGGTTCTTCTTATCTTTACATATACCGAGACCCCTTCATGCCTCGGAAAGCACGTCAAGCGATCTTTGACAGTCGTTATGGGTCGTCAGAAGCTCTATAGTCTGACAACCAGTCTTACCAAGGGGTATCGTATTACTCAGTTACTGGGTTGTGGATGTTAGAAAGGCCGTCGCTCCATTTAAAATACTGGTATTCAGCTGCATGGAAGCCGACCCCAACATAGTTGGGAAAAGGCTAGGCAGATTGATTGACTGCCCACCTGACCTCCACAACCCAGTTACTGGGTTGTCAGACTTTCGGGCTTCCGACGATCCGTATAGACTGTAACAAATTCAATTAACATCAATAGAATACAAATTAATTAAGGAAATTAAACTTACATAATTACAATTTATAATTATAATTTTTTTTTTTTTTATTTTTTTTTTTTTTTTATTTTTATTTTTTTTTTTTTTATTTATGTATAGCAGTAAACTTATGTATAATGTTTGCATGAAGTTTTTTAGTTAAATGTTATGTTGTTGGCTCGCTGCGCGCTTTGGTGTAAACTGTAAGTGCAGCAAGCAATTGTTATATAAATAAATAAATAAATAATAAATAAATAAATTTACAGTAAAGAAAGACTTCCTAGAAATTGCCATTTTTTTTTTAAATACGTAAGAATATAAATTCCAGTAGTTTTTGACGGTAGGTTGTTACTGTTACGACGTCACCCCCAATTTGGGGTGAAACACGTAACGGAATGGTTTTGAAGGGCGAACTCCTTTGAACAGCTGATTGAATTTAGTTTGTGTACGTAGGGATTTAATACCGAAAAACTTTGACAAATCTGTTTGAAATATAGCAAACTTGACTCTATAGGCATTTAAGTTACTAATTATACAAAACAAAACAATTGAAATCAGCAAAATTATTTAAGGAAAGAATTTGTTTACGGAAGCAAGACCAGAACCCCAGAAACCCTTTAGTCAGACGACATGGTGAGGTGCGGTTTGCTGAAATGGACGAAATGGTGTGGATGCAAATAATAGTGCCACAACCTACGAAATACACCCAATTATGCACGCGCACGGACAATAAAGTCAATCTGCAAGTACACATTGTCTGAAAAGTGGTTTGTCTTCAAAACTAGGTACAGACAGTCCTACCAACTTATCTGCGAACTGAAAGACGACGCCACCGTCGATGAATGACATGCGTCGACACAATCGAATGAGATTGCAACATGACGGCCGTAGTTCCAATTTTCGCTATTTCACAGATAAGTTGGTAGGAGTGTAGTTACACACTTGGCACTTTATTTCATAATTCTTCGAAAATACCCCCCGAAAATGCCCTTACCGTTTAGATTTGTAGTACCCCATGACCTTGATCGGCGGCGGCGATCTCTCGCGTCCAAACCTGGTCCAGGCCATGGTGCGGAGCGAGAGTGCATGGGAAGCCGTCACCTCCTTCTGCGAAGCAGTAATGCTCGCGAAGGAGGAAGCGGAACGCGTGAGGGAGAGGCAACAGCCGCGCCCTCGCGCCCCTAGCCGCCGTAGGAGACGCCCTGGGCGGCGGGAATCGATTGCCGATTCCCGGCCACCGTAGGCGCGGGCTTGCGGACGACAAGTAATGGGCAGCTCGCCGTCCGGTAAGGACCAGGCCCGGGTCGACGGCGCGTTGTGTTCCACGCGCGCCTCAAAGAGATGTCAGCAGTGACGGGGTCAATTGGGCCGATGCCGCCGGGGTCGCGGGTAGTTCGAAAGAGATACCGTGGCCCTGGCACGGGCAGCTGAAGGAACATGGGTGGGTTTTAGTCAGTAAAAGTCTGACACGCCCTCCCGCTCTGCCCAGAGCGGGAGAAGTCATTTGATGATTTCCCATCCACAAAAAAAAAAAAAAAAAAAAGGAGTGTACCTACATCTTTTTCTTCAAGTTCTGGAAACGCCAGTAATTATAGCTATGTACAGAAAGAGAGCAAGTAAAACTTAAAAAAAAATGTATGTATGTTTGTATGTCCATGATTTTCTCAAAAAATGATGGACCAATTTTGATGATTCTTTCACTAACGTGGTCTACATACTTTCAGGAAGGTTTGTAAATAATACCTACATTAGGTTATTATTCTTATGTACGAAGTTAATTAATTAAGTTATATGTATTGTATCTCCGGTACTTCTAATCGGATTTTTCTTCTTTTAGTACGTCTTGGGTTTATGTAGGTAATTGTATAGTCAATGTATCTTATAGTAAAAATGGAAAAAAATACTTAAAAAAAGTAAAAACCGACTTCAAAAACCTAAAACGAGTAAAATTACTTTCATAATAAAAAACTTAACAGCTTCTGAAGTCGGTGTCTTCAATTCTTCAGTGTACCTTAGCTTGGCACTGACTTGAAGCTGTTAAGTTTTTTTATAAAAGTTATTTTATTCGTTTTAGGTTTTTTTTTTAGCTATACAAGAACACAAATCTCCTGATGTTCAAAACCTCTAAATTGGAAAATAAAACAAATTCGTAAATTGACCTGAAGATTGAAAAATTAGCAATGGCAGATGGGAACTCGTTTAGCATTGAGAAAAACACAGAAAGTTTAAGACAGCTAGGGAAAAAGATTAGCAGAAAGTTACAGACACCTTAATGCCATCATAATAGGGTTGTATGTAAAATTAATGTTAAAACATTGTTTTAATGAATGTATTCTTTTACAGAAAATAAAATGTTTAGATTAATCTTTTAAAAGGGTAGAAGGTATTTTCTATGTTCTTTATATGCTAAACGAAACAGATTTTTTTTGGTTCTATTAACTTATTTTATTCATATTCCAATTTAAAATATTATTTTTTTTATTAAGCTGACCCGCCATGTTGTCCTGTCAAAATTTCAATTTCTTTTTTTTTTTTTAAACCACATCTGTATTAGAGCAAACAATACGAAAAAAATATTCAAATCGGTCAAGCCGTTTTTGAGTTTTACGAAGACGAGTAGAAATAGATTTTTATACAGGGTGTCCCGTAAATAATGGATAACCTCTTAAGGGGTCATTGTACTCATCATTATGAACAACTTTTACTATGGGACCAAACCTGAAATCACGAAAAAAAAATCAGTTGTTCCCTACATTTATGTTCGCGTAACTCGTCTAAATGTAGGGAACAGCAGATTTTTTTAGCGATTTCAGGTTTGTCCTAAAGTAAAAGTTGTTTATAATGATGAGTACAACAACCCCTTAAAAGGTTATCCTTTATTTACGGGACACCCTGTATATACGAGTTTATGGTAAACCCACATGGGGACTTTGAAACTTCAGAGAAACAACCGTGCACCTACACGGTTTCAATCGGTCTTTTACTATTCATTACTTTACTAATATTTCTAATTACCTACTTAATTTTATACATAACCGTAATTACTCACTCATTACATCATAAATGGCTGCTACCCATACTTCCTTTAGAACTACAAACATCTTCACATAAAATAAACAGTATACCCATATAACAAGTCCAACTAAACCCATTCAAAATGTTGTACTAAACTAAACTAAATCCATTCAACATTTACGCAGGTTTGTATTTACAAAGTTTAGTTTCTTGTTCAACAAATTGTTTGTTAGTTTAGCAAATATAAATATTTCGCTTGTTAAGAGATACTGAAACTTTCATTTGTCTAACTAAACTTGGTTATTTGAGCTCTAATCAGAAACAACAAGTTATACACGGCAGGTGAGTCCAATAAAATAAAAATCCTCTTTATTTTCTACATTCTCTCTAAAGAATAGACAATAGAGGATCTATTACTCAAACGACATGTTACCAAGATCGATTTACTATAAACATTGTTGTGTTTATCTATCGCTTATTCTTCAGTATTTACTCAATACCGGATTTAATTTGAATAATCGTTTCAGCTCCTGAAACGTTTTTATGAACGGAAAGGTTACAACTATAAATAATAATTGTTATTCTGATCAGTAGAGGATACCAAATAAATTATAATAATACATAATTCATTATGCCGTGATTTCTTTCCGTGCTGGCCGCCCGCAAAAGCACACGCCCTAGCTGAAGAAAGCTCTGTAGGGCGGGCGACTTCCTCGATCGCAGCGCCTCTAATGGCAAGCGGTAGGAACTAAAAAGCGAGCGGCGATTGGCCTCTTTGCGTGACGTCACGCCGTTTCCAACCAATGGGGGGAAACGCGCTCTTGCTCGGCCGCAGTCCTCGTCGCCGCGCCTTCGTATGAGCCGTGTGTCGCTGCCGGTCTCCCCCCCGCACCCCGCGACGAGCCGTCTCACCCGCATTCTAGTTGTGGGTGTCGCGCTGTGCAGTCCTCGCGTGTGCCGCTCAACTTAGTGCGCCGTTTGTGAGTGCTTTATATCCCGCGCGAGTGTCAGTGTGACGGAGGATCCCGTGCCACCCCGCGGAGGATGTTAACAGCGCACGGTGAGTGATGTCGGCGAGTCGACGGTCGCTTATCTCGCTGCGGCGCCACGTGAACGTACTCTATTTATAAAATGTAAACACGCAGCTAATTTGATTTGAGACTATATTCGGTATTGCTACTTAAAAGCGAGAGTACGCGTCCGGAGCGCGCTCCAATAGCGTTCGCAAATTAGCAATAAAGACTCCGCGCGCGACGGTCGAGATTGCCGAGTTCCTGTAAGACGAACGTGCGAGTGACGTGTTGATGTCGATGATTTTAAAAATGACGAGTCTAGACCCCAATGTGAACATTCAAAAAGTGGATATTCGTCTGTTAACCTTGGAATGGTTCAGGGCTGGCGATAGCACGATAACGTGACCTTGGAGCGGAGTCTCGCGAACGCCGGCCGGCGCTGGAAGCGCGCGAGCTCACGGAAAATGTCCAGACAAACAACGATAATGGTGTCGCAAACACAATGATAATTCTGTTAATGTGAGAGATTCGTACAGGAAATACAATGAGAAAATATCTTTAATAATTATGCACTGTCAACTGAAACATTGAGAGCGAATTTAAATACGCTGATCTCATTGTAAAGAGAAATATGCAAATTGAACGAGCGAAACAACAAATTAATAAATGACATTGATTGCCGTCATCGAGACTGATAAAGCAAAGGAGATCAAGCTAGTAATTTGGATGCATTTCAATTAACGATGTGCAAGACTGTTTAAGTGACTAATGAAACGGTTTAATGATTAATTTAAATGAACATGAATCTGCTTAAGTAAAGTGGAGGTATCCAAGAAATTCTGCCTCATCAAACAACACGCTACAAGTGTTCCCTTTTCTAAATGGCTGTAATTTCTACAACACGGTTTTCCCTTATAGCTGTTGCAATTTTTTTATAATGGCAGTCGAGTCGAGTCTGTCCGGTTGAGATACCTCGATACGGTCAGGTTCGAGGCGTTGGTCCCACGCCTCGTTCCACATACTCAATTCTTTCGATTTGCAATCGTATGGTTAGTTGGCCTGACACCGATAAAGTGATTTACGTCTCCACTAAAGACAATTAAATTCAACAACCGAAATGTCAACTTCTATTATTGATCGAGAACTTCTACTAAGAAACTTATATGAATCGGATGGCAAATAATTAAAATATGCAAGATATTTTTTATATAAAACTTGTCCAAATGTTTACTAAAACCTTATCGTGCTACCAAGGTCACGTTTAATCTGAAAAAACTGGTAGCAAAAACGAAACTTAACAAAAATTAAGAAGATTTGGGATTCTCATTCGCACTTACGCACATTCGAATGTTGAAAGAGCAGTTGCCATATGTACTATATGTTCGTGTTCTGTCTAACGTATAAGAACTGTGTACATGTGCGAGTAGGATGAAGATAATTCGCATCGAGTGAGCGAACCGGCCATGCGAGATGCTCAGCCGTATCATAAATATTAATCAGGCGCTGGTGTCAACAGCCACCGCGTAACGTGACACCGCTACGATCCGCTGCTAGCCTGGTACTTGAAGTAGTGGCCAGACACTGTACTCCAGACAAACATGACAATTGAACGTAGGACTTATGACAAGGCTACTCATAGAATGCCAACAGTAAGGACGAAAAAAAATGCAAACATTGTGCAGTGTTTAACAAACCCTGCACTGAAGTAAGAGATATTTTGCAACAGTTTTTAAATGCTTCAGAAGATAACGGAGATCAAATATTTGTTTTCTCTTAACTGGCTCTTTCTGCTGCAGACTTGTGGAATAGTGATAATGTTATCGTTTGCACATCCGTTTGTGCTTACGCATTCAGCCATGACCTGCCCTACAACTCTCAGACCCAACTGGCGAATGCACTACAGTTTTATATTAATTTGCTCTACGAATTTGAAGAGTAATTTATTTAACAAGCAACACTCTATTGGCTTAAAATTTCTGTTTTATTTACTTCAATAATTCATAAATGGGTCTAATTGAAGTTAAAAAACATTTCGTTCAATCCTAATTGAGGCTACACTCCTAGTTATCGCACAATGATTTACTTAGATGACATTTTGGTTTTCTGTTATTAAAATTTGATGATTGGTTGACAACGGAAATATTCATTGCTGTTTTGATCTCTGACCTTTTCGAATATGTTACTATCAGTTCTTTCAAGAGTGAGAGAGATGTCCTCTGATAAAATCAACGTTACAATGTATCGGAAGTCTTGGGTGTCGTCGTCGGTTCTTCGCACTATCGACCTTCATATTTGACATTTTACATAAATCCACAAACAGGTTTTACTTATATACGTACGTAGAAATGAAAACAAGTATTAGACACTAAATATTTGTGTGTTTTCAAATGAACAATGAACACAGTGGGTGTTCACTTAATAGTTCTAGTTTAAAAAGATAATGAAACTACATAGTTATTGACCGAGCGAGCATAGCGATCGTAGCGAGCGAAGCGTCTCTACTTCAAACAGTCGCTTTCGTCTGTCAGTTTGTTGCTACTCCTCTACAGGTCGTATTTTACAACCGATCTGGACGAAACTTGGTATACAGGTTATACAATTTTATAGATTTTCTTTTCGTTGGGGATTTGTGAGGGGATACTTCCTTCAAAAAGGGGCAAAAAGCTACTGGATATCTCCGCCTTATGAGATCCGATTTAGATGGTTCTTCTTTTATTTGCTCTTTTTTTCTTTTCTTCTTTAAGTTGGTCTCATAAAAATTTGGTGAAGATCTGATAAAAAAAAAGTTTGTGCTCGCGAGGTCTACTGCTAGCAGAACTACTAGTTTAATAAAATATTATATGATAATAAGAGTTGCTGGCGCAGCTGTTTTGACAAAGAAAATATTACTTATATTAAAAGTTGCTTATTTAACACCTTTATTTTTTGTTAAATGATTGCAAGTCAAAGACAGAGCTAAAAACCCCTTTTGGCACTTATATTAGTATAAGTGTTAAGAAGGGTTTTTTTTGCGTCCACTTTGGTCAAAAATATACACTTAAATAGGAAAATACATTGTTCAATGATGCACTTACTATTAAAATAGTATCGGCAACATTAATAATTATGTACCTATCACTAGCTTTACATGTTTATTATTATGATGACAGAAGCATTACACCAAGTACTGACGTTCAAATAATGGGCGAAGATGTCCAGTTATGTCTCGAGAGTTGTTTTGTGTAAGTAGTTGTGTGTACTTAAAATGTAATTAAAAACGAGTTACCACTACGACAGCTCGGCTTAGGGTTAATAAAGATTTAATTGCACAGGTGCTGAATAGAATAAAATGAGTGAAATTATTCAAAATAAAACAGAAAGAGAGCCCTCCACTGGAGGGGAGATAGCAGACAAGATCTTCGCAGACATTTCACATGAATGAAGACTTTATCGGAAGATGGATTACAAAAGTTTCAGCGGTGATCGAATCATTTTTAGCTAATTAAATCTGATATCTTCGCTCACAATTGTTGCCTTTTAAAAAAGAAAGAAATATGCTCCAAAATAGAACAAATCAATTAAATGACTTAAAAAACTCAGATAAAGTTTGTTCGTAGAGATGGTAACAAGTAAAATATTAAGAAAAGCTGTTACTTATTTCAAAGAATTTGTATCATGCAAAAGTACGAGAAGTGAGGAGATACAGGCAAACGGGTGGAGCTGCTCCGACGCCGACGCGAGATCAAGACGCGCCGGTCGCTTTTTGCTCGACAACGATGCGTGTGAGCACATCTGCAAAGTTTTTGCTCCTGTATGTGTGTGTACGAACACGTTTTTTGCTAATGTGCGGGTATGCGCCAGCGGTCCGCTTGTGGGTTCCCGACGTGCGTGTTCAACTGTCTTTTTTGTTTTTTCTTCATTAATATTGTTCATTTTATTACCGAACTCTACTACTGAGTAAATAAGAAAATGTTTCTTTTATTATTTTACATTAACAATAGCATTGTCTACTGATATTACGTTCATAATGCTATCACCTGTTAGTGTTGAAAAGAAACTAAGTATTTTCTGAAAACGATACTTGTTTATAGTTAGAGATAATAAAATACGAATGTCACCTTACATAAAAATATAATGGATTCCTCTTTAACGAAGAATCCAACTATATAACCGATTTAATATGATTGCTGTTTAATACATGTACAGCAATCGTGTTTATACTTCGAAAATTATACAGTGTATATGTACAAAAACCTCATAATTATGTTTCATATTAAGTACACATGACTTTGAATGTAATAGTTAATCAAAAGGATCAATGAAACGTTAAGGCTCTAATAAAATGATAATTTGAGAGCAGACTAGGAAAAAGCATGTTAGTATTCGCCTGGCGAGGAAACACAGCCGAGTGCTTTTGTTCTACATGTGACTTTATTGATAAACGGAGAAGGTTCACTTTTGTTTGATGTATTCATATAGACATGTAACGTTTATTGATTGTGACACTCGTAATAAGAGTCACGAGTTGTTGCGTAATGCGAACAATCTCGTCCACTACATGTAGAATACTAAAGCAGATTTTTTTCTTACTATTTGTTTTAGTACTGTTGATATTCTTTTGAGTATTTTTTCTATAACTTAAAGTTACTATTACGAGATAATTCTTAATATGAACTTAAAAAATAGGTCTTATTATTCTTGACACTGAAATTACTTCATTCAAGTGCAATGTCTCTAAGCGATGGAATAAACGATTGATTAATAAAAAAAGATAGTAGGCATTACCTCAAGTGTCTGTCTTCATCATCGCTAATATTCACGTCATTTGATTGGTTTTCAATTTAACGTCATTACCAGGTATAATATTCAATGTTACAATTTCAGTTTCCCAGTCCTCATTAAATATGTTTCCCGTTAAAGGGCGAAGTGGGCGTTCAGTCGGTGTACCCCAAGATTCTCAGATTTCAATTAGTTAGGCGAAACTAGGAGAAAATTCCATGTGGGTATTATTCAAGTTCATTTTCGCACTCAATACCGGAGACTCAAAACAAATAGGTACCTACATTAATTTAAGAACAGATTTTATTCTAAATATATCTATATAGGATTTTATTTAGCACTTAGTTTATAAATAGCAGGTTTTTGTATATAAACAAAACAAAAGTCATAATAACAATTTACCTTGCAGCAAAATTGTGTTCGGTTTTCCCGATGACAGAGGGTCATTTACATCTTATCAGCAAAGAAACACGCCATCAATAAGTCTTCCCACATTTTCTTCCCAGCCCTCTTTGGATATATTCACATATGTATAATATACATTTTTTACTCTATTACTAAGAAATTTTGTGTCACTGGTGATAGATGCTGTGGTTCGAAACTTAAAATCTTCCACGTACCCTAGAGCATTCGTTGACAGACGCGAGTCGAGTGATGGATGTGCTCTTATCACATTTGATAACCTTCCGACGTCTTCCCCCGGCACCCCACCACGGAGATGCGATGTTTTAGCGAAAGTGCGTCTATAAATATCAAGAAACTACATTTTGAGACGGATTTTTATATTTACGACTATTATTGAACTTGGGTAAATAGAAATGAGTACATTATACTCAACACTAAATATATTTATTTAGCCATTCTGACGTGACTTCCAATGAATTTAAGAACATTTAGTTTAAACAAGTGCAATTATACAAAATGCAATGAAGGAATGCAATAAACAGAATCTAAACAGTGTTTTTGATAAAGACTGATTTAAATATTACTGAAAGTCACGTGAAACAACAAGAAGTTCGAATTAAAGACCAACATACGTATTCTCGAAGCATGAAAGTATAAATAGAGAGAGATACTATGTATATCTTCAATCAGCAAATACACATATTTAAACTGTTGACTGTGATTATTAATGTTATCTGAAAAAGAAAGAATAAGATACAAACAGTTAGAGATACTTGATTTTCCCACTTCTACATATTGTGATGACACAGATGATCTTCATATACTTAAAAACGCTCACTAATTTTATTTGATCTTTGGCATTTGAATCTTCACTGTTGATCTCAAAAACATCAGATACATCTTTGTTTCGATTGTCGGTCTAGTAACAAGCCGTTATCGCGGAAGTGTTTGTATTAGTAGGTAAATTTACTTTGTCAGTAGGTAGCATAGATCTATTGCAGACAAAGGTCAAACGTTTAGATAACCTCGTGACATTACGTACGTTGCAGTTTTTTACATCTCCGTTCACGTGAGGACTCCCTTTCATTTTCTTCATTGTTTCTATAGAAATGCTTCTGATATCACCATTGATTCCTGTTTCATTGAGCATATTACTTTGAACTTCTCTTGCAATGCATGTCTTTTATTATAAATGATCATCTTCCTGCTCTTGTGCCTATTTAATTGAGATCGGAGCTGGACGTCTTTTTCTACATAGATATATAGAAAAAGACGTCCGCTCCAATGCATACAGATTAGCAATTATTTCAGTGCTCATTTACTTGTTCATCAGTATTTCTTTAACCATAGAATTATTTCCACACTTCTCTCTTCAGATTTATCTTTGATTATATCATTTTTCTTGTAAGCATTGGAACATTTTATTTTATCTTGCTTTCTTCAACAACTTATATCCTTAAGTTTTTGCTCCAATTCACTTCGGTAATCAGTATCAATGAACAATCCAATACTGGAAAAGGGACTTTCGAATGACCTCGCTCTGACCTTATCAGAGCTCATAATTATAATACAAAAAAGGCGATCGGCAGAAGTGAGAGGGTATTTTTTGTTTTTCATTTAATGGGCACCCTTTATAAATCAAAAATAATCTGACATTTTACAAGATGTGTGTATCTTTAAAAATGTATTCTATAGTGCAAGCTGGTATAAACTAATAATATAGTTAGAATAAGTAACAGATGGTTACTCTTTTAGTTATCGCCTTTTAAATGGTAAATCATTTTCCTAATTAATTCCAAATGACATTACCTAATACATTATTTTACCGGATTCTAAAATTAAATCCGGTACCTGTGAATTTGGCAATACAAAGTAATTGAAATTTAAATTACATTTATGTAAATGCATATGCACCCGGCTAACTACAATCAAAATTAAAATATTCTAACAATATTTATAACCGCTTGTTCTATAGGACAGTCTTAAACAATCCTTAAGTAGATAAAACTAAATCTAAAACTAGGCACAGCCGAATCCACACAATGTCAAAATTTGTGGAACATTTAGCATTAACAAAACAATTTTATTTTATTCGCGAAACACGTTATATTCAAGCGGCGACAGTATCTTTGTGTCCCGTTTTCATTAGTGAACTTGTCGCGTGTTATCGCACGCCGTGGCTAATGGTTCCATATCAAATATTGACTGTTTTGCTATCGTATTACGTCATCCATCCAGTAGTTCTACACCACTTGAGTATTGGTGTCTGTCGATTTGAATAATCACAAGTGCCAATACTAAAAGGCCGCGGTCTTTGATGTTTGTTAGTTCGAATAGTTCATCTGTTATTGGATATTTTTCTTTGATGAGTAGGTACTAGACTTGATCGCAGATGTTGCACTTCAGCGTCCATTGATGAATTACTATTGTTATGATTTTCGTTTTTAGTATAGAGTGTATTGGATGCGGAAGTGTATGCAAGGGGTTTCATATGTCTATCTGTTATTTCGTTACTCTCTTTCACATCGTCTATACTATTCTAGCCTTTTCATTTATAATTATATATTTAAAGATAATCTTATCTTTTGAAAAAATCTTACCGTTTATCTACATATTTTCCACGAGGATACAATAAACGACGTGAATTGCCTCCGTATTTTTTGTTTTTTCTTCTTCCCAACCTGTTTAAGAGGTTTACGTTTTCAAATTAGCAAGAGTTTTAAGATTCAAATACTTAAATTGATTTGTTTTTTATTTACCTTCAAGTTTTTTTTACTGGTCCTAAAAACTAGTTAGCCGAGTTTTGGATTCTAGTTTTGATGCACCGTTTTGTGGTTGTTTGACCAATAGGCACACAATCGTACCAAAAAGCAGGTTTCTACAGCCAATCCAGTCCTTCGTGGCATACTGTAAACACCTATGATTGGCTGTGTAGTGACTTACGCGTCCAGGCTGCGTAGTGTCATAACTCGCTCGTAGTCTCCAACAGTACCCAATGTATTATTTGATTATAAAACATAATAACATAACATCACACTCGTAATTCCCCCAGGGATTAGGCAGAGGTAGTGTGTGTGTTATGTAACACACACACATTTTGCCAATTATGTTTAAGTCCTATGTAATATTAATAATATCAGCTAATTACTATATAAACGGTATATTATGATTAGGCGTGGAATTATTTATAGTAGCCCTGATAACATTTTTATCATTCATAAGATTTTTTAACTTTTTACCTACTTTATTTTCTTTTTGATCTGCATTAGATGTTCAGTGTTCACATCATATCTTCAGCGTAATGTCTGTTGATAGTGAAAAGTATTATTTCATACAACTATACAGTAGATTATATAAATATTATAATAATTATGATAAATTGGATGAGGGAAAAACGGAAAATAGGACAGAAACATTAAAAACTAAAAAGCTTTATTCATAAAAGATACAAAATGATATATTTGATGTAATACAAGATCAAATCATCGTCATTGCCTAATTATATTCAAATTAAATTAAATTTTGCATTCATTTAGATACATTGAATTTAAAAAATGACTTGCTACGACATCTCAAGATCACTGACGTCTGAAACTAATGTTGATGACGTCAAGTTTTAATTACCCTTGATCAGCTGGTAATAAAGTTTTTTTTGCTGCATAATATTTTTAGCACATTATATTTTCTTAAATAATTAAACGTATAAGCAAATCAAAGTTGCAAAATTTATCTATTCAAACTTTCGTTTTTGGGGACTGCTACTGCAGCCGTTCTATGTCTACGTGTCCAATAAATAAATAATAATAAATATTCATATCAAATTCAATCCACACACAACTAAGAAACTTAATCACTACGGAAGATACAAAACCAGTTTTTCCAAAAAAATTCCACCATTCGGACCTTGAGATGTATTTAATTATATAATACCGACACAACTAATGTCATCTAATAGTGAATGATGTATTAAATTGATAAATTTTCCTAAGGTCATGCAAATATTGATATGAAGTGATAAGGCGACCCTGCATTGTCTTTCGCAGGTTGCTTCAATACATCTTCCGCAGTTTTCAAAGATGTTTACTAAGCTACTAGAAATACCCTTGGTGATTCCGAAGAACATGTCTTTAGTAAACATCCTAAACTTTCCATATTATGTCACAATAACAGAAGAATTAAAGATGCTTTCGCTAAATATTCTAGTTAAGAATACATAATAGTAACATATGATTTAAATTGGAGCATTATTATATACGTAGTAATCATAAAACTTAAAACCACTAAAAAGATTACCTTCTTTGGAAAGTAACAAATTAATACAATCAATACAAAGATGACTGAGCAAAATGCGGTAGTGAATATGAAGTGCACTCACCGTTCAGCACCAAAGTGTTGCCCAAGCAAATAAGTTCAGTTTTCAAACCTAGAGTACGTATGTGCTTTCAAAAGTATCTCAAAAATAAAGAGTTAGAGGACAACAAAGTACTGTCACATTCCATATACAAACTTTTAAAAAACATACGAATGTAGCAAAACAAATGACTTGAGAATGGACTTTTGAATGAGATGTCCAGTAAAAAATTTGGTTAACACCAAGATATAGTATTTCTCTTTTTACTGCACAATCTATGAATGACGTTAACAGTCGAGATCGCTTCAATTTTTCTATTTATTTTTGTAACTGAAACTATTTCAGTAAATGCTATATTAGCTCATATAGATTTGCTACTTTGATTTGGTGTTGTATTGGGTAATCAAATCCCAATTTTTATTATGTGTAACAATTTTGTCTTCCATCATCCCCAATATCAATCACGCACGTAAAAGGATTTGTCTCCACTTTCACACCTTTCTGTATCATATATATTTCTTCATCATTCATCCTTTCAAAAGCAGTGACGTCAGTAGATCTATCATATAATATGTTTAAATAATTTGCTTCATGGTCCTCAATAATAATTATGTCAAGAAACTTTTTGGGAATTGTAAACTTGGCAAGGCTATCAGCTATCCCTTTTGCTTGCCCATTTAAAGTAATAACTTAAACACCATTGGCCATGATGGTTGACTTGATTATTTTGTTTATTGATCAAAGAGAAAGGCAAAATATCTAAAGAATTTTGAGCACAGACAATTTAATTTAAAATTGAGACAAGTTAATTTGATATCCCTATAATTGGTTTCAAAATAATTCTATAAGATACCACAGGAGAGCATGAAAGCTATCAATCTTCATTTCCAAGGATTATACTCACTTCTTTTTGATTTACCGTTTCAGAGCAGAATTTTATGAGGCACTTTTAATTAGAAAAACACTTGCTTAATAACATTCTTACCAACTATTTGTGCAAAAGTCAAAATGAAATCAAAACCAAGAAAATCATCACTATGATCATTCTCTTGCCTTTATCCCCATTTATTTGGGGTCGGCGTAAATGTCTTATTCTTCCATATTTCTCTATTAGTCGTCATCTCGGCAGTGATGATATTCTTGTGGATTAAAGTAAGAGAGTGTTCCTTATAATAATTCACAAGAATCCACTAAGCCTACGAAAATTCCAAAGAGAAAAAAGACCTTTCGTTTTCGAACGCACGCCTATCTCAAACATTCAAAAACCGTGCGACATTAAGTATATATCATTAAAATTGGAAGCAGAAGGTTTGTACCGTGGAAACTCAAATCCGCCCAGCCAACACTTACGTGGGCGTTGGGCTCGGAATGAATGAACGCTTCGGCTCTTTTCGGAAACGCTCGACTATCTCCGCCACCCAAGGTCACAGGCAAAGGGAGGCCGACCCATTTCCACGGGGATCGATGGGAGCGTGAACCACCACCCCAAAATTTGGGTGTTTAAGGCTTTCGGCATTTTCAATGTCAAGTGATTCATGTCGGCTGTGGTTATGAATTTTACGTGTATATTACTGTATGTCGTGACTGCTGACTGTTAACTCTCTGGCTGTTTTGATTTGCACCCATAGGCTTTTGTTTTTTTCTGACTGGCACGAGGCCGGGGGGGGGGGGGGGTAACGTTCTAAAATTCATCTCGATGGAAATCAACTTTGTTTTTTCTATTGTTTTATTATTGGGTAAGTAACTGGATCCCTCAGGAGTCTTTAACTGCTTGTGAAGTCAAAACAGTGTTTTATTTCTTGCATTGGATTTCTTTCAGTTGATAATTCTTCTCAAAAGATTTCTACACGAGAAAATTGTTTTCATATTATAATGTTGTATACGCATAATGTTGTATAATATGGATACGCATTCCGTTTTGATTTGATTTACTAGCTAAGCGAATAAAATTTTAAAGTAATAAAGTTTATACCATATACTTCATTTACAATTTCATGTTGATTTTATAGCTCAATAACTGAGTCTTAATACAACTGAATTATTAGGCAGGCCTAGTAAACTGTACATTTGTAGGCTATTTTCTATTTTGTTATGTACCTGGTAGTTGTTGAAAGGCCTACATTGTCCTCCCATACCTATTAACACTGTTATTTGAAAATATTGTAAAAGCCAATTATTTTTAAAAGACTACCTAACCATAGAATTTCTTGCCGGCTTTTCTCCATAGGAAACGACCAATTTGGTACCGTGCACCTAGATTCTGACGTTTCATAAGTGCCCATGTAGGTTTATGTGAAATAAAATATTTTGATTTTGATTTATTAAGGTTATTTAATTCTTCTATTGCCTCCCTCAGATACTGTAGCATTAAAAACTGAATAGGGAAATAAGTGAGTCTCAAACCCAATTTTCCCTGAAACTTCTGCATTGCAACTAAAATCAGGGAAGCATACGCATGACAGGGCTGCCAATGATGATAAACATGTTTCTACTTTAAATCTAAAATACTGAAAATCTAAAACCACTTATATCAAATAAACCTCTTCATTATTATATCCTCGATAATCACTGAAAATTTACAAGAGTTATTATAAGTGAAAACTATTGTGCCTTCTCTCACGAGGGGTGCGATTACGCAAATTGCACAATAACCACATACGGCCGCTATATTAAAAATGTCTTTATTTTGAATAGATATCAGGTAATTTTCTTTACCTTTCTAGAATATTTTGTAACTAAATAAACAATTGACAGCAAGATTTGTATGGAATGATGAGTTTTATAAAGCCGGGTAAAGTTTTATATCTAATGAATTTTTCTTCTAGTTCCTTAGCAACAGTTTAAAAACAACATTGAGAACGGATCTACTCGCGATATTCCTTTTTACGAGGTAAATAGGTACCTACTTGTTTCCCGACGTTTCGACCGCCTTGCAGCGATCGTGGTCACGGGAGGACTGATGACAGCTCAGCCATAGTCAGTCAGTCATCAGTCCTCCCGTGACCACGATCGCTGCAAGACGGTCGAAACGTCGGGAAACAAGTAGGTACCTGTTTACCTCGTAAAAAGGAATATGGCGAGAAGACCCGTTCTCAATGTTTTTTATAGTACACATTATATGTTTTTTATAGTACATATATTAAATCGCGAAAGCTTAAAAAATTTAACAATTAAAAGTTACTTGTTATATTATTTGGAACCTCATTCATTAGTCCCCACAGACAATTCCATCTTGCGCCGCATGCCATTACCTGTGCACTTGATGACCTTAAGTTTCGTGAACGGGCGCTGTCAGTGGAGGCTGGTTATATCTTAGCTGCCACGGCTTATTTTAATTTAATTTTTGAATTGTTTTTTTTATATTTTTACTACGGACGATTTTAACGTTCTGCATTGTTCTCACATGAACAACAACACCAGCAACACGAATGATGTAACCAATATTTTGTAATCATATTCTCATTTAAATGGGTGTCCGAGGAGTTTCTTACCATTTCTTCTCCATAAGAACCTACTACGCTTTGGAATGGGCAACATGCTTCATCTTTCTGACTGACCGACCCCTTGACAATTCAAAAGTGCCTATAATTGGTTTATTTGAGATAATTGCTTTGAGTTTGAGTATGACTGCATCAGTGAGTGCAATTCACGAAGCTGAATTTTGGGCCAAACATATTTTATGAACTTTTTACCATCGATAGGCTAAGAAAAGGGACTCAATAGTAAAGCTTAATTCAAACTCAACCAATTTTAAAATACCATAGTGTTCAAACTCAAAGAATAACGTGAACCATTTCTCTGAAGAAATGGCAACCTCATTTCGTAGTAGTGTTGCTATAATGCGCATGTATAATTTATTATTTAATAAGGATATTACATGGCATATAATCATCCTTATAATTAAAATGTCAAAGTTTTAATTTACTTTGAGAATTACTTACATAATTTAAAATCTAAGTCTTAAAAAAAAATATATATGTGCAAGTATATAAAAAAGGAGGGGAAATAATCATAGGGCATCAAAAAATTCGTCCGCATCGCTATCGACAGGAAAAGTGCCCAAAAGGCAGCATTGCCACGTTGTATGGCAATGCTAATTCTTTGGTCAAAAAATAGGCCATACCTTTGGTCACGTGTAGAGTCGACCAACCGCTTGGCGATGTCCCGAAAAACTAAAAGGGCATTCGGACCCCATGACCCTTATTAAAAAATAAATTAAAGATTCCCGCTTATTAAAATATTACAGTTACTTTAAGTTATCACTGCATTCAAAAGGAACGTGGAAACTTGACATCAAAACAAAAATATTATCATTGTTATCATTACACTACGTTCAATAATCTCGTCTTATCAATTCTTCAATAACTAATAATCATAATTTATCGGAAGATTATTCGCTATCAGTCTTAGGGGATACTTAATTGATATTTCTGCGTAAATCATGCAAAGTTTGCCGTACAATCGTAATGGAAAATATAAAAATCTATATAACTAATTAAAAAGAGAAGTTCTGACTGACTGACTGACTCATCAACGCCCAGCTCAAACCCTTGAACCTAGAAAGCTGAAATTTTGCACAGAGGTTCCCTTTATAATGTAGACAAGGAATAAGGAAGGATTTCACGGTAGTGCATTCCCGTGGGATATTTTCCGATATCCACGCGGGCGAAGCCGCGGGCAAAAGTTAGTTGCTAATAATTTTCCTAGTGGCTTGTATTTTGCAAATTACCTTTTTCTTTCATTGAAATTTTGTTTTTACTTCCTCTGAGATTTCTTTCTCAAACCGTACGAAACCCCTTATCTTTTGCATTTTCAGAAAATATTATTTGTATCTATGGACACCATAGATATAAGAAATAAGATGGACACCAACGACGCAAAAGAGCGAAACGAATATACTTTTAACAAAAAAAAAATCTGATGAAAAATCCTCCCTTCATGTCCTATCTGAAGATTACATCTCCAGTGCAAAAGATAGGACCAATGATACTGTGAACATCCTTTAGAATGACATAAAACGGTGTATATTTGCAGTTATGACCCTATGAAACTTGATCGTCTCAGTAACCACCTTGAAAAAGCTGGTCTCCGAGAATGACATTACGTGTAGTCTTAGAAAGTAAATTATTGTTTGACTGTACAATAAACTCCTGCATTTAATGCACTTGACATCGCAGAGACAGAAAACAAAGTCAAAATGCAAACGACATGAGATAGATGTTACATAAAAAAAAAAGACAAGATAAATGACTCAAGTAAAAAAGCAATGTAATAAACTAAGTTATCTTTCACAATTCAGTATAGAGATTAAATGCAAAAAAATGTTGTATTGATAGATAGGACTCGTGCCACCTTTACCTCGGCGTAGTTGGCCGATTGTCATGATAACCAAAGACTTCCTACTTCGGACTGCTGTCTGCGCTTGAGTTGCGAAATCGCTCGGTGCATTGTCTATTCACTTCCTTACTTATGACCTTGAGTGACGCACTATATCGAATATCGGGTCTACAGTAAAATAAGAGGGTATTAACTGTAACATGTGTAACGGTATATTTAGAAGAAGAGCTGATAAAATTGCCTCGTTCGGCAGTAGGATAATGCTATCAAGAAGTATCTTTTTAGCAATCGGGGTGGAAATAGCTGCTTTTTAAGCGACGAAAAAAGGAGGTGGTGCTCAAATCAAGGTTATATATAATATATTTTATGTATGGCCACGCATAAATTTTTATAGTCTGATTTGAACGATTCTTGTTTTAATCGAGAAGGTATACCCTGAAGTTGGTCCCATGTAAAATGCATTAACTTTGCTTGGGTAGTTTTAGGTTAGCTTCAATTATACGCATTTTGCTCACTTTATCTATGTGGATGATTTTCTAATAAAAATAAAAACATTTTTTCAAAACAAAAAAACAACAACACTGACTTCCAAAAAAACACTACAAAGTGAAAAATATTTTTAATTTCAGAAATCGGTGGCAAAAAACGAAAATAGAAAACCAAAGACATCTACTTCCGAAATTAAAGTTTGTTTTTTTCACTTTGTGAGTGTTTTCTGGAAGTCGGTTGTTTTTTTTTTACTTATAAAAGTTTTTATGTCTCTGACCAGGCCCACCTTTTATCATCATCTGATTTGCCATGCTTGTTGAAGTGGTTTCGTTATGATGCTCGTAGCTGTTTGACAATCGCTTGTAAGAAGGCCCATTTCCAAATGACCAGATATTATTGCTGTTTCCTCCAAGAACCATCTCCTTGGCAGTTTTGACAGCAGTCAAACAAAAACCATCTCTAGAACACCACCTAACCAAGCCTGATTATTATTTGTGCATTAGCAGTAGTCTCGTAGGAAGAAGTATACTTACCGTCTTTTGTTTTGGTTCGTATATGCGAACTTCAGTAAACCGTGAAACATTTTAACAATATAATCGTTCACTTTAATGATACAGCTCAATTTGAATAACAACGTTAAATAGCTAGGTTTAACAGAAATATCTAGATATTGTGGCAGATAGGCTGGTTGTAAGTTGACTTCGTAGATAATATTCACTGGGTTGAAAGATGTTATAAACTAAATGAATACAGTTAAATTATGGAGCTATTAAAACTATAATGCGGTGACACTTGAATTATGCTTAGCTTAATTATGGGGAAAATAAAGTATAGAATTAATTTAAATGGAGAAGTTTTATTCTCTCATTGGGTTGAAAAGGCTGTGGATGATGATCATAAGGATATATGATATATTATTGACATACAGTATACATACATATATACAGTGACAGTTATTGGAAAGAATTGTCTAAATGTGAAGAAAACGATTAATTTAATGGCTATAGAATCTGGAATACAAGCTAGGAATAGTGCCAATTATAAAGGTTCCTTAAGAAATAAACATTCATAGACAGAATTAAAGCAATTAAAATGACTGGTGGTTCTACAATCTAAAACAATGTACCTATTTGCTGATAGACATATTAATGTATTAAAGGATTCAACAGCAAATCTTTTGAGGAAAAACAATGTAATAAACCCAGTTTAAATTCACGATACATAGCTTAAAAGAACAAAACACGTTCAGTCTCATACAAATTAATTCGAAATAATGAATAATTACATATTTTGGCCGCTACTAAAGCTAGTCAAGGCCGCGTGGCCACATACCTACAATGAAAAGTAAAATAAAAACAACACATCTGTGCAAATTATTAAGGAGTCCGAAAAACTATTATAAAATACTAGCTGCGCCCCGCAGTTTCACCCGCGTAGACCGGGATAAAAAGTAGCTGTATGAAAAATAGATGTTAGCCGATTCTCAGATCTAATATGCTCACAAAATTTCATGAGAATCGGTCAAGCCGTTTCGGAGGAGTACGGGAACGAACATTGTGACACGAGAATTTTATATATAAGATTAACAACATCCAAATAATATACAGGGTGGCAGGGACATCGACGCACAACCTTTTACCATGGATTCAGTACCTGGACCTCCATGGGTTGAAATTTTTCGTCGGTTATTAAAAAAAAAAGGCTGTTTCCTATAAAAGTGCAATACTTACGCGGTCAAAATCTATGGAACAACAATTTTTTTTTGCATTATCCGATGAAAAATTTCGACTCAGAATCATGTACTGAATCATGTCATGTACATGTACTTGTCCATGACGTCGATGTCCCATCCCTGTAGATGAAGTTTAGTCTTCTTTTGATAATAACTAATCTTAATTTGAAACTTTTTGGCTTAACATATACTACAGGGCGTCATTTAGATTTTAATCACATTTGGTCGGACGTAAAATGACGTAACTGTAGGTAATTGACAACCACATCTAGCTGTATGTACAGTCTGCTTGCTGGGTTATCAGCTATCTTATAACCCAACATTAAACTGCGATCACTGTCTTAACCTAGCTTGCATACTCAACTTGTTGTTCTATTTACCACATAAGGATTTCCTTTCGCGCTAAACCCCATTCACATACGCCTATGTTCTGTGCAAAATAAATCTGAGTTTTCCGTTGTTACGTTTGTACGAGTATTCGCAGCACTACCAAACAACCGTCTTAGCGTGGGTGGCGCTATGCAGCGTGAATATTAAGCGATAACGACCACTTAATCCTTCTCCACAATAGAAAAAGGACACATGTCCTCATGATGCATTGGCGCCAACTAGCGGAGATTAATATAATTTTTGTTAATTGAAACGGACTTGGAACATGTCTTCACCAATTGGCCAACCAATTTTGGATTCTGGAGCGTCTAAATATAACATTTTCAGATGTCACAAGATCCAGAAATTTGGTTGTAACTAGTTGTTTAATGTTCGCAATTTGGGTCATAAGTATAAAAAATTATGGGTGCTGAAACTCCCGGGGTTACTCAGCCTTCGCAGAACTTGACTCACTGTTGTGCCTATTTTTCTGACCTTTGTACTTAGTTTTTAAAGGACAATCACTTAGTTTTTTTTGAATAATACCTATTTCTCTTCTTGCGAATTATCAATACCCTCCTTATTCTATTGAAATTGGCTTACTCCAATCTTCTGGATACCGTATTCATAGTCAATTGTCGAGTTCCGTTTTGATTAGGGAATGCACGTGCACTCGACAACCGCATGCTTAAATTTGATATGGTAACTACATATCTGCCACTATCTGGTTAAGTACATACACATGCATATATATTAGTAGGTAGATGATACGGCTAGAAAGGGGGTGATTACCGAGATGACAACTAATAGGGAAGTATGGAATAAAGAATGATGATGATCTGGTTATACAGATTCCATCTGACATCAACAATTTTTTTACTATGAAGTTCAGACATCCACTTGGCTTTCGTTTACATTCAATTTTAATTAACATTAGTAATTATTCTGTCGATTTACTGACTCATTTCATTCTCTTTCCTTATTGTTAGTTGGTATAAGGTTGAAATTCTCGTAAAAGTATTTTTCCTATCACGTGAATAGGTAATTATTTATTATTTTCATTGGATTTATGTATCTCTGTACGTTCTGTCGTTGGTTCTGTCCTTAAAATTCTTTGCTAATTTATGTGGGTAGCTATCATGTCGACAATGTAGTGATAAGATTCTTTGTACCTACATACCAGGTAATTAAATTACAAACCGTGGTTTTAACTGACACACATTTTCATCTGAAGCAATGGATATTTTATTTGGAATTCGAACAATTTGAATTTCATTTTATTTAAATAGTCTCTAATGTTATATGTATGAGAGAGAACTTCCTAATATATAATTGCTATTATTTTCGTCTAATTGTAATAATATTAATATATTTCAATGAAGTTGATGAATGATGATCAAGTGACGACTTCATCATCTGGAGAACACATGGTAAACAAATTACATCAATTACTTTTCGGAAGAAAACTTAGTTTAGCAACTAAACCCTTGCCAACCTCAAAACACTTTAATGAAGCCCTGAATACAGTTCTCTACCCAAAACTCACGCAGATTCGATTAAACTTAATTAATTAATTTAAAAACTTGTCAATACACTTAATGAAATAACCGACAACAACAACGACAAAACAAAATAACTTTTAATCCAACGTTGTTAAGATGCCTTTTTATTTAATAATGTGTATGTTTACAATAGTAGGTACACGAAAAGTGACGTATAGTGACCTCCACGTTTTTCAACAAGTCTGTACTTTTCAACTTGGTTCAGAGCGGTCGATTTGCGGAAACATAATAAGTTTTTTTGTGAGTTGATGTCGTAACTTCACGGTCAATGTCGAGAAGCCGGCCTTGCGACTCACTCGAGCACGTCTCACGCTCGATATCATCCGAATAGTGGACATCTAGTTACGTAAGCCAACTATTAATTTGCTAATGTACCCTCGCGTAGTGAATTTAAATCGAGTGCTAATCGAATCAAATCGTGTTAGTTGGCGACGCTCATTGGTCGCAAGTTTGATTAGCAAAACTTAAATCGAGCCATGTATACTAATGTATGTTTATTTTGATGATTTTTATTCGCATTTGTAATTTAGAGATAAATAAGTCTTTGTTCCGTGTGTACCAGGACTTACAGCCAATTGTTTTGTGGTCATAAAAATATTATTTAGTGATTTTAGTGAGTCCAAAAAGATGGTAAGAAAAAAAAGTTGGAATGAGTTTCTAAATTCAAATCAAGTTCCAATTTTAGAGTCAGAAATAGAATAACATGTACAAGACTGGTATGCTCCCAAGTGCAATTTCTCCATTACAATGACCTGTCTAATAGTCCACTGATTGGCGATAACCTCAGTTACGACGTTCTATGTCAATCGAGCACAATATAACCAATAAATTGCACCAAGTCATTGACACTGTTACATTACATGAGTAACATTAGTATTATCAAGTGTAAGCGTCATTGCTCGCCTCTACGGTCGCCGTATTTTTAGCCTAGGCCGCACTAAAAATAGTACAACAGTTATTACTGAATTAATATTTCTAAAAACGGATCGTCTACGCGCGGTGATAACGCGGCCGAGACCGATAGTACGAGTGACGTTTCGGCGCCATATTGGATTGTTTGTTTTCGTTTGTTGTTGACGGAATTTTTTGTTATGCCAGTGTTTTTTTTTTTATTATAAAGAGTTTTTGCTTGAAAATTGGACGTGAATTGCAATTTTTTAAATATTTATTTACGTTTTTGCTATTGTTTATGCTGCTGGTAGATATTTCTTATTTAAAATACCTTCGTTGGTAGTTGGTACGTATTCCTTGGTACCTATTCAAAGTGCGTGGACCATGAAGTATAAAAAATATAATTAAAGTAGACTGATACATTATCAGTATAAATATGTATAGGTTTTTTGCTTTACACGTGTTATTAAGTTTATCAAATGCTTACCAAAACTTTTAAATAATTTGGTGCTGTTTAGTGCACTACCTACATAACTAAATTAAAATATTTTCTCAGTATGAAATAATACAAAAATACAGACTAAAAACATCACAGAATCGCAACAATAAACTACTACCTATGCAGTTACCTACATATTGTTTTGTATACCTTTCTCTTATTTAATTACTTAGTGAAAGGCTTACCTCCTAGGTACGTATATTGAATAACATCGGTTAGTAATTTTTTTACGGTTATAAAAAATCTAAAATTTATTAAGTAAATATTTTATAGGTACCATAATAATTATACATTAACCTTTTTTATTTTTATGTTTAATAAAGAATAACTAAACTACAAGTGTTAATCCAGAAAAAAAAACACTTAATTCCTACGTAACTAAGTACATATTTCTAAAAGATTAAAAGAAAACTCCTGCTTTTCATCAATATTTGCCATGGCTGTCTTGGCTCATACTAAAACAAAACACAACTTAGCGTTCATAATTTTAAATTAAATTCAAAATGATTATAGTTTTATTATTTACAGTCAGCCAGACACAAGCACCCAGGAGAAATGGATTAAAAAAACTTATTTGGTCGCGTTCTATTTCCAAGATTTAAGATTTGGAATGTTCCCGTCTTTACGAATAAGTACTTACTGATTATCTGCAGTAAGTAGGTACCTACCGAATTATAAATGTAAACATGACCCTTCCGATGTCAAAGACCATGACTTGTTCCAGAGTATCTAGATAAGACAGCATTATTATTCGAATATAATGATATTACTTATCGTATTTATTCTGAGATAGCTATTTAGTTAGTACCTTTGTTATTTTAATGAATTCAAGAAAATTATGACTAGTAATGCATTAAACATTACTCCCCAGACCTCTATAATTATTTTGAAGACTAAAAATTTAAAATATTTTTTGTCGAGATAGAAAGTTTGCACAATGCCTGCTATTAGCAATTTAGCATCTACTATAATTAGTGTCTTTATGATAATTAAAAAAATCCACTCAAAAGTTTCACTACATTCATGCATGGTACCAAATCTCTACTGGTACGCACGGCTATAGATTAAACTATACATTTCCAGTTTAAGCTGATCTCGCATTGTATAGGATTTCTTTACAATGAGAGGTCAGTGTAAACTGGAAATATATAGATTGATGTGTAAGCTAGCCGTGTGTACCAAGATGCAATATCAAATAATTATTTTATCAAATTCATACACATACTTCAAAGTCAATAAACGAAGCTACCTGCCATTATGAAACATGTCGAAATATAAAATCGTAGAATACGAGTAAATGCTAAAATATTAACCGGTTAGTGTGAACGCTGCCATGACAGTTTATCCGAAATTGCCTTTTGACACGCCAGTCTGACGAGTATACGAAGAGGTATTGAATGTCTAAAATATAAAACTCTGCTCGACAATCGATCAAAAAAGTCATTGATTTATTTAAATATTGGAAAATCTCGAACCCTTGGTCATTTAGTATTAAAAAAAAAAACTATGCATCATTATCATTTAAAATAAAAAATAAAATAAATAAAGTCTGAAACGGATATTAAATTGCTGAAAAAACTTATTCTTTAAATCGTAATAGAGTTCAGCTTGTCACTCATCATAAAACTTATAGGTAGAGTTTTAGACACAACTTTTATAATCTCTACCTAGTTTCGGCTCTACCTGCGTCAGTCAGGCTTTCCACCTAACCTATTTACTAGGTCGCTCGCTAGTTTAGGAAACGAGCTCTGAACACGCATGGAGTCTCTCATGTCACTTCGTTAGTTAGGGTTACAGTGGTGCCGATTCTCTTGTGAACGCACTAAAATAAAATTAGAGAATCGCTATCTTTTACTAACAGGCAGCGCGAGAAAAGGACGGCTATAGCTATGAACTAAGTTGGAGATGTCAAACTAGTTCACGCCTTGCGCTTCACGGTGTTTTTTAGTCGGCATGTTTTTACGTGTCGTCTAAATGTCTATGGAAAAATTAGTTCTAACTAATTTGACAGCTCTAATTTACTTCCGTCCCTTTCTTGTCATAATAGAGAGAAAAAATTAGCAATAGCCTAAATTAAGTTTAGTTTGTGCACAACAGAATCGGCACCAGTATCTCGCGACATAACTAAATACCCAGATTAAACTAAACAAATGTTATGACTAAATCATTTGTAGTGCTGAATACGACGACAAATGACGTATTTCTATTCTATAATTGATTTAAAAAAACTGATTGGCATGGAGATTGATCTCCTAATTAGATAATTATTTAAATGAGTAACAAACAATGTCAAAATCTATATATTTAAAATTTAAGGTCATTTTATTTGTGACGTAGAAGGATTAATTTTTATTTGATACTGTAAATTCAAAAATTTGGAGACATGCGACATCTACCAACCCGCACTGGGCCCGTGTGGTGGATTATGGCCCACTCCCTCTCACCGAGAGGAGGCCTGTGTCCCAGCAGTGGGAACATTATGGGCTGATTATGATGAAATGTACTTATACGTATTGTGTTTGCGTGTGTATTGAAATTAACTGCATTAATTTGCATTCTTAAGCCTGGACCAAATTTGGCGCAAAACTTGACGTTGTATGTTAATTTAATCGTTCAATTTTAATACGACATAATTAATGTAACTTATTAATCATTATTATTATCTTGTTTCAGGTATGTTCTGGTCCAGTCCTTGGTGTCGATTCGAATGAGTTCAAGACACGGTTGCCTGGTGGTACATAATATCAATTCGGTTGTACGCACAGCTTGACCTCCGCGGTGGGTGTTCAATTCGACGATATTGGCTGCGCTTACGTCACAACATTTACGTGAGTATGTTTTGGAACAATGCCCTCCGTTCAAAACGCGATAGTAAAATTTTTAAAAACTTTTGGTTTATGGACTTGGGTTAGTGTTTATGATAACAAAATACATAGTCACGCTCTGTTTAGATATTTGAACTTAAATTTATAAGAAGCCGTATTACTGAGAACGTAGAAGAGCGAAAAATGTATGAGAAAGATTTACATTTAAATGCCTTCAATATACGAATCATACACAACTATATTTTAAACTTGGATAATCATTTAATTGTGCTTATCAATCCAAGACAGGCGACCCATATTCTGTTGTCAAAACAATATCTTAAGAGTTTGATAATTATTAAAAGATAGGCCAAATAAATAAGTACACGTTCCCTGTCGTTAGACTTCAACTGATATCTTATCGTTTACTTTTCGCATAATCTCTATCGTAAACAAATCATGTAAGTTTATCTGTATGGAAAAGATTAAGATTGATCGGTTGGCAGAAAGATAGACGCGAAAGACCAAAGTTATGTCATGAAAGGAAAATGACAGTAAATGTTCTGTACTTTGAAGGTTCTTTTAGTAGTTATTTTAATGTGAGTTTTAACGTACCTATCTACATTCACATACTTTGAAAGAGAAGCGTAAAGTAAATGACAAACCTTTGAATGATTGTAACTAAGTAGGTATATTAGATAATTATACACGATACGATCTACAGCGACGTAGCTACCGGTAATAGGTAACTGTGATTCTATATCTTATCTTTACTTTTACTAATTAATACTTTTATAAATACCGCCGATTATCAATGTTTTTTAACCAAGTTTTTTATTTATTTCCATAAATTAATCGAAGTGATGTCAAAATATCTGCAGAGTCCCAGCGTATGACATCATTGACGACGCCTTCTGACTTTAACGATAAGCTTCACTTATGATTACGACATCGTGTTAATATTTACGACTTTAGAATAAAATCGAATTTAAAACAATTTTATCCTTGACAACAATATTGTTATTCTGTTCATTATTGAATTTAATTCAGCATTATGAAAAATATATACTGTGCTAATTTTATACAACGTGTCGTTTTGCATCCTCTTCAAATTTAAGGATGTGGTATAGATAATCAAACCGAACAACTTTGGAACCACTGCACTTTAGCACCCGTCGCTTTTGTATAGTACTTAGCTGATTTTTTTGGGTAGAATAGGCCCTTTTTAATGTATTTTAGAAAACCGCAAAGTGCGCAAAAAAAAAAATTGCCGAGAATATAAAAATTAAGGTCATTGTCAAACGTCTCGAAGGTCAAGGTCAAATAAATATAGAATTTTTGTAGTAAGGCGTAGTCGACGGAGTCTTGCTTCGCGGGGTTCCTATTCCTGGATGGTTTATAAAAAATAACCACGAAGGGTATATATACCCTTCGAACCTAATCTATCCGAGTCGGGGTGCCCCAAGTCCCGAGCTCGCTTCGCTCGCTCTTGCATCTTAAGTATTTAGTGTACTGTGTAATAGGTTGACATAAACTTTAGTTTTTTTTTTTCTCAAAAACTAGTAGTTTGCGCAGTGTAATATTTTGCGAAAGTGTTTTGCTCGAAGACATCAACACGCTATAAAATTGTGAAGTTTCGTACGCGCGTGTGTTCAATTTTATTGTGTAACTAAGTTTGATTTTCTTAAACTTTAGAATTTTTTTTCTTAAAAACTAGTTGTTTGCGCAGTGTAATAATTTGCGAAAGTGTTTTACTGGAAGTCGTCAACACGCTATAAAATTGTGAAGTTTCGGACGCGCGGGTGCTAAAGTACAGTGGAGCCACAACTTTTTCCATGGCACCAACATCGTAATCGCAAAAAAATAATCAGCCGTCCTGAACATTTGCGTCGAGTAGGTATTGAAGTCTTCTATGGAAATGTAGGAATGGAGATAAATAAACATAATTTTATTTTATTTTATTTATGGGTCAGTTGAAAATTTTTTCACGATTACGATGTTGGTCCCATTGAGAAAGTTGTTCGGTTTGATGTACTGTATTACACCCTGAAATTTGACGAGGATGTAAAACGACAAGTTTTAAAGAGGTAAAAATTTGTAAGTCTCTCGATCCGATTACGAAAATTCTTTCACTAATGGGAAGCTACAGTTTTGCCGTGGCATAGGACATAAGTTAAAACAAGAAATTTTCACTCAGAAAAAGCCCCGTTCAGAAGCAAAAATACATAAAATATACATTAAAAACAAATTAATCTTAAAAGCCGTAAATATTAAATTCCATCGTATTAATCCATGCCATTAGGTATGCACACTGCCATTACTTTTATTAACTATTCAAAGCTTATGGGCTTTAATTTTCTTACTACCCTACGATGATTATTAAATCTAATGTAGATAAAGTAGCTTCAGCCGGTCAGTACAGGACGGGTATCTTAGTGGAACGGCCGGATTTTTCTGTAGACACCTGTATTACTAGGGTTGTCGATTGAGACACCCATCTTACTCAGATTTCTTAAAGATGAAATACTGACAAGACATAATTAATTATTAATGCGGTCTTTCGACGGCTACCAAATGCTAAATATTATTTGAAACCCAAGAATGCTGCTTCAACAATCTTTTTCTGTCAGACAAACACATTTTCCTCGTTTGAGAACACCACAATTAATTGTATAGGAATTACACCACACCAAAACGAGTTTTTCAATCTCAGATTGTGAGGTACAAAAAGAGACTTTAAAAGATACTTTGCCAACTGTTTTAAAATTAAAATATAGCAGTGTTTCTTGAATATCAGCATTTAACATTCCACTGAATATGGTCTATTGGTCAAAATGGTCTTTTTGAACGATTTTCTTTTTTTTTATTTCAAACGAAATGCACACCTGCAAATTACACAGAATTACTGAAGTTTTTTTTTTCAAAAGCTCCTTTGCCAACCCTAGACCGCAGCAGACTAGGGCACCAATCAGGCGCGCCGCTGCGAGCGTGAACTGCGCGGACGCATCGTTTCGCAGATAGTAATTTAGTGTCGTTGCTACTTGCTACCGAGCTAGCCTCAACCGGTCTTCTAGCAATTAAGTGACACAGTAAAAGTATTAAAAATAATAACTTTTAACGCAAGCATTTTACATCGCGTCGTTAAAAGGGTATTAGTTATCAGCGAACATATATAATAGCCTTTTTTTTGTCTTAGTTCGGAGATTGGCCTGTGATAATTCCAATTTAATTCATTATAAGAAAATATTTTTGACAGTAATTTCAAAAAGTGTTGTTTCATTTCCACTCGTGCTGAGATAAAATTCACCCTCTGGTCAAAAGATTAATCAAGCGGACTTAAGGCGACGATAAGAGACTTTAAATGATTTTAAACATAAAGATCACGTCTAAACGAGTAGTGTTATCGATTTGGAAAAAAATATATGTTAAAATAGAGCATTTTTTGAATAACTTAATAATATTTTAGATTATGTTTATTTTCCACAGTGTAAGTAATTTGTAAATATATGTCTAACGCGGATAAAAAACTGAGATCCACGCAAAAACTATCAAGCGTATTTTTATGAAACCTTCACCATTTTAAAGATAATTTAATTATTTATCTTTTGGTATATCTAACATAATATAATACCTTTTCTTTTATGTGTAATAAATTAATAATGCGTCTAATTTGGGACAGAATCCTTGATGAGCGAGTCCTATTACTGGGTGGACGTCGTATGGAGCGTTGCGAGAGCTCAGCACAGAACACGCAAGCTAACCACTCAAGGCCGGTGGCACTTATCTGCGTCTTAATAAGACTTCATAAAACTAATTGCCAAACGTCAGAGTTGAATATGAAACTCTAGGAATTAAATTGATAACTCACTTTGTAATAATTATAATTGTTGCAATCATTAACAATCACAATAAATGTTTACAAACAAGATGTAACATAGGTCTTTCGATTCTTTCCAGAAAAATGATGTACAAAATGTAAGCTCAGTACTAAGTAGGTACAAAAAAATATATCGTTTGTTTCATTAAGGTCATTTATTACTCAGTAAACAAACCAATTAATGTTGATTCTTTCAACAAAATTCGGAATTGATTAGGGTTTTATTATTTTGGTAACATCTTCATATTCATTTTGACAAAACCCTTTATGTGAACGTTTGTAAAAATTAAAAACAAGTGACGGTCATAAATCCATTTTACCCAATTCATACAAAATCTTTATTAATAAAAACTTTTTTACAAAAAAATACAACCGACTTCCAAAAACAACACTACAAAGTGAAAAATAACTTTAATTTCGGAAGTCGGTGTCTAGTTAAATGTATTTTCGTTTTTTGCCACCGACTTCCGAAATTAAAGTTATTTTTCACTTTGTAGTGTTGTTTTTGGAAGTCGGTTGTAGTTTTTTGTAAAAAAGTTTTTATTTTTCACTTTTTAGTTGTGTGCCTACCCCACACAAATTCTAATGCCTATCTGCAAAACAAACTAGAACATCATCCATATAAAAGTGGGGAAAAAATACGTATTATTGAAGCTAACTCAAAAACTACCAAAGCAAAGTTAATCAATTTTATATGGGACCAACTGTGATGTATACCCTCTCGAATAAAACAACAAAATTCCAAATCGGTCCAGCCATCTTCGAGTAATCGGGGAACATACATAAAAAAAAATTTTAAAAAAAAAGGTTCCGACGAATTGATAACCTCCTCCTTTTTGAAGTCGGTTAAAAAGAAATATATTTTTCGTAACTTTCTTTAGGTGTCGTAAACTAACCGTTTGTCGTATCTTCGAAAGACAGGTACTTACATGAGCTATGGATAGGACACATTATTAATTTTAATCAAGACATAAAATTTATTACAGAGGTGATAAATTATGTCATACCTTCTTTTTGTTTGTAGGTTAACTTTTTAATCATTGTGATTTAAAACCTAATTCCTACAACCTGTCTAGTCCTAGGAGCCTAGTGACAGGTGCAAAGCCGTATATGGGCCTTCCCACTTTTTCAGCGATATACAGAAAATATATAAAATGCGCCATATTGCGTTGACATAAAGTCCAGCACGATTGAATAAAAAAAATGTAGAGCCGATGCGCTTACGACGTTCCCATGCGATCTTCACGTACAGAACTTTTTTTTTCTTATCTGAAACGGGTCTACAATGAGAAGATTCTGGTTTTGCAAGGCAACTTGCAATGTCGATACTCGATATTATCGCCTGGATAGGTATTTCGGTTTTGTTTTAAATAAACTACACCTAATTTTGTACCGATAGCATGTTGTATAAGTACTTTTATGGTTGATTTTAAAAGTTGGCAACATTATGTAACCAAATATCAAGAATTCAAGATGGTCTACACAATGCAAACTTGGTCTAAACAATTTGGTTAGAGCTAAAAATTTGTTTTGCAAATATTGGATCTAGTAGGTATTTGTTGCAAAAATAGTGGTTTTAAAATATTATCGAAGTTCATTCATACTCACATAATCAACGGATAAAAATTCTTACACTCAACATTCACAAAGTGATGGAAAATATTATGTACCACGTAGTAAAACCAGTTCGATATATTGTCACAAAATAGTTTTCCTACTAAAAAGCATTACGTAATCTTGAAAATAAAAATCAACTGAAATCTTTTATAGAAAAATTACTAAAACTCATCTGTATAAAACGATGAATGTATATTATTTCCATTAACAGATGTTATTTATTCAACTATTAAACTGCAAATAATTTTCATTTATCACTATGACTGTTTATTAAATCACGCTTTTGCTTGCAACTTATAATTTTGCATCATCTGAGTTTAATTCGCTGTGGAAAACCACATTACAACCTGCATTACCTGTCTTATGTCTGCAGCGCCATGAAATGGGCACCAGAACATTTTTTTTTTGTTTTTTTTGACGCATACTTTAATCAATATTAGTATTAAATAAATGTATGTCGCCAAGACGAAATTTTAGTAGAATAAATTAAAATCTATATGATAAATATCATAATTGTTATTAAATGCAACGTCGCAGGCCCTGTATAAAAAAAATGTAAATGCCCTCCGTGACTAGGACAGCTTCTTGTGACCTTGTCGGCGGCCATTACTTTTTTTTCGCGCGTTCAATGTTGCCAACACGACGCCGCGCGGTGCGTTCGCTATTTCGTTTTTATTTTTCTTATAAGGAAACTCGTTATGCAACTTCTTTTTGTTTAAACCAGGTATTACAGTAATTAATGGCTTTAATTTCTTTAATTATATAATATTATTTTAAATTTGATAAACCATAATTACGTGAGGCTTAAATAGCTAACATTGCAATCTAATGTAATCTTTCTTCGTTCACAAGTAAACGATAAGTCCAGATAATGTTATTTATCAACTTATCATAATACATCATCTATCAGAATATGAGATTATTTTATGATTTTGACGTAGCCCTTCATAATATTTTAAAACAAATAGTGTTTAATTTGGTTGCTCATGGACACGATAGAAATGAACCTCATTAATGGGCCAATTTATCTAAAACCATTAGAGGTTTCTTAATTTTTATCGTATCATGACAATATAATTATATGCACGTAACGTGGTACTTACTATGTTTAACTTGATGAATCTTTGATTTGTTTATGTTCATATAAGTAAAAATAGTTTTAGTGATTCATCGGTGTTCTAAATTGAAACTTTTGAAACATAGACAAGTTGCTTCATAAATTTGTATTCCATATATTGAGAAAGAAGCCTACAGACCTCTTGAAAAAAAAAAAACATTTGTTTAAATGGACGCAGACGCATCATATTAATTTAGATCTTCCTGCAAATTGTAACCACGTTCCAATACCTGTGTCCCTATCATTGTCAGATAAACTAAATTACATTGACACAGCAATAATCTTATCGTGTTATTTGGCAAATAATGCGTGGAAGTAAATAAATATCGATTGCGATAGGTGTTTGGCAAGGAGCATGTGATGTTGTTATCTATTTCGCCTGACGAAGCTCTGTAATCCGCTTCCTAGAGGAGATAGCACGTTTGCCGGATTTGCCGACGAATTTTGCTAATCGGGCGTTAAGATTAGTCTAACGGAAATGTTAGTTTACTAGAAACTTGGGTTTACTTTGGGCTAAGATGTTTACTTTACCTGGAGATGTTGTGGTTCTTAGAGGATTCGGCTGGATTTGTGGGAAAACAGAAGTAATTGAGAGTAATTTAGGTTATTAGGCGGTAGCAGTAGTACCTACCTATTTGCTTTGTACGAAAACAAGATTGATGATTTGTGCCTTAGTAAAACATTTATACAATATATTCTTTTGCAAATAATTTAACGTTTTCGGTGTGTACTTGATTATTCAAGAGTCCTCAATCACTTACAAATTATCTACATTAATAATGACGTCACCCAATCCATAAGCACAATAATTTTTAACACGCATACGGATAAACACAATTATAATCTTCTAAAAGTGAAACTCAAAACTGGTTCTAAAAGTTACGTTATGTAACTTAATAAATAAACAGATACAAAAAGTTACTAGGCTGATGACCGAAGATTCAAAAATCACAAACGTAATGCACAAAATAGTTGAAACTCGCACTCGTCCCAATCTTTCCACTTTCTTCCAAACGTCGTTAGCACCATATTCAAGGACAGAGACGATACACACCTACAAGGGCGTAGTCAAGTTCCCCATGATGCGTGACATAACAATTTTCAACTCTACTAACAAAGTAAATAGATGCTAGTTTTGCTTGAAAAGTTTCTTAAGACTCTCGGCCCGCAGATTGAATAAACTGCTTGACACAGATTCGCGTTTTGGGTCAGACGGGTGCGAGAGTGCTGTAAACAAAATGCTATGCCCGTTACGACATCTCACTATTGAGAAGAAAGAATTTGGTAGAACTGATGCAAACTTTATCACTAAGAGAATTTGTTGTACTACTTACAAACTATCGGTTAAGATAGAGAACCGTTTACAGACTATCTAACGATACACCTCCTTATCTATGAGTACACAAATCTGATATTCTAAAGGTAATTGATATCTATTCGAATACTTCGACTAATCAAGTACCTGTAGTGCTAAAGTTTGATTTTGATACTGAAACCAATCCCGAAAATGAAACTGAAACCGTAATAGGTACATTAGTAGGTTACACAACCGAAATAATCACGTGTTAAGTAATGTTAGTAGATTATTTCGCAATGTGTTTTGACAATAATGATAAGATAGCAAGCCAGTGAAAGCGACAATTAACCGGATTTTACATAGTCATGCCCCACACATGAAGATGTTACTGCTAATAAAAGTATTGTGTAGGTACCTACATTGAGTGATATTAAGCAAAGATTTTTAGAAGTTATGCAAAGAAAATTGTTATTTTATTTAAAGTGTGTAAATAATGTTGTCTTTGGCTGAAAGTTGTTAATTTACGCTCGATAAAATAAATTAAATGGCTCCCCCACCTAACAACAATTTGTGTTTGTAAAGACCAAAATTTGCTTTAGATTTGAGAAATTTTGCTCTTTGTCTACAGCTCACTTATATTCCTTACAAAATTATGCATCCAAAACAAGATAATGTAAACACAGCGAGACATTTCTTTTTGCAACTGTTGGATTTATCGCTGTACCTATATAATACAGTTGGTCACCCTATCCTATCGTCATATCTAGTGTCAGTGGCGATACCATCGGTCCTGGCGCCATTTTCCCCCACACATTAGCATCTGAAGAGAACACCACTTAATACAATTTGACATTGTAATCTCCAACAACAAAGGAATGACCTGACATCGCCTTATCAGTAACTTACTCAACCACTTTATCATATCCACCTCGACAACAACGTACTCTTTATATTTTGCTGTAAAAGTGAAATATTCAACAGAAAATATAATGTTGTAATGAGTATCAGGCTACATCTTTTCAAAAGGAAGGAACGAAATGATCTCTTTGAGTGCAGTAACTTCCATAAAGGATGTTAACATACAATTTAGTCACTGATCTGACACATAAGAAGTTCACAAGAATGTAAACAATCCGAGTGAATTGAACTCCACAGCTTCATTTATCTCCTGTTGCCGAGAATTCCCAAATCGTCAAGCAACAGGTTGATCGGATTCACGTGTACACATCTCTTATGTGCATTTTGATTCGAGTTTCAAGGCCGTCCAATAGATTTGACTGTACTTTTTCATAGCAATGTTTTTTTTATCTATAGAAGAATAAATCTTATTAGAATATAATCAATAGCATAGTCACTATGGAATGAAAAGAAAAAATCTAGACCAACCATCTATAGGAATACAGGTATAATAAAAAAGCTATAAAACGAATTCATTAGATGCAAACAGAAAGATAAGAGAGACTTAAAGTTGGCTTAGCAGCAGTAAATGCTGTTGGTACCTATTCAATTAGAGCTAGATTTGCTCCAGGGATTTCACATCCTAATCCTTAACAGGTACTAAGGACAATATCTATTAAATGATGGTTAAACAAACTCGAGTATAATATGATCTTGAACTTTATTATTTGATTGGTGAAAGCTTTGGCATATTTGGGATTGAATAATATTTACAGGGAACAAATGTTAATCGATACTTGAAATGATGAAGACGCAAAAACACTTTTATTAATATTCAAGAAGAATTAAATTAAATCAATATTTAAAGCACGCAAAGTTTTATACGTGCATATAAAACGACACAGTTCTGTTTCGTAGTTTATTACACTTCTAATAGGTACTAATGTCCTTATAGCTGGAAAGGCACGATCAGGCGCAGCATTTGAAGTATGCATCATTCACACTGTGTCGCGCTAAGCAGTTGCATATTTCATGTGTAGTCACACGTCTTCCGTACAATGGCTTACTACTGGCATAAAGTGCATTGTCGATGTCACCTTCACGTTTAATTCAAATTGAATGTGGATAGTAATTAATGGCGTTAAATAGTTAGTCGTCTTTGATTCCCAAGAGAAGAATTTCGTGTATCTGTTTCTTTGGGTAACAGTTTGGTTACCCAAAGAATATAATTATGCTCACCTAAAAAATAGGTTGGGTTATGTTTTGTTGTGCTGACCATTTTATCCTTTTCAATCTTCTATTTTATTATATTATTACTGTTGAACTTTCCTTAATATTTTAAATATGTAAATAGAGAGGATCACACCACTACAAATAGTAGGTGTATGTGTTTCATATCACTAGAAGTGTTAGCGTTTTGATGTAGTTTTTTTTTCACACTTTCACAGTAAGTACATTTTTCGGGTCCAGGAATTTTCATCCAGAATCACACTACGATTTTTTCAGAGTTTAAAAATAGAACTGCAACCCAGACGGATGATACAATTCAAAGGAATTTTATTTCAGTCTAGTTACGGAGATTATGAAATCCATATAAAATAATTTTGATGCTTCGTCTATTTTAACAAAATCTATTGTAGATAGTACTCGACTTATCTGATACCCGTCCATATCAATTTGTCAGTCACCGGATTGAATTACACTTTGCCAGTTTTCGCAAGTCACAATAACGGCACCAGTTTGCTCAGATTTAATTCCAAGTTCAACTTCTGTTCAGGAAAACTTTCCTCTTAGATATCTGATAATCCAATAAAGATTACTGTCACTCTTCCGATATCCTCTATCACAAGGAAAGTTCATAAAGTTAATACAACATCTTTCGGATAATGTAACGAATTCTGACGTTTCACCTTTTAAGTATTTATTGTCGTCTGCTCAAATAAATACGTGTGTTTCGAATCGATAATGTTTGAATGGTACGCCTAATTTACGTTATTTGATCGTTTCATGGCGTTTGATCGATGGACTTTCACGACTAATTTTTCAAGTTATGTATGCATGCGTCAGACTGCGATAATGGGTAAATAAATGCAATGAGTAGTACAGTGGTCCTGGGGAAAATTGTCAGAATCAGAGAGTACCTATTAGGTTTTTACGTTGTATGCAAAGGTCTAGTTAATAATTATAGGTATAGTTGATTGATTTATCCTTGACTTTCATATTCTAGCAATTACCATAGTAAAATTTCGAATTTCAAACTAAATAGTAATCCACTCAATGGCTCGCATAATCTGCTTTTCCAATGAAATGAAAATTTACTAGAAGACATCATCATTAATTACATAACACTGTTAGCAAGTAGTTTCAATTCAGCATACATTAACCAATTCACAGATTGTTGAAACCGACCTTGTCAGTCAGTACCAACATTGTGATTTTGTGACAAACGTTTGATATATCACTATGAACCTATAGTAATTACAATCAGCATCATCACGACGGTAAACGCAACTGAATGTAATCTCCAACACCCACACACGTTTGTACAAATACAACCACTGACAAACATTTGTGGTTTTCTTTATCAATACAGTACGGTGCATGTGTGGTTGTGTTAGTGGGGTGACGTCATGCAATTGTCATCGCTGTCACGGCTAACAAGCGGCACTCGGTCACTGTTCTTGGTTCTGTTCTGCGTGAAAATTTTTATTTGTTTATCTTGATTGTAACAAATGTTTGTGATAAATGGGTATGTTATTGCTGGATTCTTTCATTGTTCCTTTACAAACTGTAAAGGTTATAAGAAAGTTGTTTTATTAATTAATGATTCAACCTCTTCATTTTCGTCAGCAACGTTTCATTTTCAATATTCAGTTTTTCTGTCAATGCCGAAATATTTTGGAATGAACTCAGTCTACCTAGTTTGAACAGGTTTAAACCACATTTTGCTTCACTAACAAACAAGGACAATAATTTATTATATTACGGATACAACTCAATTCCAGCGTTGTTTTGGTCGTAGGTACCATGTAACTCTGATGTTACATTGTGTCCTGAGCGAGGAGCATCATTTACATTTCCATCGCGCGACTGACACGTGTCTTTGATTTGTGCATTCCTTGTAAACTCACAATGTATATTCGCTTATTGACACAATCATTTTTCATTGGGGTCGTTCGTAAAAGTTAATATTCCTAACCGTTTAATTTGCAAGCAGTCCTTAGTAATATGAATCATTGTGTTTGTTTCATTTAAATGGATCAACTGTAATAAGTACGTGTTCTGTTGTGCTGTAGGATAATAATAATTAAAGTTAGTGAATCTGCTAATCAATTAAAATATAAAAAATTATTTTAATGATATCATTTTTGCAAAAAGTCTCCTAACTAAACAAAGGTGGGAATGGCAAATTTGCGGCTGACATTGAGATTATAAATACAATACAATTGCTGTTTTGACAGGTGTTTAACGGTTTCTATTGAGCTGAGCACACACGTGTTTGAACGAATGAACTTTTGAAAAAAGAACGAATCACTTTCTTTTTCACTGAACTTGACACGGGTCGAACAGTTAGATGACACAGCTAAACAAAGCGTTTAGCTGATGTCATAGCCATGCGACTTTGTTACTCGTAAACATACCTACGTAGTTAATGACCTGTATTGAACACTGTTTGGGCACATTGTTAAGTCTTTGAATGTTAATGTTTTAATCGTATTGTGTTTTTAAGCCTGTAATGCTGAAACAAAAACCGACATTTTGAATCAGCTTATTGTTTGTTGTAAATATATATCCTGAAATATTCTAACGTAGGTTTACACAATTTTCCGTACCTACCAGGATCCTCATTGCTCTAAACTCGATCTTATACCTACTTTTGCCTTCCGCCAAATTCAAGGACAACCCTTGATTCGGGTTCTCTCGAGTCTCTTTTTCACTGGGAAGTGACACGGTCGTCGGTCGACAGTGAGACCTTGCCCCCCACCCCCCTCACGCCGCTTGCCGCCACCGTCCGCTGACGTCATCCGCGCCATCTTGCGACAGTGACGCGTTGCTTGGCAACCGAACACACGCGACGCACTTAGACAGGTTGTATCACGATTTTATCATGCAAATTGATTTTTTTATGGTTACTCCATGGATTCGTTAGCATTTTCCGTACGAAATTGCATATTATATTATATTTAACTAGCGACCGGGCCCTGCTTCGCACGGTTATATCATTTGACAAAACATGAAGATTTCTAAATTATATCTAAGTTAAATATTAATGTATAATATTATATACACATAAACATTCCGTAATAAATTCCCTAAATGATAGTGAAAACTGCATCAACATCCGTTGCGTAGTTTATAAGAACAGCGCGGCCACACAGACACGAAACGCGACTTTATTTTATAATAAGTATACCTACGTACAGATGGACGCCCATTTTGAAGTTTCGTTTCTGTAGCTTTTGTTTAGGTTTTTCATTTTTATCATGTCCTCTCCTGACGTCATCATTCATGATTTATTACATCCCGTGTACATCTATTACATTTTTGACAAACAGAATTTTTCTCATCTCCTTGATGTATTAATTTCAACGACTTTTGAAAATTGCATTAACACTTCAACCAATTATGCAGACCCTTTGACACATGGGATGCCTTAATCCCTCTTAATTGCTTTATTAAGACCTGCGTTAATTGCAATCTAATCTTCTGCTGGAAACGTAAAACACGTGCAAGCTTTATTGTAAAACTACAATGTTAAGGTAATCTCCTCAACGGAGGTACTAACTTTATGTATATAATTTAAAATCAAATTATAATAAGTACGATAATTTAAAGCGCAACAATGACCTACAGACACTTGTACCTACCTACTTACACAAGGTGTTTTTATTATATTAAAAAAATACTTGTACATTTGTATATGTTTGTGTACAAGAACCTACAAATACTGTTCATCATCATTCTCCTGCCCGTATCCCAATTTATTTGGGGTCGGCGCAACACTACAAATGCTAGTATCAATTGCAAATTACAATCTTAGTTCCGAACTCATTAAATAAAAATGTTCCGAATTGCTTGTTAAAATATCAAGTCGTTGGTGGATTCTAAGAAAGAAAATCACTTTTCCGAGATTTCCACAGAAAGGCTTATTTAATAAACATTATTTAACTCGTCGTCGTAACTACAATATTATCAAAAATGTAAATATTAGGAAGTTAAGTTTATATGTAGGTAATATATTACATTGTAACAAAATATTTGTGCTCCCGCCGGGTTATAGTAGGTAACTATTGTTGTTATTACGCAGTTTAGATCTCAAACTATGTAGTCATCTAAATGTCTTTCTAATATAACTGGAATGTGCGTTTCTGTGGAACTATGTGGTAGATAGCCTTGTTTCGAGAATAAGAGGTTGCATTTGAAATCTAACATCTGAAGTGAAATCGGAGGGAATTTTCCCAGTTTTCTTTGATAATACAATACAATTTATACAAAAAATACATTTCCTCTACAGGAATTCCTCTACAGGAAAAAAAATCTTCGAATAAAATGGCGATATTTATGTATTTATTTTAAACTAGCCGTTGCCCGCGGCTTAGCCCGCGTGGATGTCGGAAATTATACCACGGGAACCTACTACCAGGATAAAAAGTATCCTGTGTGTTAATCCAGGTTATAAAATATCTGTGTGCCAAATTTTATCCAATACCGTTCAGCGATTTTTGCGTGACTGAGTAACAAACATCCAAACATCTTCTCAAACTTTCATTTATAATATTAGTAGAATGATATCCTATTGGATTTCCAATTAACCTACCATACATACAAATATCAGCAATTTCAGAAAATAATTATGTCAAGTATTGAAAATACCTAACCTCGCAGTTTCCAATCATATCAATCAAATTATTTTGGCATTGTTCGAACATTTTTAGGGAAGGCGAAACCTTTATTCAGAATTTGCTAAAACTGTACAATACAATAGATATTGTATATTTACGTACTACGTGCCACAGTTAGCGTCAGTTTTTCCGCTACAATACGTCATTCATTTGTATGTTTTCCAGATAAAACTGAAAAATAGCATAGTTTATACGAGGGGGCGTTTTTAAGTTCGCGGAATGGGGGGGGAGGGGATAATAATAGGTCATTATTGGGATGGCCACAACTTCAGCCACTCAATATTAGTATAAATATCAGGTTTTATCTTAATTGGATCATTAGTCTTTGAGCTATCGTCAAGCAAACAACTCAATTGGGAAGAAAGTGTGAATTATGGAAAAGATTGAGTACCGTGCCCTAATAAAGTTGCTTACCAAGCAAGGAAAGTCAGTTCAAAATATACTGAAAGAGGAGGAATCCGTTTACGGTGACTCTTGCCCGGGTTAAACCATGGTTTACAAATGGCACAGTCTCTTTAAACAAGGCAGGACCTCACTTGAAGACCCACGACCCACGGCCCGGACGGTCGATCGAGGTGACTACTCCGGAAATCATTAAAAAAGTCGAAAAAATAATATTGGAAGATGCCAGACTAAAGAAGAAACAGCTTGCAAAAATGGTTAGAGTATCGGATACGACAATTTTCTAAATTCTACACGATCATCTTGGCATGACAAAGGTCAGTGCAAGATGGGTGCCAAGAATACTCACGCCGCCTCAAAAACAACACCGCGTGGAGTGTTCTCGCACGTTTTTGGACCTCAGTAACGGAGATAAGGATGGACTTTTAAGTCGAATTGTTACTGGAGATGAAATTTGGGTTCATCATTATGAACCTGAATCAAAACGAGACTCTATGCAGTGGCACAAAAAAGGCACACCACCACCCAAGAAGTTTAAAGTGTCACAATCGGCTGGAAAAATCATGGCAACAGTGTTTTGGGATTCAGAAGGGATCCTGTTGACCGATTATAAAGATAAAGGCGTTTCTATAACCGGAGAATACTATGCTTCTATCCTCGAGAGGTTGAAAGAAAGCATTAAAGAAAAAAGGAGGGGTAAATTGACCAAAGGTGTCCTTCTTCTTCACGACAACGCGCCTGTTCACAAGAGCCGTGTTGAGTTGGCTGCCCTGCATAAGCTGGGCTTCGATATTTTAGACCATCCACCCTACAGCCCAGACCTGGCTCCCAGTGATTACCTCTTCCCAAAACTGAAAAAAGAACTTCGTGGGAAGAAATTTTCAACTGATGAAGAAGTGAAGGACGCGGTTTCAGCTTATTTTTCGGACAAAGACAAAGCATTTTTTTATGAAGGTATACATAAGCTAATTGAAAGATCTGAAAAATGTATAAGGGTAGCAGGTGAATATATTGAAAAAAAAAATAATTTAGTATTTTTATTTTCACTTCTCACCCTCCATTTCGCGAACTTAAAAATGTACCTACGTATGTGCAAATATTTAAAGTATAAATACTCGTACCCTAGTGCATTTGTTCTGAAACAATGCAATTCTATTTACAGACAAAATTAAATTCCATAACACCTGAATTTCCTGGAGCAATATGTAAAGCTCCATTTACACCGTACAAGTTTATTGCCTGTGGCATAATATAAAATTGAAGGGCAATTAACTGGCACTGTCGAAATAACACGTACTATTAAGTTGCATGCGATTCTATTGAATGACAAAACTTGCATTCAATTTTTTTGTATGACATTTTATGGATCGCACGCGTGTAAACACTTGCATTGCATGCAATTCCTGAATGGCAATAAAATTGAACGTGATTTTTTGAAAGTTCCAGAAACATGCACGAAAGAAAATAGAGAGAAATTTGCTTGTTTTAGACGGAGCTTAAATTAATTTTAGGAGCTGTTTATAATGTACTGAAATTTATTTTAAGCAATGCAACCTACTGAATAATTAAAGATAATCATGAAGACAGTGACAGACAATGCTGTAGCAAGAAATAAAAATCTTACCTAACTGATTAATTTAGTAGTCGGTTGTTTTAAGGCGGACAGACAGGCGGGACCCGACATTGCATCGCGATTCTGGTAGAACAATTTCCATGAAATTTTCATAGAAATTGTTCTACTAGAGTTGCGTCGTGATGTCGCGTCGCAAATGTTTGCGGGACCCGTTAATGCTTGAGTAGATTTTACTATACTAACAACTTTGACGATCTAGCTTTAATAATTCACATACCTAGTAAAAACCTATATCCAATACTTAGCTAAGTATCACTTGAGAATAGTTATAATTAATTTAAATATCCTGAAGTACCACTTAAGAAGGCATTTTGTACATTTGTGAGTTCAATTGGTACAGAAAATGTTAGCAGAAATCAATTAACGAAAGAAAACATAAATAAAAACCTAGGTTTAGGGGCGCAAGCGCAGCTGCTGACCCTGGAGTCCTGCATACGGTTATCAGGCCGAGAAAATAAGTGTCATTGGGTTTTACTGACAGAAATTTCTCAGTCGCAGTCGGAGTTCAGCGGGGCAATTGCTTAACACACTATCAATAGGAATCGGTTTCATTTTGACAGTTCAACAACAATCATTGCGTTATTTACGTTGCTGAGCAGACACATTTTTCGAACATATGAAGCAATGGATTAGCAATTTGCTTCAAAATTATTCATATTCCGATTGTTAGTGTGTTACGCAATTAGGGTGCTGATTTATGCCCAGAGGTTCGCCGCCTGCTTACATAAACTCAAACTCAAATTATTTATTTCAATTAAACCAATTACAGGTACTTTTGAATTGTCAAGGGGTCGGTCAGTCAGAACGATGAAGCTAGGCGCCCATTCCAAAGCGTAGTAGGTACCTATGGAGAAGAACGGGCAAGAAATAGAAATGGGACTTGTAGCTACTTACTTTACTAAGCTTGATGTTAAGGCTCCCACAAACAGGCGCGACACGAATCGCGCCTGTTTGAAAGAGCTTTTATGTTACTGGCAATAATAATAACGGTACGTAAAGCAATAATGTGGAAGAACAAAGCTTAGTTGTCGGATAATAAGATGGGTCAAGTCATGATGTAATTAGTGCACCAGTTTATAATTATAAATTAAAACATTGTGCTCATGATGTAAATAGAGTCTTTTGTAAGTAAGATCTAGTTGTTTCGAACGTAGGTAATGGAGTTAATGGCAATAATCTTGACACAGCCAAAGATCAAACAGTAATTTTCTAGAACACTGTTTAGTTTAATGATCTTCACTTGTTTGTGACTGAGTAATGTAGAAAAGGTATGCGGGCCCATTTTCATCCAACTAAATGTCCTAGCACGAACGCGCGACGTAAGGCCTAGCCTGCACTGTGAATTTAATTCGCGCGATTTTTATTCACGCGGTTTATATCCGCTCACACGAGCGCGGTGTGAATCGGGTCCGTGAGTCATTTTACCTAATATTGTACGTAGTATGAGTTCTACACCAAGAAAATACTACTACTTTTTCAGACATTGCAACGAGCGCGAATTTACCAGTGTGTGTGACATAATACCATGTGCGTAAGACCATGTGTTACAGAATTACGATAAAAATTTCGCGCGATTTTTTATCGCAGTGCGGGCTAGGCCTAAACGTAACGTAAATTCGAACGACTTTTGAATCGAAAATACGTCTATATAGCATTTTTGTTTAATTTTTGCGTTTAACAAGCACAATTACTATGATATAAATAAAATCTTCAAACTAATTAAATATTATGTACAAAAATAGTACCTGTTTTTAATTTTAATATCGTTAGAATTTAAGTTAAGGCTCCTACAAAAAGGCGCGACACACGATATAATCGCGCGCGACACAAACTCGTGTCACGCGCGATTATATCGCGTGTCTCGCCTGTTTATATACGCTTACCTACTCGTTTGTGCTAGGCCTAAAGTTCTAATAGGTCGACTTCGACTGCTTGAAAACTTTGCAAAGGTAGATATTTTATGACAATTGATGATGTTGCATAGTCATTATCTGCAGATTCATTGAGTAAAGTTGTAAATGCAAGGTTTTACATCGTGTGAGTTACTAAAAGTTATGTTATATCTCTACATCGCATTATCTAGTCAAGTCATTCAGATTTGTTCTCGTTTTTATCCATCTATTCCACCTGTGAAGGCCATTCATACGAGTCAACAATCTTTGTCTGAGGATGTCCAAAATTTGGCACCAGCACCACTCAATCTGGCACGTCGCCTGATAACGCTAGCCAAATATGATTAGTAAACAGTACGGTTTACCATATGTCAATAATGTCAAAAATATAATAATTATTCTGTTTCATGAAAAGCATTTACAATTTTATTAGTTAAAATACACTCCCGGACTCCTGGATCGAGCCACCGTGAAATTCCATTTGAGGTATATAGGCCTAAAACATCAAAATAATGATGAGTCAAAGAAAAAGATTTTATGCAGTTTTGATGCTGATTCAAGCCATCAATTTGGTGTCATCATTGTTCCAAATTTGAATTCACGGCCATTTAAAAAGCTTCGTAGTTTTCAATACAAAAAGTGCAGGGTGGCTCGATTTAGGAATCCAGGAGAGTAGTTTAAATGAATCCAATAAAAAAATGGTTTAAACAATTTATCTGTGAAATAGATTTGTTATGACTTTCAATCAATTTCAGTGCAAAATAAAAATATTTCATTTCACATAAACCTACATGGGCACTTATGAAACGTCAGAAGCTATGCACGGTTCCAAATTGATCGTTTCCTATGAAGAAGAGCCGCAAGAAACTCCATGGTTACTTTTTAAAAATAATTGGCTTTTGCAATATTTTCAAATAACAGTGTTAATAGGTATGGGAAGATAATGTAGGCCTTTCAACAACTACCAGGTACTTAGCAAAATAGAAAATAGTCAACAAATGTACAGTCTACTAGGCCTGCAACGTTCTCACATTCACAAAATAGAAAATAATCTATTTAGATGATTAATAAAGAATAAAAATAAAAATCTATGACATGACACAAATTACATGATTGCCATTAAAACTACAACTACAGTGCGTAATTATTGTCCCAATAAATAAATTTACTGAGTTACATTATTGCCTATTTATATTTCTCCTTTCCCTTTCATTGTTTCCACGCATTTTTCACTTAACAATAATTGTAAAACATATTGTATACATAATTATTGTTTAAAATAAAAAATATAAAAATAACTTCACCAATACACAAATAAATACAATTCCCTACACTTCATTTATTACGAATTCCCAACATTTATATAAATCAAATATTTATCCTGTATAGACATAGGATAAAATACAATAATAAATAATCCTAGAAATTCCCCAATGCGTCACCTTGAACACATTAGGTACGTTGAACTAATTATTAGTTTCGATAAAATAAAAGGTGCGTCAATTACCTACTATGTCATCTCAAATATTGGCGCCAAGATTGGACGTTGGCGTTTTTCTCGTATACACTAGCCAATGTTGGCCCTAAGAATAATCACAAAAATTAATAACGAAAATTTGTAATCGTTCGTACAATTCACAGACGATTGACCTTTATAGATTGTATTCCTAGAAATGAAAACGAAAGCGTCATTATACAAGACCTTTCGAAACTTAATTTAATATTTTGTATTAAGTACCTACAAAACATGTTTCTGCATAAATTTATATAACTACAAGCGCTTATCAAAGCTTAGTGCCCATAATTCGATAGCAATTTGTTTTTCAGACAGAGTGGAATAAAGAAATAACTTAGTTAGATTAGGAAAAACAAAACCTGCAGTTGTTCCTAGATTTTCAACCTGACAACAGAGTAGCTTTCTAACCTGTCATTGCAGATTATGTACCAAATATTGTCTCATAATAACACAACACGAATGTTAGTCTATTATGGCCGAATTAAACCAATGAAATTGAACACGATCAGCACAATCAAAACCTCGTTCAAGAGCTAGCAGTGTCAATATTCCACAACAATGATGACACTGACAGGTCTTGAACGCGGTTTGATCGCGTTCAGTCTCATTGGTGAAATTCGCATTAAGCCATTTATGTAGGGATCCTAACTGAATGTAGGCAGGTACTTGGTAGTTGGATTAATGTAGAGCATCATTCGTAGCATTATTATTTAAGTTGTTCTCCCAACGTTCAGATCGACTATTGGCCTCATGACATCTGGTGATACGTCACCGCATTCTCATGGATAGACCCCGTTGTAGACATTAATGTCATCATTTTCCTTATAAGCGCAGAACGATATTGTAATTTATACGTTTCGCGAACCAAGTTTACTCGAAGTGTCGAAGGATTGAGAATTAGCTTAATTTTTTCCAATTGTAATCAATTTGAATGTTTTTTTTTAAAGCTCAGTTCTTCTTCTGCTGATTTTTGTCATTTGGATAATTTATTCATTTTAATAATTTACGCCAGTTATTGGTGATATGCTTATAAAACTATAGTCGCCGCGTTAACAACCGAGTCGTCGGGCTATAAATCATTGTTATTAGTCTGTCTCGCTCGCACATAATGCAGCTAATGGAGTGCTATAATGATGTGCGTAATAGTAGGGAGCGTTGCACATTCATAGTGCTACTGACATTTATGACCCGACGACTCGGTTCATAACGCGAGTACTATAGTAAAACATTGGCCTGCTAAATAATATCCAAAACAAAACCAACTTTATTAACGAGTACCTACATATTTATTCAAATAACTCCACGTTCTAATAATTCAAACATGAACTGCGTTTATCTATACTTACACAAAGTGTCACACTACACATGTATTAGCTACAGGACTGCAAATAGTAACTAATTCTTACCTTACAGCCAATTATATCAAGCCACACATTTATCTAATAAAATATTCAATTTTTAACCGCAACTGTGTGGCGATAAATACAAGTCGCACATGCAAATAACCCAGTAACACTAGCTAAATGGCTAATTATTTGTTCAATTATTAACATTTCTAACTCTCAGTTTTGTATTTTCTCACACAATTCCTTAGTACTGGATAAAATTTTCCGGCATGTCTTGGGTTCGGCTTTATTAGATTGGAATACTTTGCGAAAAATTTCTACAAAATATGCGTGTCTCTCAAATGTGGAATCAATTATTGGAAGACCCTCTGTACTCTGGAAATTTACTTATTATTAACATGTTTTTTCTTGAGACCAAAAATTAGGTACCTACCTACGCAGGTAAAAAAAAAAATAAATAAAAAAAATCTAAAAAAAAATCTTTACTATTAAAATCTAAAATCTTTTAATAGTCTTATAGTTAAGTAGATAAAAAATAAAGAACCCCCCCCCCCCCCCCCCCCCCACATGCAAAAGATCCTTAAATAAAATTGTCACTCTTATCACAGTTTTATCTGATACTATATACTACAGTACCATTAAAAACACCGATTTAAAAAAATAGCAGTTAAACAACAAAAACAAATTCTCCAAAGCAGCGGAAGACTCCCGGGATCGCAAATAATCGCATTTTCGCTTAATATCATCAGCGGATTTCCGCAGGCAACAATTAAATCCGCAGGACTTACACGTGCCGACACACACGCCCTTGTATTCCCTAGTATGTAGGGTGTGTATGCGTGGGATGTGCAAAGTGCCACCCTTTCAGTGCAACCCACCTGTACGGTTATGGCCGAGCTGGGAATTCTATCAAACTGAATGGATATCCCATTTCAGTACATGGAAATTAAAAGTTGCTTTTCATTTTGTCTTGATTTAATTAAGTAGAATATTAGTAAACGAATATTTTTGTGTTTATTTATCAAGATGCAATATAAATTAAGAAGGAAGAGCCATCCATTTTTCAGCCATTTTTTTTTTATTCTAGTCAAATTATTCCAACGAAACCCACGCATTTATTCCTTCTTTCTCAATACAAAATAACTGCCAAAACAAACTGATACTAATTGAGTCAGGGCTCCATCGCGATATCACATTATGTACATTAGGATTCTGGACATAATAAACGCGTGGGTGTACCCCCCATTCACCCTGCCTCCCCCCTGCAGCTACAAGGTCGAACCGCACCGTTCCGACTAGTTGTGCGGTAGGGTGGGCAAAACAGGTGTTTGATATGTCGAAATTGCAGGGATTTTGTAGACGGTTTATTCGCGATTTATTCTAGAATGATGATCCCTTTATTTTATGTGTCGTTTGTGCTCAGTTGTTAGGTTTGAAGTGGAAATCTTAACTCTCAATATTGAACTTTGAATGCGGAAAATTTATATGTATATTGTAGGTAGATTTAATGTCAGGCATTGTTAATAATTGGTCCCGTTAGTACTGGTCCTTACAATCATGCGGTTGGTAAAGTACCAGTAGGTAAGTACTTACCTATAGACTTAAAATTAATTTTGTGTTTAAAATAAAGTAGTACTAATAGTAGTACTTACGTACCTACTTTATTTTAAATAAAAAAATAATTTAATATTACATTTATTTATTACAAAAACTACAAGGTATTGTCATTGTTGTAAGTATATCATAAAGCCCTCTACTTTCCCCTATACATTATACAACTCTACCCTGTTAGTTAATTACCTGACAACACTACAGGGCTCCTTGAAAGCTCTACAATATTGTGAGGCACATCCCTATCTTGTTCCACGAGGAGTTTCCATGGCTACCAGATTGTGCTTGGCAGCCGCCATAGCAGCGTTATTGCATCCGGGATTTCCGCAAAGTGAAATCAATTTAACGGGCATACAAAGGCATGTTGGAAATTGATTTTAGTTAGTAGATAATGGAATATTTGCTACTGTTTAATTATAATTCCTTGCCTTTGTGTCACTATTTCTTGGATGATTAGGTTAAATTTTGCGTTAATGTGATTTAGCACATTGTGCTGTAGGTATGAAAAACTACATAATACAAAAAAAACCTCCGTAGTTGGGATGAAATTATCCCAAGAACAAACTTAATATTGTAGTTGATAAACATGTTCTCCCATACATTCCAACTGCAAAAATGTAAGTTTGTACGCACACTATTGAGTGATTTACCATGTTATTTTAAAACCATTAGACATCTTATAGGTTTTCCTGTAATCTATAAGTAACGTACTACCTATACAACTGTTCTCTGTATTTTTTTAAACATTTTATGCTCAGCAGTTTCGGAGTTAAGGGGGATGGTCAGTTTCATAAATTTTCAATAATAACTTTAAAAATATTTATTCTTAAATTATTAAAAAATATGTTTGAAATCCTCATAACAAACCCTTTCATTTGATATGTCACAAGGTACAGTTTGCAAAAATGTTGATTTTATTTTCTAATTTTTCTCCCAAAAATGAACCCCGTATTAAAAATTCATTTATTTACATTACACGTTCGTGTTTGGGTCACAGAAATTCATAATGTGTACCAAATTCGGAGCAAATCGGCTGTGACAGACGGACATACACACAAACTAGTGATCGTTTATGGGTTCCGTTTTTTCATTTGGACGTATGGAACCCTAAAAATGAGGTCGTCATATACTTTTACCACAAATTATTAATTGACGCCTTTGTCATCTTTATAAAAGTATTGTTAAAAAATTCGAAGTTTTGTGTCCACAAATCCCTTTGTATCGTATATCGAAACTATGAAGCTCTGTCCAAAACTTGAAAATATGGAAATTAAAAATGAAACCCCAATATGTTTGCATCGAACCGACCGAATTAATCCAGTCATTGTTATGGTTGTCGAAAATATTTGTATATACAGTATAATATATATAACAGTCATAAATGCGTTTTGTGAAGTGAGATGACTTGAAATTGGACTCCAAACGGCTGGTTGACACTTCCCGTGACCCAAGGGCTAGCTTTTACTTTGGCCAGAGGCTAAGCATTGCCATACAACGTTGCAATGCCGCCAGTCTCTTGGGTACTTTACCAGTCGACAGCGATGCGGAGGAATTTTGCGACGCCATATTTTAGTTTTTTAATAGTTTTAGTTAAGTTTTGATTATTAAGTTATTTAAATGATAACAAATATATCAGCTTAAAATAATACTATAAATTCTCGTTACCGTAATAAAACCGATAAAGGAACCTTTTAAAACCAGTATATTCGAGTTTAGCACAGTTTATTGTGAATATTCGTAGCATTCCGTTATGATTTCGTGCGATTTCTGTTACGTCTGTCTGTAACACTTGGCAAATTCCCATATTGACCTACAAACAAAAGATAAGCGGAATGAATCAGCTTCTTATTATTCCCCACATGTTTTAGGTGGGAAGTGGGAAAATCATTACTTCAATTTACTGCAAAATCTAGACAATTCGTCAAAGATTTTAGAAAAAGAAAAAAGGATACCAACCGCAATTTTAGCAACTACTAGGGTGATTTAAAAAGTCTGGTAGAATGATCAGTGCGCCACTTTATGAGAAATTTCTGTAGAAACCATTGGCAGAAACGCTTCTTTTGACATCGTTTTTTTTCTTCACCTTCCATTTCGAAGTCTTCTCAAAGAAATATTCAGAATACATCACACTCGCTTTGTACATAATTTAATCCTTCTCGGAATTTTCACCCTGAGAGTAAATCAAAGGCGTGCAAATCCGATAAAGATATTAAATCCACAGACTGAAACCTCTGGAATATCTACAAAACTCTAAGTACCTAGACGTACCTATACCCACGTATATATGACGTGTATATAGTCGAGCTATCGTATACGCGGTGCCTGGAAACTGCTCGCCCACGCACTCCGATCCTTGACTACCGATTTTTTTATTACTACCAAAATGAGTGTCATTATTAAAAATTTGATCTGCGTCAAAATCAAATTTTAATGTGTTTGTCTCGGCTTTAGGAGCTGTAAACAGGACTTCTAGATTACCAAGATGGACTCTAACTTGAAAATTCAGTTCAATATATCATTCAAAATGTAGATGTATTCAACATTGATGTTTTCTTCTTTAGGTTCTTCTCCCGTGTTTATTTTAATGGGCAATTTATTGATTGGTCCCTATTTGGAATCTTTGAAAATATCCCAGCTAATTATGTAAACAGTATGATAAATCGTTATGTCCAATAAGGTTAAAAATGTGGTGATATTATCATTATTAAAAATTTGATCTGTGTCAAAATCAAATTTTAATGTTTGTCTCGGCTTTAGGAGCTGCAAACAGGACTTCTAGATTATCAAGACAGACATTATCTTGAAGATTCAGTTCAGTATATCATTCAAAATGTAGATGGTTTCATCATTGATGTTTTCTTCTTTAGGTTCATCTCCTGTGTTTATTTTAATGGGCAATTTATTGATTGGTCCCTATTTGGAATCTTTGAAAGTATCCCAGCTAATTATGTAAACAGTATGATAAATCGTTATGTCCAATAAGGTTGAAAATGTGGTGATATATAATTTGCTTAAGGATTCCACGATCAGAAATTGAATGCTGTTAATTAATGTGAGCGTGTTTTGCCAAATGCACAGTTTGTTTTGCAATCTAAATTATTTATCTATTAACAGAATACTGTTGCAAATAACTTTATAATTTTATTTATTATTATTTAACGTGAGACTTTGAACGTTCAAAATTTGAGTATAGTGATCAAAAAAATATAAATTCCCTGATTTCTTATCGCTGGACAGAAGCTTGACTTCTTTTTAACCATACCTAACCTTAATTTTAATCTGTCTCTTTCAATAATAAACGTAGGTTTATTTGCTATTAACTAGCTGTATATATATTGTGTCATTGCACTTCCCACTCCAAGGTTCCAGTGAAACATTGCTGTTGAAAGCTCTCTACAGAATAAATACAGGTAGAGAGTTATTAGATTCAGGGAATCGTTGAAGCGTGCCACGTGTGAAATTTTCTCTTTAAAATTGTTCACTTGTGACGTATGGAATTGAGGTCGGCAGTAACCATTTCTGGATTCACAATAAATTTGACCAGACTAAGGATGGTTTTATGAATATTGTGATTGACATTATTACCTATGTGTTTCTAGCCTAGCATCTAAAAAAATATTATTGTGCTCATCTTTTTCTTATTAACATAGACTGACTTGTAAAGATCTAGATCATGGCTATGATCTTGAGAAGGCAGAATCATCTGTTCATACACGCTTCATTTAACACTCATTTTGTTCTCATATTTCTTTCTAAAACCACGTCATAATGTCCTAAAGGCACTCCATTAATGATTTCGCTCTAGACAGAATCTTAAGTACATTTTGGGAAAATTGTGCCTGAATTCTCGCTCACATTTCTACGTATATACGGAATGAGTTTATAAATAATTTTACCTCTACACTGTAGATCCCAATTTGAACATAAAGAGCGATGAAGCCGCCAAATCCCATTTCCTTACTACCCCAATTTGTGGACTCTGAACTCCATGTTTCCAAGAAAAACACGGGACTCTTAATTTGCGTTGTTTTTTTCTTCTTTTTTCGCTCGTCAGGGTAATGACTCCCATTAATCTATGGTCCAGGCTTTCCTTTTTGAGTGTTGCGTTAAAGATATACTCAGTTATTTACCTCTGAGCGAGGCCAGTTCACGGCTTCACGCTTATGTTAACCTTTTAAGAAAAAAACTTAATGAGCCGTGAGAAAAAAGGGAAAGACTGCGTCGTAGTTAATGCTTAGGCTTCACTTAAATTTGCATACACTTTCAGTTCATTTAATTAAAGTAAATAATAAGGCTGAGGTCAGGTTGGAAAAAAATGTAAATACTGATTTTTTTTTTTATGATCTCATTGTAGGTACTCCAGGAGGCTTTGCAAGCTTTAGGAATAATAGAATATAATGTAGTTATATGGGGAAAATATAAATAGCAACCTGACAACAACGCATTGATTAGGTAACACAAGTTAGGTCTGATTAAACCAAAATGTTGTCCTGTTTATAGAATCGGGATGTGTAATCCAGCGGTAGATAACATTTTGAGGTAAAATCAAGTTTGCCTCAATTAAATACCTTTTGCAACAGAATTAATAAATCGAAGTAGCACTATCAATGTTTTGGTAAAGTTGATAATTAGACCACACGATAATCCCCCGCAGAGGGAACGTGATAATGCATGATTAGACGCAAGTGCCGCGTAACAAGCCACCTATAAACACAGTGACCTGACACCCCCCTGCCCCGCGCCACCCTGCACCCCCTACAAACACCCTTTGACCTACACACGGGCAATGCCAGTTAAATGCACACAAACGCACACATGCTCAACTAAACTCACACCGACAAGCTTTCATGCGTAGGCAAACGCACACTTGCAGCGAAATGGGGGAAACTAGGCAAACATGACACCGTGAACTATATTTCATGCACACATAGGAGCGTTCATGTACCAACTCACACTATTACAGAATCGGAATTTTGCGGTAGCACGAATAATAAAATCTTTCTGTTGCCAACTGAAAAATGGCGGAATTAAATGTTGACACTTTAATTTAGACTGTTCAAGTCCTAATCGCGAGGGGTCAAAATTAAAACATTTTTCGCTTTCACTTTTAATTGCTTCCAAAGAAAATATTCCATGTAATAAATTTCAGTTTTACGAGCTCAACTAGACGTCATTTATTTTGAAACAAAATATTTGAAGGCTATTTTTAACATCAAACAGGTCTACAGTACTAGCAGTAAGTTCCTAGAATATTATAATGATCTGAAATTCAATATTTTAAAAAATCAGACGAAGGTAAACATAATGTTTTAGACATGTTTGATAATGTTTATACCCAACAACACATAAACATAAATTAAATTACCCACAAAATTGAAGAAAATACCGATTTTATATCAAGTTTAAAAGCAACTTAGTGGAAAAATAAACACTGGCAATATATATGCTGCAATTTTCTTGTAACTTCACTTTACATGATGAATTTATTATGAAATTAGGTCACATAAAAAGCAACCTAGAACTTAATCACGGTAACAGCGCCTCACATCACGCACTTATAGAAACTAGGGGTACTAGGGTCGGTCTAAGTGTCTGTATAGGTAATAAACTCTAAAACTATTATGTGGAATTTGAAGAAAATAATGTCGAAGAGAAGTGAATATTCGTGTGCATGTATCTTTGAAACTCGGAAAAGTTAACAAAACAATTTTCAAACAATTTTTGATCTTAGAAAATGCTAAGATAACTAAAGATAATAATATCACAAAAAAAAATGATAATACAACAAAAAGTTATAAATAACAGTACCTACATATATCAATTATTAAAAAAAAAAAAAAAAAAAAAAACAACTATCACAGGTATTAGCAAAATCAAGGATGAAATACCAAATACAGTTTTACCTGCTAATGAACTATTTGAAATGAACAACAATATTGATAACATTGTTTTAAAATACCTACATATTTTCCCTTTGCATTTTAATGTACGTCACATTCCCGGTGAGATGTTGCTTACCGATAATGTGATTAACACGACTACAGCAGAATTATTGCCGTAAGCTTAGTACTAAGGTGTGTATCATGAAACCTTGCAAGAAACATACCTACGCCCTTTACGACCACTGACGTGTAGCACCCTCGCGTGTTACCCGTGGACCTGCTATAAATTACTTATGCATCGTTATGTTCTTTTCTCTTTTAAACCGTAGAGAAACGCAACGCTGTGCTAATTGAAAAGAAAAATCATAACAAAGTTATAAAGTAAATGAACCAAGGGATGATAAACTAAATATAGCAGTGATGGTGGAAGTAGAAAAATATATGAAAAGTTCTAAAAAGAATCACTCGGTTAAAATTATCCTCAAAAGAAAATGCTCTATAATCTCTCTATCTAGCCGATTAGCAAGCAACTGCCGTTCATATTCTACAAAATTACAGTGGGAATTTCTGAAGACTTGTAACTGAAACTAACGAAATTGTAGAATAATAATAATAATTACAGTGTAATTCCTTGTCAACTATAGGTCGAAACTTAGGTTCATTAAGTTCCTCCTTGAATTTGTGTATGAGTACAGTATGGAAACGATACCATAATTACGAAGTTTTAGATTTTCCCAACGTTTGAAATTCAATTCGATTTGATAATGTTAATTCATTCAAATCAGATTAGAGACAGGAAGTCATCCAGTGATTATCTTTAAAATAATCCATCATTTTCCTATACATATCGGCTAAGTGCTTACAAAATTCGCCTATATTGTGTTTTATATTATCGGTAGCAATCAATGGTGTAACTAAATAGTTTATTTTTTCCTTTACATCTCCATTGTGTTCATTAACCGTTGTTTAATTATCGTCCACGTATGCGTAGACACAATACTTAGATTCAGGGATCATTACTATTATATTTATAGCAAAAGCGCACAAAAGGTTATGTGTTTCTATGAATATTGGTACTGTTGTTATGGCGTCGTTGGTCCTCACCACCCACGGTACTGTAACAAATACATTTATAGCCGTATCCGTGTAGTTTTAGTTATAATTGGTCTTTCTTTTCATATTGAATTATTCGTTAATCTATTCAATACTAAAATCAACCAGTACGAATTCAATTTGAAGTTGTCTAAAGTATGTCAGCTTTTAATCACAAAAGTTACAAAACATATCACCTAACATAAATATACGCCTAGTTACTAAAACATAATATAAACTCTACTTCTCCATTTCAAATATTGCTTTACTTACACCCACGCAAGTACCTACGCAAATGATAAACTCTATTACATATTTCGATATCGTCTCTCGGGAAATTAATTTCAAATTCAATGGTATCAACAATTTAATTTTTAATTGACAGAATCCACGTCTTATGTGGCACAAAGTATACTTATTTCTTTAAATTCTTAGATTTGGATAATAACAAAAAGTATTTCAATAAAATTCATAAATTAGATGAGTATGATCAATGCAGAAGTGGCTTGAAAGTTTTAAATCAGCTTAAATTTGGTTGTACTTGTACTACAATCACTACTTTTCTATGGTTAACGACGTTCAAAACCAAACACAGAAGATAATAAAACTACAACTCCCGCTACATAAACGAATCGATAAATATAACATTTGTCAAAATCCAGCAAATTACATGCTACGAGGGAACATCCGTCATCCGTCCGCACTCACTGCTAATCTAGACACCATGCAGAATAGATAAAATATTTCAAAATATCATCGTTGTAAACTAATCCCAACAAAGTGAAACATTAAATTTACCATAAAGCGCGTACAAGACAGCAGGTCACACAGATTTGCATAATGACCCTACTATCAGCCCACATGACTCCGTTTTTTGCCTAACTGTGCTGTTAACATTGGTAATCAACGTTTTCCTGTTACACACACCGTGTCTGTGAAATATCCCATTTTACATTTATGCAACTTTCTCGTGTGTCAAAATTTTGAATTTATAATCCCCACCATCTTTAAAATTTTGAGTTTTTGTGATTCTCATTTCTTCCATTCATTCTTCGAAAACTTGATCCACAAGAAAATAAATTTAAAATTTGGAATTGTGCCAAGTACTTTTTGTAATGTTTAAACGTAAAACGGCTACTTTATTTTGTCGTTGTTGTTTAACAAAGGCGGACCATGAATTATGTATGTCGATATTAGGTTCGATATCCATACCTTCAATGACAATGCTAAGTCGGAGAGATTTGCGAATAGTCATATTGTGGGATTTTTTTATTTGAATCCTTAATTGTAATGCTTGTTTTTACGTTATATTATCTTCAAAGTAACAAGAGAGTTTTTCTTCTCTAATATTAATATAATGTTGTCCCTTTGTAGCCAGTACTTTATTAAGTGTCTAGGTATTGAAACGAATAGATACGATACCGAAACCGTGACCGTTACCGTGATACGTAAAGCTGTAAATATAAATTTTGTACTATTACACTCTCTTATAATGTTAAGCTTTTCAGAACGAAGTATCATTATTTCATAACGTTCTTGTCACACGCATAGATTAACGAGAGACTATATCGGACCCCAATAGTCAAATAAAGTTGGTCCCACCACTGATTACGTAATCGTTGTAAACATTATCACTTAACTGTTAGGCACGTAGTAGGAATGTGTGATGTCCGGTCGGTTTGTCTCTGACCTTGCTTGGGAGCTTCTATTATTATTAATTTATATCTTTAATGTTCGTTATTACATTGTCATTTACATGTGCTTTTTTGTTTGATAACAAGTTTTTTTACTTTTGATCATAAAACAGTCTAAGTATGATTAAGCTCGGTTTCAACTGGAGGTCGTACATCATTAAATAGTAATACAAATAATTACAATAATTGAAACAAATTTATGCATTATTGAATATTACAATACACAAAATTATTTATTATATATGAACGCCATTTATCACCAGTCACAAACAATCATGAGGAAAAGGAAACATACGTTCAAACAATCACTTACCTCTATAATGCTTTGAGAACAGAAGTGACAGAAGCAGTATCTGTTATGATGGACATCAGCTACCGGATTATGGATAAATCGAAAACAAAACGTCTATCACATGTGCTAACGATACCAAACCAAGAGATAAGCAAAGCTATTTATCCATAAGGAGCATTACCTAATACTCTATACGATTACCAAAATACTATTCTGTTTACGTAATTATCTTTGCATTTTTGTTACGTCACCATGTTCTATAATATCTGTCATCGGCCTTGTTTTGCTATGGTCACAATCACGACCGTGGCTTCATGGCACAAGCGCGATGACGAGAGCTTTTGGCCTCAATAAATCGACATTTACTACGACTTTATGACAATAGCAATAAGGGACACAATTAAAAATTGATTCTTGTTATGATTTATCACTATCGTTTACTTGGAAATGTGTTTTATTGGAAGTGTTTATGAGTTAAGCTTTGTGATTTTAGTATTCACGTTTGGTTTTGTTTGTCTGCAGGTAGCAGCTGTTGACGTCCGCAGTAGCAGCCAGCCCAAAGGCAACTCTTTTTCTTGCCCCCGTTCCCCGCATCCCCTTCCAAGATTGCTGCCACCATGGGTCGGAAGAAAATACAAATATCCCGGATTACGGACGAACGGAATCGACAGGTTGGCACTTTTTAACAAAAACTTTTTGAGTAATAGAGTCAGTATAACAGTCTGACAGTTGCACGCAAAGTCACATCGCCCAGTAGTGTTATTCTGTAAACATCTCACCGTGATAACTCAGGTGAAGTGAGCGTGAAGTGAGCCGTCATTCCACCTGACGCTAGGGGTTGACACTATTGACAGCTCACTTTAAGATCACTTCACTCATGTTTTCACGGTGAGATATTTACAGAATAGCACTACTGTTTTGGCAATCTTCATTAAATGTAAGGCATGATAAGTATAGGTAATAAATTGATTACAAAAAAAAATCGAAACTGAACTGAGATTAATTTAGAAGAATGATGGATGGTATTACTTTTTAACATTACCCATGGCGATGTTTGAGCTTATGTAAGTGTAACCGAAACCAAAACTGATACGTGCAACGTGCAATACAAAGTTCGTACATAATATTGGAGGAGAGTGAAATGACCTTACCAGGCATGACCTAACAGATGCGGCCTATCAACACTCCCACTGCAAAACATTATCGCGACGGGACAACGACCGCTCCCGCTTGTAATTTATTAATTATACGATTACACTGTATATCAACCTTGCCCAGTTTATTATGACCCTACAAAACACTCCTCATCTGCCTCTCTCTCAAAGCACATTTTTAATTACGAGAGGGCAGAGAAGCTCTTTGAATGTGGTCTAGTAATACCAGCAGCAGACATGGAAAATTAAAATTGCGAAGGTCAATTTGCTTTCGGCGGTTCAACTTCCTTTGTTCTTTATGGTATTTAAAATAAAACATGATCATTCTGCAATCAGAAGATACATTTGGTACCTATAAATAACAGGAAACATGTACAGCGTTTACTAATAGTGAGTTGTTCCTAAATAAATGAGTTTACCAGAACACCTATCGATTTTTTTAGTGTATTAAGGAAAATTACAAATTAACCGCAGATGATCTGTAGGTACGAACAATGGTGCATTATTTAATAGCTTGAAATATTGGAATTTAAAACGTACTGAATGACAAATAACTTTGATGAGTTCCAGTAATAATTATTTGATTTCGTCCGTGACCCACTAAAAAGCTTTTGTTTTCATTCTATCAGAATCGAAATTACAATATGAAGAGTCCGTGTATAATGATATATTTTGTGTAGTCAAGCTTGAAAATGAAATTACTGGTAGTACTTAAAAACTCTAATTACTTTATGAACTTTGTGGTTTGACCCTGGAAAAATTTTACGGATATTAATTTCAACGACTATAAAAAAATACTTCCCTATAATCGTCGGTACCTTCTCAAAACTTAGAATCTTTGTTTTATGTTCCTTCATTTTCCTCAAATTAGTCATTCGAATGTTTCAGGTGACCTTCAACAAGCGTAAATTTGGTGTGATGAAGAAAGCTTACGAGCTTAGCGTACTATGTGACTGTGAGATCGCTCTTATCATCTTCAGCTCCAACAACAAACTGTATCAATATGCCAGCACTGATATGGACAAGGTTTGTCAACTTGGCTTTTATTTCTTCTTTCTCATTCGTCTTTACAGTATCTACCATTAGAGATTATATTCTTATCTCTATTTTTTTTAGAGAGAATGATTAGTACAGTATCCTAGTAAACTGATTTAAAAAGCTTACACTTATCTGTTTCGGGTTGAAATTGAATACTGCGTCAATTTGATTTCTATAAGTCATCTTTATTGTACTTCTGGATTTGGCTTTAGTAATATTACTTATAAATGTATTTTAGATTATCAAAGTATCTAAAATATTGTGCGTATTACGTAAATTCATCCTCTATCATCATTTCTTTACATATATCTTCGTTGTTAATTTTATTATGCATGTTAATTCAGTTTTACTAGCTTCCTGTTCTCTGTAGTTTTTTATCATTGCTCATGACGTTGAAAGATGAATGCTTAGCATGTTGTTCGACATGGTTTTCTTTTAAAGCCGTCTTTTTAATTTGAAGTAAGTTATGGGTTTAAGAGAAAAAATATTATTTCATTATTATTTATTATAATATTTCATCCAACTGTAATGGAATTAATTTCTTCTAACGTGGTTCGCAGTAATTTATCGTTACACGGCTAACATGCCCCACTTATAATACTAAGCTTTTATATTTTAATCAAACTCTTGGTAATACCAGCTAGTTTCAGGTTATTTGCATAAACATTTTTTTCTATCGTTATACCGCCAACATTGAATAAACCGCCCATAAAGTTCATACGGTTTAGTTAAATGATCTGCCACTATTTGTAATTTTGTATTTAATGATGTAAGGTCAAGGTGACTACCTACGTTAAACTAACTACACATTATGATTTACAAAGAATATTTTGTTAAACAAATGTTCTATGAGTAAACAACACTGTTGCTATCTGCTATGAAGATAATGTAGATGCTAAATTTTAGGTTTTAGATAAGTTCGTTATGTGTGCAATTTACAAGATAGATAGGTAAATATAAAAGGAAAATAAATTAAAATATGATTGCTATTAAAGTAACACCAAGACAAATTGAAAATATTCATAATCAATTACTAAATGAAGATGATTTGTAGAAATATCTCAGGCGAGGCGGCTTTTTTGTCAAAGATCTTAAAGCAGATATATTTTGTGTATAATGGTAAATAGATTAAAAAAACAATTATGTTTATTTCTTTGCAGGTTCTTTTGAAATACACGGAATACAACGAGCCGCACGAGTCTTTGACCAACCGCAACATCATCGAGGTACATTAAGTACGGCGTCATCTGTGTGCCCGTGATCGCAATGCAATGTCCATGCAAAATTGACTTATCCCATTAACCGCGTGCTTTGTACTTACACACAATACCCTAATGCATACAATTTGATACTAAAACAATCCCTGATATAAACAAGCAAATGTTGTTCGAACCTCACTAGATTATAGATGTAGATCTCGTACCCAAAGACCTTGTGTAAACGATATCACATCAATATACACAAGAATAGACAAACACGAGCAATAAAGCAACAGCATGTTTATTTCCTGTTAGAAAAAAGGATGGAGTACAAAACACCAGACACCCCGTTTTATACTAACAGTTTATGACTAGATACCCCAAATATTTATGTTATTTTTTCCTGTACCAGCATGGGTTTTGTAAATATATTTTGTGTTTATTTGAATTAACCGCGCCTACCTGACTCCGATGTTGTGATACAAGGGTAAAGTCAGTGTTGCATCATTGCGTTCGACACCACACAAATGTACGCTAAAAAATTTTGACACGTACAATTTTACCTAGTTACACTGTAGTTTTATTGAGAGCACTGTTTTATTTTGAACCCTCCACTACATACTGATGTGATAAAATCTAAACAAACGAAACAGTAGCAATTACGTTTAACGCGATTGAAGCTGATAACGCTAATGGTGTGTATAGAGGGTGTAATCTAATAATTTAACTGGAGTTTAATGCATGCCCGATTAATACAGTACGAGTAGAGTATATATAAGTTTGGCTCGTCAAGCCACCTGAGCTGTGTTCGCTGACACTTACAGGCACTAACGAAGAAAGAGCATAAGAACGGAGTGATGTCCCCGGACAGCCCTGAGGCTGAGCCCGAGTACAATCTGACACCAAGGACCGAGGCAAAGTATTCCAAGATTGATGAGGAATTCCAAATGATGATGCAGAGGAACCAGTTGAACGGGAGCCGAGTGGGAGTGGGCGTGGCAGGAAGCAACTACAACCTGCCCGTCAGCGTCCCAGTTGGCAACTACGATCAATCACTACTGACGGCTAGTCCACAGATGCATACTTCTATCAGTCCACGGCCATCGTCTTCGGAAACCGATTCAGGTAGATCACTATCTAATTTCTAACTTCACTATTCCTCTTTTGGAAGTCTTTTATTACTATTGATTTTGCACACAGTAATTAGCAATAGTTATTTCAAATCAGTTTCAGAAACTAGCTTTGGATGCCTTTCATGCATTTTATCAAACTGAAAATATTTGTAACCAACCGAACCTTCTTTTCTAAATCCAAACCTTCTCTCTATTCCAGTATACCCAAGCGGCGGAATGCTAGAAATGTCAAACGGCTACCCAGGTTCAGGATCTCCACTAGACACCGGATGCACGCCGTCGCCGTCGCCCGGGCCGGCGCCGTCGCCGCACCGGCACGGACACAAGGCGCACACGCACGCACCGCCGCCGCATCACTCGCCGCGGCATAATAACTTGCGCGTTGTCATACCCAGCTCTATGCCACCACCGCAAGACGACATCTCTTATGCTGGAGAGGTGATTGTGAGGCACTTTTTATTATTTTATGTTTGTTTAACCCTATTCTAGTGCACCTCTTCCGTGGAAGCCCAAAAAAAAAAATGTCTCTCCGGTCTTTCAGTTCATGCAAAGGTTGTCTGTAAGAGATTTCCCAGTGTGATAAGACCACTCATTATACACTAGTCCTTTTTGTTTTATGTGGTGTACAATAAAGTTTTTAGTAGATAAACAATATTATGATTTACGGATATTTCTTGATTCTCTGAATTTTAGTTAGATATGCAGACAGTCAATGTAAGCTTACATTAATTATCAGATCTGATTCAGGCAGACTTCTAATTAGAATCACAGCGGATTCATAAATATTGTAGCATTCAAAAGATATACCTTTGTTTTTTTTTTTTTGTCTGTTTTTGTTTTGACTATTTTATTTTGTTCTTTTATTCTATCTAAAGCGCAGGCTACACTGGGAACGAAGCGAAACGAAGCATTTTCATAGGTACTTCGGTTCATACCGCGGAGGAAAACTAAACAACTTAGCATCGTTTCGCTTCGTTCCCAGATGGCCTGCGCTTTAAACTTCAATAATATCAATACAACATCTTAGGGCGAATTTCACAAACAAAACTGTACGCAATCAGTACATCTAAGCTGCGTTCAAGAGCTGTCAGTGTCAGTATTTCATAACAGTGATGACACTGACAGTTCTTGAACGTGGGTTAGATGTTGCTAAACGCGTTCAGTTTTGTTGCTGAAATTCGCCCTTAGTTTCTAAGTGTTCACTGGAGTGACCCTCTCTTTCCTCTTTCAGACACCTCTCGGCTACTCAGGACTCGGCAATTTCGGACCACAGGACTTCAGCATCAACTCGGACATGGGCATCGGACTGACGTGGGGAGCGCATCAGCTGCAGACGCTACAGCACAACAGGTACATGTCTGTGATCACTTTCATACCACTTTTTATATGTGTCGCTTAGCACCCTTTTGATGCGATCAGGCTGTGGCCCGTTGGGTACACTGTAGTGAATGTATGGGTAAGCTGGTTGAAGATACTAATCCATACATATTGTCATCGTGGGCCCGCCGTTGTTTCTCCGGCCTGACCGTGTTAAATGGGACTGAAGAAAACAGTCTTGAACTGTGTCCTGATTTTTAAAAAATGACAATGAAAAATAATTTCTTGACGTTATGGGAGTTTTCGCTATCATATTCAGAACTGACATCTTAAGGACGCTGTTACAAATGGGTAGTCAAATCAATACTTTTTTACACAAAAGTATGTTATTAAATAAAATGCTTTACATTCTTTAAAAGTTTTTTGGCCAAATACTGTTGATAGATGTGCGTGGCACGATTCTGAACTATAAATGTTATATTATAATTTTAGATAGGTACCTACAGTTTCTCAATAAATGTACCGGAGTGAAAATTTTTACTTCGGTACATTTATTGAGAAAATGTACCTATTTAAAATTATATTTATAGTTCAGAATCGTGCCATGCACATCTATCAACAGTTTGGCCAAAAAACATTTAAAGAATGTAAAGCATTTTATTTAATAAACATACTTTTGGTTAAAAAAGTATTGATTTGACTACCCATTTGTAACAGCGTCCTTAAAAAGCAAAATAGATCGAATAAACAAAGGACTCGGTTGATGACGATTTGCGTGATTGTTGTCCTCTAATTTAAGCTTTTAAATAAGACTAACAAATATAGTTATTCAGAAACAAAAGTAAATTATAAAAATGATAATTATATTATTGTATACAATAATAAAAACCACAAGAATGGCCAAACAACAATGATTCTGAATAGCTTCGTAAATAAACTAACAAAAAAAAACAAAAAGAGTTCCGCCGTGACAGTGTAATCACTGCCGTGACCAGGATTCGAACCTGGGTTACTACGGCCACAACGTAGGGTCCTAACCACTAGACGATCACGGCTGTCGGAACCACTGGTAGCACTGCCGAAAACCACAATCTCTTTAAAACAGTTATATCACATTAAATTTCATGAACATTCACGGTTACGTGCGCCAGAGTGAGTAAAATGGCGTAAAAATGCTAAACTAACTCATTAATGTTCAGTATAAAAACATTTAACTAATTTATCATAACGCCTGTCTATGCTTAAGGAGTTACATTTTCAGTAGTTGTATCTGTTGTGTTGATATTACTCACTTTATCTCATCTCCATTGCGTAGATGAAAAAAAAAGACATAAGTACCACATTAAATTACAACAGAAGTAATTTAGTTTTAATAAAGAAACAAACTAAACGAATTTAAGTTGCTGGCTGCCATGTGAAGGCATTTGAACAAATGAAAAAAAAGCAAACCACATTGAGAGACACGTGTATGAACGAAAAACTAATAAGAATTACTAATATTTATTGTACCTACTTGTTCGTAACGTTGGAAGTAATGAAAACTTACAATTATAAAGTTAATAATGATAGATAATTAAAGTCATGTGAAACACTTAAATAAATGAATTACAAAATAATTACAATGGTATAAATATAAAACAAGTAATACGAATTGGTTGTTAGTTATTTCAAGATGGAATCTAAAAGCTAGAATTAAAACGATGCATTTCTTACTCAGAAGTATATGTAAGTGTAATAAAAAAGGCTAATTTCAAAAGTAAAGATAACCAAAAGTGAAGTTTCTAAAAGATTGGAAGGCCAGCAAAAAATACAAGGACACTTTGCCAAGGACAGTACGCGAGATAAAATCTGGCATCAGATTGTCTTCCGGGAGGCGTAGCATGTCAAATGAATGGCCGTCACGCATGAACAGATTCAGATTGGATTCGTATTATACCAGCGAAAAAAGGAAGAAAAAACTTAAATTAATTTGTAAGAGTTTTTGTGCCAAACAAGTGAATTGTTGAATCTGATAAGAAATTCGATAAGATTCTTAAATAAGTTTTTTTCAATTACGATGTGGAGGTACAAATTAAGATTATTTTCAAAATGGGGACAAAGAATTGACCGAAAGCGACGAAACGTTCATCTGAATACTTGCATGATAATGATAATGGCATAGGTACATATGAATTCCAGAAACTAGGCCAAACAACAAAATTTACGAGAATCATAACTAAAGTTTTCTATTATTTAATTGTCATTGTTGGCATTCATCTACATACTACAAGACTTGCACAAATCTATATAAACCTCGGCAGTAATACCTATTGCGAAATTCAAATTTTCTTACGGGTTTTGCATTTTGCAAGTCAGTATTAGGCTTTATGTTGATAAAAATATAATTCGTGATCGTAACAAGTATTATTTACAGCATTAGATAATCATTAAAGTCATCAATACAACTGTTTAAGACTAGATAATCCTATGGAATGACTGTTTCATGAAATCTTGTTATTTGAGGATTATATTAACTTCAGGAGTTATATTACTGATTCTAATTATTATTATTTTGTAAATCCAAATTTGTTGTGGTTGTGAATCATACTTAAATCAACATACAACCTAATACTGACTTGCAAATTGCAAAAAACGTAAGAAAATTTGATGTTTGTGGGCTACCCTGGTGCTTCCCCCTTAACTTCTCTAATATTCCAATCAGAAAAAATAACAAAACAACTCCTCCACCATGACAGTGCAATCACTGCCGTGACCAGGATTCGAACCTGGGTTACTACGGCCACAACGTAGGGTCCTAACCACTAGACGATCACGGCTGCTGGAGGCTGTGGCTGTATCAATAAAATGAATGGTCACTTTGCTTTGTGAAAGTCATTTACCAGTTTTCTTTGCCACTGTTCGACTTTAGTGCCCTTGCTCTTGTTATTGAGATTCTCGTAGAAGTTGTTATAGATCATAAAAGATGGCGTGTTTTTAAATAAAAGAACATTATGCAGCACATTTTTCAAAATTGGCGGTTTTGCGTGAAAGTCGGCACTTAGACTTCTGTTTATAAGAAAAACTAGCTTTTGCCCGTGGCTTCGCCCGCGTTGATATCGGAAAATATCCCACGGGAACGTACTAACGAGATTAAAAATACTCTATGTGTTAATCCAGGTAAACAATGTTTTAATTCCTTAATACATTGTTTTCATATAACTTATTGCCAGTAAAGCTCCTAGCAGTCGTCATGATTTTTTCCGACATCTTCAACAATCATCGTCATAGTTCAGTCAATTAACACAAAACCTTAATAAATTATACATTTAAACCTTCTTCAAGAATCATTTCGTTCATTAGTGAAATCCGTATGAAAATCCATTCGATAGTTTTTGAGTATATTGCATGCAGACATACAGATTCGACGCGGCCGGCGAGGGGATTATGTTTTATAATATGTAGTGATGTAGTGATTAGACGTATCATAGTGATTTTTTAAACTCATGCCCTCTTGAGAAGTTGCCGAGGGAAATTCCAGCGAGCACACGGTTAGTTCTATTACATTCCTCTGTATATCATTAAATTGTTTAAACACCTAATTCCTCTATCACCAATAAACTATTCCTACACAATGTCAATAGATCAATAACATACTGAATGTAATGATTAGAATAGAGGAATAAACAGATTGATATACTTTCTCTGTCAGTAAACAAGTTTGGCCCCAGAAAAAGGAAACACTGCCAGCTGCATATGCTGACTGCATATGAAGCTGGCAGTCATATCATCAGATAAATGGAAGTATTTGAAATATTATTATTGGATGGCTATTTATTACAAAATTATGTTGAAACTTTACGAGTATAATATAGCTGTCAACTTTATATTTAAATGAGATGTCAATTTCCAATCACCAGTGTCTTTACTCAATGTTATATTGCAATTTAAATTCAATTGTAAACAGAAAAGGGGCTTACTAAATTTTCTGGAGAAACCTATCATCACCCAAAAGTGAAAGAATTTAAGTTTACTTAATAATATCAGCATTTTCATAGTTTCTACAAAAATTTTGCTCCGCCGCGACAGTGTAATCACTGCCGTGACCAGGATTCGAACCTGGGTTACTACGGCCACAACGTAGGGTCCTAACCACTAGACGATCACGGCTACCGGAGCTGGTGAACGTTGCACCAAAAACTGCAACTTTATCGTACACAGCCATGCCAATATACCAGTAACAAAACACTACCCTGTCTCCCGCACCTGTTCAGAAACAGGGTGACAGAGGGGGGTTCCTTCAGTTTAACGAAGTACTACTTTCACTTGGTCGCTACACATGACTGCGCCAATCGAGCACAGATAATTACAACATAAATTAACTTTATCGGTTGCTACGGGCTCTTTAAGTTCTTTGCATGTTTCTAATTGGCTGTTATGAATTAAACATAATGCTAATACTGGCTTATCAGGTTAACGTACTGCCGTTATGACAGGTACTGGGGTGCTGGAGCTTGATGAAGTGTTACATTTTTCATTTGGTATGCGTAGGTTCAATGAGAGGGCTGGAAAAAATACTGTGAATAATTTCTGGATTTACTGCAATATGCATGTTTTTTTGTAAATAATATTTTAAATACTTAACGCAAGTACTTATTTCTTTTATTGAACTTTTGCGTTGCTCTGTTGTTGTCTTGGGATGAATACTACTTACTACTTTTAACTCAATAAACTACTTTTAACTCAATAAACTCAATATAATAAAACGATTTTCCAAGTTCTGATCTTCCCTCCTCAACCTTGTTTTATTTTCCACCGTAACTATAACCTTGTCAATCATTCAACAGTAGCAGTTTGCCAGTACTGGGCGGCGGTGGGACGCCTCCTCCGGCGGCGTCGCCCAGCAACGTGAAGATTAAAGCCGAACCCGTGTCACCACCGCGCGCCCCCGACCACATGCACCGCGCGCCGCCGCCTGCGCCCGCGCCACAGCCCGCCCATCTCTCTGGAGTCATTGATGGTATGTATTTGTTTTACTGTAGTTTTGCTAACAGCTTGTGTTTCATTGATTAGTCTGTGACAATTCACTGTTGTCTAAAGCCTGTTTGAAATTTTGATGCAAGGCATTATTCTCGGCCCTTAGTTATTTTTTGCTTTTGAGCTGCAACATGAATTTGATCGAACACACGAAGTTAATGGGGAATGATGAGCATTAACAAAACCTTTCAACGAAACGGATCGTACTTGGGCAACGATTTGTCAACAGTGTAACATAGCTATGTAAAATAAATTGAACATGATTGCTTAATCGCATGAGATATTTAGTAGTAGATAATTTAGTAACTAAAATATATTTGAAACCTATTAACCAATACTAACCTTACCAATTACAGTGTATCGGCACGTTGCAGGTTCAGTATCGTCAAGCAACATGGGCTCTCCGGCTGGCCAGGATATGCGGCACTCCAGTGCAGGCCCTCTGGATTATGAGCAGCCGCACACGAAGCGGCCGCGAATCGAGGGTTGGGCCACATAGCTAGGCTATGAGGCCTTCGGCTCTTACCCGAGGCCCCTGCACCCGCACTGCTAAGCCCCGCGCGGCCCCGAGGCCCCGCACCCACGCCACGCGGCCCTTCTCTCTGTCGAGCTTCGGTGACCGTCCTCCAACCCAACATGCTCTATCTGGACTGAACAGACTACCCCCGCGGCACAGTGCTAATCTTATCACTCCAAAAGTCTGATAAGGAAAGGTGCATCCAAATTAAAAGGTGCTTAAATTTTTGATGGCACGGTCGACTAACGTTCTCCTACGAGAATCAAGCCCCACTCTCTGGGCAAACTAGTTCATTACATATTCGTAGATCTCTAATGAGATCCTATATAATTGAATGTTCAACTTTACACTACCCTCTATTAATACGTAATTAATAATTGTAATGCACACGAGTACACTAAAGATTAAGTATAAATGTTAAAATTAAGTACAACAGCAACCCTTCAGAACAATTTTGAACTTTAAGTACATATAGATAGATATTGAATTCCCCTGTAAATAGATGACATTATATGTGCAATCCGTGCCATTGTCTGTTTAGCTTAAAGTTAGTCAATTTAAAGATTAGTGACTGTAACATGTACTAGTGCACTAAATGTTGAAGTTTGTGCGTTCAAGAAGCGGCTGGACGGAGTTGTGTAGTGCATGGACACGGACCACAACATGTGAAGTGCGAGGAAGACTATATTATAAACAAACGACTGTTGACTTTGTGTTAGTGTTTTAAAAAGTTTTTTGTGCCATTTTAAAAATTATAATAATAGTGTGACATCCGAACTTGAATCTGTAAATTAGTAGTCGTAGTGTCATCACAGAAGATAATAAATTATATGTATTGTAAAATCTACTTTATCTATTGACATATTTATACATGAGAATCATAATGATATTTACATAATATGTATACACGTCCCGTTAGGAACGAATGTTATGTAAGTAAGTAGGTAATGTTAGCTAGAGATGAGTATATAAAGGTACCACACGAAGCTTTAAAATTTCTTATGATAACACTTGCACTCTAAGCAGATTTTGTAAGTAAACACAGTTTATATCGTAAAATTTAGAATTCTTGACATTTCGACACTCGTAGATGAGTTTGACAGACAGAGAAGAACCAGAGTCAAAAATATATTGCAGCTTTTTCTGGACTTTGCTTTGAGCTATTACCAAATTAATAGCATTGCAGATTGTTCAATGTTTGGAAAAAGAACACTGCACATATAATTTTATTCTGGTTTAAATCTGTCTACGCTTCGATCATACCTTATACTATAAATCCCGTTCATAATATTGTATGTATGGTCGTATCTCGTTGCAGACCAAAATATTATCGAGTCAATTTTGAATATCATATTTATGTAATTACTTGTTAAGTATGTGTAGGTTTATTTAGTGGCTATAATGGGTTACAAAAATGAATGGAACAACTTTGTTGATAGTACATTTACTTATAATTTTGTTAATGTGATCTGAAGTAATTTTTATTTCTACTTAAATAAAGATAATACTAGTAGCTATTGTAACAGTGAACAATATACCTACGAGTCAGCTTTAAGCACATACAAAATTATATTTTACCTTAAAATATTTACACTAAAATATGCACTATATCACAATCCGCCCTATTTTTAGATGATATTGTCTGAAAGAAACTATACATCGTGTCGTCCATAGTTCATAATGTCTTTCATGTCCCCGCTTTCCTTAGATGTTGCTTTCCTATATGTAGCACGTATCCTAATACCACAATTCTTTGTATTACGGCCTCAAGAAGGCCCAAAGAACCACTTGTCCCATCTCCCCTCCCCATATCGTCTCACTGTAGATGCCTTACTCACAGTGCCTAAATGTACCATTTTGTACCAAAATTTGTATGTTATAGCATTTTTGCTTTAATATCCACATCCTGGTAATCTTAAGTCATTTGATGATGTCAATTGTTCTGGTCGTAGCTCGCAAGTAAATATTTGGATACAGTCAGAGACAGAAGTAAGAAGAGTAGTAAATATAAGATATTATGTTGGATGTCCTGATAAAAATAAATGTTTCCTGCTTTTTAGAATGTGACATCTGACCCCGCAGTTGTAATTCTTTTTACTTTTGCACCCGACTGTATGCGCTACTACGGTCAGAACGATACCTAAGATATATTTCTGTACCACATTTGTCAGTCAAACTGTTTAAATGTGATTATAACTGTAAAAATATAATTAAGTGTAATGAACAACTTTGCATTATAGAATATCATTAGTATAAACCTTCAAATCACAGTAACAAAATGTTAAATGTACATTTGTTAAATTTGTACAGGGAGTTATCCATTTTTGAAGTTCAAAAGTCTGAACGAAAAATAAAATGTATTTTCGCATTGTAAAATAAGTACACAGTTAGGTTTAACGAATTAATATTTTATTACCGGAACATAATGGATGTTGTCCCGTTTATAGGGAACTATTATAAAGATCATGTAAGTACACCTTGAATGTTAGACTAAATTGTTAATGTGATATACCTACACTGTTACAGCCCTGGGCCCGCTCATTGTTGAACCAACCTTAGGGTCGTCACACACTTTTGTATTGGTCGTTTCTACAAGGGTGATCCTTGTTGCTTGTTGGTGCGTGGCGATCTTTGTAAATTTCTCTTCTGGGCCCCGTAGTTTGAGATTCTACAATTGCGTTATCTGCTGTTTCTGGTCGTTCGTTCCTAAAAGTTCCTTTCTCTGGAAGCGTCGATGTGTTTTGTATTAAAATTTGCTCAATATGTTCGGCGATGATGCGAAATCCTTGTTTCTTGTTAAAATTCGTTTCTATAATTTGTCCGTTGTAGAACATGGTATAATATAATTATGTGTTGCATTGTACGATATCAAACACGTTATTGTTACCTATATACCTATCACAGTACAGTCGCACCGGTATGAGATCATAGCCAAATCAATGAACGCAATTTTGCACAAAAACACATTGTTATCGGATGAAAATGTTTACAATAAGTAAAGTTTCCTTTGTACTCGCGTAGAGTGATAAGGTAACGGACGTTATGTATGTATTTATCGCTTGCACAGACTATTGTATCGTCTATAATGTATAATATTACAACAGTTAAGCTGGTATTGGGAGCATAATTTCCGAGGTTGTGAGCGTTGCTGTCGGGAATGAGTTTCAAGTTTAATTAATTAATAAATATATAAATATAATTATTCATGTGGACGCACAACCGTGTTGTGGGTTATTGTAAAAAGCGTTTGTTTGTTCTTTATATGTACCTATTTTCGTAATACATATTATATGTGTTTACCTGTATTTTATCTCGCTGTGTGACAATAGCAAAGGGCTTGTTCAGTTAACTTATAATCTAGTTCATTGCATTTAAAAAGATACGTAGTCATAAGATAAAAGAAAATTTTGCTGAACTTCTTCACAGTAGATGTCGATGTGTTTACGTTTCCCCGTCTCGTTGCTATTGCACCACAGATTTCGTGAACAATCCAAATAGAATATAGGAATATAAATACATATCCTTATTGAATACTCAAATCGATTTCACATTAATTTCTCTTGTAACAACAGTTGTGCAATACATACACTTCTGGACACATCTATTGGCCCACCTTAGAGTTTAGGTTTCGATGGCCCCTATCGAAATATGATTGCTAGATTGAACAAAAACTGTTGATGCAGTTTTAAACCTGATACATTTTACCATCTTTTTCGATCGTATTGTTTTAAATTTGAATTCAGAATACCACACGACATGGAGCTACGCCTAACAAGTCGGATATGCGCCTTGTTAAAGGCAATTAATTTTTGAATAAAAAACATTTTTATCAAATAAAGGTTTAATTTAATAACGCGTGTTGCCTCCATGGGCATCTACCACAGCTCTCATATGATTAGGCATAGAGTTTATCAACCGCTCTATGAAATTTTGAGGGATCATCTCCCATTCCTCTTCTATGGCAGTTTTCAACTCCTGCATCGTCTGGGCAACTGGCTGACGAGCCCTAACATGTCTTTTTAGCTCGTCCCACATGTGCTCAATGGGGTTCATGTCTGGGCTTCTGGCTGGCCAGTCCATAACTGTGATGTTCACATCCCGAAGATATTCCCTGACGATGCCGGCCGCATGGGCTCTTGCATTATCATGCATAAAAAGGAAATTTGGGCCCACATAGTCCGCGTATGGTATCACGTGAGGTTCTAAGCACTCACGAATGTACCTTTCAGCATTTAATGTTGGCAGCCGTGGTCCTGTAACAACCTCAAGTTGAGTTTTGCCGCTCGCGGATATACCGCCCCAGACAGTCCATGAGCCACCGCCATAAGCAACCCTCTCTTCAAAGCAGCATTGTGCGAAACGCTCTCCCTTACGTCGGTAGACCTTCTTCCTTCCATCATTGCCATGTAACACAATTTTAGACTCATCAGAAAAGAGTACACGGCTCCAATCTTGCTGTGTCCAATTTAAATGACTGCGTGCGAAATGAAGGCGCGCTGTTCGGTGGGCTCGCGTTAGTTTGGGGCCATTAGCTGGCTTGTGAGGTACCATATCGCGTTCTTTTAACCTTCTCCGAACAGTTCGAGCGCTCACAGATACTCCGTGGAAGTCGCGAAGTTGGTTTTGTATCTCAATGGAGGTAAGGTGACGATTTCTCAAGCTGGTCGTCACGATGAATCGATCCTGCCTTTCAGTTGTGACCCGAGATCGTGGCCTTCCTTGGCGACGAACAAAGCCGCCAGTCTCTAGGTACCTCCGATAAACATTTCGGACCGCAGATCGACTTAAATTAAGTTGAGCACTCACGTTTCTTTGGCTGTGTCCGGCCTGAATAAGCGCCACAGCTTGGGCGGCGACTTCAGGTGAAGTATCCATAGATTATTGATAGAACCTCACCTTAATGTTAAGAATAAGTAATGTTTGTTGCAAAACCAAAGATATCAATCACTTTTTCAAGAATTAAATCCAAGTAAACCAATAAAACCAAGTTTTCTTAGTATTCGATTGTTTGATATCAACAAACAGGCTCCAAATTGTCTTTTGTTTCTTTAAATTCTGTGTTCGAAATTCAAAAAAAGACTATTGAATGAAATTGTGAATGTGCCAGGTTCAAAACTGCATAAAAACTTTTTGCTCGACCTAATATAAAATTTTAGCTAGGACCAAACGAAACTGAAAATACAAGGTGGGCCAAAAGATGTGTCCAGAAGTGTATATAACAAAATGCTTAGGTAGGTATTAGGTATATTTTCGTTTGAATTTTACAAAGAATGCAAAATCTGTTGTATTTTATCGATATTTTTACTGATAATGAGAGGAAACGCCGACGGTTTTCCGGAGGTGCGACTCTGGAATATTAAGTCATAATTGTGTAATTATTTTTTAAGATAAGGCCGGGCCAAATATTGCATTAATGTAGGTCATACGGCGCTGTATCTCTGTGTCGAGGCAGCCATTTCTGCCCTGTGTATTATAATTGTATGATGAATGAAACATCTCAGTGGCTGAATGAAATATTAATGTTTATCGACAGTGTTAGAAAATTGTTATAAATTATTTTGATGACTGTTCGAAGGATAATAAAGAGTTGGATGTCAAGTTTCGTTTTTTATTTTATAGCTAAACTTTACCCATATAATTTACTAGCTGCGCCTCACGGTTTTACCTACGTAGACCGAGATAAAAGTAACCAATGTATTAATCCAGGATATAAGCTATCTACATACCAAATTTTATCCAAATCGGTCCAGTGGTTTGAGCGTGAAGAAGTAACAAACATACAAACACACACTCACAAATTTTCACCTATATAATATTACGAGTAGTGTGATTAACAACATTATTAACAAGAAATTTTATGATAAAATTCATAACAGATGACAATACTAGAAGCATTCAATACTTATTTTTGATGATTATGTGCGTAGACCATAATATGATAACACTATCTCATGCACATCAGAGTGAGGTCTGTCACTAATGTCAACTATCAGTTCACCACGAATGGCGGGAGTTAGTTGAAAAGTGAATGTGCCTGCACGGAAGGCTTTGGTGTGGTGATAAGCTCATAGACTAATATACAGGGTGTTTGGTGCATCGTTTGCCAAATTGAATTGGCCGAAAGAAGAGGTCATTTGCTATCGCTTCAGGCTCAAGTACTCATTTTTGGCCACACCGGTTTTTTTATTACAACTTTCTAATTTTTATTTTGAAAAAATCCAAAACTCAGCATTAAAGCTTAAATTAAAAAAAAGTTTTAAGTGTAGTCGTCAAATTTCATTTTTATTTACATATGTACTGTTGTATGGCTCTATCAAATTTAAAATTACTTGCCAGTTACATCTAGTTTTTTTTTAATAAATCACAAAGTTTTTGGAAAAATAAAAAATGAACTTAAAACTCAACTTTAAATAGCTATAAAAAAAAAACTAAAAGCGATCGGGATCTTCGAATTATTTTAAAAAGTTCTCTAGTCTATCCCCTTTCCAACGGTATGTAATGTGTTAAAAAACTCTTTTAATATCTTTAATAATTAGCTAAATGTGTAGTCGAGACACATCAGGCTGATATTGGATATTACGTTTAAAACACTAGTTTTCGCATAAATTACATGCTATTAGTAGATAGATACTGTTATCTCACGTCTTACGTAGTCTCTTATCTCGTTCTTACATAGGGAACTTTCCTCGAAATTGAAAAAAAAATACATTATTACAAAAATAATCATTTATTAATAAGTAATTTAATTACATACTAATCTTACAAGAATTAGAATTTCTGCAAACAGAGTTGCCCTTATTATTAGCTGATTTGCCAATTTTCAGTGAAGACAGGTCTTTTGTTTTCCAACATGACGGTTGTCCCGCTCATTGGAGAATAACCGTCAGGGAGTACTTGAATGATGCATTCCCGGACTCATGGATTGGGAGGGATGGCCCTATTCCTTGGCCTCCACGTTCTCCAGACTTAACTCCGTTGGATTTTTACGTCTGGGGACGGGCCAAAGAACTCGTCTACGCCACGGAAGTTGAGACAAGAGATGATTTAGTCCAACGCATTGAGGCGGCTTTCATGACGATCAAAGCAGAAATGCGTTTACGCACCACTACAGTTGAGATAAGACGAAGATGTCGCGCGTGCATACGCAATAGTGGTAGACAGTTTGAACAAGACTTGTAAGATTAGTATGTAATTAAATTACTTATTAATAAATGATTATTTTTGTAATAATGTATTTTTTTTTCAATTTCGAGGAAAGTTCCCTATGTAAGAACGAGATAAGAGACTACGTAAGACGTGAGATAACAGTATCTATCTACTAATAGCATGTAATTTATGCGAAAACTAGTGTTTTAAACGTAATATCCAATATCAGCCTGATGTGTCTCGACTACACATTTAGCTAATTATTAAAGATATTAAAAGAGTTTTTTAACACATTGCATACCGTTGGAAAGGGGATAGACTAGAGAACTTTTTAAAATAATTCGAAGATCCCGATCGCTTTTAGTTTTTTTTTTATAGCTATTTAAAGTTGAGTTTTAAGTTCATTTTTTATTTTTCCAAAAACTTTGTGATTTATTAAAAAAAAACTAGATGTAACTGGCAAGTAATTTTAAATTTGATAGAGCCATACAACAGTACATATGTAAATAAAAATGAAATTTGACGACTACACTTAAAACTTTTTTTTTAATTTAAGCTTTAATGCTGAGTTTTGGATTTTTTCAAAATAAAAATTAGAAAGTTGTAATAAAAAAACCGGTGTGGCCAAAAATGAGTACTTGAGCCTGAAGCGATAGCAAATGACCTCTTCTTTCGGCCAATTCAATTTGGCAAACGATGCACCAAACACCCTGTATATAACTAGCACTTGGCCCGCGACTTCGGCCGCGTCGATTTCGTACTTTTCTCTAAAAACAATAGCACACCCTCCACCCCCTTTGAAAGGTTGTTTTCAAAAATTTATGTTTACGATCTTTATGATTATTTAGATGAGAGCAGAGCCAGTGTAGTGTCATAATCAGCTTAACTATAGGACCAACAGGATTCTACACTGGGATCTTTATTAAAACTTGAACTAGTATATAGATTGCATCTAGTTATACGGAGTGCCGATGCGCTTATCACATTCAACAAAGCCACGTATTCGACGTGAAGATTCTGATTATACACATAAAATAACAACTAACATTCTAGACGCGGAACCTGTTTTTGTTTTAATGTTTAATAACACCATGAGATATGAGTATCACCTTTAACTACAGTAATTTATACTTTTCTTATTTATCGTGTTTTATAGGATCACCGAAGGCAACATGGGAAACTGTGCTTGCATTTTCATCTAAAGACTCCATATCATGAGAAACAACTCTACGTCTCTTCGAATCCTTCTCGAATATCTCCCGAACTTCTTTATCCAGATCTAACGAGCTAGACCTTCTAGAATCAAATCTACCAACATTGAAAGTGTTATGTACCTCTATATTGTCTTCAGTAACATTTATCAGTTGACCATCTAAAGTATCCGTAGACACAGCAGTAGACGGTCTACTATCAAAATTCAGTCTACTCTCAGTGTCTCCTATAGTCTTTATTTCATTGTCAATATCTGTTTTTGGTGTGGAAATCAAATGATCTCTGGAGTTAACACTGATTGGTGTATCAACTTTTCTTTTAAATCTGCATCTTCTTGTGAAGCCTCCCATCCATTCTGAGATTAGTGCTGTTCCAGCTATGATGAAACCAGCTGCTAAGAGCAGGAACATGCCTTGTGTATCTTCTAGAGTGAGACCTTTTTCTTCTGCTGATGGTATTTTTATTGTGCCACTGCCAGCCTGCAATTTTTATTAACAGAAATAAAAAAATGAATGAATGTATTTGTGGAAGAATATATTTATATCTGAAATTATTTATTTTCATTTCAGATTTATATGTAGTTATTCTCTTCTTTACATTAAACGGAACGGTTGTCTTTTTAATTAATCATGGGTAACTAATGAATAGAACCTTTTGTAGGTGTGATTATTATTTCAAGTAAGTACATAGTAGAAGGTATCATCATATTAGTGATTCTTGTCTGTGTTTAACCACTCGTATTTACCTACTCGTAATTACAGAAACAATTAAAAAGCCATTGCGTATCGCGTAGATTTGCGTTATTTGAATTAGTAATACGTGGTAATATACTTACGGCGAGTAACTTTCCAGTGAGACTTCGTTGCATTTCGAAGCGCACTTCGTCAGTAATCTTATCAATAAGTCCGCTTTGGAACATTCTACTGATATCAAAGTTAATTTTCGCTGAGTACACGGAATTGTTGGGAAATCCCATTGTTATTCCGAATGGAACGAAGCATTCGTTGGAAATGTGGAGGACTGCTCGCTTTGACCTGAAATTCATCGATAGTATGTATGTATACTTTGGAATAAAGACCCAGATTAAAAACATATAGGAGTCGCCATCGCCGGATACGGTGTGGACGACATGATGATGATGATACTTTGGTCTTATGATGATTCAACCTTGTACAGAATTAGGGAAGAATAGGTAGGTTAACAAGTCTTGCTGTACTTATACGATATCATGAAATTATTTAGATTAAATGACGATTTTAGTGAATACCCTAATTTTTGGAAAGCACACTACAAATATCTTACTTAGTCGCAGTAAAATTAGCTTGCACAATATATTCAAGTTCAGCTTTGGATCCCAAAAATGCATAAGGCCAGAAGAAAGCCTTAGTTGTATTTCTTATTCCAGCTGCTACATCCGGTACCAACTCAAGTTTCTTTAATAATTTGACGGTTTCAGGATCAGATGAATTTAAAAACCATTTTCCCCAACCACCTCTATCTGCGTAAAACCAATTAAAAATATTAAAATTACTAGTTATAACAATTAAAATTGACAGATATTTTTTTTTAATATTTTTGTTACCTAAAGTGCCAACTCTGTAAAATCCCGCGAGTAACTGTTTTACTGTATCCACAGTTTCAGGAAAGACTGGTAACGTTACAAATGCTATAATAGAACCAGTGTAGCAACTCGTAATTATTATTGTAAAAATCCAATACCATCCTGAACAAAAAAAGATTTTAGAAGAAATCAATGCTTAATCTGAAAGAGAAGATATTCTCAAACATTAGGCGAGACTTACCAATCAACAACCGCGTTGTTATCTTATTAGTCTTGCTCCAAGAATTTTTACCGAGAAACGTAAAGCAATTTGTAAAAGTTCCGAAGACGTACCAGAACATATTTTCTATTTCCCCACTGTTATGGAGCAGATGTCTTAGAGTATGTTTGTCGGAGAATGCTAACGGAAACATTGCAAAAAGATAGGTGAACGTTAAAGCAACCCAAACATGCCAGTGGAAAGGACCAAGGATTGCTCGGTAGCTGAAAAAGTATTGATTATATAGATATAGATGGATATAGATTGGTGCAGGAAAGTTGCAGTGAGTGACGTCATAAGAAGTTACCGGGGTAAAGCCGTCGACATCAGTGTAATAAAAATCGCGCAGTCGTGAGAATGTGGCAACGACACATCCATGTCTCTAGCTCTATCGCTTGTCAGGTATATTCCCGCTATTCCTATATCGGCTCGTCCCATTGTTACTTCTTTAGCTACCGAATCACCAGGCCTAACAAATAATTATCTTTCATTAGCAATAACAAATTCAAATAAAAACGGATCATTAAAACTGATGGCATTCTTTTACCCCAAATTAGGCTCCTGAGGTTCGATGATTTCTATAGAAAAATTATTTTTTTCAGCCAACAATTTTACTAGCCGTAGTTCAATGCCATCCCATACAACTCGAGGATTTCCACCATCAAGATCTGCTTTTATCCTAAATAACGTAAACAAATAAATCTAAAATGTATAGAAATCAAGATAAACTTCAATTATTGATTGTTATAATTACCTTCTGAACACGTAAGGAGGCTGATTAGCAGCAGCAACAACAAATCTATGGCCAGCGTAACCTTCAGTCATTTTAGGAGGAAATAAGTTAACATTTCTTGAAAACTTTCCATGTGTCCAAGAATTTAACACTACAGGCTGACTAGCACCTAATCCATCTGTATACAGTTTATGCGTATACAGAATGTATGGTGATTCCTAGATAGACAGAGTTTAACATTGTAATTAAAATGTTCACTTTTTTAAGTTTTAATCTTTGTTGCTTACCTACTTACCAAAGTCGCATCGTCTCCTTCTTTAAAGCTCTGTCCAATTACAAGTAGATTAACAAACATTCTTGAATTAACACTCGCTAGAAACTCTTGCACTGCCCATTGAGAGGACCTTGCAATTATTATAATCTTGTTCTCTGGTTGCTTACCCAATATTTTTGCACTGATCTTTATGTCCGACAAGAAGAGGATGAAATGTTGACAATCTGTGTTAGCGAGTAAAAGTTTAGGTTGTACTAATTCACCGCTGTCATTGATATATCCATGAACAAAAGTCATTGGAAATCCCTTTAGAAGATTTTGCACCAAGTAACTTTCCTTGGATTTGACTTGACTGTCATAAAGTATTACTGGTGTGCAGTCCTTCAAGTAAGTCAATGAGATGTTATGAATCAAATTTGCAAGTGATGGTGTCTGATCAAATGACGATGTTTCGTTTAAAAAGCGCTCACTCCATAGTTCTTCCCTAGTTTTCGGATGCCCGTGAAACACTGGATCTAGTGCTCTTTTATGTATTTCTCCATCATCATCATTTTCTTCTTGATTGAATTGCCTCCGTTTAAATTCTTTGTTACTATTATTTGTATATACATTTTCAGGCGTATCATTACTTTTTATTTCCCTTTTTCTGTCAACTTTGTATTGCGTGTCTAAGACAGATTGAGAGGGATAATATTCTACCTCTACTTCCGCACCAAAAACGTAATAGGTAAAAATTACCACACAAAACCAAGAGACTGTCATATTATCTGAATTTGGTTTGAGTCGTTTGCTCATGTGCGAGGGTTTTTATAGGGTTTCATTGACCTTGGTCTACGAAAACATCACAACACAGGTGTTATGATTGAAATTTAATTTTTGATGATCACTGCGGATTCTTTATGGTCACGGCCGTAACCGTGACTTTTAGATTTATTTCGTGGAGTTAATTTTTTCTTCGTTCTTGGTACATTTTTTATAAAGGACAGAAACACAATTTTCCCACAGAGTTGTTAAAAAAAACTACTGCTTCTAAGAGACAATTGTTTTTTTTTTTAATAAATAGGTAAGTTTTCATAATGGAAAGCAAAATAAAACTGAGATGACTATTTATAGCATTTTATTATTCAGCACTGGTCACAAAACTGTTACAGTTCTTGTATAATAATATAAATAATGATGCCGATACAAAATACGAAATCAACTTGTTCTAAAGTTTTGCACTAAAGGACCTCAGTACAGTCATGTCCGAGATACATTGTTCTAGCCGAGATGATAATAAAAAAGTGAAACTACCAATTTTAAATACTAATCCTATATTTACAGTAGGGCTTATTAAATTATGAATAACTTTTAAATAAGATTCGTAGCAAGCGCTTCCAATAACTTTAGTTGCAATAGCAGACCAAAGCTTTAATTCTAATAGAGTAAGAATCGAATTTACCATTGGAGTCATAGTATAGTAATCTAGAAAGGTAAGCTAGAAGAATGAAGCCAAAGTAAAAAAGGAAACCTATGACTCAAACAGGAATTCTCCTATCAATAATGATGTATTGTACATACGTCCTCAAATGAATGAACAGTTGTATAGACATGTGCCACATCACTGTTGAACACAAATGCGATGTGGACAGACATCTGCACAATGCTACACACTACAAACTTTAGTATCCAAACCAAAACTTTATTTGTGTATTTGAATTCAATTGAAAAATCTTTATAGGTACTTTTACGGAGGTTTTTGATTTAACACAGTTAAGAACGTACGTAATACAACCCCTAGCTAAACATTATATACTAACAACTATATCTATATTTACAAATTATAAAAAGGCAGTGTCAACCACGAAGCTGGCAAGATTAGAAAAACATATTTTCTAAATTTTAATATGGCTTTCGTTTAAAATTATTCGGAAAATGGTAATCATTTTTAGGATGTATGCGATAAATACTGGAGACTGTAACTTTATTATCACGATATGACAAATTAAAAAGTCTAACTAAACATTTGCATTCATTTATAGAGTATTACAAACTAATACGAACACAAAATAGGAAATATTATTATTGCAAACACAGTGCACGAGTATTGTTATAAGTAGATCATGCAATTAAACCTAATGAAATCGACGCTATCTTCACACTAGACGATTGAAAACACTTAATATCACAGTTTCCAATACATTTAGGACGTATTTTAGAGAATCATAACGAACACCTTGCGTTAATATGAAATTGTCAAAGTTTGCTTTGTGACCATCAAAATCTACATGGCACTCTTCAGTTGGTGACAAAACAATTTCTACTGATGAGTCTGTGAGTTACACAAACGAAACCTTTCTTGCCTCGCTGGCTTTGATACATTTGATGTATCAACAATCAACATGTAATATCGAGGGTGGTTGTATTATTATGCTATAGTAACTATTCCGCTTATTCTCCGATGTCATTGTCTATGCGTGAAGATCTGATGCCAGATTTGCCGGTCCAGGGGTACACTTCGGGACAGGGTTGACATGTCCTCATGTACCTCACTCCGGATTTGTGCCAGAGATTGCATACTTTAGGGTTGTTGCATTTCTTCGGCCGATCCTGGAATAATAAAATATAAGGAGTTAATTAACTCACAAATACCTATAATTTATTGGCATAGTTAGATAATTAATTGATTTGAGTCATATTTATGATATTTATGCTAAGATTTAGATTATGATTTGTAGACATATTATATATTTAAAAGGGGTTTTATCACTCAGTGATAATGTCACCTCCGTCAAAGAAAACATAGGTAAATCAACTTAAATGAGCGTCCGATGTTGTCTTTGTTAGAAATAGGTAGTTTTAATGGCATGCTTTCTTCCCTCCTGGTGACGTAACGTGGGTAAGCAGCTATTGTTAAGTCAACATTCGAGTTTATTCGAACACCGATCGGGAAGGGTTTTGCAAAGAGTCTTTTCAAGAAGCACATAATGACGCCACAATGGATGTGGCGTCACTATGTGCTTCATGAAAAGTAGCAAGCACGTGCATTTCAGGCAGAAAAACATTATTGCTTCCTTTAAAAAAATATCACGCCTTTTTCCTCTAAGATTAGGCTTGTTTCGCCAGTATGTTTAAGTTCCATGTAATAGGGGGTGACGCTATTGCCATCAACAAATCCGGACTACGAGCTGCTACTGAAAAATTACGGATGGAAAAATCTAATAACACTTGGTCCGACCTAGGAATCGAACCCAGTACCTCACGCTCAGCAGTCACGACGAGTCTGTCTACATTTATTAGTTTTGTAACAAAACAAGCCCGATGGAATTTCCCATCGGCAAAAATTACGAATTTCCATACAAACTTTCATCCCCTATTTATCGCCTTTAGGGGATGAATTTTCAAAAATCCTTACAGTCCTTAATCCTTAGTGCTTAATTTCGTTAATTTAGAAACTTGTACGAAATATCATGTTTCTAGACCCAGCGGTTTAAGCTATGCGTTGTCTGTCAATGAATGAACGAATTTAAGATTTTATTTTTATACTAGCTTTTGCCAGCGGCTTTGCCCGCATGGATGTCGGGAAATATCTCACGGGAACGTACTACTGGAAATTCCTTCCTTATTCCTTGTCTACATTATAAAGAAAACCTCTGTGCAAAATTTCAGCTTTCTAGGTCCAACGGTTTGGGCTGGGCGTTGATGAGTCAGTCAATCAGTCAGTCAGGACTTCTCTTTTTATTTACATAGATAGATTTTAAATTTTTGGAAGGATACGGCTGTAGACCGAGATCAAGAAGGCTGCTAGCGAGATTTACAAGAAGCCTGAAACGTATACTAGAGAGACCCCAGACGAAGACTTTGGAAATAGCAACGTGTAACACAGCATAGCAGTGACATAGAAAAGCGAGTCGAAAAAGGAGTTTAACCTCGCCAAAAGATTCACCGATGAAGCTGGACCTAAACCAACTTGGCGGCGACGTCGTTAAAAGAAGCCCATCCATGTATAAATATCACCGTCTCTCCATAAATCCATTGCTTACTTTAGAATGTATATCCGGTACGGATCTAATAATCCTTCCATATCATAAGGTCACGTCTTCCCTACCATCATCGCCCACCCCGGTCTACTCCTTGATATTCAATAGTCTCTGGAGCCTCATGAAACATGAGGCTCCAAGAGCTAGTGTAAATCTTTGGGTTCATTCGAGTAATCGAGTCTAGTCAAACCACGCTGGGGTCAATGCATTTCATTAATTCATTCATTCACTAAAATTTTATTTTTATGTTAAGTAGAAGATCATACACACCTGGTAATTGCACTGGAACGGCTGGAAGTTATTGAGCCTGTTAATGGGTGTGGGGTCTCTGACCCACTGCAGCGCTTGCCAGTTGGTGACGATCCAAACGTCCTGCATCTGGTTGATAAAGTCCAGGAACATGAGGAAGCCCGCTTTGTGGTGGGGCTGCGTGAACCACGCTGCGTGGTAGTAGAGACCGAACGGTGCCCTGAAATTATTGAAACCTTTATTAGTTTGTGATATTTAAAATTTATTTAGATTATTGTATCCACCCCGGCAATGTTTGGAAGCACCGCTGCCCGCAACTCGCGCGTTGCTCACAGTTCTAACCTAACCTAACCCATTTGGTCGAGGTGCTCTGGCTTAGTTACTGCGACCAATTCTGCTCGCGTGTGGTTGGTCAAAATTCCAACCTAACCTATAATTGAATAACATTCAGGCCACTAGTTGAACAGCGCCGTTTATTTAAAAAGCTAGGCTGTTAACTGAAAGGGTAAGTAAGCGAGTTCGTTCCGACATATGCATGGTGTAAAATAATGTGTATGTAATTTAAATCAACCTCTGGAAGGAGGGGATTCTTTATTCGAATGCATATGTTTGTTGTCTAACTCTTGTTTATTGATAAAATCAAAAACATACTATTTATTTTCACTAAGTTTAATCATAAGACACACAGAGACAGATCATAATTCATTCAGTTTTTTCATTTCAATTTTGGAGCTGCCTTACTGGTTGACCTGGTTGATTGATTGGATATTTGGTAACTTACCTATTGGTAGTATAATGTCTGTCGAAGTTCTTCAATATCATCTTGTATACATTCTCGGCTTCAGGAGGATTTGCGCAGGCGTCACCCATGGAACAACGTCCTCCGTTCAAGTCCTGCCACATCACCATAGGAACCTCCCATACACCTGTAAATGTAGGTTATTTTGACATTAGTAACAGTTATTACCTATTAGAGTGAGATCCCAGGGCAGCCAGACCTTAATTATTTTCTGATTAACAAAATGTATGGGATAGTGTTATATGAACTTTGAACGTACGCATACCTGCTAACTTGGACCGATGGCCAATTTTCAGGTATCAGGTATCAAAGTTACGTAAAAATATTACTCACTTTTCTTAAGGTCTGATTGCTGATCTTTTTGTATGTTTTACAGAATATTATTAATATTTTAAAATCAATACTGTCAGCCGCTTCCCGTCGGCGGTTTTTTCCGCCAGACGCTTTAAAGCTCGCAAAAAATGATGTTATCTTACTTATAGTTTGAGTCCTAATTTTTATTATAATGATACTCGGGGAACTATTGCAGTATTTGTAAGCATTCAGATCAATCGTAGATGTCAAACATCCCCCAGACAAAGTTGATTGTATCTGGGGGATTTTTGACAGACAGACAATGAGTTAGTTGTTCTTAAACTTCTTAAATTAAGAAGTTTAAGAAAAACTAACTCATTTTACTGATACATGACAAAGGTTAAATTCCATCGCAACCATTTATTTACGACCTTTTATTTCACACAAAAATCAACTTAGACTGCATAACAGCAAAGTTGATATTGCAAGTGCCAATGAATGTTATCATCGGAGATTCTGAATTTAAGAACAATCTAGTTTTTTTTTTCTATATTTACCTGGATAAGATTTTGTTGGGCAAGGCGGTATCATACAATCGTGGAACAGCTTGTAGTCAAGAGTGTAGGGCCAGCTAGGTGGTCTGTTCTCATAAACAGGCAGCGACGAATCGTAGGTGAAGTTAGCATCATACAACATCTTGAACATTTTGTTGCCTCCAACGGAAAGGAAAGGCGCTCTCATGCCTCTTACATCTTCAAGCTTAACTCCACCGTATGCTGCCAAGATTTCTCTCTGACCACCCACTTCTCTGTACCATTTCTTTTGGGAGAACTGTTCTCCAAAACTATGTCTAAAATCATTATTAAGATTCGTTAGTTGGTTATCCCACCATAGATTGAGTAAAATTAAGATAACAAAAGAAATATAAATTTTAGTAAGTACAGAAGGAAATTACTGTAAAACGCAAAAATAAAATTTTAAAGAAATCCAGAACGAGAAACTCCATAAAAATAATTTAAAGCCAGAAATAAATGTAACAGAAAATTCAAAGACAGACATTTAGAATAGGAGTAGATTAATAGAGTCTAAAAATGAAACTGTACATGTCGTTGGTGCAAAAATTGTCAAATGTGCTGTATTGTCCATGAACTTACGAAATCGTGTGTGATGCCATCTCGTGTCCAGCGGAGTAAAGGTTCTGTACTTGACTGTAATCGGTCCATTCGTGGGACACGTAAAATGTTGCGGAGATCGGACAACCATTGGGGTTGACGCGACCCTTCTCAAACAGATCAGCGTACAGACCCTTGTTCAAGTCGTTAACAGAGTCGTCGAAGGTCAGAAGAACAATCTGAGGCACTTGTTCCACCGGCATGTCAGCTGTGTCGGGATGTAGTTTGTGCATGTAGGTGTGTGAGTTGTGCCAGGAAGAGGAAGATAGAGCAACAGGTTTCAAGAGGACGGAAGAGTTGAGGAAGAGAAAAAAAATAAAAACGATTAGTGTCAACATAATATACGATAAGACAGTTTTTAATATATACATATATGTTATAAAGTTGGCCGTAAATACCCTGTTAGTGGCAAACCTGTAGTCTACCAAAGATGCCGATAGGTTCAGAGAGAATTCTATGATCATTGACTTACGATACTGTATGAGAGCCAAATTCGTGGCCATCAGCGTAAAGATTCTGAACTTGACTATAGTCCGTCCACTCGTGGGAGACGTAAAAAGTAGCTGTTATTGGGCAGCCATTCGGATTCTTTCGCCCTCTCTCAAAAAGTTCTTCGTAGTACATTTTATTCAAATCATTCACAGCATCGTCGAATGTTATCAATACCATTTGTGGAACTTCGCTGACAGGCAAATTTCCTATGTCACAAATACCATTTACAACAAACATTTAAATATTTACAGTCGATAAAATATTATCTACACAAAGTATAATCCCTCTCATAGAGAGGAGGCCTGTGTCCCAGCCTTGGGAATATTATAAAGTGTTTATGCATGATTATTAGAAGAACCATAAAAAGTGTATAATTGTAAGATCCAAAGCCTTTACGTACCAGGTATTTCCTTGCCACCGCAGTAGCAGTCAGGTAGTAGGCAGACGTCCTTCCTGCACTTAGCTGCTGTCTTGTCAGGAGTAGGCTGTGGGTACACAGGGTCAGGCCTGCTTGGTGGGTGCGCGTAGACGTCAACGAACTCAGTCGTTTTGGAGACAATAGCCGTCGACGGTTTCAATGTTGGTCGGCTGCGGCTGCTCAGAACAAAAACGGTTTTAGGTGCTGCAAAAAGGAGGCATGCTTTTATGCGAATAGATATGAAATGAATTGCAGAGGTGCGGAATTACAATAATTCATTACAGGTACTAAAATAAAAACCAATTTTGTCCTCTAGAATTATTACTAAGTACTTTAAAAATTCTGGGCCGTTTCGAGTTTATATATATATATATATATATATATATATATATATATATATTATATATTAGTACCTATATTTCACTCAAACATTATAATATTAAAGTAAAAAAGCAAGGTAATCGTGTAAAATAAATAAGTGGAAATGAAATGGATGATTGAGTTTGTATTCAATTCTAACGTTGGTGGTGTTCCTCTGTTCGGGGGTGCCTGTGGTGGCTGCGCATCGCCCGCGGTGGAGTAGTGCGCGGAACCACGGCCTCGAGTGCTGGTTGGCCTGCAAATAGTACATTACCAACTGAACAACATGTTCGCTCATATAACCCTCAGTTAGTATGCGTGAATTTAAAGACGAAGCATTTTCAAAATTATATTCAAATAATGATTCAAGTAAATTTTAATTATCATCATGATGTAATGTTTTATTCCAAGTATGAATGATCCTAAACATTTGACAAACAGACGTGGTTCCATGATTGTCTGTATTATGATACCACAAATATTTTAATAACGGTGTTACACAACATGCAGTAGCGTACCAAACACGAACACATTTCGATACACTTATGATTCTGGTGCACTTAAGTACTAATGATGAGTTTGCAATGTGGTGCAATACGATTACGTGAAGCTACATTGAGGAACTTGCTACCCAAATAGCTAATTATCTTAACTACAAACATTCCACAAACTACACAAAATACCAATAGTGTGCAGGAAATGGAAAGGTCGCGTCAGGAGTTAACAATTCAGAAATTCAACTCAACCGACATGAAGTCCCCCAATGAGAACAGTATGTTAAGCGAAAGAGTTTAGATGTAGGTGCTATTAAACGATTGTCGGATAAGATGTTTGACTTCATGCTAGTTACTCGCGAGGCGGAAATAAGAATATTTTTAATAAACGAAGCCTCCACCCTCAATAAGTAATATGAGATAACTTTAGGCTGCTTAGTCTACTAGCCGGCGAGTTTTGTACCTCTGGTATTTGATTTCGTTGCATTTTGGATTCGCTTGCAGACTGTTGTCTGATGAGCATTTGGACGACGATTGGTAACTCCTGCGCCCACCTCCTGGGTTTGTCGCAGCTAACTTTATGGCGGGATTGACTCGTGAGGCTCGCGGTGGAAAGGATATGCTTTTAGTCGTCGAAGTCGTCGGTTCGAACTTCATAGTCGTAGTCGATTTCGTAGTACTTGTCGTAGATGCAATTTCGCTTTCGACTTTACTATGTCGCCCTTCAGTCTCAGTCGTAGCTCTATCCTCCACAATATATTGAGTTGACTTTACTACTTCATCGTTAATATCAACATCCCGAATATTACTTTCAGTAGATGGAAAATCGTTAATAATGTTTCGGAATTTGTGCGAGCCTTCATTTTCTGGCGTGCTTGTTATAAGACTACTGAATTTAGATTGATACGAGTCCCTACTTGGTATGCTTCTATAATCACTTGTTGAGCTTTGTATCGGCATAGGAGATGTTGGTAAGTCGGCATACGTGAAGGGAGTGCTACTCATGATGGCCATAGTTGTAGTTGTCGATGAAAAATCTTTTATGTCACTCTCCGCATCAGTGAAGCTAATAGATTCAGCACTCGGGGCAACATATCTAATAACAGGAGGCTCCGTTATAATTTGTAGACGCTTCACATTGCTGCGCAAAGGTTTTTCATCCACATACTTCAACGGCTTCTTCTGGTATCCTATATTAACTACTTTTTCTTCATATTTTTGTGTGGTTGTAGTAGGATTAGGTGTCGTAGATGTTGTCGTTGTTGTAGTTGAAAACTCTTCGACCAATTGTGGTGCGGAAGAACTTCCAAAATTGTTCAAGAATGCTTTAATGACAGTCTTAACTTTACCATTAAATATTTCCGTTGTTTGGTCTGGGACGACTTCATCTTCTAATCGGTAACTATAATAAGAAGGCTTACGCGAATGTTTATGTTTCTTAGTATTGCGGTGTCGGGATGACCTGCGTGTGGTTGTTGTCGCCACAGTTGTGGATGTGGTAGAGGTAGTATAGTCACGGGTATCAGCGTTCTTGTATGTATTGCGTAAATTATCCAGTGTTTTGAAAGGTGAAACAGAAGGCTCGCTCCAAATGTATTGAGATCTGTCGTATTCTCTTGTCGGCGGTTCCTCATTTAATGTGTTACTTAGAGCTGCTGTTGATAGCTCGCTAACTCGGACATTTTGCAAGCCGGTCTCAATCAAAGTTTCGGTATTAATAGCATTTTCTGTGGAGTCAACAACTTCTTGATTGTTTGCAGAAAATGGAGTTGGTCGTGTTTTGATATAATATTTCATTGATGTAGTGGAGGGCAAGGTGGTACTCCGAATTCTAGACTTTACGGGTACTGTTCTACTCGTTGGTCTTACATAAACAGGAATATCAAAGTCATCTTCGCTGTTGTCAGGACCAAAATCATTTCTACGCTTCGAGCTCTCGGAAGATATTTCATATTTACTATCGGTTTCAACTACTGGTTCTACAGATGCTGGTTCTACAGACACCGGTTCTACAGACGCCTCTTTACTATTACTGCTACTATCATAATAATACCTATTAGACTGTCTTTGCCTACTAGTACTGCTACCACTTCGACTACTTGGTTTACGGGCCCTATCGAAATCTTCTAATGGTCGCGTTAAAACAGTCAACGTATAAGTATTATTGGCATTATTAGGGTTACGCCTGATTGAAAAACCAGATGTTAGTGACGCTTTTTTATTATTTCTGGACTTGGATCTTACCACTTCCACATTATTATTATTGTTAGTCACTTCAGAAGAACGTCTTGATGCGGTTGCAAGCGTTTCAGTCGTAGGTAATGTCTCTTTTAATCTATATAAATTGTCAGTCGCTTCAAAAGGTTTGGCAAGGGAGGAAAAGTTTAAGGTGGGTGGTTGCGTGGTAGGGATTGACGATGAGATTTCGTCAGAAGGTTCTGAAGAGGATTCAGGAATTGGACTTTCATCTGTGGATGATCTGTTGAATACAAAGCAAAACAATCTTTCTAATTGAAGCTCTAAAACAATACTACTTATATAAATATTTATTTTAACAGGCGGAAAACTGTCTCGTTTGTACAGATTAGTTTAGTTAGTGAAAAGAGAAACAAGTTATAATATGTTTAGTGTTTACTGCTGAGACAGGTAAAGATACCACAAAAGCTACATAATTACATTAACATAATATTAAAATAGAGAAAAGAAATAGATCTGATAGAATTACATACTGAAATGAAAATTCAAACAACCTTAAGACCGATACAAAGAGAAGACAAATTAGTAAAACGTTAGAAGTTTGAATCAGTTGAAAGGTTGCAAATGAGAGATGAAACTTAGATGAAAACGTAAGATGATAGAATGATGTTAATGAAAATTTTGAGAGAATGATTTAAGCCGGGATGATTTTACGTTTGAAGATTGTTCTTTTGTAGTACCTTGGGGTATATCGAGACGGGGTCATTGCTTCAGTGTATGGTGCTGTAGTAGGGCGTTGTGTTGTTGTGCTTGTGCTGGTTGTGGAAGGAGTGGTGCTAAAAGTGGTAGCTTCGTACACAGTCGTCCTCCCGCTGCTTGGGTTATGATCGTATCCCAATTCATTACCTTCGCCCCTGGATCGTAGGCAATATTTCCATGTTAATTGGTTTGCTAAGTTTACATTTGGCTCTACTAGATTTAATACATTAATTTAATAGATCTATAATAGTAATAATTGCACTTAAAACTTACCTAGTCGAATGGCGAATTGGTGCTTGGTATTGGTTCTGGTTGTTATTTATCTGAAATTTTATTTGGTTTACTTAGTATTTAGTAGTTTTTATCACAAAGATTGTTATATATATTTTTTTTACCAATTTTCTTTGAGACTGATTAGAATATTTACCATATTTTGTAGGGCCAAGATTGTAATTATTTCTCTTTATCTTTTGCACTCTTATTTACATAGATTATTAGATAGTAAAGCAAAATAATCAAAAATTACCTGTGGTCGTATAAGTTCATCGTCATAGTCAACTGGTGCTGGCCTCGGCGTGTAGGTCTCAACGGGTCTCCTGGCCGGCGCGGGGGGAGGGGTACCTCGGTACGTCTGCTGCACAGCTGGGCGGAGCGAGGCCGTGTTATATTGCTGAACGTAGTCTGCCGATACCAGTTAGTGGGTTACGTGCATGAAGTTGTCAGGTTAGATCGTGTGTTTATATTATGGTTGTAGTATTGAGAAATAGGTTGGCTTAGGGTTCATCGTTTTTAGTGGATAGGTTTGAAGACAGATACCAGTTATTATGAAATCCAAGTCATCTCAATTTTGTTTGTAGTCGTTAAATGTTGCCATCATTAAGAAGTTTGGTGTTATAATAATACGGGATGACACATTATAACGTCTTAAATAATTAAGCAGTCATATTTACATTTCTTAAAAAAATATGGGTAAGTATTAGGTAAATGTAGTTACAATTTAACTTTCATAGTATTAGTTTTCAGTTGACCTCTTATTAAAAATATCCATTTTAAATAACTAATGAGGAAAAGAAGTCCCATTATACCTAGTAAGTTCATAAAACGTCATGCTCACATCAAGTAGTTAGACTGTTACAAACCATAGAATAGGTTTTCTACTAAAATCATAAAACACACATAAACCTTAATGAAATATTTTTTAGAGACTATCATGCGAAAAACTCTAATAAAGTTAAAATTCATCTGATAAATGTATTTACACGTTTCAATCATGGAATTTAAATAATGTTAAACACCTGTACGATTGTTAATATAATGTTACCTGTATCTTTGTACAATTCACCATCTTCATCATAAACAGCATAGAAGGGGTCGTATTGATCGGGACTGTAGTTCTGAGATCCATTGTACAACATCTTCGGACGGGGACTTGCTGAATAGGAGACTGGAGCTACGCTTTCTGTCGGTTCCAAGCTAAAAATACCATTGGTTCTGTTGAAATCTCAATAAACATGAAAATTTGTCGCACATTCAAAATGTTCAATTAAATGGTATTTACAGTTGATTTCGCAATATACAAAGCACAGTCTGTCTTTTCTACAGTCAAAGTCACTTTAGTCAATGTTAGTTTAGTCGAAACACGTTTAGTGCGATAGATATCAAAATACCGAAGAATACTGTACAGAAAGTGTAAGTTAGTTGTGCCAAAAGTCATCTCCAGTATATCTCATAGTTAGTATTTGTATAGTTTTGTGCTCTTCTAATTACCTGTTTGTTTTGTCGTCATGTTTAGTCTTTGTAAATCTAGTCTCTTGGTTGTGGCTGTCACGAGGAGTAGTCGATATCATTTGTGCAACAATATTTGGATGTCTTATTCTTCCCCTCGTCTGCTTATCTTCATTTTGGGAAGTTTCTTTAAGAGTAGTCGGCTTAGCTAACCTATGCCTAACAGTATAGGGACGCAAAGTCGTTTGGTTCAAATATTTGGGAGGCCTGACAGTGTTAGGTCCGTTTTCAGTAACTGGTCTTCTTATATGCATAATAGTTCTGTTTCGAGGCATATGATGGATAATTTGGTAATTAGATACTTCAGGACGATTCAGAGTATTCGGAGTAGGGGTACCATAGTCTACTAACACAGGGATCGGAATTTTTCCATTAATGTTTTTGTTGAAATCTTTAACTGGAGATTTTGTCACAATAGATACGTCGTTATGATTTTTAGTGGCACTCTCTGGTTTGTGGTTATTGTATTTCATTGGTGTTCTTGTAGGCTTTGGCTTAACATTGACTGGTGCAGAATTATCTTCATAACTATCATCATATTCCTTGTAATTTTGAGCCATGGGTGGTCTTTGAGGTTTCACTTCAGTACTAGGCATGTATTTTGGTTTCACTGCAGGTTCATAGTAATATTGTTCATCTTCGTCATCATAATAATAATCATTCATTTCTGGAGAAGGTTTTGGTATCGGTCTGCGTTTAGGTGGCGTTCTAGTCGTGGTAGTGATGGGACTACTTATGAATTGTTGTTGGTTGTTGTACAAATTAGCTGCATTTTGGTGATGACTATAACTTTTTACCGGAGATTGAGTAGATTTTATGGCTTGCGAAAACAAATCTTCGAGATTTTTAACATTTTTTGGTGTACTTGGTTTGAATGAAACAGCACGGAAAGGAGATTCAGTCGATGGATTATTCCAAAACTGTTGTAAAGCTGACAGTTGTTGATTTGCCAACGTCGTCAGGGGCTTAGGTGTGGAATGTTTTAGTGCAATGTAGGCATTATGGGGTTTGATAGAGGACACTAAATACGGTTTTGCGGTTGCAACTATATGTGGATGAAGTGATATAATTTTTTCAGGTTTTACTAAGTACTGATGTTTTGGTGTTGACACAAGGATAGGCGAGCCTGTCCCAGAGATTAACAAGTATGGTTTAGGGGTAGCAGAGAACGTATGAGTCTGTCCTTTCAATTTATTATCTTGATTTGGTCTAGGAGTGCTGCTTATTGGTCTGCTGAAGCTATAACTAATTGGTAACTGGCGGTCGTCATTGAAATTTGGTGGTTTTAACTTTGGTCTGTTAGCATCTAAAGGAGTACCAGCAGTTTGTCGAATTAAATATGTGTTTTGATTTTGAGGTTGTTGTTGTTGCTGATGTTGTTGTTGCTCTTGCTTTTGTTGTTGCTGCTGTTGCTGCTGATGTTGATGCTGCTGTTGTTGCTGCTGCTGATGTTGCTGCTGCTGTTGTTGCTGCTGTTGTTGCTGTTGAGATTGTCTGGTTGGTTCTGGTCTTTGAAATCCCTGGTCGTTTGACTGCGTTTGTTTTATTGGTGCCAAAGATGGTCTTAAGCTACTAACAAATGTTGCCGCCGAACTACCAGGTCCAGAAGGTACAGTGAAAGGTTTAGGTGTACTCATTCCTTTATAGCTTAAAGTCGAACTGGGTACTCGAGAACCAAGTTGTGATGCTGTTGTTACTTCAATTGTGGGATTAACTATTGGTGCTGCTCTTGGACTATTATTGGTGTTTCCAGCTGTATACTGACCGTTGCTTAATTTTGTCAAATAAGCGTCAAAATCGAAGTTAGGACTAGCAAACGGGTTTTCTATATCTTTATACCTATTACTCGGATGTGTGAATTCATAAGGTGGTGCTGGGAACCCATTTTTGTGACGTTCATCATCTTCATCGTCTTCTTCTGAATTTTCATCCTCTTCTTCACTAGAATTCTCTTCATCGTCATAATCTTTATCATCTGATGGTCTTTTCTCAGCATGTTGTTGTAATATCTTTACATTTCTAATTGGCTGTTGATTATTGTTAATTGGATGTAGGTTCTGTTGCTGGTATTTATTCCTGTCTTGTTCTTGAGTTCTGTAGATTTCTTGGGGCCGCAGTGATGTTGGCACTGGGACAGGTTTACCCGTAACAATAGTACTAGGAACATGCGATGAATCGGGAAATGAGATTGGATTGTTTTGATGATTTACATTCGATGGCGTCGAAGAATAAAATTGATTTCTGTACTGAACGTTACCTTGCTTGGGAGCATTATTGTAAAAACCACCAGCTAATGAAGTGTATTCACTATTAAGCGATGATATAGGTGGACTTTTGGTTATTATTTGGGTTGCAGCATTCAAAGGATTATGAGCTATCGGCTGACTAGATGGATCTGGTAAACTAGGTTTAAAAAGTCCTTGCGATTGTAAATTACCTGCTTGATAAGATAAAAAAGGATTGGCTGTAGAATATAAGTTATTATTGTACGATTGTAGATGGCGTGTATCATAATAATTGTTATTATTTGGGTTGTTATTATACGGTGGCTGGTATCCAGAATTTTGAACATTAGTATTGTATTGTGGGAATTCAACTATTTTATATGGCTTTACTAAGGCCCAATTCTTTCCAGGAGACTTGTAGCCATTCTTAACATAATATCTGACTTGTCTCTTTCCTCTTTCAGTATCGTCTAGTGGTGTACCATCTTCAACATCTTCAGTATCTATTTCAACATACTCCATTTCTTCTCCACTATCACTCCTTTTTGACATTTCTTCTGGTATTGTTGTAGTAGTACTTGTTTCATTAAATAAGTCTTTTCCTATCACTTCCCTTTTCTTTCTCAAGACTGGTATTTCAGTCAGGTCATTAGTAATAATTTCATTCGTCTCAACGTCTAATTGTCTGTCATTAGAAGAGTCAGTCACGCTATCACTTTTGTCTTCACTGCAAATAACGACACTGTCTATTAGTTCTTTATTCATAGTCAATACATTGTCTTGTGTTACACTTTGTTGGGACTTACCTGTAAGATTGGGGTGCGGGAGTAACAGTAGCAGTTCGTCGTTCATCGACTTGGGAGCCAAATGAGAAAGAGCCTATTTTACCACTGTTTTGAGGAATAGACGCGGGAATAATATTAGAGTTAAAATTTCTTCCAGAGTTGGTTTGTTGACCTCCGTAACCATCTCTGTCCTTTTGAACTTGTCCTATGGTCGGAGGTTGTCCTCGGTAAACGCGTTGTTGTCTGTCACTTTCAATTTCCTCAACTGGTGGTAGGTCATCTACTTCCTCGTACAGTTGTTGTTGCTATAATGAAATCATAAAAAAATATTAATATTCCAGTAAACAACAGTCATTGTCGCCGTCTCTTATACTCGACATTTTCTAAATACCTTTTCGTATTCTTGTCGGCTGAATTTAGGCTGTCCTCTCGAGGTGATGACAGGGTTGGGCTGAGCACGCGGCGGCGGTGGTGGGGGTGTGCGGCGTGGCTGTGGGCGAGTGGGCGGGTCGCGTTCGTTGATCCGCTCCAGCTCCTCACCGCCAACCGCGCTGGTGCCGTCACAGCCCACGTTGCGCGGCCAATCACACGTTTGGAGCTCGTGGCTATAAAATATTAAAAGGATATTTAGTACAAAAATACGATCGAAAGCCACTTATCAGAAGTATAGTAGTACCTACTGCCCTGAGACATTACGCTTCATTGTCTCTAAATGTTTACATAGCACGAATTTACGCGAGAATGAGACAGGCTTGACTCATATCTATCTTACCATTCTCTGTTCATGACACGACTTGATTCCAACAAATTAACGTACAGTACAACTATTTTCTTAATGTCCCTCGGCAAACTACTACTCTAGTAATGTTGGTTTGTTGGAATCAAATCAAATCATAAAATCATTGAGGCATTTAGGGCATTGGTGTTCTTTTAAGTTTCCAACAACCTCAAAGTCATGCTACACAATGATTTCAATATTGTTTGTGTTACACTCATTATCTTCATTCAAAATAAACTTTTTCGATGTGAATTTCTCACGCTTAACAAGATGTTCCCATATAACCCGACAGTCTCTTTATATGAATAATGCTAATATTGTCACGCATAGATTGTTATTTGAATAGTATTTTCTCATTGGAATATGATAACATGCAAGATTTTGATGCTAGCATATAGTATGGAAAATTTCGAGCTATTTATAACATGACATGTACTGGTAGGTATGACATGTAGTACTACTAAAAATGGAAATGGGTAGTAACTCGTTATATTGTAGATGTTGTCTTATATGTGATTAACAAAAGAAGTGAGGACCATGTGGATATGGAATCCTAGCAAAGAATAATCTCCTCTGTAACCACCTGTGTTAATAGTACTGAGAGCCTATACTAAGTAAATAAGCAGCAATGATCTTCCTGTCGCCCAACATAACATGACCATAAACCGTTTTGTCTAGCGTAATTGCAATGGCAACAAAACTGACTATTGGGAAGCCAGTATCTACGTTAGTACAAAGGAGTATCTACGTTAGGCTAATAGTTATAATGATGATGATTCCTCACCTGTACATAAGGCCACCAGTACATGACTCGAGTAGTGCGCCGCCAAACACGCATACGTAGTACAATGTGCAGTCGGTGGGGTGGGGGTAATAACCGAACTCTTCGGGACAGTCAAAGTCGATGTCACGCTTGATGTCGGCTGCTACGGGCACGCTTCGGACCGGGCCGGATCGGGACCGCGACCGTTCGGAGTGGGCGCCGAAGCATTCTGGAATTAGAAAATAGAAATGAGTTCTAGAATTTGAAAATGGAACATAATTGGATTCAGGTCAAAGTTTAGTCAAAATACAAAACTCCGATGTAAGCATGTCAGTCCTTTTCGTTTTATTTAATGTAGTTTCTGTATTAAACAAAGGCAGCAAAACGCCTTAAAGTCGTAAAATGAGTTAACTATGGCACCATCTAGTTTAGTTAATTGGACACGCTTTGGTGTATTCATTTTACGAGTACTAACAAATGCAGCTAAGTTCCTAGCAAATTCAGTTCAAAAACCGATATTGACATCAACTACAGCTACATGCCAACCAATTAAAAAAAAATCTGATTATTAATAATATTCTCATTCTTTATAAATTTGGTTTAAAATATATAACACCGTCGCTACCTTGGCAAAAATATATCAGTTTTCGTAGCTTCCTGAACATTTGACAGACTTGGATTTAGCTGTTTTTGATTCTCTACGCCTCTCTGCAATCTGCATGTTATTCAGTTCAATTAAACAATATTCACAAAAATGATCGAGAAATATTGCAAAACACTAAATAATCCAACCAATAAATCTAATATAATCGAAGAAATTGATCACAAATTGGATCAAATTACGCATAAACGACCACAATTGACTAGGTATCGATCGAAATAATAGCATATCGTAAGATATATCGAATGCAGCACGCATAGCCAACATTGTCTTCGAAACGCTTCGAAAGTGATATGAAACAATTGTCGCAAGCGATTGCAATAGCACGAACAACGAAACCGTCGCCGATACACTTTAAGATAACCGCATACTAATCAGAATAATAAGCAGAAACCACCGAAGCAAGCCTTAATGGCCGTACTTAGCACTATCCCTACTATACTCCACTACACTATACTATACTATACTTTCGGATTCCTACTATATAGTAGGGATTCGAAAAAGGTATCGATATGTTAGAAAAACCAAGTCTTGTCCAGAACGATACTTAACCATTGATCGTGGGTTACAATCTGATATATTTTGTCAAAATCATTTTCAATTTTTGATCAATAATATTTTTTTGTGTATCATCTTAGAATAGGGGCCTTACTTTTTTTGTACTCGATTAATTTCAAAATATCTTGGACTGATGGCGAGCAGTGGCGGCCCAGTAGTAACGGCCGCGACTTACGCGAGTCGCGTCGGGTCGTATATTTGAACCCCGACAGGCGCTGTACTTTGTGTAAATTATTTCATCACCACTGCTCTCAAAACGCTGAAGGAAAACATTGTGAGGAAACTGGCATATTCTAGAACCAAAAATTCGAAGACATGTGACATCTACCGACCCGCACTGGGCCCGCGTGGTGGATTAAGGCCCACTCATTGAGAGGAGGCCTGTGTCCCACCAGTCATAATAAAGACTGATTATGCTTGGACTGATATATCAAAATAAGGAGAGTAAGACAAATAATAAGAAAGTGGTTAAGTTTATGGTGTCACTATATAAGTAATAGTTTGGTAAGTATTCGATAAGACCTTTGGGCAATTCTTTGCAAGTTGTACTTTATCGATACCCCATATCCCTGCACTAAACTATGCAGTTGCCTCACTGTCCTTGCAAGCTCATGCACCGTACACCTGCAACCGAATTCTTTATCTCACTATCTTCACACAGTGATCCGTTTATCAGATCTACGCCATCCGTAGTACCTAATTGATTTCGCAAATTTGCAAAAGTCTGAATCATCAGCTTTATAGCATATTCAATTGAGTAATATGAAATTACCGTAACAATAGGGATTGTTATTTTTTTCCACATTCTTACAGTGTATAATGGTGGAAAACATATTGGCAATTGATGCTGTGTAACGTTTGAAATTAGCGGGGCTAACATAATAAAGTTACATAGTCTTACATCAGTTGGTAATTTGTTGGTAATTAGCGAAACTTTGCACAGAACATTGAACACTGTTTCGCACAATGTTGGGAAAAGGAAATTAATGCATGAAATTTTACTGAAAGTTTTGAGACAGATTTTAAGTTTTCTTTTTACTTCAGTGCTTGTTGGGCAAGCATTTCAATAAACATGAAGAAAAATCAAACTTTTGAGATTAAAAATTATACCTCTTCTGTATTTCCTAAGTAGGCTTTCTGGCGATCTGAATTTGTAAAAAGGGAGAAATAACTACAAAATTACTATTATACCGATATAAGTAGTTTCTTAGGTCGTTATCACAAATTTCCTTCTTCTCTTTCTAGTTTAATGATTCACTGAGTTATTTTCACAATGGTAGCACCAGTTCCTAAACCACATAATTTTCGTAACTTATACTCATTTAAACTCACATGGCGACGATGTTATTATCAGCGTTGTGAAAAGGAACCGAGAGTTAAGAGCTTTTATCTAAATCGCAGACAATTTTGTCACGTTCACATTGTATCACGAATTACGTGGGATTTGGGACAGACAGCGAATCTCGCGCATGGATAAAGTTACTAAATAGTTAAAGAGCTCCTTTTTTCCTTGTCTGTCTGTCTGCTATTGGTCAATTTTGTATTTCATTAATTAAATTTAAATGAGTGTCTTTAGGTGAGCAAATAGTCCTTGCCTGTGAAGAAATGTAAATACAGAAAAATCTGCATAAGTGTGTAAGTGCCTATTTATTTTTATCTAGGTGAGGTAGTGCTAATCTTATTTCACATACTATCGTAATTCTGAAAATGTTTAGTTCCAATAATCAATGAAGGTACATTTTAAATCTTTCATTAATCTTATCAGGTCTCTACGCCACAAAACGTTTAGTTTCAAAAAAACAGTTTTATTTTTATTGTAGAGACTTTAACGCTCAAATAAAAGTAATCTCATTCACTAATAACCATAACTCATGCTCCATTCCGCACAACTTTTTACAATTTAAAACTATAACCACCATTACTCACTGATGGTGTGAAGTCACATAAATCTACAGAGCAATAACAGCACATTATAAAGTATGGCATACTTACTTTCTTTAATGGCTTCAAACGCATTGCTAAGATCTTATATCATTTTTATGGTGTTAATCTCGATTCGTACTGTTAATCACGTTACAAATAACAAGTGTTACGTTAATATGTAATAAGCAAAATACCTACCTACTTACCTAAACTGTGTTAACTTCACTAGAACGGTTCCACTATATGCGCTGATGGTATTTAAATTAAAGAAAGGTACAACAACACGCAATAAAAGCAGGATGGATGAGATTCAGAATTGATAAATACCAATTAACTCGAGGAATTAGACATTAGAGCTTTCAAAGATAAGTTTACTCTTGAACTTTTTTTGAAAATTATTATGTTGATCTCGTTTATGATGGTAAAATTACTGACATAAGTGTCGATTGTTATTGTATCATAATAGATACAGTCTATGGTTAACAAGCCCCAAGCGCCAGCGCCTAACTTCACTCTCACTCCAATTCAAGTTTGCAACTCAATGGCGCGCCTTCCACCCACAGAACTGTTCCATAGACACATTAAATCCAAATCTGCATACAATGCCAAAGACACAGGTAGAAATAACCAAACAATATAATAATTATCCTCTAAAGGTAATAAGCAAACGTTATCTAGATAAGCCACCATCATACCATACGTTTTGCAAGACAACCTTGTGTTTAAGACAACTACATACAATCTGCGAACAATAGTAATAGTCGAACAAATGCTTGAGTTTCCCACATGTAGCTAATTCGAAAACTTGACAAAGGAAAATCCTCTTTAAAGTGATTGAAGTAAGAGTCAAACTATCGTCAGTTATTACCCCAGTGTCGACACATGGCCGTCAACATTCGGGCCGTGATCTGCGCACGCGCTGCCTCAAGTACCCTAAGGCTTAGTGTTCACTCAGTATAATTTTGATATTTATCAATAGTATATTAGTGTTATATCGATAACCATCCAATTTTATATATCCTAACAATCTGTTCATGATTACATGTTTGCCTCAAGCATATTTTAAAATTACTTACGCCTCAATAATTTTTGTATGCTAATTCGAAGTCCGTATTTGAGATCGACGACCTTCAATACTGGTTACAGGACAGGTTTTTGTCAAATCATTACTTAATGTGACGCTTAAAACATTGTATTTAGATCATACCTAAATAAATCAAACAAAAAACTTCCTTATGTTTTTTTGGTCAAGTCTAAGACAATCAAACTGCCTAGCCTTTTTCCAACTATATTGGGGTCGGCTTCGAAACTAACCGGATGCAGCTGAGTACCAGTATTTTACATGGAGCGACTGCCTGTCTGATCTCCACAACCCAGTAACTGGGTAATAATACTATACCCCTTGGTAAGACTTCCATGTTTCTTACGACCCGTAACCACTGTCACAGATCCACGAATGACAGCCGAGACCAACGTCTTAACGAGCTTTCCAAAGCACGGAGCATTCTATAGGTCAGGTATGTAAACATGGTCACCCATCCACGGACCAACCCCGGCAAGGGTAGCTTAACGTGATGGATCGACCCATGTAGCTGTTATTACTTAGCCACAAGCTCCTCCTCAGGAAGTCTTGGACGTTCAATTTAATATGTCTGCAATGAAAACGAAAAGTGTACTAAAGCAATCCGTAATTACATTAAACAGTTGCATCGTTTCTACAAACGACGGATGCAAAGTAGACACACGCCCACTGTAATGGTTAGCCAAACCATGGCAAAATCGTTGGCAAAACGCAACCAACTCCAGAATTAGCAAACAACCAAATCGGCCCAGTTGTCGCAACATCCGGCTCTATTCTCGTATTAGCTTATTAATCAATCAGCAGATCCCCTGATCGTGGCTGTAAAGTGTTGCAAACTATAATAAATCCATAATTATTCGTCGTGGACGAACCATCGAAGCATGAGATCCATAATAATCCCTAGTTGTGTGGGAAATGCTCGGGCAATAGGCGATTAATCTGCACATTGCAATATGACGTGTTGAAATATTCTCCAACCATTGTGTAGATTCACTCGATGCTCTAAATAAACTCGGATCCGACGTTTCAAGATCGTTGACTCCGACATTCTCAAGCGTTTTCTTCCTATCCTACCGCAATTGCGTTTCCATGTTTGTGAAATCAAAAAAGAAACTCGACACTATTAGACTATAACTACAGGATAAGGGTGGGCGGTAAAACGTCGAATATCGCCAAGTATTGCGAGCATATTTGCATTCTGCAACATGTTGAATGCATTTACGTACACCCACTGTGATTACGAATTCTCAGAACCAGATAATTGCACTTGAAACAAAACAAAAATCCTTATCTCTTTAATTAGGATAGAAGCAAAAACAAATAAATTCTGCGACACCTACATACAACCTGACTGTTTTATAGTAAACACATAACTTCCATGTCTGCTAGTTTCTCGGAAATAAATTGCCAAAGAATTGTCAAACAATAGAAAGAATTATCTGCGCAGGAAATTCTCAAGTATGAATGAAATATGTTTTCGCGAACAATGCTTGAATTATGCTGGGCTCGCCAAAGTCATATATCAAGTAAAATGAATGTGTGATCACCCTGCCATCTATGTTAACTGGTAGTATAAGATTTTCACAGCGGGCAACACCATCAGAGCCGTGGGGCCAGAGAAAACATGACGGCAGGATATGTATGTGACCAGTGACCACGTGGGAGGTAAATGGACCAGGATAGTCAAAAGGTGGGTGAACCAACTCCTAGGATGAGTAGGCGAGCATGGACAAACGTGATTGTATTGAATGATTTATGATATCTGTAATCTCGTAATGCTAATATAGTAAATTCAAATAAGATCAAGATGCTGAAGGAAACAGTGTTGGATGTTTCCAGTGCGATTTATGTTCTCTAGTCATGTAAATGGCTCACTTGAGAGATGTCGCTCGATTTAACAACAAAGACGAGTAAAGGTTGTTTATATCAATCGATGTCAATATTGACACCAAAACATTTCAAAGATACATTTGAGATCAATTCTTTGGAATAATCTTCAGATCTTTTTTGAAGCATCTAGTTGTAAATCTAAGTCAGAGGTCAGAAGCTCGTTACTTTTAGACATTGCTGCAATTATGATAAGTTTGCTCTAGTATTAGGCAAGAGCAAACATTTTATGTTCTCTACACATGAACAATACATTCAAATCGTGATCGCGTGCCCTTTGTGGCGCGTTGACCTTTAAGCTTTAATTCCTATCTGCAACCTATATCACTTCGCCAAACTGCCCATTCGTGGTTCGCCTGCACAATATAGATAATGATACGTCAAAATCGGCCTTGTACCTCTCACTAACAATAAATTCATTATTAACAATAACAGTCGTGTGGGCGAGATTTCTGAATGTCTCATGCAATCCAATTTCATTTTGACAGTCGATATTTCATGTTTTATCAATATTTTGAAAATACGTCAAACGTGTACCTATCTGCTGGTAATCTAATGATACATGATCCAATTAACTTCATAGCAAATCGATTATTTGATTATAAATCGTTGCCCCGAGTCAATCGGACTCAATTAAAGATGTTAAATACAGAATGAGATAACTTGATTCAATGATTAAATAACATCCGATTACTAGTTTTGACACTACTGTGATATTTTATCGATACGACAACGAAAACGATGTTGACTGTGATAATGATAACTTAGTATCGCGTCACAAAAGATGCAATTCAAATTTGATGCTGTAAACTCAAATGGGTAAAAATTTATCTAACTTTTAGTGAGTGGATTTAAAAAAAAATTAATACAGCCTCTTTTTAATTAAAAAAGCGAACAAATTGCCTTCTTGTTAACGAAAGACTAATTTTAAGTAGAACATCTCTTTTAAAGTAGCCTGCCACTTGGACAAAGCTACGTGAACACTTTTTCTTGGTTCTTGTGCATTATACATACTGCGTACTAAGCATAATTAATCTATCATGTTCCCACTGCTGGGACACAGACCTTCTCTCTGTGAGAGACAGTGGGCCATAATCCATGACGCGGGCCCAGTGCGGGTTGTTGGATACGTAAGTAATTTTTTTCTGTCACTGTATTGTGGACGAGTTGCCTAGCATTTTTTTATATCCTACACGTGCTAGGACTAAAATCTATTACTTCTCATTATAATCATGAACGATTTATCGCTAATGTTCTCGTTAAGAGTAATTCATGCACATTCTGTCTAGTGCCGCAATGTTAATAGTTTTGAACGCAAGTTGTATGTGGCAACATTGCCCCAAGCAATGTTACTCTAATAATGTCGGAACACGCCCAAAATTTGTTATTAAGGTTTAATATCTTTTTGAGTAATGGAGGTTCAAATCGATTAATTCTTTGTTTGGCGCCTACATGAAAATGGTTTTATGTAATAAATATTCTATGAAAATAAAAGTGAAATTCATTCTTTTTTTCAATCCGGAGGAGTTTCCGTGATTTATCGTTAAAATATTTTAAAACATGGTTTTTACATTATTGTATCTGGATAGTAAATAAAAGAGAGTGTGCACATTTTATCCATATCTAGGTTTTATCTTAACGTGCCTACACTTTTAGTTCTTTGTTCTGCCATTTGTAGGGTTCCGTACCTCAAAAGGAAAAAACGGAACCCTTATAGGATCACTTCGTTGTAGGTCTGTCTGTCTGTCAAGACCCTTTTGTGGTGTCAAGTTGAAATTAATATCAAATACGTAAGTCAAGCTAACAAATCAAGCTTCTAAGTCAACACAATAAAAAAATACGGACATTTATGCGACATATTTATCAAAATATGTCGCATAAATGTCCGTTTTTTTTTTTTTTTTTTAAATACGGACATTTATGCGACATATTTATCAAAATATGTCGCATAAATGTCCGTATTTTTTTATTGTGTTGACTTAGAAGCTTGATTTGTTAGCTTGACTTACGTATTTGATATTAATTTCAACTTGACACCACAAAAGGGTCTTGACAGACAGACAGACCTACAACGAAGTGATCCTATAAGGGTTCCGTTTTTTCCTTTTGAGGTACGGAACCCTACAAATGGCAGAACAAAGAACTAAAAGTGCAGGCACGTTAAGATAAAACCTAGATATGGATAAAATGTGCATACTCTCTTTTATTTACTTGCGACCATTTACTTGCGAGTATCAACTCGCAAGTAAATCAAAACCTATAGGATACTTCCCGTTGACATGACAATCATGAAATTTGGCAAGAAGCAAGGTCTCACAGGACAAGTAAAGGAAAAAATCCGAAAGTTGTTAATTTGTAGTTTTATCACATTTTTTTTTCGCGATTACAAACTTACATTCGCAGTTGGAGAATTGACCGTGGCGTATATCGAATATGTTTTTCAACTAACATATTAATTTTGTTTTTGCGATAAATTCGTCCCAACTACGGAACCCTTCATTGTGCGTGATCCGACACGCACTTGACCGGTTTTTTTATCTTTAACAATATGAGACTGGCTAATCGCAATATTGATTTTACTCTCCTTGGTTTTGTATTTACTTTTATAATATGCATTTTTACACCAATAGGGACAATATCTATCGTGACAGCTTTACCTATGCTTATGTTTTTAATTAAGAATAAGAATAATTTATTGGTCCATTATTACAAAATAAATTTCAAAAATAATACTATTGTGTGCTTACTGTAACTAGAACAATTAACATAATTATTTGAACAGTGGTTCCCAAACTAGGCAGCGCCTGAATTACCTTAATAAAGGTAACAAAACCATTTTTCCTCTCTTTTTTACACCATAAAACTGCTAGGTGCATTTCAATTAAACACAATTTACTGTCATTCAGTCCAGTTTATAACATAGACGTTGTCGTGATTCCTCATACAGAGTATGAAATATAAATTATACATGGCACTCACACAGAACTGCGTGGATTTGGTCGATCATTGCACTTCATTGCGACATGAATTTACTTTCCGCGTCCGTGTTTTTGAATACTGTTCAAGACATAAACTCATGGAGAAAATAGCAACTTTTACTAAATTGCATTAATTCTTTAGCACTCATAACACTACAGTCGAGAGAATAGTTTCTTGTCTTGACACATGTTAGTTATGCGCCCAGATTTTTGGCCGTAGTCTGTGACCAAAAATGGCCAAGTGGCCAAGTTAAAGATCGAATATGATATTATACGTACGTAATAGAAGACGTTATCACAGATTATCATCGTAACACTGCAGTGTGCAGACAGCCAAAGTAAAAGAAAACCTTTTTTTTTGCATTAACTGTAGGTAACAACTCAAGTAAAATGCAGTAATAATAATAATTAATTCTAGAACACTTTATGCCAATGGATCAAAGATTTAACTCCACATAAAGCACACAGTGTGCCACTATCTGCACTTTCTGGAAAAAAAATAGAACATGTATTATGTTATCATCGTGAGGTACGATATTACCGCCTCCCACTCTTCGCTTGAGCCTCAACGTTACTTTAGTTGTCACGGTGTACGGCCTCGGTATCGTAATAATAGCCGCCTTTTCACTTTTTTTATGCACAACTACTATAAAATATGCCTCTACGTTGCAACATTCGATACTTGAAAATGTCTCAAGGTCCATACTGATATTTTTTTCTGAAGGAAAGGTTGTTCTAAACAGACGTAATTCTTTTGTTTTGCGTAATAGAATATGTAGCAGTGTTTTAGACGAGAACTGCTAATAGGTTACTGTTTATTAGACTGTGGCTATGGGAAGGACGTTGGTAAAATCAGTTGCTAACGATACCTCCCACGCTGTCTATAATGAAGCACAAAATTGCAAGTAAGAACTGCAACGATGATTTTATTTTACTTTTGTGAACATAATTCAAGTTCTCACATTTACATAAACATGTAGGATATAAAATATGCAGTAGGTATCGTCATTTTTATCATTGATTTGTCAATGTACAGTAAAAATGTCCGACCGCCCAGAAACATGTTATTTATGGAGGTACCTTTATATGTAACACCTATCATGTGACAAGTTGCCTGCCTTGGCATTTCGTTGAGTTAGATGACATTTTCCATTAAAACGTACATAACTGCAGCATAATTGAGGTATCGGTGTGAAATCAAGGTCACAATATACCTCCTTAACATTGTCTGTTTGTGGTTTAATAATTAATCTAATATAATTTACAAAAAGTGAATTTATGACCACTTAACGCCGAGCGATTGCTCGTAATAACTTCCTGCTCTATTTAAATCATTACCTTGAACAATTACGTTTATAATGTCATGATCGGAATTCGCATGCCACTAATAAATCAACTACACCCAAACTGCTTTTTATTTCTTTTAGTCCAGTAGCCAATTGAAACCGATTATTTTAGTTTTTTGTACAGCATTCTTATACTCTTAAAAAAAAACAATTTATCTTCAGACAAAACAGTAAACAAGATTTTGATTTTATTTTTTGTCTATGTCGAGACACATTTTTAATCCTCAGTGCACTATTAGACGTGATTATGCCGAGCAGATATTGCCCACATAAAATGCAAATTGTTTTTAATAGTATTTCCTTTGAACTCGACAAAATGTCAAGAATCTTAACTGTATAGTGGGTGGCAGATCGTGATGCTCAAGATAATGCCTATAGCGATGAGATAAAACATTTATATGTAAATTATGATGTTGATACAATGCTGTAGCAATATGAAGTTAAAATATAGGTAGTTATTTAAAAGTGCAACATGGTTACGTGTTTGCCCTCGATTATTAAAAAAAATGCCTATCCCTATCAATATACTAGACAAACACACTATTAGGTACTTCAAATTAATATTTCATTATGAAACCAAATTAATATTTCTTGCATTTTAGACATTGGAATTTTAGGAAATACCTTAGAGTTTTATGAACCACCTGCACGTTGTTTCTAGATACATAAAGCTCCGATCAAAATACCCCAAAGTATTTGTTCCAAAAAAAAGTTTTATTTAACTAATCTGGAGCCGTACTATGACGTGAAATAGATCACGGATCCATCATGGTTCCAGTGTGAGAGAGAGATGGAGCTGGTCGTATATACGACCTATAAATAGCACCATCCTTTTTTGTCAACGGAACCATAATGGATCTTATTTCATGTCATAGTACGGCCCCTGGAATGATATTGAAATCCTAATTAAAAAGACATGACTGTCATAAAATATTAATATGGCTCCAGCAATAAAAAATAGTCATGCAAATAACACTTTAATTAAGACCCATTCTAAAACGCCATCTGTTTTATTGATTAGATCTGTAGGACGTAAAGATTGGTCTTAATTAAAAATATAAAAAATGATAATAATAAAAAACAAAAAAAAAGCAAATAACTATCAAATCTTATATCTTTATTATCCTTATATCCTATTTATTATCACAAATCGTGTTCATAATTTTTGTTCAGCAAATTTGTCATTTGTGTCACTGTGCCGTTTTTGTTTTTTTTTTTTACAATAAAAAGCTCTTATTCCTTGACAGTTCTCTCTTGTGAATGTCAAGGCAACATTATCTGTATCCGGGTGTACCTAAATTAAAATACTACAACTTGTAAATGCAAGGTAAAGTGCAATACTATGGTAGTTTTTTTTTTCCGTGCTTTAGTTTTTAATGTAAGAGGTAACCTAGTACCTCGCAAGTAACTAGCTTCACGTGACCTATCACGTGAAGCTAGTTTTTAAAACTTGGTTGTCAAGCAAGTGATATCCTAGCTTGGCACATACTGAAGCTGTTTACATGAAACTAGAAAATGGTAGGCCCATAGCATTGCAGTGACTTAGTCCATAGAGTAACATGATCCGATTGGATACTAGATTCGCTGGCCATACGCGACGCTAGTACACAAGGCAGGATAGTAAAATCAGTGTTTGGGGGTGCCATACTATTATACTACCACATTAGGTCACTAGCATAAAAATGAGCATACTTATGTATGCATGAGGCAAGAGACCAGAGTTACTAGCTTGCTAGCTTACTAACACTATCCTGGTTTGAGAAACTACCCTCGTTCAACCCGTTTATAAGTTTTACTCGGCTCAATGTTAGAGCGGTCAGTGCTCTATAAGATATGGTAATGTTACAAGCATAGAGTTAAGACAAAAAAGGTTTTATTAGAGCCACACGTTGCAGCCGAGATTATGATAAGTTTTATTTTAGTTTTGCTATTTTTTGCTGCATGTATGTACGTGTAGTTAAATATTTATGGAGTGTTGTATAGCCAGGTATGGTAGGAGATAAAAAAAGAATATAGTTATCAGGATATCTTATAAGAAGAGAGAGTTACTAGCATTTGTTTTAGCATCAACACTTTATCAACATTTTGAAATGTCACACATAAAATAACTTCTCATGGGATGATAAGTTATTTTATGTTGAAGTTGTTGTATGAAGGGTTAGGAAGGGGTGTAGGTACCTATGTACACACAGCAGCAGTTCAAGGATTTTCTTATTCGATTTTGAACTTAACATCAACATTTTAAGATTTAAAATCAAATGGAGAAATTTTACAGTTTGGTGTAACCTGATGTGCAAGCTAGCTAGCTAGAACAAGCTGCGCCCCGCGGTTTCACTCTCATAAGTCTCGATCCCTTAAGAATATCTGGATAAAAGTATCCTATGTCCCCCTAGGTCATGGACTACCTATGAGTAAAATTTCATCAAAATCTATTCAGCCGTTATAAGGTGAAACCGTAACAAACAAACAAACAAATTCACTTTCCCATTTAAAATATTAGTTACGATAATATCTTGTAAAATATGAACACAAAAATCTTATTAGGTAAGTTATTAAGTAAGATAATTTTCAAATTCATGTAGAAGTAAGTAATGCGATAACTTGAAATTCCTATTGTCTGCAAAGGGCAGCCAATCTCAATTTACATTCACAAATCAGCTGACAGCCAGTCACGATTGGTGCTAGAAATTATTAATACTTAGGTATTATAGACGTATTAACGTTATTACTCGTACTATTTCTAGATTTCAAATTTTATTACGGATCACTCCGTAATAAAATTTGAATAACTTAGGTTAAATGGTATTTGGTAACCAAAGTAGATTTTAACCGTCTTTGTAGGTATGTACTATATTACACTGCAAGACAAACATTACATTTTCAAAATTACAAGCATTCATTTCCAAGACGGTCGCTAGACTGTTTACCAAACTATTGCATAAAAAAATACCTATGCATAAAGGATCACATTAAAATGTTGTTTTTATAATCTAACTCAATCTGCCTAGCCTTTTCCCAACTAATATGTTGTGGTCGGGTTCCAGTCTAACCGGATGCAGCTGAATACCAGTATTTTACATGGAGCGACTGCCTATCTGACGTCCACTACCCAGTAACTGGGTAATACGATACCCCGTGGTTGTCAGACACGGGCTTCTGACGATCCGTAACGACTATCAAAGATCCACGAATGACCGCCAGGACCAACAGCTTAACGTGCTTTCCGAGGCACGGAGGAGGCTCGGTATGTAAAGATGATCATCCCCCCGGCAAGCGTAGCTTAACCTGAAGGATCGACCCGTGCGGCTGTTATTACTTAGCCACGAGTTCCTCCTTTTATAATCTAACTAAAGTTTTGTAACCTAGGAATTAAGATGCTGATCTCTTCGTGGATTACCGGCGCGGCGTGTAAAGTCATTCATCATTTTTGAACGTGACCGAAGAGAAATAATTTGACGATATTCTAGCCACCTAGCAGACGGCGACTTGCTTCATTTTCCCATAACGCACTTCGAATTTTTCCGTGACGATACCCGTCATTGTAATAGGCCATATTAAATGTCTATACCGTTAATATTTAGCAATAGATCATGGGAATCTTCGCTGTAACCTTAAATGTTAGCCTGTCTTCGATTGATTACCTTCGAAACATTATAATAATAGGTTTGTGTGAAGAAACTTGGGTTTTAGTTGAAAATTAAGTAACATCCTCTTAGCATAATGCTGTTAATTGTAAGTCACACCTTTCACTTAAAACTCATTAAGTCATATGTGTGACAAATAGAATAAGGTAATTACGGCAAGTTTAACAAAAAATGGTCAAATCTTCTACGCTCACAGATTTTCTGTAAACCACTGATGATTATAATCCTTGTGTACTTTATTTTAACCTTAGTATTTTCTGATTAACAAAATGTATAAGATAGAGTAGTATTAGTATGTACTTTGAACGTACACATACCTGCTAGCTTGGGCCGACGGCCAATTTTCAGGTATCAGGTACCAATGTTACGTAAAAATTTTACTCACTTTACTTAAAGTCTGCTGATTTTTATGTATGTTTTACAGAATATTGTTAATAATTAATAATCAATACTGTCAGACACAGGAAGTGTCTGACAGTATTCATTATTAATTCGTCGGAGCTCTTTCCCGCCAGACGCTTTAAAGCTCGCAAAAAATTACGTCATCTTACTTATATTTTGAGTCTTAATTTTTACATAATGATACTCGGGGAACTATTTTAATACTATTAATAAGCAGCCAGATCAATCTTAGCGGTCAAATATTCCCAAGACACAACTGTCTGGTTCGACGGACATAATTAATTGTGTCTGGGGGATATTTGATCGCTACGATTGATCTGGCTGCTTACAAATATTACGTTAGTACGTTATGTACGTTCAAAATACTAACACAATTCTATCCCATACATTTTGTTAATCACAAAATAAGTAAGGTCTGGCAGTCCTGGGATCTTGGACTATTAATTTAATCCCTCTATCGCCTTTCACAACAACACAAAACAAATGTAGGGTTACCACACCAAATACCCATTCCGAATTCTTTAGAGACTATTGTTATATCTCTTTTAATTACTCGTGATAGGTCAGGCTACCCACTCCGGTAATAAACATGACAAGTCGAAAACTGATTAATTAGACAGTTCGGTAAGTTTATAGACTACGCCTCTATGAAGGAATGTAGGAAAGGTGCTAATTGCGAAATTGTATCGCCTAGTAACTGTGCTAAGGAGTTTGGTATTTTCGAGAGTTTGTGTTAGGTGTCACTTGTAAGTTATTTGACTATTTATCATAGATAACAGATAGAGAATATTGTGGATTGTATTTTGCAAACGAAAAAGATCGGAAATATTTTGATCGACAGTTGAGAATGCAATTTCATCATCATCATCATCATCATCCACAGCCTGACTTCACCCACTGCTGGGCATAGGCCTCTCTTTTCTTGTACCAATCCCCACGCTCCTGTGCCAGCCTCATCCAGGTTCAAGTAACAATGTCGTCTGCCTAAAATAGCAACATAGCATCTATATAACGCACTCAATCATCAGATTTTTTTTTATCTAGGGAAGTTTATCACCAGGTATCCTAACTTAATATTATAAATGCAATAGTAAGTTTGTTTGTTTGGTTGTTACTTTTTTACGTTTAAACCACTGAACCGATCATCCTGAAATTTTGCATATACGTTGTCAAGTGTACAGAAACGGACACAGGGTACCTTTTATACCAAAAAAAAGTACTGTTCCCGAGGAAAACAACAATAACTTTCTTATGATAATAGATGGCGCCACGTGTCTTTCAAATCATGATTGAATTATATTATTACAAGCAGAGTACAACCCAAATTGATTGTCAAATTCTACATTAACGCGAGCGAAGCCGCGGACAAAACCTAGTACTGAAATAACACAAAAACTCTCTAAGCAATTTGTCAAAAAGTACCAACAGACTTGTCCGATTTTTGACGATTGGGCTCATTGGTGCCGATTCTGTTGTGCACAAACTAAACTTAATTTAGGCTATTGCTAACTTTTTCTCTCTTTTATGACAAAAAAGGGATGGAAGTAAATTAGAGCTGTCAAATTAGTTAGAACTAATTTTTCCATAGACATTTAGACGACACGTAAAAACATGTCGACTAAAAACACGGTGAAGCGCAAGGCGTGAACTAGTTTGACATCTCCAACTTAGTTCATAGCTACAGCCGTCCTTTTCTCGCGCTGCCTGTTAGTAAACGATAGCGATTCTCTAATTTTAGTTTAGTGCGTTCACAAGAGAATCGGCACCATTGTAAGGAAAACCTATAAAATTCGAGATCAGCTTATACTGGAAATGTATAGCTTGATCTGTAGCCATGCGTACATGTTATCAAAAAGCACATCCACATAAAATAATTTAGATAATTTACAAAATAGTTAGGATTTATACACGACACTTTGATACTTGTTACTCTTCTGCACAGAGAAAGACTGTAAGTGTAAGTGAATACTTGTACACTGCAGTTGTGGACTCGCTGAGAACTGTACGCCGACTGGGGAATCCTCTCAACTCCACTCGTAGAACGCCTTATTTTCAAACAATCGACCGCACTCCGCGCGGGCTGCCACTAGACGGACGTGACGTCACGCAGCCCCGTCCACGCACCGCAGCAACCGCCATCGATAGCACATGTAAGATATATGATGTCAAAACAATGACAAAATGTTAAATTGCTCTAAATTTGCACTTACTTAAAACTTCAAAAGGCACTCTACAATTTCGCGAGGTACTATATGAAATCCTATTGTCCACTCACGATTACCGCATAGCCAGTCGGGCAGTCGAGCCGCGTTACCCGCGTTCAATTGGATTCATTTCAACATTTCCTACATTCCCCGTGACAAGTGGGCGCGGGCGCAGCAAGTGCCCGGTCCCGACGACAGACAGCGACACCGCGCGTGACTATCGCAATAATGCCGAATGGCTGCCGGGGTCGGCGCGAGCGATGAGCGGCGAGCGGGTTGGAAAATGGCTCTAGAAAGACATATGGCTTAAGACTATGAATTTATTCAGTACACAGTTTCATTACTGCATTGCATTATAAAAATCTGCCATATTGAAAATGATAACCGGTAAAAGAAACAAAAATGGAAATCCTCTGAAACTAACCATCATCTAATCATTTCGAGTGATCGCTTACCCTTTAGAAATGATGCCAGGGTAAAAAAAAAGAAATTCTATTTATCCGTCAGTCAGATAACAAAAAAATATTAGACACGTATTTTTTACTTTATCATATTAATAAAAAAATGACTGAGGTAACACGCATTAAAGTTGGAGAGTGGGGGGCTCGCTACGTCACTTCTACGTATAAAATCTAGCTAGGCGTGACGTCATGCCATATTCAATGTATTGCCGTAATCTTTTGATTACGTAAAAAAAGAAAAAAAACGTGTCCAATATTTTTTTTAATTTAAATGACGGACAAAAAAATATTTTTTAGTCATCATCCATATTGGTACGAAAAATAAATGATGTACAATAAAATTAAAGACCATCTAAATAATGGTTATTTATCATGAAAAACGTTTTTGCATTAAATAGTTGTTGTTAGTCAGTTGTTGTAACGCCTATGGCGTAAGCAATTAACTGACAGCGGAACTGTGTGATCAGACAAGGCTGTCACACTTGATGTTCATCACAATAATTAAGCGATAATTTATCAAACAGCTATAACGTGGTCCTGACACCTCTGACACCTTTTTTCCTCTTGATAAATATTATATAAGTAAATAAATAGTACTTGACAGCATGCAGTGACCGCGGACTATCGTGAATTCGTGACTGTTGCAACATGGCTGTTAGCTATTATGACTATTTAAAGGACAAATGTTAGGCGGAAATGTAGGTGGGTTGTAGGCCTTTACTGGCTATGATACCTATAGATTTTAATATCAATGGTTCAATACATGTATTAGGAAACTTGATTTTTAACTATGGATTTATGGACCTGACTTGCACGATTGCGTAATACACTTTCAATAACAATCCAAAAGATTTTGAAGAAAATTGCTAATCCATTGCCCCAATGTAGCATTGGGGCAATGGATTAGCAATTTTCTTCAAAATCTTTTGGATTGTTGTTGAAAATTTTTCTAAGCAGCAAAGGATTAATGGATTAGTCCATTAATCCTTTGCTGCTTAGAAAAATTTGTCTGCTCAACAACGCAATGTTGTTGAACTGTCAATATGAAAGGCAAAGTAAGTGTGTTACGAAATTACCCGATGTTCACCCTATGTAAATAATAATTATATAATGTAGTAATAAAGGACTGTTTAAACATTAGAAAGCTATAAAACTAATTCCTGGAGATTACATTAAAAAACATGAGACTAGCAAATTTTATTACTTTTAAGGCTCGTCGTCCACAACACTCGCGTCGTCGCGTAGGTACGGACCACCATTCAAACTCAAACTCAAAGCATTTATTTAAATTCAATCATTTACAGGCACTTTTGAATTGTCAAAGAGTCGGTCAGGTGGTCAGAATCAGCCATTCCAAAACGTAGATCTTTATGGAGAAGAACGGGCAAGAAACTCCAAGGACATTTATTACAAAATCCTGGGTACATTATTATTGTTGCTTTTTTAAGTGAGAGAACAATGTAAAAAAATATTAAAAACAATTTAAAATATAATATTAAAAAATAAACCCTGGCAGTTAAGAGATGACCAGTCTCAACTGATGGCGGCCGTTTACGAACATGACGCGTGGATCAGCACCATCCAGCTCAACCATTTTGTAGTGAACTGAATGATCCAACACACGCGCCACCATCAGCGAGACATTGAGACAATAATGCGGTGACATTATGGTTACTCATTGCTTGGTGGTTTGAATTTGGAAGACTAACGTCTTACCGTCACCATTGAGAGAGTTTGAGTTTGTTCATTTGTTGAGGAGTGTCGTGAACGATGGACCTTCCTGTGACAAATCAGCGCATTACATCTTTTCAGTAATCTTTTACACGAGATTTTCAAGCTGTTGTTGAGGTATTTTTGGCAAAAATCGCGACTCTCTCATGACTTAGTCAATTTCCAAACTAAAAGTGATTCGTGATAGCTGTCTAAACATTGTTATTGTTTTATTAGAGCACTATATTTATAGAAAGTTGTATCATTATTCCATTACAATATAAATCGGATTCGTGTGATTGTGTATGTTTTTTTTTCTTGTATAAACAAAACACAATCTTATATGAAAACAATAAGTAATAGCCACTGACTAGAAAAAAAAGAAGGACTCCGCGCCACGCATATCGAAAGTGAAGCACCGTACCGATCTACGACTATGTGTGCGTGATTTGACAAAGACGCCGTCGCCGTCGTGTCACGTAATGGCGGCTATGATGTAAATGTGTGCGTGAGGCGTGTTTATACAAACGGTCCCGGCATACTTACTGTGCTTCACTATCGCTATGCGTGGTGTGGAGTTCTTCTTTTTTTATCTAGTCCGTGGTACTAGCATATAGGCTCACTTTTTCCTGTTTGATTGTTATACAAGTAAAAAAAGTAAGTAAATAGTTTATGTTTGTATTTAATACTTTCGTCAAATATGAATTTTTTGATTGGAAACCAAATGCAAACTGGTATTTATTTTAATTATTAAAAAAAAAAGAAAAAAAAGTAAGTAATAAAAGTTAATACTTATTTATTTTATAAAGCATTGAACCATATTGAGCCCAACATTTTTTATAGAGAGCAACACATTATAGAACTATGACAGAATGTCACATGAAAGGCATATAAATACCACGAATAAATGGTTGACATTTCTTTCATCAGACGACATTTCAAGCTATCAACACTAAGTAGCTAGTATCGGTATCGGTACTGTACCTACCGACAAAAAAAAACCACAACCGGTCAGCACCAAACGCTTGATTAACTTTCACACATATCGATACCGGTAACAGATAATCTAATAACAATTATTATTCGGTAACAAAAGTAGTTCCGTCATTTCGGGCCGGAATCGGATCAGCTGATCGATCACGAAAGAATCGTGACAGGATAGAACTGTATCGCTTTCAAATTACATAAATTAAAGGTTTGAGTTTTACACAACATAATAACGATATAAAGAACGTAACAGGTACTTGTTTAGTTTAAAGATACGCCCCTCTTCTTAAAAACAAAATAGAAATAGCCTCACGCGAGAATTGTAATCATCATCAGTAGGTATGTATCCTGAGCAGAAATAAAGTCAAATAGGGCATAGAAACCCGAAAGTCTGACAACAGTCTTAAAGACCCCAATATTGTTGGGGAAAGGCTAGGCATGTGATGATGAGTGATGATAATGAGATTGATAGCTGACCGAACCTGTCGTGTTCAAGCGGATGTAATAGATTTATCGTCTTTTTCCGCTTAGTGGCACAGAATATGTTTTGCAAAAGTGGACCACAGGAACTTGTCGCCCTAGTGCTTGTATGGCCAACCGACCATTTTTTGGAAAAGTGAGTTTTTAATGTATAACTGTAGCAACAGTATTTTTCTACAGTTATACGTTAAGGCGGAGATTTCTTGAAAACGGTCAAAAAGGTGTTTCTTTTAAAGCAGTGTATCTCATAAACCGTAAATAATTTTGACAAATTAACAAAGTCCTTTTCACATACAGTGATGGAATTCAAAACATAATTAAACATACCTTAATGCACCAAAAAATCTTCAAACATATCTCTTAATAATCTTTAAAAGCAGTTTATCCCTTCATTAAAATTATAATTATAATTAAAAATATACCATAAAATTTCAAATGCCAAACTGCATCCAGTGATGGATTATAGTTAATTACTAATTTTATACGATTTTATTTGCACTTTTACGACATAATTCTGGTGCGCGTGAGTCTTCTATCTCGCGCGTCAATCTAGACAGCCATAACGCCATTTCACTTACACACCGACCTAAACCACGCTTGGATGTAGGGCCTTAAAAAACAAATTTTCTCAAAAAATGGTCGGTTGACGGTTGGCCATTCAAGCACTAGAGTGACGAACTGTTACACCAAATAGGTATAACGTTATCACGAGACTATCGCAATCGTAGCCTTACATAAGACAAAGTATATTATCTAAATATTTGATTACATGTTTTCACAACCTATGTTTACGGTATTGACAGCTCTATGCTAATATGAGTAATGGCCGGCACAGACAGACATTCAAAACTTATAATTTTTTAAGTAATAGTCATATCTATTCTGTAATGAACATTTTGAAAGTATTAAGCGAGTAAGTGTGAAGTGTCTTAAACTTGATAGGTCATTTAATATTGAAGTCAATATCGATGTTATTATGATTTATATTGAGTTTATTCAGCCGTGTCTAAAGTTTTATTGACTTATTCAAAGAAATTAGTCAATTTAACAGACTGTCTATATAGGGTACACCGGTACAGTCACGAGCATTAATATGTATACCTACACTTAGCAAAATTCAAAAGCGATTTTCTCATGTAATTCGACTACAAATTTGAGATAAGACCTATCTCATATTACTATGGGTTCCAAAGTACTATGTTCATAACGACATAAAATTAAAATCGACACAGTAGGAAAAAATCACTTTGAAATGTTGCTTATTTAATTTAAAAGTGATTTTCTCCTACTGTCGTAATTGTAATTTACGTCATACATTATTGTCTTCACTCTTGATTTGATAGAGAATCCAGACCAAGCTACATACTACTAAAGAAAGTATTATTATCAAAGAACTAAAGTATTACATAGTTTAACTAATAACTAAATAGATGCACCAAAGGACTACGACAATAGTATTGACTTTTACGCAATCATGCGAATGCGTGTCGCCTCACTCGCCTCTGATGCGGTAGGTGCGTGGTGCGTTAGGGTGGAAGGTCTAATACTCAGGCACTGGACCAAGATACAAGTATAGCCTTCAAACGGTGCCGTGAAATAGTGTTGTTAATGTTATTGAATGTATTATACTGGGTGACTGGTAATTAGTGACCGATACTTAAACACATGATTATACTCATGATAACAAACAACTTTTACTATGGGACCGAACCTGAAATCGCGAAAAAAAAATCAGCTGTCCTATACATTTATGTTCTCATAACTCGTCAAAATGTAGGGAACAGCCGATTTTTTTTTCGCGATTTCAGATTTGCTCCCATAGTAAAAGTTGTTTGTTATCATGAGCACAATTATGTGTATAAGTATCGGTCACTAATTACCAGTCACCCTATATAATTGATTAATTTTTATTAATGATGACTGACATTCTTATTAATTGCCAAATGTATGTACTACTACTAAAACTAGTTTTTAATCTGTTTATGTAATTACTTTGGAATTTGCAAAATATTTTTGTTTGACTATTATTATATTGTGTTCTGTAGCCTTTTCCTATGAAATAACTGTTTAATGACCATGTAAGTAGGTAGCTATTTGTTCTCACTATCAGTTTGCAAATGTAACAGCCAGCGGTAACATACCATATACTGCATCAGTTATGAGCACTTTTCTCCTTTTATGGAAAGCATTAAAAGAAAACTACATTAAGAGTTAAAATAGTAAAAACAATTTTATTTTTCTAAATATAAAGCAAACGGGTAAGCTAATTTACAATTTATTTAATTAAATAAATTCACACCTCCGTCTTAATGATAACATCAGTGACTAATTCATTTTTAAATTATTTATAGACTTATCAGGGTTGTCAACCGTCCAGGTTTTAATTTGGCCATTTTCGTAGTATGCACAAAGATGGAATAAAATGATCAAGCCCTATAGCTATAAATAAAACAATTTGCTTCAATATGAAACTTACATACCTACTGAAGGATACAAGCTAAAGTTTTGTGTCAGCATTCATGGTTTTACTAGCAGTTGCCCGCGACTTTGTCTGCGATCCAGGATGAAAAGTAACTTATGTGCTTTTTCAGGTCCCAGGCTGCCTATCTGTTAAATTTCATCCAAATCCGTTCAGCCGTTTTAGCGTGAAAGCGAAATAAACAAACTCATTTTCGCATTTGTAATATTAGATAACTAATATTACAAATGCGAAAATCAGTTTGTTTGTTTGGTTGTGTGACAGGAGAGGGCAAGCTTTTGCCTTAGTCATCCTAAGATGACTAAAGCAAAAGCTTCCCTCTCCTGTTTGACCTCACTATGAAAATATGGTCCGAGAAACCCGGTCTCAGTTTCAATCTTTAAAAAATCGGCAATTTGACAGCCCTGCACACAAACATTCCAAGAAAATACAGTTTTATAATAAAAATGACACAGGTGTTTGATATTGTTTATATAATTTTTTTAGTGCGCTCATAACCTACGACCTAATGACCAAACATACTGACTCACAATAGCATTTAACGACTCAACTTTTAGTCACCTCAACTTAAATATAGTCAACCTAATCACTTCAACTTTATGGATAGTTTTGACAGCAAACTTAAGTTGGTAGAAATAAGTGGATATTAGTTATGTTGTTAACATGATTAAATGGTCTTTAATTTTGGATATAACAAAATATTGGAAGATCAGTAAGGATCTGTAAAATGTTTTGTTCGTACATAAGTATGTTATTAAAGGTCAAATTAATCATTAATATAGCGGTCAATATTGAAGTAAATAATTTAGAATTAATTTAATAAATATCATATTTCATTCCTAAAAATAAGGATCTATAAAATGTTTTGTTCGTACATAAGTATGTTATTAAAGGTCAAATTAATCATTAATATAGCGGTCAATATTGAAGTAAATAATTTAGAATTCATTTAATAAATATCATATTTCATTCTTAAATTAAAAGCTCTTGTTGATATAACATAAAGAGTCATATTCTGCTACACACACAGAGCTCGTGGCTAAGTAATAACAGCCGCACGGGTCGATCCATCAGGATAAGCTATGCTTGCCGGGGTTGGTCCGTGAATGGGTGACCATCTTTACATACCAAGACTCCTCCGTGCCTCGGAAAGCACGTTAAGCCGTTGGTCCCGGCTGTCATTCGTGGATCTTTGACAGTCGTTACGGGTCGTCAGAAGCCCGAAATTCTGACAACCAGTCTTACCAAGGGGCATGGTATTACCCAGTTACTGGGTCGTGGAGGTCAGATAGGCAGTCGCTCATAGATGAAAAAGGCTAGGCAGATTGATTAAATGAGTTCTTTATTCTACACAATTTCTCACCAATATAGATCGCCGGAACAGGATTTAAATACTGATAGCCATTAATCTGTCGACACATTTCCTGTCAGCCCATTGTCAGTTAAACAGACAACAGTTTTCCTTTCATTACAATTAAACCATTGATCTATGGATCAATCGTTACAAACAATACCTACGGCGGACGATTATGATGATATAACAATTATATAACCTCCCATAGATGTCCAGTGACCCCATTGACCGATATAGCAGCGTGTAATAAACTGTCATAAGTACCTACCTTGTTCGCTATGATTGGCAGGCGAATTCGTATTCAGTTTATAGGTTATCGAAATAGAGACAGGTGTTGCCATTAATTTGGTCTTTCCGAAGATATGTAAGTCCGGTTTCTATACCCAGTAAAAAATCGTTAAAGTTAGTCAATTGCACAAATACTGTTCCTGTCAAAAAGAAATTTCAGATTTTTTTTCATAATAACATTCAGAACTTACGTATGGGTAACGTAATCACGATGATACTTATAATTTACTAGCTGCGCCCCGTGGTTTCACCCGCGTAGACCGGGATAAAAAGTAGCTATGTGTTAATCCAGTGTATAATTTCATCCAAATCGGTCCAGCCGTTTGAGCGTGAAGAAGTAACAAACATACGAACACAGTCACACACTTACAAACTTTCGCCTTTATAATATTAGTGTGATTTGAGTTTTAAATTGAAGTTTTGAGGGGGTCAAGATCACCGAATAAGACACGATTCATCTCTTGAAAATGTCTAATAAATCATGATTTATTTGCTTATTTGACCTAACAACCTCAATCAATATTTCTATTCTACGAAATATTAATTTTAAACTAAATCATTTATTGCAATCTGGAACAAAATTTAATTAATTTCATCTGAACGTTGCTAATTCAAAATCAATTAGTTGATGTTTGATACCCAATATAAACCAATTTTACGAGTACTGAACAACCAGTCACACTAAAACAAGTTACAGGAAAATTAAAACATTTAAGAGGACTGTCGAGAGAGGTGATAAAATTGTCACCTCTCTCGCTCACACGGGACCAAATTTTTAAGATTGTTAAATGAAAAGATGCTTAAAAATGTAATCAATTAAAGGACTAGTAAATAATGTTTATTTAATAGGTATTAAAAACACATTTTTATTTTGGCATTTATTTAACTCATCTCAAAAATAGAACTTTTTAAACTGAGTTTATTAGATAACACAATAGAAATGTGTTTTAATAATTAGATACCTATTAAATTAACATTATTTACTATCCTTTATTTGATTACATTTTTCAAACAAGCATCTTTTCATTTAACAATCTTAAAAATTTGGTCACGTGTGACGAGAGAGTTGACAAATTGCGACAGCCCTCTTTAAGTTTACATTCGAAAGGTTTGAGATTTTTACAAATTTTCAGCAGCAGCCTAACATCTGTGAAATTGCATCAAATTATTGCACGCTTTCATTATTTCAGTGATCGCTTTATGTAATAAATACTGAATCTTTATAATTTATTTGGCTTCAGGTAATAAAACAGATGTCTTCTTGAGAAAAAGAAATGTCCTGAATTTCCTATTTAATTGTGTACGTTTATTTATTTTATTTAGGTTCAATTGGAATGGATTTTGCTACATCAACTGCACATTCTTCCGTTTATTTGAATATCTAGAATTAACATAACGTAATCAGCCTATAATGTTTCCAATGGGACACAGGCCTCCTCTCGGTGAAAGGGAGTGGGCCTTAATCCAGCACGCGGGCCCGTGATAGATATCTCATGTCTTCGAATGTTTGGTTCCAGGACATGCCGGCTTCCTCACGATGTTTTCCATGACCGGTTTGAGAGCAGTGGTGATGAAATTACACAAAGCTAAGTGCCTACCTGGGTTCGAACCCAGGACCTACAACACGTAAGTTGGAGCCGTTACCACTGGGCCACCTCCACTCTACTGTGTGTAACTAGAATTATACATATAAAATTAAAAATTAGTCACGTCCTCCTCAAGTGCTTTTTAAAACGTGCTTCTTTTTTAATCGAAGCATCGCTCCAACTTACGTTTGGTCATAAGTCGTGAAGCAGGTGAGTTTAACGACCATTGCCAAAAACCTTTGTCGTCGAAATCTTAAAACTGGCACAATTGTGCTATAATTTTTGGGGCTTCTAGAAAAATCTGCGAAGGTCAATCATCATACATACATTTAAAAAATGTTAAAACTTAAAACACATCGAAGAAATCGACTGGAAAAGTTTATAAAAATCCAAACACACATTCACAAAAATCTATTCTATTACCTGTGCATAACATTACCTCATAATAACTATACACCTACACATTACAATGTACTAATATCCGACTTTATTACTTCCATTACATAGCACATTATATCATTGGACAACCTATATACCCACTTATCCATAACCACATATACTTTTCATAGAATCGGACGTTACCTGATGACCTGTTACAATAGAATTTCTTTAAAATGTCGGTGTCAATCAACGGTACTGCACTATGACCTCTGAGACTAAACATGTTATCTAATACAGGGTGTCCCGTAAATAATGGATCAAACGTAACGGGTAGGTAGCTTACCTAATTTCCAACAACTAATTTGAATATTAAAAAAAAAACCGTTACAGTAACCAGGATATTAATTTTTTTTCGAATTTTACGATTTTGTCTTCCAGAATTAAGCTTTTTTAATGCTGTCGCTGCAAATGATGACATTTTTAGGTATGATTTTTATTTAACATTTCTGAATAGCTTACTAATGTTATAAGATACCATTTTTTTTGAATACCGTTTTATTTGCCTTAGAAAAAAAATCTTGAGTTGAAAAGTTTTTTCTTTACGATGTTAGGACCAAAATTGAAAAAATTCTCCTGTAAAAAAAATGTATGACACCGAAGACCATCATTATTTTAAAAACTTGTACATTTAATAAGGTTTGCAAATTGGTATAAAACTTACGTCTAGTCCTTATCGTTACAAAGATATTGCTATGAATGTGATGAAGAAGACAGAAAATAAATTAAATTGGTACTATTCCATTTTTTCCTTTTCGTAATGGCTTATGCTTGAATGCTTGTAATCGAAGCAGGTAGTTAAGCGGATAGCATAATTCCGACCCGATGACGTCATCTGTCCGGAATTTGGGACCGCTACCTGTGGCGGAGTTGCACCTCAGTCAGTGTGAAAGGGATAGATAGCGCCGCTTTTTGGTAAATCGGTTAAATCGGTATGAAGTTGCGCAGGTTCTTTTGTTCTTTCCTGCGCCCTTCACTCGTACAGGCTTCATTGTTGCTTGATTTTATTAGTTTAGTTGTAACTAGTCTCTCTTCGAGTTGCTACGTCAGACAACTTTCGCTCCCGGTCAGTGGCTCGGTGTTTTCTTCTGTAAAATTTGACTTGTGCTGTGTTTTTGGACTTTGCTTTGCCTATCGATTTGGAACTCTTTGCGTATTGGACAAACGACTTGGCGATCCTACGGACTCCGAAAACATTCGTTTGTGTGTGCTTGTACGTGTGTGCAGTAGCGCTGAAACCTTATTCAGCCCAATGCCTCGTTATGAGTACACGCCACGGCAGTACGCCGAAATGCATTTTATCTACGGAGAAGCAAGAGGTAATGCCAGGGCGGCTGCAAGATTGTACCGTGAAAGATACCCGAACCTGGTTCGTTATCCCGATTATCGCGTCTTTATTAGAGTGCATAACGCGCTTCTTGAGGGAAGAATTCTTGGCACCGGAGTTGGTGGTACCCGTGAAGGACGACCGCGACAAGTTAATGACGAAGTCATTCTTCGAGAAATCGAGGAAGATCCGTCAGTCTCCGTTCGCGTCATAGCGCGACGCGTAGGAATTTCTAGATCGACGGTGCATCGAGTGCTACAACGGTGCCGATTGCACCCATATCACGTGCAACGTGTTCAAACGCTGACGTCGCGTGATTACCAGCCAAGAATAGAATTTTGCCAAAGGATGCTTAGAATGATTCGGGCGGACCCGCAGTTTTTTAACAAGATTTTATGGAGTGACGAGTCTTCATGCCGCCGAGATGGATATTTAAATTTTCATAATTTGCACAGTTGGCAGCTGATAAACCCATATTTGATGCGAGAGGACAGGAGCCAACATCAATTTAAAATAAATTTATGGGCGGGAATAATCAATGGGCAAATAATAGGGCCCTTTGAACTACCAGCTACTCTAAACGCCGAATATTATCTCCATTTTTTAAGGAATGAGTTGCCAAGGTTATTTGAAAACGTTCCAGAAGACGTACGGCAAGCAATGTGGTTGCAAAATGATGGGTGCCCCGCTCACTATGCGACGGCAGTAAGGGCGCACCTTGATGAAAGTTATCCGGACAGATGGATCGGCCGATTAGGACCAATTTTGTGGCCTCCGCGATCTCCGGATTTATATCCCCTAGATTTTTTTTACTGGGGATGTTTAAAAGACAGGGTCTACAAGAATCCAATAACGTCGGAAGAAGAATTACGACAGCGCATCCAATCTGCTGTATCAGAAATAAACCAAAGCCGTTTTGTCCGTCGGATAAGAGCTTCCTTTATTAGGAGATGCAGACTTTGCATTCTTGTAGAGGGAAGGCAATTCGAACATTTATTGTAAAAACCAAATAAAACGATTTATTTGAACTAACTGTTTTTTTTAGTACGGCCTCCTAATTCTTTTCATACGCCTCAATAATTCAATGAACATTGCCTCTGAAATACTACAGTTACACATTTTAAAGAAAAAGTTTAAATGTACACACTTTTTTATTTTTTTTATTAACGTTGATTTGGAGCACCTCTCAGATTCATAGCAATTATCTTTGTAACGACAAGGACTAGAATGTACAACTTCATACCAATTTACCAAAAATACAAAAGCGGCGCTATCTATCCCCTTCACGCTGACTGAGGTGCAACTCCGCCACAGGTAGCGGTCCCAAATTCCGGACAGATGACGTCATCGGGTCGGAATATGCTAGCCGCTTAACTACCTGCTTCGATTACAAGCATTCAAGCATAAGCCATTACGAAAATGAAAAAATGGAATAGTACCAATTTAATTTATTTTCTGTCTTCATCACATTCATAGCAATATCTTTGTAACGATAAAGACTAGACGTAAGTTTTACACCAATTTGCAAACCTTATTAAATGTATAAGTTTTTAAAATAATGGTGGTTTTCGGTGTCATACATTTTTTTTACAGGAGAATTTTTTCAATTTTGGTCCTAACATCGTAAAGAAAAAACTTTTCAACTCAAGATTTTTTTTCTAAGGCAAATAAAACGGTATTCAAAAAAATGGTATCTTATAACATTAGTAAGCTATTCAGAAATGTTAAATAAAAATCATACCTAAAAATGTCATCATTTGCAGCGACAGCATTAAAAAAGCTTAATTCTGGAAGACAAAATCGTAAAATTCGAAAAAAAATTAATATCCTGGTTACTGTAACGGTTTTTTTTTTTAATATTCAAATTAGTTGTTGGAAATTAGGTAAGCTACCTACCCGTTACGTTTGATCCATTATTTACGGGACACCCTGTATAATGTTATGTACAGATAGCGGTAGGAAGGATGAGCAATAACATTTTTGTTTTTGGAAGGAAAATAGTTTTTATAACTAACTAGCTGCGCCCTGCGGTTTCAGCCGCGTAGACCGGGATAAAAAGTAGCCTATGTGTTAATTCAGAGTATAAGCTATCTACATACCAAATTTCATCCAAATCGGTTTCGCCGTTTGAGCGTGAAGAAGTAACAAACATACACACATACTCAAACTTTCACCTTTATAATATTAGTGCATGCAACAGTTTGATTCGAGGGTCCAGATAATAAACTAATCAATTTCAACATAATCCAATTTGAAAAATAAAATTATTACAATAATCGAACTAACAAGAAACATGAATTTCCAATTTTATATCATAATTTAATGAACTATAAGCCCAACAGAGAAATTACTAACAAAACGAACATCATTTTAAATACCGATAGAAATGAATCCTCTACATCATTAAAAGTAAACAACTCATCTAAAGCAGCACTAGTTTACTTTACTTTACACAAACGCGGGTATTACATTACCCTGTCACAACACTTGCAGAGCGGTAACATTAGAATGAAATGTGCAAGCCTGCAAGCATCTGTAAGGGACCGTGCGTAACTTGTGCAAGACACCACCTGCTGTGTATCCGGCACGGCTGAGTTATTCAATCTGGAAGTGCGGTTGCATTGTGCGTTACGATACGGGATTGGAATCATAAGATGAAATTGTTTTCACGGATTATTTCACAGTGATTTTAGTTTATCATTTATTCGTTTTCGGAGGTGCTATTATTTTTGTTAACTCATAATATCTTGCCAAGCGTTCTGAACAAATAAATTTTACATGGTTCTTGTCAGTACATTGCTTGTGTCGCAAGAAATACAATATGCAAGGTGCTGGTTGTGTTCTGTTGGCTACATTTTGGCACCGGCAATTGCATAACACACTATCAATCACAATCATTCAGATCCATTGCTTCATATGTTCGAAAAATTGGTCTGCTCAACAACGTAAATAACGCAATGAATGTTGTTGAACTGTCAAAATGAAACCCATTCCTACTGTAAGTGTGTTACCCCGCAGGTTTTGTCGCAAGACAACAGTATGAGTAGATATATTTTCAACTATATCAAGAAAGCCTACCCAACTACTTCAAGCCATCTCTTTTAAAGATCAAAATCCTAAACATAATATCGGATGCCAGTGAAAACAATCCCTAACAACGAAGTCTACAGCACAGTGACAGTCTGAGATAAAACACATTACAAACATTCAGAGATTTATGAATAATTCACAAGTCTGTGTTACAAATGCGAAGCTATCTTATTAAGTGAAGTATTTACTGCAATTTCTGTATAATCGTTTAGACATCCTTTCATAGAGTATCAGGTAAAGCAATCAGTTACATTTCTATGCACACCTGGCAGTTATGTTAAATCGTATTGAATGAGTAATTTAACAACTGCGTACTCATTCTTATGGTCTTTAAAATATCTGATTGTATCACATTCTTCTATACATTTAATTGTTCTTAATTCATTACAATCTAGCCCATGACACTAATAAGCAATTTTAATCTAACTGAAATCTTACGTCATAATTATTTTAAAATTTAGTTTTCTACTTATATACAAATGTGTTATCATTATCTTGTTATCCCAGCTCATCTAAGAACATAAGCACTCTATAATAATGATAGGTATATAGACGGCTTAGCGCAGTCGGTAGGGCTTTTTTTTTTTTTTTTTTGTGGATGGGAAATCATCAAATGACTTCTCCCGCTCTGGGCAGAGCGGGAGGGCGTGTCAGACTTTTACTGACTAAAATCCACCCATGATCCTTCAGTTGCCCGTGCCAGGGCCACGGTATCTCTTTCGAACTACCCGCGACCCCGGCGGCATCGGCCCAATTGACCCCGTCACTGCTGACATCTCTTTGAGGCGCGCGTGGAACACAACGCGCCGTCGACCCGGGCCTGGTCCTTGCCGGACGGCGAGCTGCCCATTACTCGTCGTCCGCAAGCCCGCGCCTACGGTGGCCGGGAATCGGCAATCGATTCCCGCCGCCCAGGGCGTCTCCTACGGCGGCTAGGAGCGCGAGGGCGCGGCTGTTGCCTCTCCCTCACGCGTTCCGCTTCCTCCTTCGCGAGCATTACTGCTTCGCGTCGGTGTGTCGGTGCGTCGGTAGGGCTTACGATTCACTTAGCAGATTCATTACATCACTTTTTCTAAGAATCGAAACTTAGAACGTTAATCAAAATGATCCTAGCTACCTTCTTAAGTAGTATTAGTTTGGCATTGGCATCAACATAAAAACTCGAAACGATTCAACATTCGATAGTCGATAGCAATTTCGATCGACTGCTTGTGAATTAGTAAATGATGTCCTTATAAAGTAAAGAATTTGGTTATTCAAAGGAAGGATATCATAGATTATCAAGTATGAGACTAATTATTTTATCAGAATTATGTAGTTAAAAGGTTTAAAAAAAATAGGTTAGTATTCGACACTCGCCCTTAGCAATCAAACTACTTTACGAACATCCGACAGTGCAGTAATTCAAGAACTAGATTTTTTTAAGAGTTTTGTTTTCGATTACCTAATTTATTTTATTTTATTTTTTTATTTAATTGACCAACTTATGCTAACAGTAATATACTACACATATAAGTTAATTGCGGGAAACTGCAAATTATTTGTTGACTTCTTTGTTCCAATTCACAACATTACAATATTAGGGTTTCGTTCCTTAAAAGGAAAAAACGGAACACTTATAGGATCACTTCGTTGTCCATTTGTCTGTCAGTCTGTCAAGACCCTTTTTCTCCGGAGCGAATGGAGATACCAAGTTGAAATTAATATCAAATAAGTTAGTTTACGGTCCCTTGGAGCTCTAAAAAAATCAAGCTTCTAAGTCAACGCAATAATAAAATACTGCCAATTATGCGAGATATTTTGATAAATCAAAACATAAAAGTACCCGTTGACCTAGAATCATGATATTTGACAAGAAGCAAGGTGTCACAGCACAAGTAAAGCAAAGAGTCCAAAAATTGTTAATTTGTAATTTTATCACAAAAAAAAATTGCTATTACAATGTTAAGTTTGTTTTGGGATAAATTCATTTCAACTACGGAACCCTTCATTGTGCGTGGTTCGACAGGCACTTGTCCGGTTTTTTATAAAATCAACTCCTTACTTCATCCAGTTTTAAGCGGTGAGGATCCAGGTGACATCACCAGATACATCCGTAAAATTCCATTGCTGAACGCGGGCTCTCAATGACCGTTCAATAAAGTACCTACCAAAGGCAATTGGCCAGAATTATTTAGGTACCACGTTTATTAGATGATTTGGTGACCGAAATACCTATACGTTATTATTTGCAACTACGTAATTTAAGGGCGAAAACACACATGTCTGTAGTCGGTACAAAACTATGCAAGTAGCTGGCATGCCATTGTGAAGTTGTTTTGGCATATGATATGCCAGCTACTTGCCACAGCAGACATGTGTGTATTTTCGCCCTTAATCTGTAACCTAATCTCATCTTACGCATACATAAATCTTTTATTTCATAAATACACACAATCAAGACAACAACTAACCTTTTTCTTATCAATCACAAACACAGCATTGACCAACAATATGTAATTAAGTGTCGTAATTATTCACAAGTGTAGTAAGAGCCTTGAGCAAGTGGTTGTAGATAATTAGAACTAATGGCTTTATAGCCTTGAGATCAATCTGCAGGTGACAAACTGTAGCTTGTCAGTTGTCAGGTAATTAGGGCACTTATAAGTTGTACTCGAATTAAACGTGCTTAAGTTACGTTAGGTCTTGGTGGAGATATCTTATCTTACTGCAACATATACAGGGTTATTTTTCAATGACCAGCCAAATTTTCACAGGGTGTTCTACCCATGATTATGAACAACTTTCACTATGGAACCCACTTTGAAATCACGAAAAAAAAAACAGCTGTTTCACACAAAAGTTCAATACCTACTCGACCAAAATGTATGAAACAGCAGATTTTTTTTTTCGTGATTTCAAAGTTGGTTCCATAGTGAAAGTTGTTCATAATCATGAATAGAACACCCTGTGAAAATTTGGCTGGTCATTGAAAAATAACCCTGTATATGTCGCAGTAAGATGGTTGTAGCCGTGATATAGTTATATCCCTAGGGATATCTAGGGAATATAGCTATAAACCGTAATAAAGTTTTATAATAGCGGCTCGTAACTCTTTTACTAGGAATATAACTATGATACGAGCTACGAGCATGATCTAACAATATATAAGTATTAGGGCTTTCCGACCAAATAGGTTAGCTAGGTTAGAACTGTGAACAACAAAACGTAAGCCAGCGAGCGAAGCGAGCGGTGCCGCGGCAGCGGTCGCCGAGCAATACGTCGAAATTGGACGCAGTAACAAAATTAGGGCATTCCGACAATTTTCATATAATTATATTACAGATATACTTAGCTATATCCCTAGGGATATAACGATATCACGGCTACAACCATCTTACTACGACATATATTATACCTAGAGGTGGAAGACAGATTGATCCAGAGCAGTTGAAACCAGCTTTTTGAACGTATGTCAAAAGGGTCTTGACACTAGACCGCACCCGGGTCGCCAACGATATATAAGCAGGGTGTGCCAGATTGTATAATTTGATAAAAACATTTTGTTTTTCTGGTACCGTTTTTTTTTTTGTTGTATAATGATTTTTAAATAATTTCTGGGACCCAGCGGTATAATAAATGAATTGGCTCGATTTCGTCGTATTATCGAAATTAAATGGATTGACATTTGGGGTGATAGACAGTGATGCGAGAGTACCTAATTAATAACTGGGATTTGTGTATTATAAAATTTCACAAGATTAAGTAAATAATAGCTCCACTTGAAGATTTAAGTTCTTTTATAAATTATACATGTAAGATTCTAGAATTTTCCCAGCTCATTAACCGCAGGACTAATTCCTTCATCAAATATATCGCAAGTTTCTCGTTTTGCGGAACCATTGCGGTCTCACTTTCACAACTTTTACAGAAACCGTGTTTCGTAAAAGCACCTTAAATTCTTAATTATATTTATAAATTATTTTTTAACTTGTCTCTTCTCTTGTCACCAAGAAAACAAATTTACTGTTATTCGTGCCAGAAGCCACGTATAACGAATTGTAAATTGCATTGCAAACATATATAAACTCACGTCTTCTTCTCATGGGGGTAGGCAGAATCTACAGAACGCCACCTGCTACGATCCTTACAGACTCTTTTTGCCTCGTTTACGTTCATTACATCTGGTCATACACGAACGCCGGTTGCGAGTACTACGGACCAGGAGCTAGACCACCACCTCTTAAAGCAGTATTATTTTAATCTTACATGAGTGTGGGAAAGAGATGGAGCTAGACGTCCTGTATAGCTCCATCTCTTTCTCACACTGAAGTAACATTAAAATAATACTGCTTTAAGAAGTGGTGGTTGGCCCCCTGACCTTTCTGAAGAACATCACCAATAAGCTCACTATTATACGTCTTCCTAGGGCGTCCCCTCCCAGTGTTTCCACTCACATCTGCCTTGCTTTGCATACTTTGAAACAAATTATTATTTATTTATTTACTGAAAACAAAGGATTGCAATAGGTACACGTTAAAAAAACAGTTTTACAAAATAAGCACTATTACATTTCTCAAAACGTGTGGGTGAGCACTGCTCTCCTAGCTAGGTTATGGAAACCTGTGTTAAGGAGAAGCAGTCCGATCCCCTAAGGTACAATGACATAAAATTATATAATGGTTCTGATTTAATTGTTAATTTCGGAGAATTGAGTTAGACATTATAGTAAAATAATTTAAGATAGATAGGTAAATAATATGTGTGTGTGTGTGTGTGTGTGTGTGTGTGTGTGTGTGTGTGTGTGTGTGTGTGTGTGTGTGTGGTGAATTATGTGTCTATTTAATTGTTTAGTCCTTGTTTAGTCCTTGTCTGCTTTCTAAAATGCTTCTTCTTTGACTCTCCTAACTGCATAAATTACATAATATAATAGATACGGTAGCCCGTGAAATGACAGTGACATCCAAATAAACATTTTAGAAACCACTCTTCAAGGGCTTTTTCAAACACGCTCATTATGTTCAGCGATAGTTGAGGAGATAGACTGTTTTGATTTCAATATTGTTTGTAAAATTCTCACTTGACTGCAGGTTTTTATAATTTTCTCTTTCTGTTACGCATTTTTATTTAAACTCTTATTGTAAATTATAAATTATGGTCTACGTCTATCTCTCCAAGGGCTTTTTAAAACTGCCTCATGTATATGGTAATGTTTCGGAAGCTCTTGGACAGAGGCTTTTGAAATTTTTCTTTTAACGTCCTTTCACGGGCCGCCCTGTATAATCACACTAATATTATAAAAGCGAAAGTTTGTGAGTGTGTTTGTATGTTTGTTGCTAGTTAATATGTCGCGGTTTCACGCGCGTAGATTGGGATAAAAAGTATCCTATGTGTTAATCCAGGGTATAAGCTATCTGCATACCAGATTTCATCCATATCGGTCAAGCCGTTTGAGCGTGAAGAAGTAACAAACATACAAACACTCACAAACTTTCGCCTTTATAATATTAGTGTGATAGCTCATGCCTTAGTAATAATATCAGCTAATCAACAAAAAGGTAGCGGTGCTGATTGGCGAGCTCGTGCCTTCACCTCTCGTCTACTTTAATACTATTATTCTCCATATTTTTCGATATCATCTTACAAAAAATACTAAATACTTTGTTGGTAATACGATAAGCATAATTATTTACAAACACAGTATAGTCTAGAACACGCACACGACCATCGGCACTACTTGATTTTTATTCAGTCATGTTTACGTTTTTTCAGTGACTGCATTTTGTTTTCTCACGCGCTAAGAAAGTTTCCTTCACAATATTCTAACACAAAAATATTTTTAGTTAATTTTTTAGCAAATTTTTCGTAAAAATTGTACTAATACTAATAACTGCTAATTGAGCAGGCTCATCATAGTATGCTCAAACACAAAAGCCGATATAGTGATTAAGAGATATCGTATTAGATTGAACTAAAAACCTGTTTAGAATGCAGTGTTTCTCCTTCATCGTTCCATATTTAATGCCGCATCGTGATTTGAAGCAATTTTTACCTGAAACAAATAAAAACAGTTCATAAATACAGGTGCAAGTGAAAACTGTAATGGAAACTATGATAAGAGCTACGCAATCAAGTCTTATGTTATTTATAAAATTTTAATGAAGTTAATCACAATAATTTATCTAGTGACACTAAAAAGAGTTGGATATTATTATCTTATTTCCTATCCACATTATACTTGAACATGCAAATTATAGCTGTCTTATACATTAAACCAAGCCTAGTCGTAGGCGCACATTTAATGTCCTACCTCAAATATATAAAACGCTCTGTCTCTCAAATCCTATAAAACAGCTTTTGTACCAACTACTTAAGCGAGTGTATAAGCAGTTTCATATCCAACAAATAGCTGGATCACGATCTATGGTCGTAAATAATAATGCGCGCGCGCCGGTTCGGGAGTAAAGTGTTATGTATCATTAATCATTGGTTTATGAGCTAGCCGTAAAATGGACAATGGGTTTAGCACGTTATGTAGTTAGTTTGCAGGTGATTTTGTAGAAAGTTAAATCGAAAGATGTGTTCACACAATATTTGTATCAATTTAATGTTTGAGAAGATTTTTGATCATGGATTGAAAGTCTTTTGTTGTTGTTGATGCAATTGGAGTACAAGTCATTAGCATGTTTTTTTTTTATTTTATTTAATCTTAGCAATGCTAAATTCAGTGCAGCAATGAGAGTTGCCGATAATCGATCTGAATGGCGTGCAATAGGAGAGGCCTATGTCCAGAGTGACAGATATAGGATGATGGTGATGATGATTGCTAAATTCTGGGCTAATAAACAAAAAATTAGAATAGAATTTCCATTTACTTTTGCCATCGATGAAAAAAAACACTACAAAGTGAAAAATAACTTTAATTTCGGAAGTCGGTGTGGTGGTGTGGTGTGGTGTGGTGTGGTGTGGTTTTGTATGTTCGTTTTTTGCCACCGACTTCCGAAAACTAAAGTAATTTTTCACTTTGTAGTGTTTTTTTTTTTTAAAGTTGATTGTATTGTTTTTTTTTTTTTGTAAAAAAGTTTTTGTTTTTCACTTTTTAAGGGGGCGGGGGGGTTCTATCTCATACAAATTCGAATACTACCGGCAAAAGAAATGTGAAGATCATCGACGTAAAAAGTCGGAATAAAAATAAGTAATATTGAAGCTAGCTCAAAAACTACCCCAGAACAGTAAATAAATACCCTCTCGAATAAAACAAAAATCTTTCAAATCTGACATTTCTGTAAAAAGTTATGCGTGGTCATACCTATACGTTAAAAAATGAGATACGAGTATCATAGCTTTCGTTTGTAAAAATTTGACTAGCATCTTGTCGCCTAGCGTTTCTGAGCAGTTACAGATTGAGTCCAAAATCCTAACTAATGTTATAAAATGTGAAAGTGAGTTTGTTTGTTAAGCTTTCGCGCTAAAACGGCTGAACGGATTTGGATGAAATTTGACAAATAGGTAGCCTGGAACCTGGAGAAGGACATAGGCTACTTTTAATAAAAAATAAATGGAAGACATTTGTTCCAGACTTAAGAACAATAGACGGATAAAGATCGTAAGAATATCGCTATGCGGTCTTTAGTAGGTACTAGGTACCTATCATACAGAGTAACTTTTGAAAATAAGTCTGAGAAAATTTCAATTGAAAGACTGCTATAAATAGTGTCCATTTCAAGTATATCTTCCGACGTTTAAAGTAACTGCAGGCGATGCTATAATTTCCTCACAATAATGAACACAAGATTGTAAGCCTAGTTCTTTAGTGCAGGGATGGCAAACCTATGGAAAAACGACAGAACAGTCAGGGCACGGAATTGATTGAAGTAGCGAATCTAAATACAATAGAATTTGTTTATTATTTATTATTAGTACCTACAAATATACTGTGCATTTTATAATTTAAAATAGCGACACGCCCCGGCTTCGCACGGGTAGCACTAATTATTTATAGCCAGGTGACTTGTGGTAGATGATTAAAATACTACCTAGAATTCATGCAAGCCTTTAGCGGGAACATAGTATACATACATACACACATCAGTTTTTATTATATATAGATAGATTACAAATCTTTTTGTCTTAGAAATCCATACTAATGATTAATGCGAAAGTAAATCATCATGTCTGTTACCACTTCACACCTCACCAGCTGAAGGGATTTTGACAGATAGACCATGACCTGAGTTACATAGAATATTTTTTACCCCGATAGTAGGTACGTCCGTGGGATAATTTCCAACCTCAATGCGGGCGAAGTCGCGGGCAAAAGCTACATAACATAACATCACGCCTTGTTTTCCCTGGAGGGTTGGGCAGAGCTGTACCTATAGTACACTCACATTTCGCCAGCTAAGTTTAAGTCCCACGTAATAGAGGGCGAGCCTCTTGCCATCAACCGGGCATAAATCCAGACTTCGGACTGCTACTAAGAAATTCAAGATAGAAAAACCCAATAGCACCTTATTCGACCTGGGAATCGAACCCAGGACCTCATGTTCAGCAGTTGAGCTTGCGAGCACTAGACCAACGAGGCAGTCAAGGCAAAAGGCTAAAGCTGGTAGTCCATAATAAGGGATTTATTTATCCTTCGTATTAATTTTGCCTTACTTACGAGGGGCTTGTGGCTAAGTAATAACAGCCTTGCCGTGGTTGGTCCGAGGATGGGTGACCATCTTTACATACCAAGACCCCTTCGTGCCTCGGAAAGCACGTTAAGCAATTGCCACGAATGACAGTCGTTACAGGTCGTCAGAAGCCCGAAATTCTGACAACCAGCCTTAACACGGGGTATCGTATTGCCCAGTTAATGGGTTGTGGAGGTCAGATAGGCAGTCGTCGGTCCATGTAAAATACTGGTATTCAACTGCATCCGGTTAGACTGGAAGCCGACCCCAACATAGTTGGAAAAAGAATGTTGCCTTACTTTCCCCAAGATATTATTTTCCTTTAAATAAGCATGTAGATACAAAAAGGTCTGCCATCCCTGCTCCAGCGCATTAATCTTATAATTCTCTGACCAGAACTAACGCATAGAATGAGCATAACAAAATGCGGCACGGATGGCGTTGTGCAATATTGAAGCCGATGGCTATTTAGATATACGTTGAATTAATTCGTTTCTCATTATGTTGGATCTGATTTATGCTTAGACTTTAAAGCCGTTATGTTGGATAAGTGGTGCTGAAATCTGAGATAGCAAGTAAACCTGTTAATCTTTTAAGGAATACGCATTGATAATTCAGCAGTGGTGGCCCAGTGATAACGGCCGCGACTTACGAGTTGGAAGTCGTAGGTTCGGACCCTGACAGGCGCTTTACTTTGTGTAAATAATTTCATCATCACTACTCCCAAAACGGTGAAGGAAAACGTCGCGAGGAAACCGGCATGTCTTAGAACTAAAAATTCGAAGACATGTGACAACTACCAACTCGCACTGGGCTCGCGTGGTGGATTACAGCTCAGTCTTATTAGGCTTATTTTAATTTAATTTAAATATTTGAATTGTTTTTTTTTAAGGACGCTTTTAACGTTCTGCATCGTTCTCACATGTAAAATTTCAACATGAATGATTTAACCAATAGTTTGTAACCATATCTTGATTTAAAAGAGTGTCCGTGGAGTTTCTTGCCCGTTCTTCTCCATAGGTACCTACTATGCTTTGGAATGGGCGCCTAGCTTCATCTTTTTGACCGACCGACCCCTTGACAATTCAAAAGTGCCTGTAATTGGTTTAATTGAAATAAATGCTTTGAGTTTGAGTCCTTCTCACCGAGAGGAGGGCCTGTGTCCCAGCAGTGGGAACGTTATAGGCTGATTACGCATTGTTAGCTCCAGTAAATCGTGCAAAATTCAGGTTATTTTGACCTTTTTGAGTTAATTTGACCTCGATTCAGCTACATCGGAGGCTGTATCGCACCCCAACACTGCCACACCCACCACCACTGCCACTGCCTTTTTTTGCCTAATGTATCATGATATCAATATTGTTATTGGACATTGAAAGGTATTTAAAAATCTAAGCTTAGGTAATGTTTTCTTTCAAAGCATGTTTTACGCATTGTTTATCAATGTCTTTTATTTTCAAATCACTGTCAAGACAGTTCCCACAAATATTTATCAAAAAAGCAGTTTATTTCACACTATTTCAGCACGAAGTTAGGCGTTTGCGCTCCTCGCCGTCCGTGCGCGAAACATTTAATTTATAGACTTTCGTGTTCCGGATTCCATAAAGTGTTCCATAATATTACGGCATTGCAATGTTACGCTTGCATTCTGGCAAATTGATGCAATTGGATTTTGAACGAGTGTTGACGGCTGTACTGAGTACAAGCGCGCACAGAACTGGAACGCGGGAATGTAAATGAATTACCTATGCAGTTCGGATTGTTGTAAATATGTAGAAAGGAGAAATGTTAGCGTTTTGATAGAGATACCTACTGTCGTACTCTTGTAGCTATGAGGTCTTAGGTATATCTTTGTAAAGAAGAAACGATAACTATTTGGCTGCCATAATTCCAACCCAACCCCGAACTATCTATAAATGAGAATATTATGTCAGGAATTTAATTTTGCCAAATCAGAGGGATAATTACCATGTTTTTATGAACGTTCGCATTTCAAATCTGTCTCAATCGGTCAAAAGTACTTCTAATTTACCTACCTACATTTCTTACAAGTCTTTGACATTGATTGTCGCTGAGATGAGATTACGACTAAGTAGATTTTGAAGGTTTTTAATTACGGGAATCACAAGATACTCGTACCTAGTTTTATAGATATCTTGTATTTAATTAAGCCGTCGATTTACTAAGATTTCACTTTTCCAACTGACGGTCCACTCATCTACATATTAAGCGTAAATTATTCGCGCATTTAACCAAAAAGAAGCAAATCTAAGTACAGGTAAACACAGAAGTGAATACAAACACAATTGCAATTCATCTTGGTCTTAAATTGTCGTACTGTTGTTTAATATGCGTAGACTAGGTTCATTTGCATTTTAATGGCCCTGGAGCATTCTCGTTTATGTAACATTAGGTACTGGTAGTGTGGGACTCGGTGAGATTAATTGTCGCGAAAATTAGGTAGGAGGTATGAAATTTATGGGCTGTATGTATTAAAAGGAGTTACTTCCAGATTAACATTGCAATACTACGGGCTAGTTGCTGTACGCACATTTTGAGTAGACAATTACATATAGTATACAATTAAATGGTAGGGAAAATGACTGGTCCTGAGCGTACCAAAAGGACCAATTATTAGGGATCAAAGTACTCGCATGTTGAACACCGATTTTAAAATTTCAGCTCTGCACGTACTTCTAGGTTAGTGAAATAAAATTACTTTCTTTATTGCTTACCTATACAGGGTCAAATTAAATTAGTTAGCGACACTCCGCAGACGTGTTGGGTTTCAATATCTAAACACATCGATCACTAATAATAAACATAATAAAGCAAAAAAATAAATTAATTTGATGTTTTTTTTTTCGGTCATCAACCGTAATGTAGTTGACGTCTAAACACGATAAGACAAAAAAAAAACAGATTTCTCAACTCATACTTCATAACAACTAGACCAGCGGTCGTCGACCTCAAAAAAAATCATTAAATCTTTTTTATTTTGACGACACGGTTGGCGCAGTGGTTGAGCGATTGACTGCTGCGCAGCATGTCGCGGGTTCGATTCCCGCACGGAACAAATATTTGTACGACCTACAAGTATTTGTTCCGAGTCTGGGTGTTTTTCTATCTATAATACATATTACATTACATTACATTTTTTTTTTGTAAATACATACATATGTATTTACAAAAAAAAAATGTATATAAGTAGTTTATCAGCCATCTCGTTACCATAACACAAGCATTAGGTTGCTTAGCTTGGGGCTAGATGGCGTTGTGTGATATGTCCAAACATATTTATTATTTATTATTATTATTTATTTTTAACCGACGAAAAAAAAAGGAGGAGGTTCTCAATTCGACACGTATGTTTTTTTTTTGTTTTGTCGTGTTTAGATATCGAGACTCATCCCGTCTGCAGAGTTTCGCTAACTAATTTAATTAGTACAAAAAATATTTGTAATACACGTTTCATTCATTAATTCACAGAGTCATGACACGGATCTCATTAAAATGAAAACGATAGTAAGCCTCAACCAAAATATATGATTGGAATATAATTCATTCGGTCATACTTTCACAATGTATGGTATGGTAGGCAAAAATCGCTTTGAACTTTCGTTTTCAATGAAGAACTTAATTTAGTTTTTAACCGACAAAAAAAGTAGGAGGTTCTCAAGTCGACACGTATTTTACACGCATAACTTTTTACAGAGTTGTCCGATTTGAACAACCAAAACATAACTCAAAAATAACTTTAATTTCGGAAGTCGGTGGTGAAAGACGAAATTGCAAAACCAAAGACTAAACTTCCGAAATTAAAGTTCATTTCACTTTGTAGTGTTTTTTTTGGAAGTCGGTTGTTATTTTTTGTAAAAAAGTTTTTTAATATTACAGGATAAGTAACAGTATCCTCCCAAAATTTAATTCAAATGCGATATTAGACACAGGTACCTTTTTTTTGTGGATGGGAAATCATCAAATGACTTCTCCCGCTCTGGGCGGAGTGTCAGACTTTTACTGACTAAAACCCACCCGTGTTCCTTCAGTTGCCTCTGCCAGGGCCCCGATATCTCTTTCGAACAACCCGCGATCCCGGCGGCGGACACAGGTACCTACGATTATTATCTGCGAACAGCTTGGTTTGTTACTATTTCCTAATATTAATTGCTATAAGTACTGTTCAAGAAAATACCTCTTTAATGTTTTCAAGGAAAATTACCCAAGATTTATTTTTATAAGGTCAATTTTTTTACACAACTACTAAATTAAATGACTAACAAACTATACAAAGAAATACAAAAAGAAAAGGAGACATAGATGTCGAAGTACTCGTCCGCATCGCTGACATCTGGAACGTCCCAAGAAGACGAGCAGCATATTACCAGTGCCACGTTGAATGGTAATGCTAATTCTTTGGCCAAAGAACGAGCCAGCCCTCTGGTGACCAGTCGGCGTGGCCCGAATGCTTTAATTCGAACTACTTTCAGTTCTTGACACACCATTCAACCTTGAATCCGAAATGCTATCAAAAAGGCCGATCTTCTTATCTTAAATGTCGTTGAACGGTTGAACCATTTGGCAGACGCGTGGCCATTATCAAGTCATCTCAAGCCATCTCTTTATGAAAAAGATCTTGAATTCGTGATAGTTCCTACGTAAGTCACGATTCTTGTGTGCTAAATTATATATAATATAACATGTAGGTAAGAGCTTATATTATTGTATTAACTTGTATGAACGTAACTTCAAACAGGAACATTTTCATACACGATTGTGTTTTTTTTATGATGCAATGCGTGTATACTGAGAATGAAATTGTAATATTTATACAAAACTGAAGTTTGAAATGTGTATTTGCTGGCTTGAAATAGTAGATATACAGATAATCGAACGATAAAAAGCTGTCACAGGAAATATCTTGGCCTATAGGTGCAGCTCAAAAAAGATTTGCACTAGGGAGATTAGGCTAATATGATTCACTCACTAACGATAAGTTCAGCATATTTTGCTACTAAAGTATCAATTACAAACCATTTTCTCGAGAAAATAGTTTCTGACACCTGTCAGTTTGACAATTTCTAGTACTAATAAGGATCAAATTCGCAAAACACATATTCGTTAGTATGAAACTGACAGGTGCCAAAAACGCATTCTTTCGACGGCCGGACTGTACTTACTAAATACCTACACTTGGTAGAAAAAGATAACAGTCTTCTATTTTCTTGCCAACCAGAGCACTTTAACACTTATCCCTATCACAAATAAAATCCCTTCAATAAATCCCCTTGTTGCTCAAGGGGATTTATTGAAGGAATTTTCAAGGAACACTTTACTTAAGATAATCGCTCACTACACTGAAACCAATAGTGTCTTCTATTATCTCTGGCCATTAAACGAAGCAGTACTGTTATGTGCACGGTACCTACTCGCAGATAAACGTCTTTTACGTGTTGTTGCGCACGCGCCACCGTTCTAAAAGTGCTTGGTGCAAGTTTGATAAAGGAGCTGAGGTAACTGTAGGAGACGTTTTATTTATGTAATTGCTTCTTATCGGGTTGGAAGAGATATCACAAAACTTTTTGAGACACAAAAATGGCGACGTTCTATTGTAGAAAGCCAATAAAGAACTCATACTTAATAATAATAGTAGATAATGTTTTTGAGATAATTAATTCTAGCCCAATTCAAGGCATTCATAGTGCAAAATACTCGATTATCAGTCAGTACTGATTCAGACTTATAGGTAATCTAAAACTAAACGCTATCGAAAGTTTGATTTACTATACCCGAATCGCTTTAGCGTGACAATAGCGGTCATTGACCCACCTACATTTTCTAGCATTCTTTCAAAATGTAAAATCGAAAAATCGTGATTTTCAAAATGTTCCAATAACGAAAAACCGTACATAGTTTCTTGTTTGGGTTCCTACGGAGAGATATTAGGAAAAGGGCAATAACCGCTATTGCCACGCTAAAGTGATTCGGGTATTTCACATTTATTTTTTTACGTTTACAATCCTAAGCCCAATCCTTCAAGAAAAGCTTGCCTAGTTTTCTTAAGAAACAATCGGCAACTCTAACAACTTAGACCACATTCTAATACTTTATAGTCATGTTCTAACTCAAGATACACGCTATCCCACTAACAAGACCGATCTAGTTACGTATCCCTTACATAAAAGCCTTCTACTGAATGGAAATAATTTCCTTTATCGGTGGAATTGGTCAGCCATATTTCAAATGAACTAAAGTACCATACTCTTGTGTAAGCTACAGGAATAATTTAGTTGAGGACGTTAAGCAATCGTGTTTTTAGGTCATTTCTGATTTGTGGTTTTCTGGTTTAGAATGTCTATGGAAAACAGGTGGGTACTTACTTAGATACTAAAGCTTGTTATAATAATTAATTATGCTATGCAAGTCTGTAATTGTACAGTCAGCAACAAAAGTCGATTAACAGTTGAGTTTTCCAAATCTTAATTATTGAGAAAAATACATCATTAAAATCGGAACAGATGTAAATTTTAAAGAAAATTAACTCTTATCTAATAAATGAAACATTAAAAAGCAGGCTATCATCATTTTGTGTTAATTTAGATGATGTCAGAAAGTAGCAGTGCTGAGCAAAACGCTCTGATAAAGAGAAGAGGTAAATATCGATCACTGCGCTTGCTCGACATGGCATGACATGGTGTCTCGGTATTCCAAATCATTAAATTCAAGTTACCTCAAGATGTTTATATTTTACAGACAGAAGTACCTATCTAAGATTAAAGTAGTAATTTAATACTTTGAAGGACAAAAACCGGCCAAGTGCGTGTCGTACCACGCACAATGACGGGTTCCGTAGTTGAAAAGAATTTATCCCAAAAACAAACTTAACATTGTAGTTGAAAAACATAATCATGTTCTCCAAATTTAAATTTGTAATTGCATTAAACTATTTTTTTATGCGATTAAACTAAAAATTAACGATTTTCCGACCTTTTCCTTTACTTGTGCTGTGAAGCCTTGCTTCTTGCTAAATTTCATGATTCTAGGTCAACGGGAAGTACCCTATAGGTTTTGATTTACTTGTGAGTATCAAAATAGTCGCATAAGTGGCCGAATTTTTTTATTGCATTGACTTAGAAGCTTGATTTTTTTTAGAGCACCAAGGGACCATATATCTAAGTATTTGGTATCTATTTCAACTTGATACATCCCCGCGTTCCTGAGTAAAACGATATTGACAGACTGACAGACAGATGGACAATGAAGTGATGCTGTAAGGGTTTCGTTCAGGGTGTTGTTGGGGCTGCCCCGGCACTGCAGCGCGTCGGGGATGTTCGCCGACGCCCGTGTCGACTGTTTCTACACGACGATGCGAAAGCGGTGCACATCTCTGGGGCGCAGGCTCCGGACCACTTCCGGCACCATCCTGAGCGTATTTGCGAACAGGTTTGATTGTCAGTACATTAACCATTGTTATATGGTTAATGTAATGACAAACAAACAAATGACTCAGGGGCAGGCGTATTATTGATAATGTTGATTTTGGATTGAATTTAATTTTAATTTTAATTTTATTATATTAATTTAATTTTATGATTTGGTTTTGTGATTTTAATTTGAATTTAAAATTTGAATTTTATTTATTTGTATTATTTAATTAATTATTTTTATAGAATATTTGTGATTGATGATAACGTATGATCTGGAAATGATTGAAATAAATGATTTTTGATTTGATTTGATTTGTTTCTCCTTTTGAGGTACAGAACCCTAAAAACGAAACAAAATAGAAGTTTTATTGTTATTACTGCATTGGCCGAATAGAGTCCTTCAAAGCGTTAAAAATAAAATTTTAAGGAAAAAATTCTCATTCATAAATCAACAGCATGTAGCCATAATTTAATCGTACATCATAATCAGAGACACCAAAAAAATGGCTTAACAAAAAGACGAAAAAAACAATAATGGAATATGATCTTTCATCAAAAGTCTTCAAAAGCAGTGATCGGAAGAATGGTCAATGTGTGCAAGCGATTAGGAACGCTATTTTTCCTTTTTAACCCACAACAACGATACAAAATCGAAAGTCCTAATCAAAAGAACTATAGAGTCGGTAGTATCATTCATATTCAAAGCGTTGCTTCGATAACAACCTTAACAAAATCATTACATGTTGCTGAAATGTCACGTCAATCAAGAGCCTAATTCAAATGTTGGAACCGATAAATAAATGGCAATGGACCTCAAAGTTTATAAGGACAGGGCTGTCAAAAATTCATAAAAATGTCAAAGCTAAAAAAAAAATATGTAATAGGGATTTTTTAACATAAGATCACTCTCTTGTATGTACAGGCAGCAACAAAAGTCGACTAACACTTCAGTTTTTTAAATCTTTAAATCTTAATTATTGAGACATGTAATTAAAATCGGAAGAAAATTAAAATTTAAAGATCTACTAGACTCTTATATAGCTATTTTAGGAAAAAGGAGATGATTAAATAATTTTGTATCAATTTAAATGTTGTGTAAAAGTAGCAGTGTTAAATAACTTATGTTGCTGATCGTACTTACCGAAGAGCTAATTAATATGGATAATATGCCCACATTTTCATCAGCTATCAAGGTGGCACGGACATTGATGCACAACCTGTTACTACGGAACTGCACGTGGCTCGACACGCACTTAGCCGGTTTTTTTTTTAAATAACTGTCGTAAAATTTCAATGCAGAACCAGAATCATGTACTTAATTCATTGTAACAGGTTGTGTGTCGATGTCCCTGCCACCCTGTATTTAGGTAAGTCCCATAGAGGAGCCATTATCCGGACCTACTGGCAATTACTGTGAAATTTCGTAATGGAAAACCCATAAAACACTTTATCCGAGCAAGGACTTAAATCTAGGATTCCCCTCTCATCGGTAGTACTTACAACCACTAGACTAGACGAACGAAGTATGTAATTCATGATGCTCTAAATAGCTTATGACTAGAACTGTAATCATTTATTTACGGTTAATAATGTTTCAATAGTGTTGACAGATATAATTATGTTAGTGCCGCCATCATAAACAAACAGCAAGCAAGGAAGTTTACTGCATTTGACTATGGTCCATTAAATCTGACATGTTCGTGTGGTTTGGTATACTTTGTGCTGCTTTATAAACTCTTGTGGAAAACATTCATTCACACAATTTATAATTACAGAAAGAAAGAGAGAAAGAAAGAATAACATTTATTTAGTAAGAAACAAAAACATTTTAATGAATACTTATAAATTTATAATATTAAGAGATAAAATACTTATTTACAAGAAGAAAATACAATTCCTCACTTCTAATTAGCATCAAATAAAAAAGTTTTAAAAAACGTTTTCTAATTTCGAGCGTCTGACAACGCTAAAGACCATACTTAATTTTATGATACGACATTATTATTATCACCAAAATAATCTAAAGCATCATAATAAAATTTATCTCAGCCCTATTCATAGCCCATACCTTACGCCTTCATGACTTGGCGTGAAAATCTCGTGACAGATTTAGTTCAAACGATAGCAAAGTTAAGTAAGCTCATAGTAAAGTTAAGTAAGACGATAGTAAGTAAGTCGCATTTCTTATATTGCGCAAAACATTCAGCTTGTACCTGCTTCAACTTATGCTAATCTTTTCAGACAGTATTTTCGAATCATATTGACTAATCAAATGCTTGTATGATAAGGAATTTATTGTGTAAGGTAGGTACTAAATTTAATATAGTGGAATGTGCTTGAGAGTAGATACTACACAGTGCATACGTGGATGAATGCATATAGGCTTTATATGGGTAAAAGATACCATAAAAATAAAGCAAACACAAACAGCAATTAATTTGAACTTACTTCATCGAAATGCAATCTCAATAAAACAATAACAGAACCAATTAATGTTTTTTGAAATAAAATCTAAAAATAATCAATATAAACATGTAGTCATTAATAATAATATGAACATGCTTATATATAGGATACCAATCGACTACGCACGAAGCAACAAAAATCAAACGCCCAATCTCATTTAAGTTCAGTGTTTATGAAACTTTTGTGTTTTCATTTCTTATATTTTTTTTTCTTAACACCGGACAGTTCTTATTAGTCAACGTTGTATTTGGATATAGCAAAAAACTCCATCGCTATATTGAGTAAAGGCTATGAAAGAAATGACACTGAAGAAACCAAAGAATTAAAATTATTTTATGCGTAAGCTCAGAACAGAATTCGCAGATTTTATATCGCAATATTTCGCAGATTTCTTTAGGATTAACCTTCAATCACTATTTTTATTGTGCTCTCGGTTTGTGGTTACAAAATATTCTTTGGGTTTTTTATAGAAAACATTTTTTTATACTTTGGTTACTAAGAAACTGTACAAGACCGGATTTCAGCAAAACTAACTGTTGTATTGAAATGAAACATAATTCGACCTAGTTGTGCAAAAGGATAAAAATCTGTGTAATTAACGGTAGGCAGTAATTATGACGACACTGTACTTTGTGTAACCCATTTCAAACAAGCGTGACGATTGTTATAATCCTTATAAATAACATAACGCAAGTGACATCACGCCTTCCTCATATAAATTATCACCGGCTACCGCACGAACGTAATACCACTTTAACAATTTAATAAATATTCCGTACTTACACTAAGTATGGCAACATTGCTCCACACTTTAACGGTATAAAATGACTTAATAAACAAAACCGTTTCGTAACAAAACTGTAACCCAAATCGTTTCCTGAACGGAAAATTGCTAGGCCGATTTACAGCCGATCGGTAGTCAGCCGATTTGCGGTACTGTCGACCGATAGATGCCAATTTAAGTTCATGTAAATATGCACGATTCTCCACTGTTGTACAACGTGTAATTACGTTGGGAAATACTTTTACTCTTTAAGACGTAACGAACGTAACAGACAGACATGGAAACGCCTCTGAGGGATTTTGCGTGAGGTAAGGAAGGAAGTGTTTAGGTAAATTACCTAATTGTACAAGTAAGAATTGAATAGTTAGAGCAAGACGAGTTTATTTGCATCAAATAACAAATACGAGTAGAAATGCTTCTTGTTTTTTATTTTCTAGAAAATCTCTATGATTTAGGCCCATTTGCACCATATATTGCTAAATACATTTAGCGCTGAGCGAATTAAAATCATCGTTCCATTTCTATCAAATTTTGTACAGCAGAAACTGAACGATGTTTTAAATATATTTACCGCTAAATTTATTTAGTGTTTTGTGGTCCTTAGCGGCCAAGTGATCCAAGGTGAATTGATAATGGCTCCGAAAAGGATAAAAAAACTCAGTAGGAAACGTTGAGCTCTCAAAACTGTAATGTCCCCATCACCGCACACAATCATTTTCCTAAAACAAGCAAACACAAAACAAGACAAGACAAGTAAATACAAAACGCACTTATCTAACCAAATTAAATCGACCTAAAAATTAGTATGCATTATGCTATACCGCAAAAAGTGTGTACATCCAATACATCAAAAAGATACGCTACATGCTCAGTTACATCAACAAGCCATTAAAAAGGCCAACATTAACTAAAAAACTATTTATTACTTAAATGTTTAAAAATATACATTTTAGGAGAATACCAGTCTAACTTGCTTAGCGATCTTAATTAATCTTCTAATCTTAACGCAATTTAATTAAAACATTGACACACTTATGCGCTCGACTGTATTTTAGGGCTGCTTTACTAGGCAAGAGAAAATCTGAGCCGAAATATCGCACGTAATTTCTCATCGTACGTGAAAAATTTTCTAAAAGCGCAATTTCTATGCAGCATAAACGCGCATTTACGATGCTGCTACGAGTTACACGTCCAAATTTCCGCCACATTTTTCCGCTCAGCATAATCCCATGCCTTAGGGCTGCCCCACATTACGCCACACGCAATCGTATTTATTACGTTTACGAACACAAATGTTTTACCAACACGTCCACGTATAGAGAAAGTAGTTGCGACAAACGGAAGGACAGACAGAATGATCTTGCTATGTTTATGTACGTGATTTGAGATAATTTGAATCCTTGCATAAGCCGTAACTATAACATGCGTAGATACCATTCGATTATCAACCTTATTAGCTGGACAATAAGTATGACTTCTCGATAGAAAAAAGTAAGGTTGCAGAAGTTTTAAATGGATATGCACTAATGCTTATTATCTTAAGCGTGGACATTCAACCACTGTGGTCCACGTTATGCAAGGAAGAGAAATCTTTTACAATTAATTAGAACTCCAGAGCATTATTCTACAAGTAAAAGGAACATAAAGAGCTATAAATATATTTTATTAGACATCATGGTGGCTGTAAAATATACAGACTGCAGAGTTTGCAGCTGACCACTTTCAACCTTATTACTAAGGATCCAACTCATGTGGCATTAGGAAAGGCACAATTGCTTGCAGTACGGATGGCTGATGGGGTCGAAAGATTCGTGTACCGTAAGGTGCAGCATTAGAAGGCCTGCCACAAGTTGAACACAAGTTGGGGAGGGAAAAAAGTGGGCAACCGCCTTCTTTGTCGAGTGTACCTACTTACTTTCATGACGTAAATAAGGATACAGCAGCATTTCAAAGTGACTATAACGATAATAAAGGGAAGGAGAACAATGAGCCATTATTTCCCTTTCTTTTAATTATAATTAATTGTATCGTCTCAAGATATGAGAGATATCAGTTTAGCAAAGAATAAATACACAGAAATACACCTGCTTGCACTTTTTACACAATAGAAATGTCTTCAGTTATGTAACGGTTAAAACCAATAAAGACTCTTTTTTTGAAATTTTGTAAACCATAACCATTCCATTCACAAAAAAAAACAATTATTATAACAATTAGAAACTTTTTAATCGATAAAACTTCTCGATTATGATACAATGATACGTTCACCGGTGTTCGTCGGTGTAATTTAATTCATTATATCGATTTGTTTTTGTTGTTTTAAAAGTTCCAATACGGTGTATAATTATAATGTAGTTTTTAATATTTTCTTTAAAAATGACACTGGGACAATTACGAGATTGTCAGTACTTAAAAAGGTCGATTGAAGGTGAAGTCAATCAATGACATATCGAGACCCCTCCGCCTCGGAAAGCACTTTAAGCCGTTGGTCCCGGTTCTCATTCGTATATCCTTGACAATCGTTACGGGTATTCAGAAGCCCAAAAGTTTGATAACCAGTCTTACCAAGGGGTCTCGTGTGATCCAGTAACTGGGTTGTGGATGTTAGATAGGCAGTCGCTCCATGTAAAATACTGGTATTCAGCTGAATCCGGTTCGCTGGAAGCCGACCCCAACATCATCTTCCTGCCCTTATCCCATATTACTTGGGGCCGGCACAACACGTTTTCTTCTTCCATTCTCCCCTGTCAACCGTCACGCTATCATTCACTCCCTTCTCTTTCATATCATTCCTCACACAATCCATCCATCTTTTCTTTGGCCTTCCTCTGCCTCTCCATCCATCAACATGTATATTCATCACTCTTTTAATCACATGCGTTTCGTATCTCCTCATTACATGCCCATACCAAGACAAACGATTTCCTTTCATCTTTTCTGTCACTGGCGCCACTTTCAAACTTCCTCTTATATACTCATTTCTCACTATATCCATTCTCGTCATTCCACACATCCATCTCAACATTCTCATCTCCGCTGCATGCAATTTTTTTTCATCTGGAAGCCGATCCCAACATAGGTAGGAAAAAACTGGGCAGACTGATTTTTTCTGTGCTTAAAAAGTTGAGCCTATGCCTACACTTTAATCTCTAAGGCGCCTTTCACAACTTTGCAAGCTTTCGAATTTCCTGAAGGTTTTTAGAACTCGCCAGTGGTTCCATTAAAAACATAATCGTGTCTTGACTGTCGGGTAGAAAGAAAAGGGCTAATCCAAAACAAATTAACTCACTCGTACCATAATACTGTATTACCAACAATTCCGCTCTACTTAACATTAGATTCAACCCACAATCGCCGCACAGTTCGGGAATTAATCAACAATAGCCGGTGAAAGTGGTCGCGACTGTACGCTACCAGAATACATACGAGCACAGAAGTGTTACGTTAATCCTGACTGCTTTTAGCTAAAGTGGTATTATGCAAAAGGTAACAATAGGATAAAAATAAGTAGATAGTGAGACAGTTATGTCACCTTAGTATTGATATTTTGGGCAGTGTTGTGAAAGACATCGATAATAATTGTTCTGCGTTTTGTGCTAATAAGCTTCGCTAAGCACGAGGAAGCAATTATTACTCCATTTAAAAGAAGAAAAAAACTCAGCGAAAGGAAATGGCTTTTAGACTCTTTAAGCAGATCAATATCGATTATCGAGAATCATTGTTGTACTGTTACAGACAAAGATAGTTTATAAGAAACAGGAATAGAATTTGCCCCGTTGGTCTATTCCTGGGTTCCATTTTGTTTAATTATTGGGTTTTTCTATCTAGAATTTCTCAGAAGCAGCCCGGACTCTGGATTTGTGCCCGGTTGATGACAATAGGCGCGCCCCCTATTAAATGGGACTGAAACATAACTGGAACTATGGGTGTATCATAGGTCCTCCTATACCTCAGTCCAACCCTTCGGGGAAACAAAGCGTGATGTTATGTATATTTCTATAGTCTACACTTATAAACCTTATAAAGAAAAGGTAAATACACTGGTAAAGCAGGAAGGAAACCAGCCCACGATTTAATTGTCAATTGAAAATAAAATCCATCTTCCTTACAAGCACTATAAAAGTCACTTACATTTTATCGATTTACGTAAACAATAGAAACCCGAGCACATCCCTACGAGCATCGAATACTAATAATGATTAATCCACAAGACTTAGAAAGATAGCATTCTTTACGCAGTTAGCTTAGAAAGATATGATGGCGGAGCAAGTGTCGCCCGCCGTCTAGTTTTTTTACGAAGGTCGGATAAGAGCTTCATTGTGATATTTATAAGTCAGTGCTTCGATGGTTGCGTGGCGACTGTCTTCTGATGACAGAGATGATGTCAGGGGGAGCTGCTGCGGCTGTCATACCTCGTCTCCATGTTCATGACGAACTGCTATATTCTGGTCTCCGCTAAGAGTGTACGCCAGCAAGTCAAGCCACCCGAAACTGTCAAATTTTCCCAATTAACCTTGAACCTAATGCTTTAGCGATAAAGATGAAAATCTATTAAAGAACTTTGATAGATTGTAGTAGCTTGATGTGCTGGATTCTGTACATAGTGTTCTGAGATTCTGACACAATCCCAATCTTCTTCTTCTTCCTGTGGTTAGTGACTAATCTGATGTCAGAGTTTTTGCCGCCCATGGGCCTCTGCCTTGGCTTCACATGCCATGGAGATATATCTGTCTCGTTTCCTCAGGATCTTTTCCTTCACCGTTTTTAAGCACGTGATAATTATACAATACGCACATGAATCCGAAAAATCAGAGGTCCACGCCGTGGGTTCGAACTCGAGTCCTATGACTTGGCAGTCTGATGATATTCCCGGTATGATATTGAAGCTGCTGAACCACTAATACGATGACCATTTCTGGTAAAGGCATCAGAAACATTACTTGCAAAAGTGGAAGTTGCGAAACAAGATTAACAATCTCTGGCATTGACCGTTAGCGAAAGCTTGGAATGACCAGTTTTTAATACCTAGTCTTTAGCCAAGTGTTTTTTACACCTATACTAGTGAGCTCGCGTTGCACTGCGTATAGCTCGGCGCGTTGCGTATTGTTGGCCAATAAATTCTAACCTAATTTACTTTTACTTGTTATATTATATTAGAACTGTCGTAACTAAGCAGTGTCGTGTTGCTAATAGTCTTTGTGAGGCTGCATAAGTAATTATTTTTATGAGTTGGTATATTTATGTCGTAATGACACTAAAGAGCTCTGTACGTCGATTCTGTAAAATTCAAACAACAACTCGCATCTCACATCGCTATTCACTCTCACTGAAAATAGATGATTTTTATTTGACACTTTGAATCGGGTTCGAGTGCGAAGTGAGCGTCGAAGTGACGGGGGAATACCTTACTGAATGCCACTTCTTACGTCATCTCATACTTTATCTGTCAATTTAGTTTAAAAAAGAAAAAGAAAAAAAAACCAAAGCAAGTGTTTTTAAAAATTCATGAAACGCATCGATCATAATCCGTAACGTCTAGACATAACCTAACCTACAAACATAACCTAAATAATTACATCCTTTATTGTTACAAAATAAATGAGCTGGTATAATATGGCCCTAATGTTAGTGTTGTGTAACTCGCGCATGCGAGTTAGCGCGGCGGGCATGACGCCTGCGCCGATGCGCTCGAGATTCACGCACTTCCGACGTAATCATTAGTTACTGTGTAAATAGCTGAGAAGTATAGGTATACTCGTATATAGGATCCAAGTAGGTAATCGTAAATTGAGGCTGTACTTGCGCATGCTCAGTGAAGCAGTGATTCAATATTGGCCTTAAATTGTTGCTTTCATTTAAGTACTTGCGTACAGTGGAGGCCCAAATCGGATTTAGGATTTTCTAGATTTTATTTGAACCTACCACAGATTCTTGAATTCGCTCATTCATTCTTCATTTCTCAGAATCTAACCAAATAAAACCCATTACCGACATTTACACAACACACAATAAACCACAGGCGACCCAATATTTATCTACACCATTCCTAAGGCTAGAGACAACGCAGAGACAATCGACGCGGGCGCAGACATCACGACTTGGCTGCTCGTGCGACCGCGGGCACGTTTTCATAACCGCTGTTGAACAAAATCTGGGTCATTTGCACTACTGATCTCGATTCATACAATAATATCGTCTAGATTAAAACTTATGGACTATTATACGAACGTGAGGTTAAATTTGATGGTAAAAAGTTGACCCAAGATGTGGTACGAGGCTGAAGGGAATTTTTGTGGGTGTTGGTTGCATTTTAATTTTGTTTTGATTTTACTCTAGTCTAAAGCGTACCTAATATTTCAAAGAAAATAAATAAAGTGGGTAGTTATGTACCTGTTGCAGTAAGATGGTTGCAGCCGTGATATAGTTATATCCCTAGGGATATAATATAGCTATCTGCCGTAATATAGTTATATGAAAACTGTCGGAGTGCCCTAATACTTATATTACTAGATCAATCAATCTGCCTAGCCTTTTCCGAACTAATATGTTGGGGTCAGCTTCCAGTCTAACCGGATGCAGCTGAATACCAGTATTTTACATGGAACGACTGCCTATCTGACCTCCACAACCCATTAACTGGGTAATACGATACCGCTTGGTAAGACTGGATATCAGACTTTCGGGCTTCTGACGACCCATAACGACTGTCAAAGATCCACAAATGACAGCCGGAACCAACGGCTTAACGTGCTCTCCGAGGTACGGAGGAATCTCGTTATGTAAAGATACACCATCCACGGACTGACCCCGGCAAGCGTAGCTTAACCTGATGGAACGACCAATGCGGCTTTTATTACTTAGCCACGAGCTCCTCTTATATTACTAGATCATGCTCGTATTATAGTTATTTCCTAGTAAGATGTTATGAACCGCTTTCATAAAACTATATACGGTAGATAGCTGGATGGCCCTAGGGATATAACTATATCACGGCTATAACCGTCTTACTGCGACATACCTACAATTTGATAAAGCAAGAACGTTGTAAATATTCGCATCAGTTCTATTTTCGTTAAATAATTAAGTAATCAGTATTATTAACTCCAGCTACAGGAACCAGAATAGTTCATAAACCTCATAAACCTCATATTTAACTAAATTACGAAATTCGACGGGAACAAGATGGCGGAAAGAATCGAATTCAACGATTAATTCTCACCCATTTTCCCGGAATCGATTATCGATTTCGTAAGTGTTAAGCAGCTGTTGACGTACGCGTCCGATTATAATCGGTAATCGAGTACGACCTTGTACAGCGCCACCCTGCGGAGACTATAAGAACTGTCATATTGCAAGTTTTCACCTTCGCTAAGCCCCGGAGGTGGAAATGCATGGTCACTGTCGCTTTCTAAGCCTACAATTACCTTGTTGACGAAAGCAATAATAATTATTGCACAATATAATAATAGTTTTTAACTGCGGTAGTTGCATTGCGAAAAGGTAGTTGATATTAATTTTCATTTGAACTGTAACAAATCATATTTTTGAGACATACCGCCCGCTAGGTGCTGATTGAATTTATTACAGTATCATATTCATATTGAAATATGAAAGCATGTTAAATAGATTTAGAGCGCAATAATTATTACTTCAGAACCATGCACTGTAGAAACTTAAAAGAATGTGAACACAGTCAATAGAAAATTAAAAAATAACCCAGTTAAATTTCATACTATAACTACTATTTAAAAATCAATTATCAGTGTTTTACCTTTTTGCTTTACTTCATTAAAGTAATTAATTTCATGAAATGCAAATGCAAATAACAACGGATACTAGGGTTGGCAAACTTCACGCATGATTGGCATTGCCGTGTCGTAAGAAAGAATGCGAAATGAGAGACCGTTGATATTAATGTAACATGTATCAAATTAACGCCAGCCCTAGGGCTACAAAGTTTTATGTATCGTGAATTGTTTGTTCTACATTTTATTTTACACCTTCACTTTAATATTTTGCATAATGTACCAGTATTGATAAGGGAATAGCGCTACATTAAAAAATACTTCATCAATTTAATGTTTTTCTCAGACATTTTCAGGGGACCCTAATCAATGTTTTGACAGTAAATGCCATTAATACTTTAATAGTATAATTAGAAAGATGTAAAATAAAATAGGGTTAGATTTGTTTAAATAAAAACGTTTGGTCTGCTAGTCTACTTCTTGGGATCTTCTACCGTCATATTATCGTGTCATGTACCATGTGTCTCTGCTCTGCTTCTCCAAAAAATATCCGCCCTTACGTCCAGTAGGTATATTAGATAAAAAAAATATAATTATTATACAGTTTAAAAAAATATTTAAAAAAAAAGTGTATTGCAGAAACTGGTACAACTTTTACAGTATATCTTACATAGGGACTTCCCTTTAAGTAAAAGATATACATGTGCTAAATAATTAATATTATTCATACATGCACTCCACACATTTCTTGCAACGTTCTTTGTAATCCCGGTGCACGGCGCACCTCCCTTCTTTTAACCGACTTTGACGGATATTGCTCAAAGTATCATGTGCCATTAATTAATTCTGACGCAAAGACAGCAATTAAAAAGAAACCGAGGTTTACGGTTATAGTAATTGAACTTTATGGTTAAAACTGTTGATTCAACGTTTGATAACATCTTAACCATAGATTTAGGTTGGTTTTATATATATATATAAGTAGGTAAATTTGCTAAGTGAGGAGCTCATGGCTAAGTAATAACAGCCGCACGGGTCGATCCATCAGGTGAAGCTACGCTTGCCGGGGCTGGTCCGTGGATGGGTGACCATCTTTACATACCGAGATTGGTCTCGGCTGTCATTCATGGATCTTTGACAGTCATTACGGGTCGTCAGAAGCCCGAAAGTCTGACAACCAGTCTTACCAAGAGGTATCGTATTCTCCAGTTACTGGGTTGTGGAGGTCAGATAGGCAGTCGCTCCATGTAAAATACTGGTATTCAGCTGCATCCGGTCAGTCTGGAAGCCGATCCTAACATAGTTGGGAAAAGACTAGGCAGATTGAATAGCTTTTGCTGTAGGTCCCTAAGTTTTATAGTCACAGACATAACATATTATTATGTAATCCAAATTTTCTAGTTTAGAATTAGAATACGATTGATTAATACTGGCCATATATTTTACATTAATATGTTTTTTTTTTAGTTCCTAATTACAACAGAGGTAAATCTATAATCCTACTTTTACCAGTTTGAACATTTAATTTAAATATGAATAAATAAGGATCCCCGCTGTGACAAGCCGTGTTTTCAAATAATTCAAACGTTCGCATCAATACGCACAATCTACGATTTATAGCATACTAGCTGCGCCCCGCGGTTTCACTCGCGTAGACCAGGATAAAAAATAGCCTAAGTGTTAATCTAGGGTATAAGCTTTTTACATACCAAATTTCATTCAAATCAGTCCAGCCGTTTGAGCGTGATGAAGTAACAGGCATACAAACACACACATACTTTCGCCTTAATATTATTAGTGTGATGAAAGGAAACAAAATATTGATATATTCCCGATGGCACCAACAGTGTGGGACAGAATTATTATCATCGTATTCTTAATTGACGGAAAACTTCCACATCGAGACTTCCTAGATTTAACAACTTCATGATAACAACTACATAATATGATCCCCTGCAAATAAATTCAATAGCCAGTCAGTTGGCTACTTGGTTAAAATTCACAACACACCCGGCTAAAAAGCAAATAACACCATACTAAGATCACCAAAGTTGATCAAAGACCATATAACAGTACACATTCATAAAACAGATCTGTGTTTATACATCTAATTCACATGCTTCCGTAAGTCCGTATCTGTAATTCCGTACCCATCACTAATTTGAGAGACAAACATAAAGACAAGGAAACAGTCACACGTAAACAAATAAAGGCAAAACAAATGACGATGCATACATTTTACCATAATTATGTAATCTAATATTATACAAGGTGTACTTAACTAAAATAACGCAGGACCTCTTAAGGGGTCATTGTATTCATCATTATAAACAACTTTTACTACGGAACAAAACCTAAAATCGTGAAAAAAAACAGCTGTTCCCTACATTTTGGCGGAATGTAGGGAACAGCAAATTTTTTTTCGCGATCTCCCATAGTAAAAGTTGTTCATAAATATGAGTACAATGACCCCTTAAGAGGTGGTGTGTTATTTAAGTTACACCTTGTATACGGGACCATTAGGAACTGTTCTACGTGTTACGTTTAGGTGTTATTCTCACACCTCACTTCCCACGGAACACATTAGTTGGTATATTTATGATTTACTTACGCCATTATTCTCTATGGTCGTACTTAAGGTTTGCCTCATCTTGTATGGTCTAAACTAAAGGATGAATGGAACGCGTGGTTAAAATTGCACGCGTATGAATTGGAACACGGAAAATGCTTATGTTTGCGAGTGACGGAGGCTGTGGTGATTAAGATAGAGCGGAACTAAACTTATGTACACACAGTAGCAGGTCAAGTTACTACAAAATGTTCTCATTTAATTTTGAACTTAACCAACAATATTTTAAGGTTTAAAATCATTTGGAAAAATTTTACATTTTGGTATATCCTGATGTGCCTGTACATTGTGAAAGAAAAACAAAAGAAGAAAATAGGTAGGTCTGTTTTGACACTTCGAGATAATATAACATCCTAACTTAATATTATAAAATGCGCAAGTGAGTTTGTTTGTTTGTTACGCTTTCACGCTAAAACAGCGGAACGAATTTGGATGAAATTTGGCACATGGGTAGACCATGACCTGCACCCTAATGCGTAACATATTATCGATCCGAGTTGGTTTCATTTTGAAACAAATTGCTAATCCATTGCTTGATTTGTTCGAAAAATTTGTCTGCTCGACAACGCAAATAACGCAATGAATGTTGTTGAACTGTCAAAATGAAACCAACTTCGATTGATAATGTGTTACGCAATTAGGGTGTTGGATTAGGATAGCGGATAATTTTTATCCCGGTAATACGTTCCTGTGGGATAATTTCCGACCTCCACGCGGGCGACGCTGCGGCCATAACCTAGTAATTATTATAACATCACGTCTGCCTACCCCGAACTCTCTATCGAGCAATTCACATGATGACAGATTAAATAAAAAATAATGTGTTGACAGTACCAATCATAATCTAACAAGTACACGAGACAATCATAATTACGTAACCATTTAAAAGATCATCATCTGCCTAGCCTTTTCCCAACTATGTTGGGGTCGGCTTCCAGTATTTTACATGGAGCGACTGCCTATCTGACCTCCACAACCCAGTTACTGGGTAATACAATACCCTTTGTTAAGACTAGTTGTCAGACTTTCGGGTTTTATCAGGACCCGTAACGACTCTCAAAGATTCACGAATGACAGCCGGGACCAACGGCTTAGCATGCTTTCCGAGGCACGGAGGAGTCTCGGTATGTATAATCAAAATCACTCTTCCGTAATAATTCTAGTCGCTTCTTTTCTCTTCTTGTACCACGCGATAAGGGTCAGTACACACGGTCTGATTGCCTGGCGCTGTTGATGCAACCGCAAATGCATTTTATTGAGGGCAACGAACCGCGACCGGATGATCGACACATCATTTTGATGCATCTCCGTTGATGCGTATTGCGTTCGGATGCATGAATGCAATCGACTTGTTTGAGTAGCTTTGGAACCGAAATGCTGTACGCTGTAGTAATGAAAGGATGTCTGTTCCCATAGAAAATTATATTATTGTGGTTTGTATGTTTTGTTTTTATCCACCGTGCAAATCTAAAATGAGATTATAATCCTAGAAAATAGCTTCGCTGCAAATACAGACGTTATTACACTTAGTGTGCTCATAAACAAGAAACTTGTAACGAGATTCTCGCTTCCACAATGTGTGTAAGTGACCACAAAAACCCATTAAAACCATGGACTTTACATCACATCATCAATAACCACAAACCTAAGGACATTATTCGAGATTGTGTACAGGATAGACAAAAACAAACACCATAACGAGCCAATCATTTAATCGTTAACTAGTGAAGTAGTGACACGAGGAATCGATTCGTCAGACTCGGATATAATCGATCATAAACTTCGAATGGGTCGACGGACTTTAATAAATGTTTCGCGGTCGATATGTTGTAATGCGACATTGCATTAAATTATGAAACTTGGGAGATGTAAAGACATGTCTAAAGGATAGATGGAAGCTGCGGCAAAAAGCGATCACTTCTGCGTTTATCGATCGGCTGTGGCTGATGAAGATAAGTTGAGAAAAAAAAGGGACAAGCCAAGATGACAAGATATTTTTATTATTTTATTTCGTTAAGTATCAAGACGAAGTACCAAGTACGATTTTTCATCACATATAGCCTTACACACATGCATTGCAACTTAAAGTACTTTCAGATTTCAACACCGCACACATGGTGGAGTAACCATTGATAATGATACTGAGCCCATATTGTTTTAGTGAAGTGAACTAACAAAAGCAAAAGAAGATAAACTAATAGATGTTAATCTATCAGATAGTGTTACACTTATATTGTGAACGTTTGACTGTGCTACAAATAAGATATTCAAGAAACATGCACGCAACATTGAGCTTTACTTTGATATAAAGAGTGATGATAATAGCATGCATGATTCTTTAAATCTTGCTATAGATTTTGACGACTATCGAACATTTGATGAACACATATTTTGTAATACCAACCGGATTAAATGGAGTCCATGTTGTAACTTCAGTTACCTACTCTTATATCATAAGTAACCTGTTCTAAGTTAGGTATCAAAACTAAACAGGAAATCGTCGATTTTGAAAATTAATCAAAACTCAATTCTCTATTTATCGTAGTGTAATTTATTGCATCTCTGGATCTGTGTCAGCTACCAACCGAGTAATCGATTAAACGTATCTGATGGTATTTAATCGATATTGAGTGGTCTTTCAATCGGCACGAGATTAGAGGTTGTTGTTAATCGAGAGACTAGTTATCAACACATTGTCCCATATTGCAAAAGCACTGATATTTTTATTTATAATAGATATATCAATCGATCAACTGTTGAGGTACCGATTTACGGCGAGTTTTAAAATCAAGGTCGAATTGCTACACTTTGTGTCAATGTGACTAACGATTCGTGATGGAAAATTACATTGTTAGTGGATCAAAAGCAATTTGTTCAAAGAATACTTCTAATTAATCCTATCGGATCTAGGTATGTGTATTTCAAATGTGATTAATTGATTATTCAAATTAGATTTGCTTAATTACTTTTTACTCGACCGTCCCAGAAGGATGAGGGTTTTGTGGACGAACATTGATAAAATCTTAGGAGAATTGTTAAAATCAAAACTAAGGTTACATGTAGGTATTCTTTATGTTATAGATACCTAATCTTAGTTTAGAAGAAGTTCAAGTTCCTAATTTCCCAAATTAACAATAGGCAGCCATGACGCAACAACGCCACAAAATGCATCCTACACTATCCTACTCAGAAGACTTATAAACCCCGCAACCTTGCACTCAGATTCTCAGGTCGAAGATTCCACGTAATCGATTCCCCGCGACATCGACATTAGGTAATAGGGTTGCAGTACTCGATGTCGCAACTCTAATGACCGACAAGGTCGAGGCTGCGCGTGCGCCGGAGGTCGTGTGCATTAGCGACCTCTTCGACTCGATACAGCTTTCTATTTTCTATGACTGAGTCGCGAATTGATTGTTTTCTTGTTTCTATTAATTTCGCTTTCGTTTGTTTGTTTCGTTCTTGTAGTGAAGAATATGGTTCACAGTTTATGTTTTTATAGATTGTGTAACATCACTATGTACTGTTGCAATCGTTGGTACATTTTTGTTGTTGTTTATACCTGCTTTATATTTAGAACGATCGTCTTTTTTTTTTCTTTATCCTTTCGATGTTTCTGACCATTTTCATTTGCAACTAAATTGCTAACTAAACTAACAAATCTGATACGATTAAAAGTTCACATCCACAATTTTCAATGTCAATTATCAATCCAAACACTGTTAAGTAAATAATGCGTTTATGCATAATATAACAACGTTTGTAAAGAACCAGTTAACATTTATCGTCCATCTTGACATGGGCATCCATCGATCGAATTACTCAACATATCAAAATTATCTGTCGAATCTTAAAGAAATGGTCTCGGTCGGTCGACCTTTGATTGCGCCGGCGCGGCGCCGTCCGATGCATCGAATCATCGATCCGAGTGAAAGTGAACGATTACTGCAATCGAGTTATTAGGCGGGCTGATGTAATGATCATTTGTTGCATTTTTTATCGATTGTAACAATTGTTATGCGATTGCGATTCAATCATGAGATGTTTGCAGCGCTTCATTGCGTTATGCAGTTACTTGAGATCTGGTTCAGCGTTGTTGTTTATGGTATTATGAGTACAATTGACCCCTAAGTTTGTTGTTATACTTGACTTTCCTTGCAAGTCAATATTTTCTTTAAGGAGGATTCAACCCGAATTTATATCATCTTCTGCTGACTCCATCTTCTGCCTGATGGAGAATATTGGTTCTAATTTGAATTTGACTCTACATAAGCCCACTTGTTATTTACGTAGTAACTACCTCCATAATAAAGGTAGGTATGTATCTAATGCAATACTGAATGTACAATACATAGTTCTAGGTGATCAAGGTAGTCATTTGCCTAACGGCCGTTTAATTGCCTCATATTAATTGCGCCGGCGCATGAAACAAGTTCTTACTTACTTAATAGACTTATGGCAGGTATTGATGTAATGGTTTAATTCACGCTGTTATCAAGTTGTAGAGATATTTACCTGGAACAAAATAAATGAATAATTAGTTAGAGAAACAAATATAGAAAATGCATGCATTAAAATATGACTCCTTCATTAAATAATTCGCAGTCTTCTTAGATTCAATAGAACTCTCCATTTAATTAGCAACCTTTAAACGTTAATAAATCCTCATCAATAAATTAGCAAGTTTACGCAAAAAATAATATTGAACAGTACATAAAATACATAACCGTCAGGCCTTATTAATATGAAAACGTATCAATCAGTAATAAATTCACTCAAAAATGTCGTAATAATGGCCAAATCGAAGAAAAAAAGAATCATACTGAGGTCCTCGAACATTTATCAGTGAACGAGTACATTAAAGACGACAATCGTGAAATTAAACTTCATTGTGATGATGTGGTCAGGTTTAAATGACAGCGAATGACTTTTGGCAATCTTAATTAATTGCATTGTTAGCCTTAACACTGGTAAAGCCAGTTGCTTCATTCAACATTGAGAGAGAAGTTTACGTTAGTGATAATAATGCACTATGTATATAGCCTTGTGCCCAACAGTCTTGTCACCCTTATTCAACTTCGCTGGGACACTTGTCACAGGCGGGACTTTTTATGTTCACAGTCATATCATTGTCAGACTTACTGCATTGATGCTACAAGCGACAAGAGTCACGATACATGTGTCGCCTAGTGTATAAGGCCTTTATCACACTCCTTCTTCGTGTCATGGACACGATAGTGTATTCAATTTTGTTCGCCCATTTCGCGCACAGGTCACTTTAGCTGCATTTTCTTGGGACGCAGAAGGCAGATTAAAATGTGGAACATAGTTTGCCATACAACTCCCCATCTACAGTCCCTGCTGCAGTACCGTCAAAGTACTGCCACTGAATTTCAAATAGTCAATTTTAAAAAATACGATAGCCAAGTTTTTGAAGCACCCAACACTATTTCTTTTGCGCAAGACTGAAACTAGAAAAGTTGGGTAACGTCTAGAAATATGATGAAGCTTTGAAGCAACATGCCCTTAATCTACGCACGTTACATTAAAGCAATCATAGATCACACGTTCATCGGTCAACTAATGAGTTTCAAGTTATAAATCAAAAGTTGTTGGCACAATCTGTAATCTTCAGTTAGATAGCAAAGGATTGGCAGTAAACCGCTATCAGCGAGTTAAATCTCACCGCAACTAAAAGACGTATTTGCCATTTGGCATACGTCATTGTTGGAAAGGTCGAATTCGTGGTTTGAATACAAAAGGACATTTTTAGTATTTAACGGGACTGAAACAGGGCGTGGTGTCAAGTTGAGGACAGGAAAACAATCTTCTAGACGCCTACATTCAGGTATTTAACCTAACCACAAATAAAATCTAGGCAAAATGAAGGTTACAAATCTCCTAAAAGCGGATACAACTGATTTGCGATCATGATTCTATTTATATTAATTGCTGAATAATCTAGTCAAAAACACCGAATCTAATAGACTTCCTAAGAACAATTTAAACAAACCGAAAACGATGACGAAGCTAGAATTTGGCAAGGATATTTCAAATGCAAATTCTCTTCCGAATCACTGCGAAACTATGTTCGGAGGCGATGTTCAAGGCTTCATACATTCACGTATTGTTACTGTAGTTACCGCTACAACAACCGAAGTATGCACATTCCTTAACGGTGATCTTAAAACAAAAAAAAAGTAAAACAAATACCAAAAGTGGGTTACAATGAATAATTCAACGCAGACTTGACAGCTTCGCAAGATTTGGATCAAGATACTGTTTTAGGATTATTTACAACGATCGATAATAGAGGATATATTACTTAAATTAATATTCCGGATGCAATTAATGTATCAGTTTCAAGGTAAACCGTTCGTTTTATATTAAAAACTAGTAAATTGCCGCTACTAAGTGCTGTCAATTCTGATGACAATGATGTATGTTTTATTATAGACAGTTCTAAACAGCCAATGGAAATAGAATAGATTTTATTGGAAACGAATCAGTATTCAAGGTTTAAAGAGAAAAAAACATGGAGAGTAAAAAACAAGGTTATACATACAATTGTACGTCCCTTTCGTAACATAAAAGCGAATCAATACAAACTCAAAGGGATTAACTTGATCCAATCTCAAGGCGGTCACTCAAATGTCTTTCTATAATACACGGTTCTACAGCCTACAGGCGACATGCTAGACGAATCGCTAAACTCAGATGTCATTGAGATAGAGCTTGCAATTGTTCGCAGAGAAGACGCCAACAATGGTTTACACACGCATTGTACTGTCCGCTTGAAGAGTAACGGAGGAAGCTGAGGCCATGTGTCTAAACCTTGGACGGGTGAATAGCAATGAATGGACTGACCCTATCGATGCTTTACATACAATAGTGAACCCAAAGATGAGGCTTAATTGATGTTGTAAGAATCAGTAGTGTTGGAAGCGGAACTAAATTATAATTTCCGCTTTGTTAAGACAATGGATCGTTAAAAGGTGTCGGTTGTATAATATAGGTGCTGGTAAGTTTTGTCTCCTTACCAGTGTTGCTAAACGAATGGAAATTTAATTTATTTTGCAATTCATCACACCAACGGCTGAGCATTAGATAATGGTCTGACTTTTGATTCAATTAAATTGTTTGATCGCTGGACTTAATTGAGGAAATTTTTCCTTCTATTTTTACAGATTAATGATGATAATAATAATAATATAATAATTAATAACACTCCCCTGCTCAACCCCACTCCCAATCCTACACAAAGACTGTCTACCGTACTCCCCGTCCAAGAACCCCGTTAGGTAAGTCATATGATGTGCAAGCACATAGAGATATCATCAATACTCCTTCCTTCTCTCAACCGAATGGTCGTGCCTTGCTTACTTCCGTTGAAGAATCCACGCCTATGCTCACTCCTAATGATAACTTGATAGAGCTCCTTACTTGCTCCCTCATAAACATCATTAGTAAGTTTAGTGACAGTCTACCGAACAACGTCGTTAACCTACTACAGCAACTTCTTCAAACTCTTATAAACAAAAATGCTCCCCGCAACCCTCCTCCAGTGGAATTGTAGAAGCATTCGTAGGAAAAAGCATGAGCTTATTTATTTGACAAATCACTATAAACCTATCATCCTTGCCGTCTCGGAGACTTGGTTGGTACCAGGTTCCGTTTTTAGGTTTCCGGGATTTTCCTGCCTTCGGGACGACAGGGCGGATGGCTGGGCAGGATGTGCCTTGCTAGTCTCTAGATCCAAAGTAAGTAAAAGTAAAGTCATGTTTTATTCTATAAACTTTTTAGTTTCCAAAGCTATTAAATCAACTAGGAATATTGCAATATTTATTCAAGCTCCAATAATAATCTATCTTGAAATACGACATTTCAAATGAAATCTGACAGGTCTAATAGTAACAATATTCTAATATTTGTCAAGGTGAGCTATTCATATTACACCTCACCACACCTTAGCGTTTACTTTCAAGTCTAGTCTAGAAAAATATTAATGTAAAAAGTGCATGTCAAATTACATAAAGAAATGTATACTGAATCTGTAACGGAGTGAAACCAGTGTTGTAGTATATGTAAAGTTTGTAGAACATTTAATTGAAGGTTCTATTACAAAAAATGGTTCCACTGTTGTAATTTTGTAAGTCACGTAATTTAGCAAGTATTTCTGAAGGATAGTGCTCCGATTACATGCAATGATAAATGTTACGATACGTGTATTTTATGTACATATTTTATGTTAATTGAGACCTTATGTATTGCTTCAGATTTCAGACAGAATGTAAAGTGTTGCAACATCCGAAATTCAAAACGACCTCCTCTTTTCATGCAGAATTTAAATTGGGCTTATTATTTTTTGAGTCCAATGCCGTTACTTTTTCTTGAAACAGAAACCTCTTTTATTGTAATAACTCAATTTAAGATCAGGTCAGATCGAGATTCGGGATCTGGGTTTTTAATGAGACGGAAGACGCTTGTAAATTCCTAATGAATATCAGCAATTAAATCATATGGGATGAATACTACAACTGCAAGATCTGTCTAGCCCTTTCCCAACTATGTTGGGGTCGGCTTCAAAACTAACTGGAAGCAGCTGAACACCAATATTTTACATGCACGCAAGGAGGCACGGAAGGTCTTGGTATGTAAAGATGGTCACCAATCCATGGACCAACCGTGGCAAGCGTGGCTTAACCTGATCGATCGACCGTGCGGCTATTATTATTTAGCCACAAGCCCCCCTCTTGTACGTACGAGTATGTATAGTAAAACTTTCTTGACATTCTTCACACTAAATCTAAAACTTTTTCTTCATTTCATCATACCTGCCCAACTGCATCAGCTTCTATTTGTAGCTTCTACCAAACACCTATTAAGCATCGACCTCCTGACGTCACAACTCAAACATTATACAATATAGCACCAAGTTCAATGCCGCTGGGCAAATGTCTCACAGAAGGTGAAAGTTGGCTACGTCATCGAGGTAACCCGACCAATGTTGTAATACCCAAGCAGATGGTCCGACTGAAGCAATCGCGTGCTTTATGATTTAGCCGCATTATGTGACTTCTGATCATGAACTTTGTGTTACATTTGCCAATAGGTTACAGTTATGGACAGTTTATTAATTTGTTTTATGAGAAGTATCACGAGATAAGGTCTTTAAAACTGCACTGTTTAACTTTCGTGTTTTGAAATATAACGATTATCAACCAAAACCTTCAAAATAGCGTCCATAAATGGCAGTAGGTGCTCTTTCAATGTATACCAGCACTTCCTAGTCAGTCAGTCATGCTGCCACGTTGCTGATTGGTTAAAATCATTTTTAGCCATGGTATATGAGCATGCGGTATGGATTGCGGCTAAGGAATAACAGCCGCACGGGTCCATCGACCAGGTTAAGCTACGCTTGCTGCGGTTGGTCCGTGGATAGGTGATCATCTTTACGTACCAAGACGAGGGGTCAGGCAATCAGATGACCGTGTGTATACTGACCCTTATCGCGTGGTACAAGAAGAGAAAAGAAGCAACTAGAATCATTACGGAAGAGTGATGTCAGAAGCCCGAAAATCTGACAGCCAGTCTGAGTCTTACCTAAGGGTTTTTTTTACCCAATAACTGGTTTCTGAAGGTCAGATAGACAGTCGCTCCATGTAAAACACTGGTATTCAGCTGTATCCGGCTGGAAAACGACCCCAAAATAGTTGGGAAAACGCTAGGCAGGTGATGATATGAGCCTACCTCTTCTCCTTTCCTACAGAAGAAGAAGAATAACGAAAAAACATATTTAAATTCATTCATTCTGGCATGATTTTTTCCTAAAGTTTTTTTTTTCAACACACAATGTTCCGTAGTAGCTCAATATCAGTATCAATGTTATAACTTTTTGTATGAATGAAAGGAATTCATAAAAAAAAAAAAATTCTAGCAAGAAAGTCACATGAATAAACGCTACATTAAAATTATATTACTTTCCATTTCTCTGACTGTAATTAATATCGGTATGATAATCGAAATATCTGTGTGATTAATCTTGAGGCCCTTTCATATTTATAATTATACTTTCAAGCATTTGAACATTTTAAACTTGATTTCACTTATGAGAGCTTTAAAGCGTAAATAACGAGGATAAAGTAACACTTTGTTGGAAAACCTATATTTAGTAAACACAAGTTTTCCCAATGTTTGCGAAATGAAGACCTAATATCTTATTGTCTCTTGTGAGCGAGCTTGAAGAAAATATCTTGGTAAATACTCTTGTGCTAATAAAAAGATTGACTAAGTTGCCAGCAACAATGCCCAAAATGCACTAAACCTTTCTTCTAGGACCATTTGCTCGTAGGACGTTGCAACACGACATGTTGCTAAAGTGTTGTATTGATTGACCATAGGTCGCTATTGTTTTGACCTTGCATTTAGGACTTTTGACCCCCAGCTTCGGAAAACCTGATTAATTCTCTAATCATTCATCATCTGTGATTGGATCACCATAAGCAGAGACACCAATCATACAAGTTCTTTTTGTTTTATGAAATCGTGTGTAAGTAGCTGTAGTAGCATAGTAGCATACATCCAAGGTGGCCAACACTTCAATTTACACCAATTTTGGATCAGTTAACAATGTGTCCCAATTCAGGCAGTCATCATTAAGGATACTTTGAGTAGTATTGCGAACGTTTCGAAACATTGGACTTGTTAGCGGTCTGTCATTAACAAAATGAGCTCGTTTTTGCTACTATGATTATTTGACAAGGTCGTGGATTCAATTTCAAATGACTGTATGTTTATGTCTTATTACTTTTTCTCCAGTATTGTATTTCGCGTCAATTTGTTTTTGTAACTAAAAATTCCATCCATTCCAAAAAAAAAAAAGTCCATTTCGTTTATCATATAAGTTCTAAAGGACCGCTTTCTTCTTTGACTATCTTTCAAATACTAATCTTCCCGCTTACAAGAGTCTCAGGACCAATTTATCACCCACACAGAAAATCTCGCAAACATGCATTAACAATGTGCAGAAAATAATAATAAAGCTAAGATTACGGTCGTCCATCACATCTCTAACAATATAACATATTGTAGTGTGCATTAGGTAATCAAGTTATATCATGCGCACACGCATCACCTACTTACATAAAATTTAACAATTACTATTTGTCGGAAGTGTCATAGTACGTCTTATTTATTATGCAAGTAATTTTTGTGTGGTTTTGGACAATTCGGTATAATTATAGTATTGTGTATATAGTCATGAGTTCGACAGTCAATATTGTACTCGTATTTGTGGGTGGCGTAAAAGTTAAAAGAGTTATGGGTATAAATGTGGAGGGATGGAGTGGAAGGCCAAAAAAATGATGGAGGACTTTTATGAGGAATGATATCTATGAGAAAATTTAAAAATTCCCCACACTTTACCCTCATTTTTTTTACTACTCCATCGTCAGACCCTGATTGCCATCTATCTATTCATTGAGACCATTCAATGAGCCCAAAAAATGATGAGGAAGTTGGGTAATGCTGCAGCACCAGTTCAAGGTTATTATGTTATTCTAATATCATTGAAGTAATAGAAAATCAAATTCCAACTCGATCAGAGCTGTGGAAGATGCTCAAATCCATTCATCAACTAGAAAAGAGCTGATAATCTTCAAACGGCGCAATAGATTTTCTTGAATCATGGCTAAGAACACTCTCGATCAAGTCACCTTTCAAACAAAACAAAAAAATCTAAATCGGTTTAGTCGTTTGGGAGCTACGATGCCACAGACAGATACATACGTTAAACTTATAAAACCCCTCTCCTCGCGTTGGGGGTTAAAAAGGGAGAGAATTATAGCGTGACAGTTGACAGGAGAGAATGAAAAAAATAAAACGTGTTGCGAGACCGTAACATGGGACATGGGTAGGAAGATGATGTAAAGGCAGAAGGTAAATTATAGTAAAAGATTGGGCAGCAGTATCATAATACTTCATACTATTAACATGTTGATTTTAACAATAGAGTGAACAGGGAATTTTCCGGCAAGCATTCACTATGTTCAACCACATCGTAGAGGTTAAAAGGGAGCTCAAATAATCTATTGGATGTGAGAAGTCCAAGATCAGGAAAAATGGCGTGAAATGTACTTACAAGACTTACTCAGCAATTTAGTGGATACGGGTTCATGAACAGAGAGAGAGAGGAGATTCCAGATCAGAAATGAAAGTGAAACAGAAATGCTGTCCGGCTGTTCTTAAACCAAATTAATTTTATAAAGAAATTTAATTAGTTTTGAAGGCTAATTATAAATGCCAAACTTGGACAATGCCCTTAGATCTATCAGATCTGAACCGCGGCCTTTACAGTCACGATAAACGAGCTACTTGACCTATTAAGTTATACATTAAGTCCTAAGCATTCACTGCAAAGACAGACAATACATTTAGTAGCTTTACTGAACATGATTTGAACCAGATTAATCAATTTGTTGTAATATCCATTTATTGCTTATGAATATATCATAAGCAATGAATGTATTTTAGAACTAATTTAATGTTGACAAATTCAAATTGCTGTACTGGTTCAAATTATGTTGTAAATGCATAATAAGTGGCAATGCAAAAAATTCTATCTAGCAACACGATGTCGTTTGTAATACTAATTTTACATGCTGAAATAATTACATAATACACATATAAACAAGTTTTTGATGCATACTAGTCCTAAATAATTGCATCTTATATTGGACTGATTTTAAATCTCCACATTAAAGCTACTCTTAACATTACCACAATCTTGATCAACATTATAATACACCCATTATTACTAAGTATCATTAAGGACCAATAGTTATTCACATTATTGGTGCTTACGTACGCAACGCACACATGTATGGCTGCAAGAGAATTTTCCAAGCGACGTGTTTTATACGTCTGTATCATTAAATGTGGGCTAGTCGCAAGTGAGCGGACTAGGCGACCTCGAGCCACGCCTTGTAAGGGCTGGTTGCCACGCGGAAACCAAGTTGCCTGGGAAAATGTATGACCGCAAAATTCCTTTACTTTTAACGCAAGAATATAGCTCAAAGGATAATGATGCGAGTACTGGAGCAGTTTGTAGTTTTCGTCACTTGGCACAAGGATAAAAGGAATTTCTGAGTCAAAGGATCATGAAATAATTTAACATGTTGTAAGCATTGCATTCAAAATTCAAATTTTGATGAAGCTGTGGTTGTCATATTAGTTGCTATGGCTGGCTACAAGGATGAAGAATCATTGAGTAAAAGGATCATGATCGTTATGTCTTCGTATAGGAATCTGTTTAAAAGTTGCATATACCAACGCAGATTTGAATGTCTTTCATTAGTATATATGTATACATAAACTCACGTCTTCTTCTCATGGGGGGTAGGCAGAATCTACAGAACGCCAACTGCTACGATCCTTACATACTCCTTTTGCCTCGTTTGCGTTCACACATCTGGTCATACACGCCCGCCGGTTGCGAGTACTACGCACCTGACCTTTCTGGAGAACATCACCAATAAGGTCACTATATGTCTTTTTAGGGCGTCTCCTCCCGGCGTTTCCACTCACGTCTGCCTTGTAAATACCTTTTGGTAGTCACCTGTCATTCAACCTCTCAACGTGACCAAACCATCTACAATCATACTCTTTCCAATTTTTGTCACTACATCTTCTTTTAAACCGCGCCGTTGCCTTATCTTATCTTTCATTAATATCGTAAAAATTAAGTTCAGCACTCTTTATCATTCAGTACAGAGTTTTCAAAGCAGCTGCAAGAATAAATTAGTTTCTTTTAATACCTAAATGCAACACTGTTTTAAATGTTAAAGTGGTGCAATTGATTTACCGAATGATTAAATCAGTTTCTGTACCGATTATCGATTTATTGTATCAGATTTCGATCGTTCGACATTTATATTCGGTTTCTAAAGGACTGCTGGATTTGGTCATGTGGCCTCAGGCTTTAGTTATTTCAAGAGTAGGTTTCTGTAGATTATCTAAGAGTCACTTTGTCTATGAGTAAATATAGAGTTAAGCAATCACTTATAGGAATTGTTGTTGGTTGTTGTTGTTTTATGTAATGTGCGTCATTTTCATGTCAATAATCAGTTTTTCTTTATTTTCTTTTTTCTTTCTTAAAGACTCAAAGAAACATTTAAGATAAATTAAAATCTTCTGTCTGACACAGTCCTATTGACACAAATTCATATAGGTACCCTAGGTACAGTCGTTTGATTATGCAAGGAACTAAGTAAGACTGCCTTGCCTTGATGTAAATGCCTGCAGCTTGAATCAAGTGTATCAGGTACCGATGTATTAAAGTACCTAACGAATTGAAATTAATGTCGTCGGAAACCGTTTTTTTTTTTAGCTCTTTAAAGTAAGGCGATAAAGCCGCCCATTGTATATTTTTTAGTGTTTGATTATGTCTTTTTTTGATATTTATTTTCGTGGTGTACAATAAAGTATATATAAATAATAATAATAAATATTTTATTATTATTATTTATAATATATAAAAATATTAGATTCGGTTTCCTACTTCGCGTAATTTTATTTGAGTTGTTTTGCACAGCCATGTAAAGCTGCTTCCAACACATCCTGGTGCTCATTTTATAATAGAGATGAAAAGTGGTTCTTTGGGATCAAAATACCACTTTTTTCAGTTCATCCTATCCTATACTATTAAATGAGCAATATTTGTATATATATATATATGTATACCTATATATACTTGTAATCAAGTTCTCGAAAAGATTTCGATGAAAGTTGCAATGTAGCGATTTACGGAGGCGAAAATTCGATCTAGCTATGTCTCATTACTGGGAAAATTAGTTTTATCTATTTTCTCCCGAGCAGAGCTCGATCGACCGGTACTGATAGTACATATTTCTTGTCTTGTACAAGACTAGTATAAACTTCAATTTGTCTTACCTACAAAGTTATTTAATTACAAGGGCAAAATTTAAGTATTCCAATTAGCCAAGACAATTTTACTACCAATAAGAATTACGTACATTCGCTCCGTACTAAAGTGGACCTATAAATCCACCTGAATTGCATCAATCAGCTGCCTAGTGAAAGGCTAGGGATGGAACCAGTCCCCGACCTTCGCGTTTCCAAGGCCTTGGACAGACGTCATTAGCAAGTGGACTTCCGCATACCATCATGCAAGTACACGCTTTTAAATTGCTGGATCAACACCACTAAATTATATGGGGGCACTAAATTATCTTGTATGTTAATATCATATATTAACATACAAGAACCTGTAAATTGTATTAAGATATCTGTTTTTTGTAAGAAAGTGTACGATGAAGAATCTTAATTTCGTTCCAGATAATTAGTTTACCTTCTCGCCATATAATTAAGGTAATTACATAAAAAACTTACGCTCTGATCGAATTCGAGATGCATTTCGACTAATGAGTGTTGACTTACCGCGGCCTCGATTATGCTTGAATCGAATGCATGTTTTGTGATCACTAATCGATGTATATAATTACCTGTAACAGAAAACAAATTGATTAACATTTCATTGACACTTAACAAAGATGTTGACATTTCAGTAAGTAGGACGTACGAGTAGGTACTCTTATATTCTGCGCGCACGCCCTTACGACAGCCAACGGCCGGCCTTTCGACGTAACATTGTGGCGGCGACGGCTCGCATACGAATTTGTATGATATAAACAAATCTAATTTAGTTTCGAGTTAAAAATTGAATTTTAAGGCTTGATGTTTTGCAATATAATTTAGAAAGTTTTAGCGAATGATCTAAGTGAATTAAAACCAGCTTTATTATTATCGGTAAAACCGGGATTGGTTACCTCAATAAAGTATGAAAGAAGTAGAAACATTTTCAGTAACAAAACAGACACAGGGCATAAGAAGGCTTTGGTATAAATTCTCAGCGATCTGATGCGATAATCACGAGAATAACTTCTTTTATGGTCTTTAATTAAATTAAAGTGACAGACGACACGATTGCCCAGATGAAGTGTCTACGCCTTAGAAATGTCCAATTAATTTGAACTGATTGAAATGAGAACGCAGATGTGAGGTGACACGTGTCAGAGTCGTAATCACGACATCCACGTCGAGGTCTTTAATTACATGACACTTGGTGGCTGACCAAAGCCTTGAGAGCATATTGTAGAATGTTTAGTCCAAGAAAAAGTTACGGATACTTTTGTTTATACTTAAAGCATTTAATAAATTAATACTTAGAGCCTGTTTCACCACCTACGATTAAGTTCCTATTAACTTACTTGGAAGATAAAAAAAAGCCCCTAAACAAAATTAGATTAAAAAAAAAATAGATAATTTCATACAAATTCTGTTCCATTTTTGAATTTATTCGGTGAGTAGTGGCTATTCGGACATCGTGAAATAGGCCACTACTGTTATTAAACTTAATAGTTCCTGAATGTGATCATTGAACGTCAAAGTTTAAACGTAATTACAGGCAAGCTCAATAATTGCAGAGGAGATAATAAAGTCGTACTCAACTTCATAATGATGGGGTTGCGATCTTAACACATAAACACATGTTTTACTGACAGCGCACGTCACTACAACATATTAATGGCAAATCTATAACGTAATCCAAATCTTTGCATAATACGATAACTTATAAAAGCTCCACTTTTCAAACCGGTCGCTACGACCTTGTATCTCAGAAGTAGGCGTTCGAGATCTGTCAACTGTTATGAAAAGAGAAGTGTTGGTTTAAGAACAAATAAACAAAGACGACGTTGCAAGGTTAGTACGTCCGCCCTAGCTTCCGCCGGAACAAAATCTTGAAAATCTTGACAGTCAATTGACCATAATACATGGGTGTTTGACCTCGTATTGTGCTTTCGGCTACGTTCACATAGGAAGCAATAAAACCGAGAGCACACAGTTATGGAATCGTTTTAATTGCAACTAATGAGTGTATTCTTTATATTCTTTAAACGCAATGTTCATAATCGTGTTGCGAAATATTTGGTTGGCTCCACAGTTTTTATACCTTTGCCACAAACTTACATTGAAATGACAATTGTAATGAGATCCGGTTATTTTTTTATCTGTCAGATACTTGTTTAGTCTTCCGGGTTTTTGACATGGGTAAAATAATCTTTTAGGATTACATGTTAACTGCACGTGTTGGATTGGTCAAGATTTATTTATGTTGCTTCGAATTTGAATCGATTATTCTATTTTAATAAAAATATCCGAAGACAATAAAATCATATAATTTACTTCACATTCCTAGCTTAATGTTGAATTTACATTTAATTGCTGGTTGACTGTCGCATGATTGGAATGCATTTTAATTAAACCTAGATATACGGTAGGTAAAGCCTTATCCTTAGGGCTTTCATTAATATGTACCTAAATACCACCGGCCATCGGTAATCTATCGTCACCGATAGCGATATTGCAATAAACAAGTGCGTGTCGGACCACGCACAATGAAGGGTTCCGTAGTTGGGATGAATTTATCTTAAGAACAAACTTAACATTGTAGTTGAAAAACTTGTTCTCCCATACATTCCAACTGTAAATGTAAGTTTGTACTCATAATATTGATAGATTTACCATGTTATTTTAAGACCACAGATTTCTTATAGGTTTTCCTGTAATCTACAGGTAAAGATCTGTTATCTGTATTTTTTTTAAAATTTTAGGCTCAGTAGTTTCGGAGATAAGGGGGGGGGATAGATCAATTTTCGTCTATTTTCTTAAATAACTTTAAAACAATTTATTTTAAAATTATAAAAAAAATATATAGGTATTTGAGACCCTCATGGTAAGCCCTTTCATTTGATATGCCACATGGTGTAGTTTGCAAAACTTTTTTTTTTTAATTTTCTTATTTGCCCCCCAAAAGTGACCTCTATATTCAAATTTAATTTATTTACTTTACCCGCCCGTGTTTGGGTCACAGAAATTCATATGTGTACCAAATTTTAACTTAATCGGTCCATTAGATTCGGAGCAAACTGGCTGTGACAGACGGACAGACAGACAGACAGAAAGACAGACAGACAGACAGACAGACAGACACACGAGTGATCCTATAAGGTTTCCGTTTTTCCTTTTGAGGTACGGAATCCTAAAAAATAATCCAAGTACATAACACCATATTCACACCTGTAATCCCCGAAGGGTTGGGCAGAGGTGTAGCTATATTACACCCACATTTCGCCAGTAATATTTAAGTCTCATGTAACAGGGGGCGAGCCTATTGCCATCAACTGGGCACAAATCCAGACTCCGAGCTGCTACTGAGAAATTCCAGATAACCCAACAACACTTTGCCCGAGCTAGGAATCGAACCCAGCATCCTAATTGCGTAGCACGCTATAGAGCGGAATCTGAATCATTTTAAAACAAATTGCTAATCCATTGCTTCATATGTTCGAAAAATTTGTCTACTCGACAACGTAAAAAACGCAATGAATGTTGTTGAACTGTCAAAATGAAACCAACTCCGATTGATAATGTGCTACGCAATTAGGGTGCAGGACCTCATTCTCAGTAGTAGTGCTTATGACCAACATGGCAGACAAATAATATTTGCAATAGTTTACGAAAATACGGAATGTGGTAACCGTATTAATTGACATTTCCGAAAACGTCGCGGTTTTTTTGTATAGTGAAGAAATGGATCGATATCTAACAAAACAATCTGTTTTCTACTAAATTAAATGGCAACCATATGTTACATTAAGTAGCTTAGTTTCGTAACAACCAGAGGAGCTCGTGGCTAAGTAATAACAGCCGCACGGGTCGATCCATCAGCTTAAGCTACGCTTGCCGGGGTTGGTCCGTGGATGGGTGACTATCTTTGCATACGGAGACTCCTCCGTGCCTCGGACTCGGAAAGCACGCTAAGCCGTTGGTCCTGACTGTCATTCGTGGATCTTTGATAGTAGCCCAAAAGTCTGACAACCAGTCTTACCAAGGGGTATCGTATTACCCAGTAATTGTGTTGTGGAGGTCAGATAGGCAGTCGCTCCACGTAAAATACTGGTATTCAGCTGCATCCGGTTAGACTGGAAGCCGACCCCAACATAGTTGGGAAAAGGCTAGGCAGATTGAATTTCGTAACAACCAATTCAATTCTATGCCTACACTAAATTTACCACGATCACCTCGATACCAAATACCAGGCTGACAGGGCAATAAACATTTAGCCTGTATTTCTGTGTCTTACATTAGCTTACACCAAAATTATAGCACAACCTTACTTCATTGAGCGAACTCTAATACTTAATATGATCAATTTAATTGCACGAGCGTTGCATCAAAGCCTCAAAGCATTGCATGCAATGTAGGGGTGTCAAGTTAAACTTATCGCATGAACACATCAGGGATTTCACGTTTTATAAATTGTATGCAATAATTCAGCCTCCCAGGCTTCGGTAACTCGAGCCGAAGTAACCCGAGAGTATCCGAAGGCGATTTCGTAATAGTCGTGTGCGCCCGCTACACGTTTAGTTTTAATTAAAACACCATTAAGGTTGCTATAGCGACGCTTGAAATGGACGTTTGTAATTGTTTACAATTTACTTTAAATTTGAAATCATGTACACTTAATTTTAATTTACAATTACAGATTTATTAAAGAAACTGACTGGTTTCATTTTGAGGAAATTAATTTCTGATTGCTAGCTGATCTCAATGTTCCATACAATACAATGCATGTATGTAACATTACATTGTCTTAGCTTTCAATTTCAACACAACACTTACATAACGTACTTGATAACTGCTATAATTAACAAGTAGAGCTAAGAAATTCAAATTAATCATCTGCTAATCCAAATAACACTAGACCACACACAGCTTAAAGCGACTAAAAGATTAATCTACTAAACTAACAGGAGAATGGCAACATTATCTACCTACCTACCTATTACCTACCTACTAATAAATAAAACCAACCTACTTAAACTTTAACTGTTCAGCTTAAATTAATCGATTATGTTACGAGTATATATCTGTGGAGTTTTGTTATTAGCAAATTGATAATACGTTGTGGTAAACTATTATTTATAATTAGCCTTCCTAAGAGAATCAAAAAAAAATCATTATCTCGTGTCACTTGCAAACTAGTAATCCTTTTAGTAATTTCTTTAATTTAAGTTTTAGCTCATCTTGAGTGACCATTAAATTGCATAAAAGCATTGTACTGTACTAAATCCCTGCTGAAAGCAAACACATTGTTTATATTTAAACACTAGCTTTTGTCACCGGCTTAGCCCGCGTGGCTGTCCACGGGAACGTACTACCGAGAATTCCTTCCTTATTCCTTGTCTACATTATAAAAGGAATCTCTGTGCAAAATTTCAGTTTTCTAGGTCCAAGGGTTTAGGCTGGGCGTTGATGAGTCAGTCAATCAGTCAGTCAGGATTTCTCTTTTTATTTATACAGGGTTAGTTTCCAATGACCAGCCAAATTTTCACATGGTGTTCTACCCATAATTATGAACAACTTTCACTATGGGACCAATTTTGAAATCACGAAAAAAAAATCTGCTGTTTCATACATTTTGGTCGAGTAGGTATTGAACTTTTGTATGAAACAGCTGTTTTTTTTTTTCGTGATTTTAAAGTTGGTCCCATAGTAAAAGTTGTTCATATTCACGGGTAGAACGCTCTGTGAAAATTTGGCTGATCATTGAAAACTAACACTGTATAGAAGATAGATTTCCTATTAAAACGTTTTTTATTTGTCAATTATTATACTAAATAGGTATCCTAGAAATTATAGACAGTGACATGCACACCCAAAGGAAACTTTTCACAAAATCATCAAAGCCTATATTGTCGCGGACTGGCGGTCACAGTAACTTCCTGCCGCGAATAGAGTAACAACCACATGAGTTAACCACCGTTAAGATCTTACTACGGAAGAGTGATATCGAGATACGGTGGGCAGTGAAAATGCATTCCTTGCTGGATCGATGCGGAAAGCGGAGAGAAGCGCCCGACCGGGGAGCGACGATTAGTCAATGTTGATGTGCTAGATGTGACAGAGAGTTGTAGAAAGTGTATCTGTTGTGATTTGAGATGAACTAACAAATGGGATTAAAAGGTTAATTGATTTAATTAATTAAATAAATTGCTGCAATGACCAGTGATGTGAACTGCATTCTGCATCCTTACAAGTAGTAAACACAATATAACACAATAAGCTAATTGAAAAGCCAGGTAAAATCTTGGGATTTTATTCTGATTTGAAAAACTTATATTTAATAGAATGAAAATAGTTTTCCTGCGAATGCGTTCCTTGCGAAGCATGTATGGTATGTCTATGAGTGATAGGCTGAGGAATAATGTTCTAAGGCAACAGTGCGGTTTGAAAGAAGATGTAAGTAGTGATAAAAATGGGAGTACCCTTAGATGAAGAAAAGGCAACTAACAAAAGGTAGATATGTGAGTGGTAGGAAGATATATAGTGACCTTATTGGATGTTCTTCAGAACGGTCAGGTGCGTAGTGCAACCGGCGTGCGTGTATGACCAGATTTATGAACTTATACAAGACAAAAGGAGTATGTAAGGATCGTAGTAGGTGGCGTTCTGTGGTTTCTGCTTACCCCCATGGGAAGAAGGCGTGAGTTTATGTATGTGTAAATGTATGAAAATAGTTTTTTTTAACGTATTTAATAAGCTAGTCATTTTAATATTTCAAGTGTGTATCTAGTCTTTTAATACAAATCTTTCCTAGTGCCTAAGTTGTAAGGTAGGTACTATAATAACACTCATTTGTTGTTGAAAGTAATTTTGTTCTTTGGAAATAAAATAACCCCACTGCATTTATAAAATCATGACGGAAACTAACTACGTCTCTGTGTCATATCTAGTAACTTGCGATCTCCGAATCGTTTTCCTTACTCTACCATTAGACGTGAAGACAGCACGCGTGATAAGCAGACGCGGAACAGTAATCTCAATGAAATAGAAACAAACTGACTTTTAAATAAAGCATTGTAATTATTGTGTTCAAGAATGACGCGCAGCTAAACTACAAAAAACGTTAAATGTAAACTTTTATCTAATGTACTAAGTACTATAAATTATTATGATACAATGATATTTACAATATAACATTGTAGTTTAAACTCAAACTCAACATTTGATTGCACTTATGTGGTAAAGTAGATGTTACATTCAAGGATCCAGAACCTGACATGAACCGTGTAAGGGAACAGCAACTCAAACTCAAAGCATTTATTTCAAATAAACCAATTACAGGCACTTTTGAATTGTCAATGGGTCGGTCAGTCAGAAAGATGAAGCTAGTTGCCCATTCCAAAGCGTAGTAGATCCCTATGGAGAAGAACGGGCAAGAAACTCCACGGACACTCTTTTAAATATTTATTATTAATATTAATATTTTATTTTTTTATTTTTAATATTTTTACAAAATATTCGTTACATCGTTCATGTTAAAAATATACACTTCTGGACACATCTATTGGCCCACCTTAGAGTTTAGGTTTCGATGGCCCCTACCGAAATATGATTGCTAGATTGAACAAAAACTGTTGATGCAGTTTTAAACCTGATACATTTTACCATCTTTTTCGATCGTATTGTTATAAATTTGAATTCAGAATACCATACTACATGGAGCTACTCCTAACAAGTCGGATGTGCGCCTTGTTAAAGGCAATTGATTTTTGAATAAAAAACATGTTTTATCAAATAAAGGTTTAATTTAATAACGCGTGTTGCCTCCATGGGCATCTACCACAGCTCTCATACGATTAGGCATAGAGTTTATCAACCGCTCTATGAAATTTTGAGGGATCATCTCCCATTCCTCTTCTATGGCAGTTTTCAACTCCTGCATCGTCTGGGCAACTGGCTGACGAGCCCTAACACGTCTTTTTAGCTCGTCCCACATGTGCTCAATGGGGTTCATGTCTGGGCTTCTGGCTGGCCAGTCCATAACTGTGATGTTCACATCCCGAAGATATTCCCTGACGATGCCGGCCGCATGGGCTCTTGCATTATCATGCATAAAAAGGAAATTTGGGCCCACATAGTCCGCGTATGGTATCACGTGAGGTTCTAAGCACTCACGAATGTACCTTTCAGCATTTAATGTTGGCAGCCGTGGTCCTGTAACAACCTCAAGTTGAGTTTTGCCGCTCGCGGATATACCGCCCCAGACAGTCCATGAGCCACCGCCATAAGCAACCCTCTCTTCAAAGCAGCATTGTGCGAAACACTCTCCCTGAGTCTCCCTTACGTCGGTAGACCTTCTTCCTTCCATCATTGCCATGTAACACAATTTTAGACTCATCAGAAAAGAGTACACGGCTCCAATCTCGCTGTGTCCAATTTAAATGACTGCGTGCGAAATGAAGGCGCGCTGTTCGGTGGGCTCGCGTTAGTTTGGGGCCATTAGCTGGCTTCTGTGGTACCATATCGCGTTCTTTTAACCTTCTCCGAACAGTTCGAGCGCTCACAGATACTCCGTGGAAGTCGCGAAGTTGGTTTTGTATCTCAATGGAGGTAAGGTGACGATTTCTCAAGCTGGTCGTCACGATGAATCGATCCTGCCTTTCAGTTGTGACCCGAGATCGTGGCCTTCCTTGGCGACGAACAAAGCCGCCAGTCTCTAGGTACCTCCGATAAACATTTCGGACCGCAGATCGACTTAAATTAAGTTGAGCACTCACGTTTCTTTGGCTGTGTCCGGCCTGAATAAGTGCCACAGCTTGGGCGGCGACTTCAGGTGAAGTATCCATAGATTATTGATAGAACCTCACCTTAATGTTAAGAATAAGTAATGTTTGTTGCAAAACCAAAGATATCAATCACTTTTTCAAGAATTAAATCCAAGTAAACCAATAAAACCAAGTTTTCTTAGTATTCGATTGTTTGATATCAACAAACAGGCTCCAAATTGTCTTTTGTTTCTTTAAATTCTGTGTTCGAAATTCAAAAAAAGACTATTGAATGAAATTGTGAATGTGCCAGGTTCAAAACTGCATAAAAACTTTATGCTCGACCTAATATAAAATTTTAGCTAGGACCAAACGAAACTGAAAATACAAGGTGGGCCAAAAGATGTGTCCAGAAGTGTATATGTGAGAACAATGTAGAAAGATGTGCACGTTAAAAAGCGTCCGTAATAAAAAAATAAAAACTATAACAACTAAATTAAATATTAAAATTAAAAATAAGCTATGGCAGCTAAGAGACGACCAGTCCCAACTGACGGCGCCCGTTCACGAACATGACGCATGGATCAGCACCAATTAGCTCAACCATTTTGAAGGGAACATAATGATCCAACACAAAACTTACAATGCATTCAAAATGTTAAAATGCCCTTACATTTCGTTTGACTAATAAAGACTATCTAATAAATACTGTGTTCAAGTGTTAAAAAAAAGATAATTAGATAAATTTTGCGGAAAGAAATGTGCCCATCATTACTTATATGTTATTTTGGTTTACAGATCAGAAAACATACAATTACAATCAAAATATTATTTCTACGAGCTCATTAAAAAAATAAAAGTTATCAAAGAAATCTCTGCAAACAAGATGTATTTGAATGACCGAAGAGATTCCAAACTGCACTCTCACGCATCCGTCAGAAACCCTTGAATTAACGACTATAAAAAGACTGTATATTTATCTCATTATATTGTTTACTAAATATATGTTGGGAGATCTTATAATAAACAGACATTATCCGTGGCGAATATGTGGTTTTTAGCTTTCGAATCTTCTATTTTATAAATAAGTTAATAACTGTGCTTCATTATGACGATGTAGTTTTTGATAATCAGTGTCCAATTTCCTTCGAAAAGGTTGTTTTCAAAGTCCACAAACAGTTATTTTCCATAAGATAAACAACTTCCCTAGGAATTCATGTCACAGCAACTTATAATTTTCAGGCATTTCTAGCAAAGAATTTTCTCACGAAACTAACCCATAATTTACGAATTTCCGGTCATAATAAGTTTTGCAGAATGCTCTGAAGTTTGATGATATCGGTGCAGATCGAAATAATTATAGATGTCGAATCTAAGAAATCGTAATTTATTAACTAAGAATTAATTTTACTCTCTGAGAATTCTGCTAACCATCTAATAAGAGTATCTAAGGTTATTCTGTATGTACATTTGAACAACATTTCTCAGCACTAAATAAAAGTACTTCGCACAGACATATTTGCAGCTCAGCGGAAGTTTCAACACCTGACCGGTCGTGTATTAGAATTAGCATGCTCAGAACTATGGTTACGAAAATACCTTTAGGCTCTAGTGCAGTCGACTAAAAGTACCGATCACGACGCTTATTATATTATATAATACATAGGTATAAGGAATTCGTGACAAAACCTATCGTTATGTGGACAAACGTGGGTACTTAAGTTGCCATACATAGGTAATGTGACAATTTTATTCCGAGGTAATTCTGAGCTGCGTTTACACCAAACATATAGTCGCCCGCTCACTGTGGCCCCACGTCCTAACCAAAGCGATCGATTGCGCGAATACGTGATTGTCGAGTTCATATTCAGTCATTTATTCGGAAAACCGGAAAAAGAACCTGAACGCGTGGTCGCGCCGGGCGGCGCAACCACGCGTTCTGCTTCGCGTAACGATCGCTTTGGTTAGGACGCAGCCTGAGAATTTCTGAATAATAAAGGACAGCTAGTCAGTCAGCGGCTGAAATTGTATTTTGATACATACATTTGAAACATGACACCCTTATTTTGCGGTTGACTATATGTTTGGTGTGAACGCGACCTAATGTCGTATATACATATACCTACATACCTAAGTAGGTACCTATTTATAATAATATACTACGATAATGTATTTTAGGAGAAAGGGCAAAGTAAGTGAAGTGAATATTCTTAGATAGATAACTTGACAAATGCTGAAATCATAGAACATAGCTGCTGGTTGAGCAAGAACAGTAGAATCCCTTTGACCTTTCACCACTCAATCTTCCTGAAACCCTAATGATGGATGGCTTATCATTGATCTGATAAAATGATGTCTGTGTGAAACAATGAACGATAAAGCTATGATTAGATATGACATAGGACGTTCCCCAGATTCGTCAAACGTAAAATATTCTAACATTTTCAAGCACAACATAACAAACCAATTTCTTTGGTATAAAACCGTAGACAAAGAAGCTATGTAGGTTTAACCGCAAGACATCACGCCCCGCTTGTTAATCCGTGACAAAGTTTACACAATCAGGTTGTTAGTATACAAAATTTAAATAAAGGACAACAAGGATAAAGATAAGGATAAGGATAAGGGAGGATTAATACATCTTACATAAAAAACTTTTTTACAAAAAAATACAACCGACTTCATAAAAACAACACTACAAAGTGAAAAATAACTTTAATTTCGGAAGTTGGTGTCTAGTTAATTGTATTTACGTTTTTTGCCACCGACTTCCGAAATTAATGTTATTTTTCACTTTGTAGTGTTGTTTTTGGAAGTCGGTTGTATTTTTTTGTAAAAATGTTTTTATTTTTCACTTTTTAGTTGTGGTACCTACCCCACACAAATTCTAATACCACTACCTGCAAAACAAATTAGAACATCATCCATATAAAAGTGAGGAAAAAATACGTATTAATGAAGCTAACTCAATAACTACCGAAGCAAAGTTAATCAATTTTATATGGGACCAATTGTGATGTATATCGAGTAATCGGGGAACATACATAAAAAAAAAACGATTGAGAACCTCCTTCTTTTTGAAGTCGGTTAAAAAGTATGACAATAAGTTAAAACGTGGTAGAAACCACGATGAAACCAATCAGATGTATTGTAGCTGTGATATAGTATATCCCTGGCGATATATTTAATGCCTACAACCATCTTACTGTAACATTATATAGTACTGCTCCAACATTGAACATTATCCTCTAAAAACGCCAATACAAATTGGATGGATCATTTTTATCCGAAAATATTTTTTAAATATTCATACTACCAAAATCTTGATCCTGATGTGTTGCAAGAGATTTCAACCACCATTATATAAATATAAGTTGGAATGATCAATCAACAAAATAATATTGATGAAGAAATTCAATAAGTAAAATAAATGATAAATAGTCCTTTTAAAGAACCTCGAGAATGTCTTACGAAAATAAAGATAACTTCTGCGTCAAAAGAATATGATATTTTGCTAAGTAATGTATATGCACGAATAATTTTTTTAACTTATAATAATATTATTATTTTCCTCATCTGTTTACACATCTCCCCATATACCTACATGCATATGTAAGTAGGTATTTCATAGACTTGAGTGCGCAATTCGTTGCGGTCTTGTTTGTACACATCGGGTCGACAACCTCTCCTCGGGCTGTGAACATTACTTTATGAACTTCTACTACAATGTAAAGCTAGCATTCATCTTTATCTATTAGAAAAACCGTAGCATAATATATTTTGAATCCTCAAAGTCTAAATCTTCTTCGTCTTAATTTCAGAAGACATATGACATAATATCCCACACTGGGCCCGCGTGTTGGATTATGGCCCACTCCCATTCACAGAGAGGACGCCTATGTCCCCCAGCAGTGGGAACATTAATGACTAGCTTATTATGCACGGTGTAGCTAATTCCAGCTCTTTCTATTGAGGACAAACTCTGCTCAAATCTATATTTGGATAAACTTGAGACATTTTTCAAAATATTTATTGCTTCAAGTCAACCTTTTCATCCTTTCTTAATAAATCATACTCGTATGTTTCATTTAAGAAAGTTTAAAATTCAAAAGAATCTTCTCTTTGGTTTTCCCCTCAAGGATATGGCATATTTTTGTTTTGGCGAATATGTATGACGCCACCACACTTACCCAATAACGATTAAAAATAAAGTGAATCATGTAACCTGAATCTCGAGAAATGAGGCGGAGCATCTCCTTGATGTCCCATATCACTCACTCAGCATTATGAAATTCTTAAAGAATTCCTCCGAATATGGTCATCGCCCTTTATTCAAAACATCTTGTTGTGTTGCATAAGATTTTGAATATCACGCTGTTTGTTATGATAAATGTTTTTGTTTCTGTTAGTTCTTCATGGTTTTTAAAGTATTTGTGTATATATAGTTGATTCTATCACCTTTTTTTACCTGACTTAGTCTACAATTTTCTACCTTTAATATACCTACATGCAATCAGCAAAATTATGATTTACTAAATAATTTGCATATTAAAATGATGTTCCCATTGAAATGATTGAGTGTCGAGTTTATGTTGTAAACAGATGATAAGATAAAGTCGAAAACTTTGAATGGCGAATCGTTAGCCTCATAAAGTGCTTCAATGTAGGTGTCAATGTAGCTTAGGTTAAGTGCATTTTGTTATGTGTTATTGTGATTAATTAAAGATATTTGAAAATGAAAAAATGAGTCTACAATTTTCTAGTATGGTTTCATTACTTAGTGCCCATGAAATTGTGAATTCAATGCTTTGAACTCCTTGAAATTTATTGCAACGTTTTGGTTATTGCGTTCTATGAAGATAGACGATGGCATTGATCCCTCTTAGCCGATTTCTTAACAGCATCGTATCAAAGACTAGGGTTTCATTATTTTTAATCTTTTTATTGGACATTTAGTTAATAACATTAGTTTCATTAATTATTTATAACTATTATGTTCAATAAACATCTAGTTACTACAAATAACTGTTTCAATTACAGTTGGTAAAATAATTGATCTCTATAATCACTTTGCATCGTTTATTTATAACCTTAAAGTTCAATTCAACTTGCGTAATACGAGTACCTACGAACATTTGTAATTACATCGACGCAAAAACGATAAAAGTCAAAAGCAATCGATCTATATCTAAACGAACATTTCTCTTTGAAAGCAAATCGTTCCAAGTCTTTCTTTCAATTCTCAATAAATCGACGATCGCACTCAGATATCGATTTAAGAAAATCAATAAATAAAATTACATCATCGAAATCACTTGGATAAATATAGGTGAAATGGAAAACTTTGGCACAAACGATGAGAAAGAATTTATATTAGGTAATAACAATTTTAATTTCATTGGTAGTGCATGTGCACTACCAATGAAATTAATGGCATGGGTATGTACCCATGCCCAATATTTACATAATAGGAACGTAAAGTAGAATGTGTTTCGAATTTCATATTATCACGATTTCAACAATTAAATTTGCTCCAAATACACCCAAAATGTGACTAACAAACCTTCACGAAACATGAAACGCTCCAAAAACTACAATTGCATTACTTATTCCAAAAGAATACGATTCAGATCATGATACACTTGTTAAGAATACTATAGCGCAATATGATAATGTAGTAACCATAGCAACTGCTTTTAACTAACCACCTTAAGAGTGTGCGTGGACTTGAGTCAAGACTGTCTTTACTCTGGCGCCAGACATAGCTTCACATACGCAAATCAAGGAATCGTCACGTATGCATTGGAAATTGAACGTACTCATATTTTGCACTTTGCCATCTCGTTTCGCAAAGTCTTTATGCACTGCTTAAATATTTGAAGCTATCTTTATCTGGCGCTGGCTTTAGATTTTGATTTACACTAATACTATCATGAAAACAACCATAGCGCTTTTTCCTTTCTTTGGTGTTCAATAAGGTATAAAGCACGAAAACAATTTCATAGACAAACTAGCTAACCCGCCAGACGTTGCCTTGTCCAAATTTCATGTATGAGAAAATGAATTTTCTTCATATTTTTTTTATCACTTAGAGGTATGAAAAATAGTTTACGTCCTATTCTCAGACTTCACTACATAGTGTAAAACAAAGTCGCTTCCCGTTGTCTGTCTGTCCCTATGTATGCTTAGATCTTTAAAACCACGCAACTGATTTTGATGCAGTTTTTTTTTAATAGGAGTGATTTAAGACGAAGGTTTATATGTATAATAAACGTGGGCGAAGCCGCGGGCAAAAGCTAGTACTGAACATACAAAATTTCATAAGAATAGGTCATTTCGCAGGAGTTTTGTTAAAAATAATATAGATTAATATGATTCTGAACGGAACGTCATGTTGAACCGACTTGGGTGTGTTCGGAAATGGGGGTTGGCATCACTGTGCGAGCTGTCAATGTCATTTTGAGTTTGCGGGGGAAAATAACAATGACAGATGTCATTCAAGGTTCCTGTAGTCCTGTACCTGAACGACACCGAACTGAACGGACGTGCGCTACCAACCTCGCCGCGTTCCGATACGGATCCAGTTCCATCCGAATTGTTTGTTAAATTGATCTAATTACAACTGTAGAGTTCTTATTGAGTCTTATTTCGGTTACAACAATGGAGGACGAGCAGTCCGGCAACAACGCTGACATTCTCCTCCGACATATATATTAGATATCTACTAAAAAAACTGTTAATTGACTTACCTCAAGGCAAAACTGTTCTGTCTACGTCAGACTCTTGCGTACTACGATTATCTTAACGTCAAGTCCTTAGCAGTCAGGTAGTGTAAGTTCATGAAGCAATTGCTCCAGTTTCCAATGTTACATAAACCACCGTATTGGACAATTTGCTTGTTAATGTGGACATTGTAGCTCGGTTTATGGCAATTTTCATAGTAATAGCAATAGGGTATGGGGTACAAGAAATGTTAGATGTTGCAAGTGATATGAGAGAACACTCACTCTAAGAATGATGATTTACTTAAAAAAATTAGCCAAAACTGAGAGTCAGACTCGCAAACAAAGGGTTCCGTACCCCCGTACAATATTAAATTTAACACTACGTGTTTTACTTTAGTAAAAAAAAAAACAAGTTTTTTGTATGGTGACCCCATTTAATTTCTAACTTTACTTTATTATTAATTGTTATAGCGGCAATAAAAATACACAAGTTGTGAAAATTTCAACCGTTTACCTATTACGGTTCATAAGATACAGCCCGCTGACATACAGACGGACAGAAAGCGGAGGATTAGCAATAGGGTTTCGTTTGGCATTTTTTGGGTACGGAACGGTGTGATATGTCCAAACATATTTATTATTTATTAAAAAAGTGTAGAAGGTCTAATCGAAGAATTAGACCAGTAACACGTTAATAATAATAAACCAAGTACCTATTAGAGAAAGAAGATATTAGAACTTAACGATGAAAATTAAACCATAAAAAACTACATTTTTAAGAATTAAATAAACATACATGCACCCTCTTTAAACATCATTATTACATGTATAGTTCCTTGCTCTTGTTTCATGTTTATTATTGTATAAGTATAGGTATATATAGTTATATATATATTAATGTATGTATATGTTGTATATGTATATGATACACCACGGACTATCACAGAATTGTCTCTCCTTGTCCCCATACTCCATCCAAAGTTTGGCTGTAAAAGATCGCTTTTAGCGATAAGACCGCCCATTGTGTCACCCTATGTAAAATTTCAACATTCATACCTGAATTTTAAATGGTGTGCATAATAAAGAGTATTCTATTCTATTCTCTTTTACAAGACAACTTCATTACAAAACAGAATAAGAGCTTCTTTTACATTGACACTAGCGCGAACCTTTGAATAATAAAACATAGTTCACACATGGTCAACAAGCACTAAATGCGTTCACATACGACCTTCTTGTTCACAAACAACAGAGAGAGACACGACAAACGCGTGGTTGTTGAGAAGCAAACAAATACTTACGGAAATCGGAACAAGTTTGAATTACATCCGAAGTTAAGGAAGATATCCTTGTAGTTTTCTTTCTAAACTTCCTACACAACTGGTTTCATTGGTTGAAATCTTGATAATACTCGTAAATCTTTGAAAAGAACAGCACCCTAATTGTGTAACACACTATCGAACGGAATCAGTTTCATTTTGACAGTTCAACAACATTCACTGCGTTATTTACGTAGCTGAGCAGACTTTTTCGAACATATGAAGCAATGGATTAGCAATTTGCTACAAAATTATTCAGGTTCCGATTGATAGTGCTTTATGCAATTAGGGTGCAGGAATCGCTTCGATTGCTTTGATTGATTGATTCACTTATCGAACGGATGATATACCTAAGTATCTGAAAGATACAGAATTCAGAGCATATTATATACTAGCTTCTGCCCGCGACTTCGTCCGCGTGAAATTTCTTGTTCCCCCGACCCACCTGTTGCGTAGCATCGCCTGCCCGCGCTACAACTTCGTCGTCGCTTAGCTTTCTTTCTGACATTTTTTTCACTAGGAGTACCAGAGATTAGCGCATTCAAACATACAAACAAACAAACAGAAAAACAAACTATTCAACTTTTTTATTAGTATTAGATTATATAGATATCGATTCAGAGATATATTCAGAGTTTTGAAAAATTTTCATGTTATTGTAAAGGGAAATTCAAAATTGCAAATGCTGAAATATCCAGCATATTAATCTACCAGGAAGAAAATTAAGTTCAGCATATAATTAGAAACAGTTGACTCATAACTAAGGTACATTAAACTACTGTATTATTTAACACAAACCGCTGCAGGTAACATATTTCTAGTACCGAACGAAATGTGCCCTAGTTCGGACCTTAGTGATGGCGAAAGATAATATCGATTTAAATGTAACTGACCAGGAAAGGTTGTAGCAACGGGACACGTTTCGTAACCTATTGTCGATATCTCGCTAAGATCTAAGACATTACTATTGCGGAATTGTTGATATTTTCCTTACGTAAAAGTAGTATCGAGATGTGGATTGATTTGTATCGCAAACATTGAACAAATATTCTTCATTAATTATGTAGTAGTCTCCACTTCTACCGGCGTGCTTTATTTGAATTAATGTGCATAATGTGTTCATTTTGCTCAGATTATGCATTTACGCATATGATTTTTACGCGGAAATGTTGACGACAGCAGACACTCATCAACATAGGCTTATACAGAAAAGGTATTTAGTGAAAATAATACGAGAAAACCGCATTTTAATTGTAAATATTCTGCTCGAAAGAATTGCAAAAAATTACGAAAATTCCTTAATATTAAGTAATGATTTCTATTACAAATACAAGTTACCATAACAAAACGTAACACTCAGTTTCTTATTTCAACAACTTCATAACGGAACCGCAAATTGAAACAAAACACAATCACTTCACTACCGACCATCGATAATAGCATAATCGATATTTCGCAAACGTTTCTGAATCGAGTCGGGTGACAACCCGATGCGATTAGTACAGGTTAATTGGAACAAGTGCAGTTCATTTTATGTAATGTCTTGCTGAAACTCGTGTCTGAACGTAGTCACAAGATAATGTAATTGATTCGGAACTGGTATTTCTAGTTCAGTATGGTACGGATTAAGTGACAATATACCTGTTACGGTATGTGGCAATTCGTGTCCAAATCTGAGACTAGTAATTTTGTATGGCTATTTTAGATAATAATAGGGTTGTGCTCACATTTCGTACCTTTTGATATGTGTCAAACGATACACAGTGTAACGGTATCGTTCTGCTAATAACATGTATTAACTTCGCACATTGCTAAAAGCTAAATGAAGAAATTGAGAAGATAAGCTCAATGTCTAATTTCAATTTGAAATAATCAATATGAAAGGCTAATTGGTGTGGTTTGGATAATTAAATTAAATTAGTTTCATAATTTTCTGTGCTTACAAAATGCAACAAAATAATGCATCGTAAAGTAATCACGTTATGTAAGCAGAAATCCTATACTATTAAATGAGCAATATTTTTATGTATGCAGTACCTTTACATAAATAATAGCGGCGCCCCACGGTTTCACCCGGATACGTCTTGAGCCCGTAGGAATATCGGAATAAAAAGTAGCCTATGTGTAAATCCAAGGTGCATACCAAATTTTATCAAAATTGGTCCAGCCGTTTGAGCAAAAGAAGTAACAAAAGCGAAAAATCGATCTAGCTAGGTCTCATAACTGGGAAAATTCATTTTCTCTATTTTCACCCGAGCAGAGCCCGGTCGACCAGAACGCTAATTCTCGTACCTAAAAACGTTCAAATTCAAGTCGCAATCTCATGCCAGCGACAATCAAATGTCAAAAATGTAGGTAAACGCCATACAATTTTTGACAGATTGCGACTGAGATGAAATTGCGAACGTTGTTAAAAATACGGGAATTGCCCCTGTGATGCTATTATTTAATCATTTAGTATGCCATAATATCAATTTCCACAATTTTATGGTCACAAGCTTTTAGTTGTCCAACATAATATTATTATTTATTGTATCGTGTCCTTATAGCAAAGTGGGCCAAATAATTGTTTATAATAAATGCCTAACAGTCGCTCGTAGACCTTGGAGTCGTGATGATGGCCATTATCAATACGGTCGAGCCATAGGACATGCTGGACCTTAAGTCTAATTGGTACCTACTTTTGCTCAACGGCAGGTAAATAAAATACAAACAAATCACAGAAAACTTATACCTACTGCACATATAGACATTTTACAACCATTAATAAAGATAATTTTCAACATTATGAAATTGCAGGAAAAATCCGCAAGAGTTCGTGCAAAAGATTAAAAACTATTTCAATCATTAAGTACCTATTTCTTCATAACATCGATAGGTGCATCTTCTTATTTTGAACCAACATCAACTTTTTCAATCTGGCAGTCAAGACCAAAAGTATCCTCACACGTTCCATTGTTCAAAATTCAAATTGTATAACACAGATTTTAAAAAATCATTCCACTGATAATCTTAATCCTAACCTACTTGCTGAATTACGTAACGCATGCAAGGAGGTTCTAATTAATAATGGTTGTCAGTACTGAAAAAGTCGTTACACTGACTTCTTAAGCTCCATATATTATTAGATTGATTTATTATCTAGAATAAAAGAAACTGTATCTGACAGATTGCTATCAAGTATCAACAATGGTAACTGTTGTTTTCCGTTTACGAAATGTAACAGATGTCTTTTGAGTGTTGACTGTTGCGCAATTGTTCGCGTGCCGCCTGTCAGTTGTACTGAATGAAAGATGGCTACGATATTTTACAATTTGTAATGGCCAATACATTGTATCTGGTCTAGTTAGCTACATTTAAATATCTTAGTAGTAATTTATCATCGTTTTAAAGTGTGGCTAACATTTCATTTGACACAAAAATAATTAGTCAAAAAAATTGTTTTTGTTTATGTAAACTTTTTTAATGAAGTGTCAGCCATATCTTTTTGTAAGCTAACAATTATCTAGGTGTAACATGTCTGTTTTTGTTCTCACACAGCAGCCAGACTGTCATTACTCAATGTCACAGAACTCACACTCAGGTAGACTAACTCAATTAAGTCTAACTTATTTAACTTACATTATAAAGAACATCTGTCCGGACTAATATTGATGATGATTATTACCTGTAACAAAAATAATAAAATATCGTTAGGTTTGACGTCTAAAAACTATGAAGTAAAATTACTAACACATTACACGTTAGAATAACATAATCAGCCTACATATAATGTTCCCACTGCTGGGACACAGGCCTCCTCTCGGTGAGAGGGAGTGGGCCGTAATCCACCACGCGGGCCCAGTGCGGGTTGGTACATGATAGAATATTTGCTTCAAATTCCTAACTCGTTCATCATTCATGTGTTTTTTTTTTTTTTAATTTATTTACTTTCCACAAGTGCCTGTATCAAAACCGTGAAATACACAGTACCTATAGGGCTTGTTTGCAAACAAGACGTGACGAAAACCGTGAAAATGATTTTCCATACAAACGTGAAATAGGTTAACCCCAATTCACCATCGATTTTACCCATAATCGACATAACTATCGATTTGTTCCGCTCGTATTACCATGAGTTATAGATTCTAGTATCGATTATTGACTCCGATATAAGGCCTTCACTGACATAACACTTTGCACTAGTTTTCGATCATAATTTTGGTGCGACGCGATAAATCGCAGACCCGATTTCGCAAATCGATTAATTAATCGATTACAAGCTCGTTAATTGAGTGTTTGTTTAGAAGTCATTAATTATTATTGCAATTGTCTTTTGTTGTTTCAATTAGGGGCTTCCTCGGATTGTGTTTGTTTGTAATCTATATTTTTTGGATTTAGTTACGTTTGCTTTGGCAGCAACCGAAGACAGTGTAAGCACTTTGTCTAAATAAATAAAAATGTAATTCTGTTCATTGGTAAGCACACTTGAGAACGGGTGGACAGATTTGGCAAATTTTATTTTAAAGTGTATGTAGTTCGAATTAGCTTTAATAGAAAGAAAAAATTTAAAAGTTTTCCGAAAAATTGGAAAATTTAGGAAAATTTTTAAGTGATTTATCCTATGGGATTTTTGTAAGAACTCGAAGACCTTTGGGTAGGACAACGTCTGTTGGGTCAACTAGTAACTAATGAGGCACCTAATTATCCCTGGGCGGCGGGAATCTATCGCCGATTCCCGGCCACCGTAGGCGCGGGCTTGCGGACGACGAGTAATGGGCAGCTCGCCGTCCGGTAAGGACCAGGCCCGGGTTGACGGCGCGTTGTGTTCCACGCGCGCCTCAAAGAGATGTCAGCAGTGACGGGGTCCAATAGGGCCGAAGCCGCCGGGGTCACGGGTAGTTCGAAAGAGATACCGTGGCCCTGGCACGGGCAATTGAAGGAACACGGGTGAAAAAAAAAGGTACCTAATTATTTGTTTATAAAGGTATTCAAGCTCAAATTCAACAAAATAGTTTTATATCTGGAAATTAGAACCTTAAAATCTACTTGAACTGTAAAATCTAGATAGTAGCTTATCCTAAACAATATAGTTCAGGTCAAGGAGTGATTTCGAAATGTAAACTCAAATTCAGAATCTAATTAAATGCATTTGAATGGCTGTTTGTCTTTTGTTTTAAGTTATGACATTGATGAATGGCTCAAAATTATCTAGTACTAGGTCTCAAATATCAATAACAGGTATTAAAGGCTGAATGTAAATTGATAGACAAGAGAAAGGCTTGACAGCGCTTGACAGCTACTTAATAATTTGTACGTGCAAAATTATTGTCTTATATTTTGTAGTGTATGACAAATTAGTCAACACACCTAATATATAATATATGCCAAGTTAAGTGGCTCTACGTAGTGTATTAAATTCAGGTTAAATTTCAGTTATACTATGTGTGATCGAATAATAAATGGGTGGCTGGTATTTTCAGACTTAAACATAAAATTTCATGCAAAAATAAACAACTATAAAGGCAGTCAGAAGCCTGATAAATGTTACTGAAATCTGCGCAATATAGGTAATGGTATAGTCAGCGTCAATAATATCGGAACGAACAGACTGTTCAAAATAATCTAAACAACTATGAAAGCATAAGGTTGCCTGGAAGAGATTGCAGAAAGCAATAAGGCCGCCCATTGTATATTTTGTAGTGTTTGATTATGTCTTTTATTTGATAGAAAGTATATATAAATAAATAAATAAATAAAGCGAAATATTAACTCAATGACATAAGGAATGTTTCAGAATGAAGACACAACACAACACAACAAGAACTTTATCCAATTGACATAAAGTTTAATTTTCGACAAATGCTAGGCCTTTCCAATTTTGAAACAATGTTACTTGCAAGGTGTTTTTCAATGAACCAATGTATAAAAATAGCAATTTTAAGACGTAAATGCGTCCGTTTTGTCGATAGTACCTACATGGAAATGCAAGTGCCTCACAAATAAAACCCCGTAGGCATTCCACTAAATTCTGAACACAGATTTTTCTTTAAACTATTCCACGACACTAAACATTCCGCTTTTTTATAAGTTTTCAGTTGCCTTTTCATAATTGTTTTGACTAGCTATCCCACGCCAAATTTGTCGGTTCATGACCCCCATTGCGTAACCCTAATTTGTTTATCATTACGATTGATGTACATAATATTATTATTTGTTTAGCTATTTAGCCGAAGCAGTGGGCGGTCTAAGTGCTGTTATCTCACTTTACATTGTAATTTATCTTACGCATCTTTGAAGATGGAAAAATCTTTCGAATTGTGTTTATTTTATGTAACTGCAGGTATTTTTCTAGAAAGGAGGCCACAGATTGATAAACAGAATGTGGGACATCCCTAGTCATCTGGAACAATTATTTGAAAAAAGAAAATTATTTAAAATATGACAAAAAGATCAGATTAAGAAAAATATTTTATTTTATCATCATTTTTGGAACCGGATTTTTAAGCTGAGATTGAGAGAGATGAGGACCTGTGTTCCATTCCCAGGTCGGACTGTTATTGTGTTTTTCCAACAGATATTTCTCAGTAGCAGTCCGGAGTCTGGATTTGTGCCCGATTGATGACAATAGGCGCGCCTCCTATTACGTGGGACTTAAACATAACTGGCGAAATATGGGTGTCCTATAGGTACACCTCTGCCTAACTCCTCGGAGATTAAAGGCGTCATGTTATTACGTTATGGTCTTACCTACTTAGTGCTGTAATTAATTCTAACGTCATGCTAAAGCTCCTTGGCTTGAGAATCTTCGTGGATCAGCAAAAAACTATTGTTGACTTTACGCAAAATAATAATGCAAATGATAATTACACAAAAAAATTATCTTACATAATAGTTTCAACCACCTTGTTAATATTCACTGTGTAAGGATTTTTGAGTAATAATGATGTCATTATGGTCACATTTACACACAATTCTATTAATATACATATTACTACTATACTATATTACTACTATTACTTACTTACTTACAAGTAAGTATTGAATTATCGCACTGCCTTATATCTTTTACATGCATTACTACTTACAATATAATGTTACACTAACTCATCCATAAGATGAGTTATAAACAACTCAACACACGAGTACTTAGGTAGGTAGGTAATTTACATAAATACAAATTAGATCTACATAACAGAAATTAAACGTCAATTTATACTATTACATATATTACGACAAAGTTCAAAGGTTATATCGTTTATCTTCGGGAAAACCGAATTATAGCGAATAAAATGTGATTATCAACCAATAGAAATTGATTTACATTCCCATCTTAACTACTACAGATTGACGCACTAATTCCGTCACATTTAATTCGGCAAAGTTCGGTTTTTGCGAAAATAAACGATGGATTTTTGAATGGTGTCGTACTTAACAACATGTATATTTTCTACGATGAGTTAGGCAAAGGTGTACATATGTTACAGGCCAAACCCGATTTCAGGCCAAAATAGTTTATCCTAGGCCAAACCGGTTTATAACTAAGCTGGGGCACCCCAACCAAATGGGTTAGGTTAGGTTAGAGCTGACCCGAAGAGTCAGCGGCAGCGGCCGGCGAGCGCTACTTCTAAAGGCTAGTTTGCTGCGACATATCATGGGTGCGATCAACAGGTTGGCTTAGGACAAACTAGTTTGGCCTCAAATTGGGTTTGGCCGGTAACACGTATACCGCAATTTGGTAATGTTTAAGTCACATTCAAGCGAGCCTACAGCCGGGCACAAATCCAGATCCTGTGCTAATGAAAAATTCCTGATAAGAAAAAAATCGAATTACAGTTTAAAGTAACCAACATGAAAAATACTCAGCACTTGTACTTGCGACCACAGACTAACAAGAAATTAATATCTATTGAATGCTAATTAAGTGGCAACCCACGCCTGCCATATCCGTATGATTTAATTGTACCTCTAAATATTGGGCTCTAAATATAGACTACAAAAAATTATCAAATAGTTTGTTTTGAATATCACAATTTACTCATAATATTATTTTCAATGTAATTCAATCAACGCAATTTGGCATCATAATAACGCGTGCATTTTTCACAATTTCCTATACAATAATTATTTGTCATAATACTGCAAATATTCGATAATTACCTTGACAACATTAATCACGCCATTTACCTTGTCACCTCACTAGTTCCTTTAGCTAAATTGATAGTGGCAAACACTTTCCAATCGACAAACGAATTAGTGACGCTCACTCTAATGTCTCGCTGATGGTGGCGCGTGTTGGATCATTTAGCTAATCCATGCGTCAGGTTCGTGAACAAGCGCTGTCAGTGAAGGCTGGTCATACCTTAGCGGCCACGGCTTATTTTAATTTAATTTAAATATTTGAATTGTTTTTTTTAAGGACGCTTTTAACGTTCTGCATCGTTCTCACATGTAAAATTTCAACATGAATGATGTAACCATTATTTTGTAACCAAATCTTGATTTAAAAGAGTGTCCGTGGAGTTTCTTGCCCGTTCTTCTCCATAGGTACCTACTATGCTTTGGAATGGGCGCCTAGCTTCATCTTTCTGACTGACCGACCCCTTGACAATTCAAAAGTGCCTGTAATTGGTTTAATTGAAATAAATGCTTTGAGTTTGAGTTTGAGTGAAAATTAAACTTTAAAACCAACACAATTGAGTGTTTTTTTCTTTGGTACGGTTTGAAATAAAACAGTCTAATTCTGTGAAGTTATAAGGATGATTATAGTGTCACGGTTAGAGATCGGTTGCAAAGGTTTTGCAGTTTAATTTAATCGAAACTCAAACCAATGATTATTTTATTGTATTTAGGTAGTAGCTCCCGCTAGCCGCACGGTTTTAGGGCTTGACAAAACATCGAGTTTTCTTTATTATATGTGTGTATGTTATATGTGTGTATATTCATGTATTACATATAAACCTTAAGGAATAAATTCTCTAAATGATAGTGAAAACCGCACAAATATCCGTTGTGCAATTGAGAAGAACAACACGGTAACAGACACACACGAAAAGCGACTTTATTTTATTGTATTTATGACTCTAATGGGTTTGTGAAATCTCAATTTATTACGAACGGAGAATAATTCCAACTGTTTGTTTTTATCTGGCCAGTTCTGATTCGAACTTCGTAATTTAACTTGTACAGTCTGTCAATTTCATACTGATGAATATGTGTTTTGCGAATTTGATTCTTATTAGTACTAGAAATTGTCCAACTGACAGGTGTCAGGAACGCATTCTCACGACGGCCGGACTGTAATGTAGATATTTTTTACTTAGATACGTAATTACTGCAATATTGTTGTTTTTCTCAGGAACAGTGCTTTTTTTCGGGTACCCTATGTCCGTTTCTGTAGATACACCTGACAACTATACTAATGCAAAATTTCAGGACGATCGGTTCAGTGGTTTAGGCGTGAAAAGGTAACAAACAAACTTACATTTTCATTTATAATATTAGTTAGAATAATTTAATTATTTAAACTTGACATTGATTGATGTAGAGAAATCAAACAAGACGCAAAAAATCAAACAGAACTAGAAAAATATTGAATTAAAGTATATCATAGATTTGCAGTAGATACATTAATATAACTCATACATCATAGTTTCAGAAAAACATTATAATTCCATAAAAAACTTGAGAAAGTCGAGTTAACCATAAAATTCTATTGGCAACATTAAAACGGTACGTATAAAGCACTCCTCTTATACAAACTTGATACATCATAAATTCTCAAGTGTCTTAAAAAAATACAATTTTTGTGGGATTTTATTATACTCGTAAATACAAGAAACAACAAAACCAACATATTGTCGTTCTTTTAAAATATGTTCCAATGGTCATTTTATAAGACAACATTTCACAGATCTATATAAAAAGTTAAAGTCTCGACAATGTAATTAATTAGAAAGTTTTTAGCTGCTTATCTTTTTTCTCTATTTGTACATTTAAACTCATAAGTATAATTCAGACACTAATTTGCATTAGTGTCTGAATTATACTTATATAAGATCAACAAAACACCAATTCAAGATCATTCAACTCATCTGAAATCCAGTCATGTCAATGTCAGCATTAAAAGATCACAATTACAAACAATTTCTTTCATTACACTCTTCGAAAACCACCTCTATTGCTACATCTATAAGAGTAACACAACAGCAAAAAAAAAAACAAAAAGTAGAAATTCTCCCCCGAAATCCTCTTAAACTGTCGCAGATCATAATCACTTGCGTAAGAGTTTTCACCGAGTACGCATGACAACATTGAGTGAGACAAGGCGGCCATTGTACAATGGCGGTCGTGGAAAGAATACACTAATAATAAGGTGATTAATCAAGCTCTTGTTCGTTACATGAACGGATGTGAAGATACTTTCTATGTAAGATGTAATGCACAAATGAACTGTGATCAGTGGGGTGCTTGGTTGACAACAGAACTGTACGCTTTGCAACCGTGATTCCCACTGTCACATATAATACCTAAAGTTCAGCATTTCCTGTAATATTAGGTCTTTACCTATGTAATTGCCGTTTTACGTAGAGAAAATCAAAAAAATTTTTTTTAAAAGAAATAATTGTCGGTGCACTTTTGCCATTTTAATGAAAGTTCGTTGATGCTTCTGCAATAGAAATCCTGGGGACAGGAATTGATGAATTCTTTAAAGGCGTTTTTCATATTCACCTTGGATTTGAAATTTTTCCACGGGGCTCATTGTTGAAATCAAAATTTCCAGATCGGAAGCAATCAAATCGAAAACACACCGTGCGTTCACTTGCGATACCTTGTTCATAAACGTCGGTAATATTGCGTGCAGTCTATACTGGGTTGGTGCTACGAAGGAACTCGTATTCGACAAAAAAAAAATTGCGCGCTATTTTCATTTTTCCATGGTTACAGAAACATCGATAACAAAGAAAAATCGAACGGCGGGAAAACAAATGAACAACTGATTTTTTTTAAATATCATTATAAAATTAATTTGAATTTAGATTTCTAAATAGAATGAAAGATTTGAGATTGATCTTCACACAGCCGGTATAAAAAATCGGAAATTTCATAGGTAAAGATCTTATAAGCTTCTTATTATGGAAAATAAAATTACAAAGGAAAAGAGTATTTTCTTTCAAACTTATCTGCCGTTATTGTATCAGGAGTTGGATTATATCATCTGTCAACTTACGTATGATTAATACAAATTGATATTATTCACTTTGTTACAAAGGTTTGCTACAGAATATGTTAACGTTGGCAATAATCTCAAGCACATTATTTTCATCCAAGAAAAATTGAGTAGAAAAATTACACTTCATAAAAATGGTGAGACAAAAGGTTCCCAAGAATTTGACCTTGCCAAGCTACCCAGTCTCAGAAACGCAAATGTGAAACTTACAAGTAAAAGTTTAATAATATCTTCATAACAGTGTTATAAAAGTTTGACACTGAAAGTGGAAGTGAAAATACAAAATCCAGTTTGAGATTTTAGTCTGTCATCTTAAGTATTAAGAAATTTTATAAGCCAAATCGAGATGAAAATAAAGATTTTATGTTGCTTCCCACGTAATATGAGCTAAGATATCCATCATTATAATAATGTAATTACTATTAGATGATCTGACGAAGTTCAAGAGTGGACAATAAAGTTCCATTTACACTATGCAAGTCTCTTGCCTGTTGAATATAATATAACTGAAGAAACAAATGACTTACATCGTATAACGGCAGTGATATTTATGTTACACCGTGCTTATGGTTGTCTAAATTACGAACAATTCAAAACAAGCAGTTAGTCGTTAAAACAGAACACTACAAAAGAACAAAATTATTTGACATAAACGTGGTCACTAGAAAACAAAACAATTTGGCCACTATAGTTCTCTTGGCCTCAAAGAATCAGAAGCCACAGACCGTAGCATACTAAATCTTCAACTTCACACCTTATCCCTCTTGAAAATCATCAGATAACATACCGATAGTACAATTACTATCAATACCATTGTCTTGGTTCGTGCAACGAGTACTCGTGTCAGGGCTACAAAGGAAATTAAAACGTTCATATACGCCTCGACCCAGCACGAGAAGGTTAATATGTACAGTCTTACCTAATTAAATGTTTATTTAACAATTATTTTAACCTCGGACGCATCCTGTATTTTCTCTTTTTATTGGTGGTCAGCATGCGGGCTTAGTTGTAGATATAGTTTGATTTAATCTCAATCAATGTTAAAATCTTACAACAAGAACATCGAGATTTTTGTATGTAAATGTAAAGCCCTTGTTGGGGACATATTATTTTGTTTATAATCCTCCGTACATGGACAAGTCACAGGGGACTAAATTAAAATATACATAAAGCGTGCGTCTGGTTCTTGCACGCTATACGATGGGACAAGGACTGGTCCTACGTTCGTAGTGACTTAATTCAGTCTTACATACGTTACGTGGGGACATAGACCAGTCCTATGCATGTTGCATTTGGGGCTATTAAAATGTGACATATAGATTATGCCAAAATATCACATTTTGATGATAACATTGTGTTTTAAATTTTTATTATGTTTTTGCATTTAATTTCTTACTTATCATTGAGTATTTAGCACATCGTGTATTATCTGGATTGTTAATCAAGAGAACTATTAGAATGATCTAACTATGCATCATAACGCAGCACCTTGAAATAGAAGTGCATCCTACATGTGCACCCACTAATCAAATTATAAGGACGTTTAATTAGTATTAGAATAATTGCATCATTTTAAATATTCAGGTCAGGCTGTTTCTTTCAGTACCTACCTGGGTCGTTCTTCTTATTCATTGACAGTGACAAGTCTCCTCCGAAAAAAGATCGTTTTTCTTCCTAAATATTCAGTTTCACAATATTTTTTTTCACAAAAATTCTTTATCCTACAAAGAAAAAAAACTTCAAATAAGGTCCCAAACTTCATATTGATTACAGAGATGAACACAAAATCCTTGCAAAATAGAACACCATAATCAAACAATAACAAAACAAAAAAAGAAGATTATAAAAACAGGTAACATCAAATCAGCTGACCATCTAAAAAAAGTAGATCATAACGGATTCACCAAGCGGCCGCGGGCAGAATAAACTTTTTTTTATATATAAACTATAACGAGTTCACCCAAATACTAGACACCATTATGAGGTCATTTACACTAGGGATGAATCGTTTTTCTTTTGTTTTTATTAAAGTTTCTTGTGTAACAATAATTTTTTGCGACAAAACGAAGAATTTCCGTCAGTTGATTAATAATTAACATATATTTTTATGTGCTGTGAAATTGCCCTGCGGAGACGTTATTAACCTGAATTTGTTTGTTCCAAATAAAGTATGTTGAAGTAGAATTGTTGAGTGATGTAAGTTTTGTTTGGTATTTGAGCGAAAATCAGTGAGTAAAAACATGTTGGACTTCTTATTAGTCAGTCAGTAATAAGCCTACACTATTCGGCCTGGTGGTTACGTTAGTTTATCCCTAGCAATAGTGGAAGGATCTACATTATGTCACAATTGCATTTAAATTTTCTTCCTGAAGATGGCAATTTCGATTATACCTTCCGCCAGATAACTATGCAATAAAAGTCATTAATTTGCAACAAAAAAAAAGGTCTCGAAGCGTGAAAAATGCAAACAATAAAAACATGCCACTTGCCACGAGTCAAAGACGCCTTTTACCGCGATATAATCGAAAATGACGCTCGCTACTACCGCATTTACCGTATAGCTTGTCCACTCTGAAATGATGCGCCTCACTATCTAAATTTGTATACGTATAGTGTACGTATACAAATTTAAGTAGTGGGGCGCGTTATTTCAGAGTGGACAAGCTTATACGTTTACAAATTTAAGTAGTGGGGCGTGTCATTTCAGAGTGGACAAGCTATAAGTTTGTTTTATCGTGTTAGTGACACTATCTAAACATTTTTTTTGTTTCGTTTTGAAAAATTGGAATATTTTGGTATGAGGTCAAGAGATCAACGACCTTTATTGCATCGTTATCTGGCGGAAGGTATAACATTTTTGTAAAAAAATAAATCTTATGACATTTTTCTGTCACCTTTCACCATGTTCTAACTATGTCCATTGGCAATCTGAACCATTTTACCTCCTTTCGCTTCTGTATGTCAAATATAAATCCAAGTCTGTTGCATTTGACCTTTCGGAAGCCTCAAATGTCAAATGAATCCGATTCAATTGCCATTGAAATTAGATGAGTAGGCTGCAACTCTATTATAAATGTTAATTAATTTATACATAATCTTATACTATATAGAAGCCTGTTGATGACCATTATTAAAAGGCGCTAGAAAAACATTGAACAGTTATAAACTCCACAATTGACTTAGTCTATCTTTGACATTTCTTGTTTGTCGAAATTTCGATAGAATGACGTTTTCAGATCGTATACTCTGTCCACTAGGTTATTCACTTTTTGACATGTGTCAGTTTCATACTAACGCCGCCGGGGTCGCGGGTTGTTCGACAGAGATACCGTGGCGCTGGCACAGGCAAGTGAAGGAACACGGGGGGTTTTAGCGAGTAAAAGTCTGACACACCTGCTCTGCCCAGAGCGGGAGAAGTCATTTGATGATTACCCATCTACAAAAAAAAAAAAAAGTACACTAACACAACACTAACAAACTAACGTATAATGTGTTTTGCTAATTTGATTCTTATTATAACTAGAAATTGTCCAACTGACAGGTGTCAAAAAGTGAATAACCTAGTGGACAGAGTATAGATTGATGATATTAGGAGACAGATGTTTCATCTTTCTTTCAATCAAATGAAATATTAATTAAAATTGCTTTATTCAAATTCATTGTCGTAATTTTGAGATCTCAGGTAGCCTTAAGGCCACTGACCCGCCTTTCATAAGAATCAAGATTAGGGTGTCAAACCCAAAATGCAATAAATGGGGCCTAAAATATCTCCTTACTTTCAATAAATCTCATACGATTAGGTACATGTAAAGGAATTTCTACTGAACACGGTTAATATTTTAAGCTGTACCTTTTCTTGTTAATTCCAGAAATCCATTACCTCAACTGAATTCTTTTTTTTTTTATCTTTTCTTATTTACAACAAAATTTTATCCCAAAAATCTTATTTTTTTTATTTTCGTATTTATGAGCATGGTAAGATGGTAAGTAATTGATAAAGGAAGTTTAGGTTAAGTTTATAATATGTTAATAGCATTGTTATTAAGTATTTTTTTAAATTATACAATGAGTTGGAGGAGGTCGTGGCTAAGTAATAACACGGGTCGACCCATCAGGAAAAAGCTATGCTTGGTCCGTGGATGGGTGAGCATCTTTACATACCGAGACTCCTCCGTGCCTCGGAAAGCACGATAAGCCGTTGGTCCCGGCTGTCATTCGTGGATCTTTGGCTGTCGTTACGGGTCGTCAGAAGCCCGAAAGTCTGACAACCAGTCTTAACAAGGGGAATCGATTTACCCAGTTCCTGGGTTGTGGAGGTCAGATAGACAGTCACTCCATGTAAAAAACTGGTAAATAACTGCATCCGGTTAGACTGGAAGCCTACCCCAACATAGTTGGGAAAAGGCTAGGCAGATTGATTGACAATGAATTGCGAAAATTTATGAAGCCTAGACCATGAATACGAATTATAAATCAATAAGATAAGAACAAGTAGAAAATCCACACCAAAAATTCAATATGGTTTAAAATAAAAATGTTACCTCCATAATTTCCAAAATAATGTCTCTACTTCTTATTTTAGGTTCCGAATACGTTACAAACAGGCTCGATTCTAAGTAGCAATTTATACCACATTTTTCTTTTGTATCTGGCAACATTCTTGACTTAAAAACCAACTAAACTTTTTTTTTTAACTTGACACTTTTGACAAAGGCAATGACCCAAACAGGACTTTGCTTAACAATTTCATAATTTATGGAATGACGTAAGAATTTTAAGATTTTTTAAAGTTCAAAAGGGTAAATCCTTAATGCATTTTGTAATGACTAATACCAACACTTGATGTCATCTTCTTGTCGATTGTAACATACTTATTAATAGAGATTTACTGTACATTCTGGAGTTTTAATTATAGAAACCAGTTTCGTGTATTTATTGCAAGTTTTCGGTTATACCTATATTCTTCGATAAGTAATGAATCAATATTCATTTACTGAGCATTATCATTATTTAATGTCTTGTTTTTAGTTTTTTTTTTCTACATTATATGAATATCAAATCAACCCATCGCAGTTTACAACCGCCATCCCTCCAATCGAGTACAGGTGATTTAATTTTTATAGTGACAAAACTCGGCCCATTTTGAAATCTATTTTTTATTTAGGTAGGTACTGAATCAACGTACCTATGACTACCATCCCGTCTGACATAAAGACATTACTTTACAAAGTTTCCATCATGATATGGATATACTTTTTCGAATCATTTATTTTCGGGTACCCTATCTGGTTGCAACACCTATTTTATGTTCGTTATTTATTGACAGGCAACCATAGACAAAAAATGCAATATGTACTTCATGGACACTATGAAGTTCCTTATTTATTGACAGGAAACCATAGATAAAAAAATGCAATACTTTATGGACGCTAAACGCTGCACCAAGTGCAAAGAGCAACTGATAGAAATCCAACGGCTGACAAAACACGAAGTTTGCCGAGCGACATTAAGAAAACAGTTGTACTGTAAACGGTTATAATACGTCATTGTTGGAAAGATTATAAAATACTCTCGCAGTCAGTATTCTCATATTAGACAGACATACCTGACCTTATGTCGCGACATTTGAGTGGTTTTCACAGCACTTCACTGTTGTTACCGGTAATTTGTTTTGCAACACTGTATAAAGATCGTAGGTACCTAAACTGTAGTAACATTTTGTAAGGCATAATACACAGTTGCGAACAGTTGAGTAAACGTTTTGTATATTATTTGCTGATGCTACATATTAAGAATAACTATCTCTTAATATTTGTTTAAGGCGAGTATAACATCGCCACCTTTCAGAAAAAAAATTAATAAGTCAGGAGATATGGAACATTTTAAAATTTCCTATCTTCACATTTATAGTCAAATTATTTGATGAATTTCATATTGACATGGAACTTGTACTAATTTGATTGAATGTGTTAATAATATATTTTGAATGAGTCTTTATTATTACTCGTATAGCTTAAGCTGTTGGCATGCCTTAGTTAAGGAAGTCAGTATAAGGATCTTTATAAACTAAACATCTGTAACTTGTTCTACTTTTTGTGCAAATAAAGAAGTATTCTATTCTATTCTAGTCAGATGAGGCACAATTTTTTGTATTAATTAAATCAACACTAAACCTCCTAAGTTCGAAGTTATAGCAGTTGACGACAAAAACGGCCGTTTTTAATTTATCAATGTTGGCGCTGCTGGTTAGCAGCTATACTCGCCTTAAGTGAAGCAATAGATGTGGGACAAAATGATGTGCGTGTCCGGTCTGTAGCGTGCCTAAGGCATTGTAATGTCAGTAGTAATAGTAAGGCGTTTGCTAAGGCGCATCCGATTCACGAATTCAATGAAATTGAACAACGAAATAGCAGAGGTCATGGTGACAGAGTTAGTCATAGACGCATAAATAAAGAATCTATACTAAAAATAATAAAGCTGAAGTTTTTTTTTTTTTTGTTTGAGGGCGTAGGTAGTTCCAGGAACAGAAACTACTCTGGAACAGGGATAATGACTAATTTTTTTTTTGTTGGTCATGTACCCTAGATTATAAAAAGTATTGGACACATATTTTTTTCTTTTTTACGTAATCAAAAGATGCATTGAGTTAAAATGTGGCATGACGTCACTCCTTGCTAGATTTTATACGTAGTTTTTAATAGTTGTGACGGAACGAGCCCATAAGTCTATTTATATCTAAGTATTTTTTTATTAATATCAATCAATCTGCCTAGCCTTTTCCCAACTATGTTGGGGTCGGCTTCCAGTCTAACCGGATGCAGCTGAATACCAGTATTTTACATGGAGCGACTGCCTATCTGACCTCCACAACCCAGTAACTGGGTAATACGATACCCCTTGGTAAGACTGGTTGTCAGACTTCAGACGACCCGTAACGACTGTCAAAGATCCACGAATGACAGCCGGGACCAACGGCTTAACGTGCTTTCCGAGGCACGGAGGAGTCTCGGTGTGTTAAGATGGTCACCCATCCACGGACCAACCCCGGCAAGCATAGCTTAACCTGACAGATCGACCCGTGCGGCTGTTATTACTTAGCCACGAGCTATTTTTTTATTAATATGTTAAAGCAAAAAATACCTGTTTAATATTTTTTTCATTATCGGACTGACGGACTAAATAGAATTTATTTTTTTTACCCAAGCGTCCTCCCTTTCTTACTGCATTTGATAGCCCAATTCTCGAAGAAGGTTATAAACTATTTAACGTCACGCAGCCACCCTTACGTGCCGAGCAAAATGAAAAAAAGACAGAAAGAACGAGCGAAAACGAAATAGTAGTGCGGGCGGGTGATGCGATGCGACGCTGTGAGTCGGGGGCCGACGGAGTTTTGTAAAAATTTGGCTATTATTTTAGTATATTGTGTAACTAACGACTTCCACTCGAGCGACGTCGCGGGCAGAAGTATGTACTTCAATAAAATAACGATGTTTAAGGTGTATACTGTATAGAAAAAAAAAGAAACATAGTTTATGAATAAAATTACTTTAAGTACTAATTGTGGTTAAGTCGTATTTATATGTTTTAAAATATTAATATATTAATATTAAAGTCTGTGTTATCATGATCGTAAAGTTTTAACATCTCCACTTTAAACTTGTGGGCCTAACTAAAATAAAACAGAAATTAGTGACCATGATAGGCCAAGATTAAAGGCCCCTTCAGACAGGCGCGACGCGAATCCGGTAGAACAATTTTATTTAAATTTTCATAGTAATTGTTCCACCAGAGTCGAGTCGCACCGTCGCACGTCGTGTCGCGCCTGTATGCGGGAGACTCTACAAAATTCAGAAATCTAATACCTACATTTGTTAAATAATTTAAGTATGCGTAGGGCTAGAAGCAAACATAGCATAATATTCATAAATTATTCGCTAAAATCTGATAACATTTCTTACATAACAAAAATGTAGTTCAACCAAAAATCTGGTTAAAAACTAGAGTAGGCCTACCAGTTCTAAATAAAACCACTTTACTTGTTATAATGACCGTTTCGGAGGAAACCTACATTCAATAGGTGCTATGGGCCAAAGTTCCGCATGATCACCTCAAAGGCGATAATCGCATACACGGCTCACGACTCGATCGCACAATGTTCGTTTGTCACTAGCTGTGCTCGCACAGGAATATTTTCTTAAGTGAGCATGCTTAAGTTTTGTCCACAGTACCTACTATTGAAGCTGTTACGTTATTTGTAGCCCGCGCCGTTTTTAAATCGTTGTATATAGGCGCAGGCTACAGTCAATAGAGCGTGTATGAGGCGATGGATGCCTCACTTCAATTGTAGTATTTGTGGCCGAGTTGACCTTTACGCCTTAATTTAGAGAGAGACGGTCAATCCTCGCACAAACTTATAATTAAATTAGACTTAACATAATGAACGGCCGCGCCATCATTATTTGTATTGAATTAAAATTAATTTGATTAGTTAAGCATACTAATGGTAGGGGCTTGTGGCTAAGTAATAACAGCCGCACGGGTCCATCGATGAGATTAATGGGTGACCATCTTTACATACCAAGACCCCGCCGTGCCTCGGAAAGCACGTAAAGCCGTTGATTCCGGCTGTCACTCATGGATCTTTGACAGTCGTTACGTGTCGTCAGAAGCCTGAAAGACTGACAACCAGTCTTACCAAGGGGTATCGTATTACACAGTAACTGGATTGTGGAGGTCAGATAGGCAGTAGCTCCATGTAAAATACTGGCATTCAGCTGCATCCGGTTAGTCTGGAATACGACCCCAACATAGTTGGGAAAAGGTTAGGCAGATGATGATGCATACTAATGATAATGCAAGCTTCAATTCTGCGGATAGCATTAGAAATAATTAAATTACCTACAAATTGCTATTCGACTAAGGCATGTCTTGATGTTACCAAATGAAAATGGGTGTGATCAAAATTGCAGCTGATGATTACAACACTATTAAAGACGTCACCGATGATAAATTAAAATATTGATGAGTTTATAAACTTATGAAACTAGAAGAGACAAAATTAACTCTATATGTTTTCAAATATCCTGTGTCTTATACAGGGTGAAATTGAATTAATGGGCATCCTCTTAAGGGGTCATTGTGCACATCAGCATGAACAACTTTTACTATGGAACCAAACCTGAAATTGCGAAAAAAAATTCAGCTGTTCCCTACATTTTGACGAGTTATGCGAACGTAAATAAATGTAGGGAACAGTTGATTTTTTTGATAGTAAAAGTTGTTCATACTATGACCCCTTAAGAGGTTGGGCGTTATTTAAGTTACACCTTGTATATTTTGGCGACGCTAAATCTCTTCCACATATTTCATACCAACTTCATTTGCAAGTAGCAATAATTTAAGGGCAATTGAGACACAGCTTAACTAAGTAGGCGCCAGTACAGCCTCAATTTACGATTACCTACTTGAAATTCCCAGGGTCCACGTTAAATTAAGGATACCATTATGCAGTAAATAACAATCTCGACCAGCATTATTATCTCGTATTTTCGAGGCCTCTACTTTGACAGCATGTGGGAGGTTACGCATAATTATTAACTGCTAACAGTCTATGTCACAACGTGATAAATGTCTCATTAAGCAAACTTCTACGTGCTTTAGCTTTTGCAAAACCGTATTTTGTAAAACGTTACATAAACGGCGTGTTGATAAATACGGTTTAGGTGTTCACTAGATAGGTAATGAAGTGAATAAATGTGCAATTATCGTTTTTTTAATCGAGTTCGGTGAAATGAGGTTAGTGTTTTTCACCATACGCTTTGGTATTTATGTTTTTTTGCGCTTGCAATAATGTGACAATGAGGTTAGTTTTCCAAACAATGTTCTGCTTCTGCGTAAGTGAAGCATCTTCATTGTAAGTTAATTGGAGTTTTCATCACTTGTTCTTACACGAATTAAGTTTTCTCGGAAAAATTGAGCACTTTTGATGGACAAGTTTTGTGGAAATCTGTATAGATAATTTTAGGGTTCCATATTTTTGTACTCAGTGTTATTGGTAACATGTCGGTAATACATTAAGGGGACGGAGCAGAGTTCATTTGGAACCAAATGACCCCTTATAACTCTTATGCAAATGTCAACAATTTTTTTTTTGAAGAAATCGCCCATTTTAGTCAAAAAAACCTGCTCAAAATGATGATAATTGTATTCCCTTAATGGACTGCTGACGTATTAGCAATAACCCTGTGTGCCAAGAAAAAAAGTGACATAACACATAACTCGGATTGTAAATCCATGGATGACACAGTAGACGAGTAGAAATAACCCTGTATGTATTATATACTCATCTACTGAGTCATCCTTAAATTTACAATCCGAGTTATGTATTATATACTCATCTACTGAGTCATCCTTAAATTTACAATCCGAGTTATGTATTATATACTCATCTACTGAGTCATCCTTAAATTTACAATCCGAGTTATGTATTATATACTCATCTACTGAGTCATCCTTAAATTTACAATCCGAGTTATGTATTATATACTCATCTACTGAGTCATCCTTAAATTTACAATCCGAGTTATGTATTATATACTCATCTACTGAGTCATCCTTAAATTTACAATCCGAGTTATGTATTATATACTCATCTACTGAGTCATCCTTAAATTTACAATCCGAGTTATGTATTATATACTCATCTACTGAGTCATCCTTAAATTTACAATCCGAGTTATGTATTATATACTCATCTACTGAGTCATCCTTAAATTTACAATCCGAGTTATGTATTATATACTCATCTACTGAGTCATCCTTAAATTTACAATCCGAGTTATGTATTATATACTCATCTACTGAGTCATCCTTAAATTTACAATCCGAGTTATGTATTATATACTCATCTACTGAGTCATCCTTAAATTTACAATCCGAGTTATGTATTATATACTCATCTACTGAGTCATCCTTAAATTTACAATCCGAGTTATGTATTATATACTCATCTACTGAGTCATCCTTAAATTTACAATCCGAGTTATGTATTATATACTCATCTACTGAGTCATCCTTAAATTTACAATCCGAGTTATGTATTATATACTCATCTACTGAGTCATCCTTAAATTTACAATCCGAGTTATGTATTATATACTCATCTACTGAGTCATCCTTAAATTTACAATCCGAGTTATGTATTATATACTCATCTACTGAGTCATCCTTAAATTTACAATCCGAGTTATGTATTATATACTCATCTACTGAGTCATCCTTAAATTTACAATCCGAGTTATGTATTATATACTCATCTACTGAGTCATCCTTAAATTTACAATCCGAGTTATGTATTATATACTCATCTACTGAGTCATCCTTAAATTTACAATCCGAGTTATGTATTATATACTCATCTACTGAGTCATCCTTAAATTTACAATCCGAGTTATGTTTTATATACTCATCTACTGAGTCATCCTTAAATTTACAATCCGAGTTATGTATTATATACTCATCTACTGAGTCATCCTTAAATTTACAATCCGAGTTATGTATTATATACTCATCTACTGAGTCATCCTTAAATTTACAATCCGAGTTATGTATTATATACTCATCTACTGAGTCATCCTTAAATTTACAATCCGAGTTATGTATTATATACTCATCTACTGAGTCATCCTTAAATTTACAATCCGAGTTATGTATTATATACTCATCTACTGAGTCATCCTTAAATTTACAATCCGAGTTATGTATTATATACTCATCTACTGAGTCATCCTTAAATTTACAATCCGAGTTATGTATTATATACTCATCTACTGAGTCATCCTTAAATTTACAATCCGAGTTATGTATTATATACTCATCTACTGAGTCATCCTTAAATTTACAATCCGAGTTATGTATTATATACTCATCTACTGAGTCATCCTTAAATTTACAATCCGAGTTATGTATTATATACTCATCTACTGAGTCATCCTTAAATTTACAATCCGAGTTATGTATTATATACTCATCTACTGAGTCATCCTTAAATTTACAATCCGAGTTATGTATTATATACTCATCTACTGAGTCATCCTTAAATTTACAATCCGAGTTATGTATTATATACTCATCTACTGAGTCATCCTTAAATTTACAATCCGAGTTATGTATTATATACTCATCTACTGAGTCATCCTTAAATTTACAATCCGAGTTATGTATTATATACTCATCTACTGAGTCATCCTTAAATTTACAATCCGAGTTATGTATTATATACTCATCTACTGAGTCATCCTTAAATTTACAATCCGAGTTATGTATTATATACTCATCTACTGAGTCATCCTTAAATTTACAATCCGAGTTATGTATTATATACTCATCTACTGAGTCATCCTTAAATTTACAATCCGAGTTATGTATTATATACTCATCTACTGAGTCATCCTTAAATTTACAATCCGAGTTATGTATTATATACTCATCTACTGAGTCATCCTTAAATTTACAATCCGAGTTATGTATTATATACTCATCTACTGAGTCATCCTTAAATTTACAATCCGAGTTATGTATTATATACTCATCTACTGAGTCATCCTTAAATTTACAATCCGAGTTATGTATTATATACTCATCTACTGAGTCATCCTTAAATTTACAATCCGAGTTATGTATTATATACTCATCTACTGAGTCATCCTTAAATTTACAATCCGAGTTATGTATTATATACTCATCTACTGAGTCATCCTTAAATTTACAATCCGAGTTATGTATTATATACTCATCTACTGAGTCATCCTTAAATTTACAATCCGAGTTATGTATTATATACTCATCTACTGAGTCATCCTTAAATTTACAATCCGAGTTATGTATTATATACTCATCTACTGAGTCATCCTTAAATTTACAATCCGAGTTATGTATTATATACTCATCTACTGAGTCATCCTTAAATTTACAATCCGAGTTATGTATTATATACTCATCTACTGAGTCATCCTTAAATTTACAATCCGAGTTATGTATTATATACTCATCTACTGAGTCATCCTTAAATTTACAATCCGAGTTATGTATTATATACTCATCTACTGAGTCATCCTTAAATTTACAATCCGAGTTATGTATTATATACTCATCTACTGAGTCATCCTTAAATTTACAATCCGAGTTATGTATTATATACTCATCTACTGAGTCATCCTTAAATTTACAATCCGAGTTATGTATTATATACTCATCTACTGAGTCATCCTTAAATTTACAATCCGAGTTATGTATTATATACTCATCTACTGAGTCATCCTTAAATTTACAATCCGAGTTATGTATTATATACTCATCTACTGAGTCATCCTTAAATTTACAATCCGAGTTATGTATTATATACTCATCTACTGAGTCATCCTTAAATTTACAATCCGAGTTATGTATTATATACTCATCTACTGAGTCATCCTTAAATTTACAATCCGAGTTATGTATTATATACTCATCTACTGAGTCATCCTTAAATTTACAATCCGAGTTATGTATTATATACTCATCTACTGAGTCATCCTTAAATTTACAATCCGAGTTATGTATTATATACTCATCTACTGAGTCATCCTTAAATTTACAATCCGAGTTATGTATTATATACTCATCTACTGAGTCATCCTTAAATTTACAATCCGAGTTATGTATTATATACTCATCTACTGAGTCATCCTTAAATTTACAATCCGAGTTATGTATTATATACTCATCTACTGAGTCATCCTTAAATTTACAATCCGAGTTATGTATTATATACTCATCTACTGAGTCATCCTTAAATTTACAATCCGAGTTATGTATTATATACTCATCTACTGAGTCATCCTTAAATTTACAATCCGAGTTATGTATTATATACTCATCTACTGAGTCATCCTTAAATTTACAATCCGAGTTATGTATTATATACTCATCTACTGAGTCATCCTTAAATTTACAATCCGAGTTATGTATTATATACTCATCTACTGAGTCATCCTTAAATTTACAATCCGAGTTATGTATTATATACTCATCTACTGAGTCATCCTTAAATTTACAATCCGAGTTATGTATTATATACTCATCTACTGAGTCATCCTTAAATTTACAATCCGAGTTATGTATTATATACTCATCTACTGAGTCATCCTTAAATTTACAATCCGAGTTATGTATTATATACTCATCTACTGAGTCATCCTTAAATTTACAATCCGAGTTATGTATTATATACTCATCTACTGAGTCATCCTTAAATTTACAATCCGAGTTATGTATTATATACTCATCTACTGAGTCATCCTTAAATTTACAATCCGAGTTATGTATTATATACTCATCTACTGAGTCATCCTTAAATTTACAATCCGAGTTATGTATTATATACTCATCTACTGAGTCATCCTTAAATTTACAATCCGAGTTATGTATTATATACTCATCTACTGAGTCATCCTTAAATTTACAATCCGAGTTATGTATTATATACTCATCTACTGAGTCATCCTTAAATTTACAATCCGAGTTATGTATTATATACTCATCTACTGAGTCATCCTTAAATTTACAATCCGAGTTATGTATTATATACTCATCTACTGAGTCATCCTTAAATTTACAATCCGAGTTATGTATTATATACTCATCTACTGAGTCATCCTTAAATTTACAATCCGAGTTATGTATTATATACTCATCTACTGAGTCATCCTTAAATTTACAATCCGAGTTATGTATTATATACTCATCTACTGAGTCATCCTTAAATTTACAATCCGAGTTATGTATTATATACTCATCTACTGAGTCATCCTTAAATTTACAATCCGAGTTATGTATTATATACTCATCTACTGAGTCATCCTTAAATTTACAATCCGAGTTATGTATTATATACTCATCTACTGAGTCATCCTTAAATTTACAATCCGAGTTATGTATTATATACTCATCTACTGAGTCATCCTTAAATTTACAATCCGAGTTATGTATTATATACTCATCTACTGAGTCATCCTTAAATTTACAATCCGAGTTATGTATTATATACTCATCTACTGAGTCATCCTTAAATTTACAATCCGAGTTATGTATTATATACTCATCTACTGAGTCATCCTTAAATTTACAATCCGAGTTATGTATTATATACTCATCTACTGAGTCATCCTTAAATTTACAATCCGAGTTATGTATTATATACTCATCTACTGAGTCATCCTTAAATTTACAATCCGAGTTATGTATTATATACTCATCTACTGAGTCATCCTTAAATTTACAATCCGAGTTATGTATTATATACTCATCTACTGAGTCATCCTTAAATTTACAATCCGAGTTATGTATTATATACTCATCTACTGAGTCATCCTTAAATTTACAATCCGAGTTATGTATTATATACTCATCTACTGAGTCATCCTTAAATTTACAATCCGAGTTATGTATTATATACTCATCTACTGAGTCATCCTTAAATTTACAATCCGAGTTATGTATTATATACTCATCTACTGAGTCATCCTTAAATTTACAATCCGAGTTATGTATTATATACTCATCTACTGAGTCATCCTTAAATTTACAATCCGAGTTATGTATTATATACTCATCTACTGAGTCATCCTTAAATTTACAATCCGAGTTATGTATTATATACTCATCTACTGAGTCATCCTTAAATTTACAATCCGAGTTATGTATTATATACTCATCTACTGAGTCATCCTTAAATTTACAATCCGAGTTATGTATTATATACTCATCTACTGAGTCATCCTTAAATTTACAATCCGAGTTATGTATTATATACTCATCTACTGAGTCATCCTTAAATTTACAATCCGAGTTATGTATTATATACTCATCTACTGAGTCATCCTTAAATTTACAATCCGAGTTATGTATTATATACTCATCTACTGAGTCATCCTTAAATTTACAATCCGAGTTATGTATTATATACTCATCTACTGAGTCATCCTTAAATTTACAATCCGAGTTATGTATTATATACTCATCTACTGAGTCATCCTTAAATTTACAATCCGAGTTATGTATTATATACTCATCTACTGAGTCATCCTTAAATTTACAATCCGAGTTATGTATTATATACTCATCTACTGAGTCATCCTTAAATTTACAATCCGAGTTATGTATTATATACTCATCTACTGAGTCATCCTTAAATTTACAATCCGAGTTATGTATTATATACTCATCTACTGAGTCATCCTTAAATTTACAATCCGAGTTATGTATTATATACTCATCTACTGAGTCATCCTTAAATTTACAATCCGAGTTATGTATTATATACTCATCTACTGAGTCATCCTTAAATTTACAATCCGAGTTATGTTTTATATACTCATCTACTGAGTCATCCTTAAATTTACAATCCGAGTTATGTATTATATACCTCATCTACTGAGTCATCCTTAAATTTACAATCCGAGTTATGTATTATATACTCATCTACTGAGTCATCCTTAAATTTACAATCCGAGTTATGTATTATATACTCATCTACTGAGTCATCCTTAAATTTACAATCCCAGTTATGTGTTAACTAGCGATGAGCGTTGAATCAACGAACTAGTTGAATCAACGTTGATGTCTCTTCAACGGAATTAACGTTGACCGTGTACAAATCAATTCGTTGAATTCGTCAACGAGTTGAGTTGACAACGACGTTTATCAATTCAACTCGTTTCATCGTTTGACGAATTCAACGACTCAACGACTGTCAACGAGTTGATTTAATTTTGTACACGGTCAACGTTTTGTTATTTTCAACGTACGTAAATTGTATTTCTTTAAGAATAAACCTCCCGCTACGACGCGATAGTCAATTAGTCATGACAAGAATTTGAACTCTAAATAACGAATATAAGATTTTATATTTATTTAGTAATTTGATCAATGTCATTATTTTTTAAAGAAAGTAAACGATGACATTATTAATTCTTAAAATGATCATATTCGTGCGTGATCTTCTAAATACGCCTGAAATTTGTGTTTTATAGCAAATTAATCAGTCAGTCCTAAACCTGAAAAAAGTATGAAGGGAAGATCATCTAGAACCCTAGGTAGGTAGTAGGTAAAGTCATCATAAAATGTTATCCAATTTCATTAGGTAAACTGCGTCAAATTGTTCGTAAATTAACATTACAACAGCATAGACGTTAATAAAAGCGTCAACTTGCATGAACGATAAACGCCTAGTTTATCGTTCATGAAAGTTGACGTTCGTAATACGTTAACTCGTTGACGAAATTAACTAGTTGATCAACTAGTTGACAAACGCAATTCAACGTTAACGTTTCGTTGACGGAAAAACCTTCAACGACCCATCGCTAGTTTTAACGTCACTTTTTTTCTTTTACCTTTTTCTTGGCACCTTCATATTGCGGTTACAAAGTGAGCTCTCTTTTTCATATGCGATACTTATGTATCTACAGTAAATCTTACATCATCATTTATCATCACCATTGATTTGTTGATCATATCCCATTAATTACCATTTAATGTTGATACAGTCACGAATTTCATCTAAATTTTATATTTTATGAAGTTATAAATCTGTGATTGTAATTATGATGTTTAATTACTATTATTTAAAACATGTGCGATTTTATTGAACAATTTATGATGTAAAAATATTTAGTTTTACATTTCCTTGTTGAATATGAATGTTTGTATAAACAGATTTTGTTTTATCACACGAGAGTAAGTTTTACAAGAACTATTAAAAAAATAATATTGATCATTAAAGTAAGGAAAATACGAGACTATACTTTGTTTTTCAAAAAGAAGATAAATAAACGAAAGACATTAAAGTCCTGCATGGTCATTCCAAAACCAGTTTTCGGATCAACAACAATTTGTCGGAAAACAAAGCCATTAAAAAAAAAAAAAAACAAAAAATAACGTTTTCAAAGCACTCCCATCCAACAAACTATAATATTTTTAAACTAAACAACAAATGACTATCTACGTGCTAAATGTAAAAATAAATGATAGTGTTCCAAGTACAAACACTCCTCAACATTTACTAATCCCTTTTCAATGGAACAGTCCAATTTTTTGAAGTGGCAACAAAAACACGAACAAAATCATTTTTATGTTAACTGTCTATTATGTCTTCATCAATTTTCCTTCTAATATATCTTTTTGCTATAGACATTGATGAATATGGATGGCAATGTGGACACGCTACAGTGGCCGCTAGTGATGTGTTTGAAGCTATTTATATCGAATTAACTTAATCCCAACAACGACAGTTTGGTATGGTTGGCATCCGGAACGGCTGGTGAAGTTGGTTTCCTCAGTAATTATCTGAGGGAATTTGCCGTGTTTAGCTTGTAAAGAGATCGATGTCAGTAAGATGTATATTTTAAACGGTCTAATAAAATAGTATAATATTCGTGAATATCAGGATAAGCTACGCTTGTCGGGGTTGACTGTGAATGGGTGACATCTTTACATACCGAGACTCCTCCGTGCCTCGGATAGTACATTAAGCCGTAGGTCCCGGCTATCATTCGTGGATCTTTGACAGTCGTCAGAAGCCCCAAAGTCTGGTCTTACCAAGGGGTATCGTATTACCCAGTTACGGGATTGTGGAGGTCAGATAGGCAGTCGCTTTATGTAAAATACTGGTACTCAGCTGCATCTGGATAGACTGGAAGCCGACCCCAACATAGTTGGGAAAAGGCTAAGCAGATTGCTGATTCGTGAATACTTAAAAAACTAAAACCTATTCTTACCAATTTACGACCAATAAACACCTACTTAAGTATTATTACTTATCTGTCAAGCAATCAAAGAGAACCTTTAAATGATTCCTTGGTAGGTACTTATTCTTAGCAACAACCTCAATACCAAGGCTCCAATCATATGGAATTTTAAATACGCACATGACAATACTCAATTTCCGTACACATACTAATTAATTAAAAAGTACCTACCTACTACTTAAAAGTTATTTAAGTTCTGTCTATTGTTCTTAGCTATTGTTTAAAAGTACCGGATAAAGAGGTTTCACACAGTTCGGAAGTTACCTCATACGCTGAGTTTTTGTCCGTCTGTCTGTGTGTTACTTTTGTCACGAGTACTGTCGGAAGAGAAACAATACTGTGTGCATGTTTGTGTGAATATTATGATTATTACGTCGTTTTGAGATGAGTGATTGATACTTATTTTACGGATAATGTATGTGTATGATATAAGGTTGTTACTGTTGAGAAGTTATGTCGGGAAAACGGTAGCGGAAAATATGATGATGCTCGTCAGAACACTTTCCGCTTGGTACCTGTCTCTCCTTCTCGTAAGTATATCAGCTTGATTGCTGCCATTAGGCGCGTAGAACATTCTCTGTAGAAACTATTTTTAGTTCGAAAGCGAATATTTCCTTACTTCTTCTTCTTATTAATATGTGTTTAGTTTACTGGAGCTGGCCTCAACATGATGACTAGATTCAATGGAAGTAAATATGGTAGGTAATCCATTTTTATCCATATAAGTACAACGTGTCGTTTTGCATCCTCGTCAAATTCACGGATGTGGTATAGACCATCAAACCGAACAACTTTTTCCATGGCACCAACATCGTAATTGCGAAAAAATAATCAGCCGTCCCATACACTTGCGTCGAGTAAGTATTGAAGTTTTCTATGGGACAGGTGAAATTTTTTTTGCGATTATGATGTTGGTTCCATGGAGAAAGTTGTTTTGTTTGATCTTCTGTATCACACTCAGAAATTTGACGAGGATGCAAAAAGACACGTTGTAGTTTTGCACACAAACGTTTACAAAATAAATTACCAATAAACTCAAATACAACAATAACATCAAATACATGTTAATATGTCACTGAACACCAATTCTCACTCACAAACTACGTGCTAAAGTGTGTCGCAACAGTTGCGCAACTCTCAATGCTACGAACTATGCGTGCACGCATCCTTGAATGAGTGGTTTTCTAAGTAGAGGCCAAGAAAAAAAAAAACCCTGGTTTCCGATTAATGTTATTTCCACTTAAACGAATATCAAGTTTATTTTAGTGTTATTTAAGTTGTTTTCAGAATGACTAGTGCAAATGAAAAAGTAAACTAACTTTATGTGTCAGTTATAAAGTTATTTTACCAAAAACACATATTTGTTTTCCTTTTTGGAAACTAAAATGTAATTTTTTAAATCTCGAACACAGTATAGAAGACGGGTGGCTAGTATGAATCAGACTGGTTTCATAACCATAAGTGAACGGAATCCTAATTGAACTGTATGTAGTAATACATAGTAAAAATCTCTTTTCCTTGATTGGTGAGTTGAATTTAAAACGATGTGTAGTGCGTAACGTTATAGATGTGTTATGTTTTTTGGGTTCGCTTTCTTTAGTAATGGGTAATGTTTGCTAGTGTTGTAAGATGACTAGCACATCCCGTGCGGCTTCGCCCATGTGGATGTCGGAAAATATCCCACGGGAACAAAAATCCTTCCTTATTCCTTGTCTTCATTATAAAGGGAACCTCTGTACAAAATTTCAGCTTTCTAAGTTCAAGGGTTTGGGCTGGGCGTTGATGAGTCAGTCAGTCAGGACTTTTCATTTTATATATTAAAGATATATAAATCAATGTATTATTTATTTTAATTTATTGTTGCAGAGGATTCCTTAATTTTTTTTAAGAACATAAAATTTAAGGTAAAAATTTATTATGGCGCTAAACAGATGTTAATTGCATGGGCATTTGAAGCAATTAAATTACGGTAGCCATTAGAATTAAATTAAAGCACATTACTTACCTATTTGTAATTATTTTTTTTCATTAATTATTTGCCAACACAATATTAATGACATATTTCAACTGATTAACCTACTTAAGCCAAATAACATTGAAATTGAATACGAACAGATTTCTCAATAATTTGAAAATAACGATGTATTAAACGAGACATAAACGCACTAAAATTTAATTTAGTTTCTCAAGTACACTCAAGTTATAGTTAGTTTTGATAGGATCAGATTTATAAGACAGTGCGCACATGCATAACATAATCAACCTATAATGTTCCCACTGCTGGGACACAGTTTTCACACTTCTCGGTGAGAGGGAGTGGGCTGTAATCCACCACGCAAGCCCAGTGCGGGTTGGTAGATGTCACATGTCTTTGAATTTTTGGTTTTAGGACATGCCGGTTTCCTCACGATGTTTTCCTTCACCGTTTTGAGAGCAGTGGTGATGAAATAATTTACACAAAGTAAAGCGCCTGTCTGGGTTCGAACCTACGACCTACAACTCGTAAGTCGCGGCCGTTACCACTGGGTCATCACTGCTCACGTAGTGTGTAGCTCACGGTGCGCACACGCAAAACAGTCTTTATTGCCGTAAATAGAACCGTACACTGTGAAAAACGATCCTGTAGATATTACACTAATATTATAAAGGCGAAAGTTTGTGAGTGTGTGTGCTTGTATGTTTGTTACTTCTTAACGCTCAAACGGCTGGATCGATTTGGATGAAATTTGGTATGTAGATAGCTTATACCCTGGATTAACACATAAGCTACTTTTTATCCCGGCTACGCAGGTGAAACCGCGGGGCCCAGCTAGTGGTATTATTTTTTTCTGACTGAAAAATTTTGGTTTAGCGTTTCAATTTAGGAAGGACTACTAGGGACAGGTTCAGAATGTTTGGGACAAAATTTGACATCAGGTCTACGCATTGCCTTATCTAGTATGTTCTGATCATGTATTTGAGCTCAATTCACGGTAATGTAAGGCTGTTGGCCAGTTCATGTAGGCTCATTACGAAATGTAAGGCCGATGCAGTATATGAGCTGAGATATTATTGATACTTAATATCTGCAAGTTTTATGTATCATATTTAATTTTAGAGTCTTCTTCAATATTTATTTTTATTTTTTTAATTTATAAGTAAATTAAACTTGCGTTTATAAATTACTACAAGATGTTAATAACCTGATATTTACATAATTATTAAACATCTATGCCTCATAATATTCCTCATTTGGCAAACAAATTACTTACCCTATTTTAGCAATAATTATTTAGGAGATTGATTACAATAATTATTGTGGGAGAAGTCATTTGATGATTTCCCATCCACAAAAAAAAAGGGTGTGTATGTATGTGTATAAAATAAACTAAATGGCTATAGCTTAACATGCGAATAGTAGTGGTTTTCCTTCCTAAGCTTTTTGCGACGGATAACTAGAACACCCTCACTGCATGTGAGGGTGTTCTAGTCTGCACAAAGACACACTCATACACACAATATTTTAGGATATATCTCTAAGTTTATTTTATTTAGTTATAGTTTAATGTCTTATCTTGTTGTAACTTGAGATTTTTCTGTATTTTTTTTTTTATAACTTATTGTTTTTAAATTATATTTTACCTTATTGTACACCACTTTAACATTCATATAATTTGTCATTGAAGAGCGGGACCTCCTAGCACAGGTATAATATCTTTTACTTAAAAAAGATTTTGTAAGATTTACTGTAAAAGTTGTACAAGTTTCCGCAATAAACCTTTTTATTTTATTTTTATTTTTTTTTATTTTAGACTCTTCAGCTTTTTCAGCCATTAGTCTGGCGTGTTCACTATTTCCCTATCAAACCAGATTGTAGGTTTTAATGAGGACGTAAAGGCTGTGTCAGCGAACGGTATTCGCGTTACTGAATTTTGGCCCAAACATATAAAAAACTGTATAAATTTTTTTCGAGTTATTTTTGCCACCGACACACTAAGAAATAATGTTTCAATAACTAAATCATTTTCCAGTAATCCAGTCTCAAATACTTCTAAATCGCTGTCACCTTACACTTGTTTCACAAGTAACTAAGCTAAGTACATAGCCAGTAATGCATGTGCATACAACCTGGCGTCAACGCAAGTAGCAATGATCTGTTGCGAAATGATTTATGATTACAAACAATCTAACTGCTTCGAACGAGAACACCTACTCATGCATCCAAAGTTTCCAACCTCTATTGACTATGCTATATCATTAGCTATGCTGGCTATTGGTACCTATGCATGACTTATAATACCGCCTATAATTGACCTACTATAGGGCAAATCATATACAGGGTTATTGGTAAAACACCAGCAACCTCTTAAGGGGTCATTGTACTCATCATTATGAACAACTTTTACAATGGAACTAAACCTGAAATCGCGAAACAAAAATCAGCTGTTCAGTACATTTATCTACATCAAACTCGCAAAATGTAGGGAGTAGCTGATTTTTGTAGCTGTTGCCTGCGACTTCGTCTGCGATCCAAAATGAAAAGTAGCCTATATCCTTTACCAGGTCATGGTCCCCATGTGCCAAATTTCATCCAAATTCGTTAAGCCGTTTTAGCGTGAAAGCGTAACAAACAAACAAACAAACTCAGTTTTGCATTTGTAATATTAGTTAGGATTAACCTAGGTATACGATTGTCTATTTAATAAAGCTAATAAATGATAATTTGAAATGATCATGAAATTATCACTTTATTAGCTCTTTTTTTTAATAAAGTGATAATTTCAAATAATAGACTCTATTACATGAAATTATCACTTTATTAGCTCACAAAAGATTTATTGATATATAAAATTATTTCCAATTCTATGAAAGAAAGCAAATACTGCATTGCACAACACACACACATTACACACATACTCGTACACACATACACACATCAAAAGTGTCTAGGGATCAAGCATTTTTATGCGGATTTCTTGAGATTGAGATGTGGCTTTGTAATAAATTTATGATTTTATAAATTTATATGGATCCTTTTTGGTGCATTTCATAATTTGAATCAGGAACTGTGAATCAAATTCGAGTAAAAGATGAAAATCAGCTGTCAATATTTTCCCTATAAAAACATACAACGCATTGAAGACATTATTAGTGCTACTGTTTCCCTACTACTGATTAAAACCAACGTTATTATGGAGCGGCGACGTCATTTAAGCAGGGAAGAAATGCTCAGAGCCGTGGGAATGATAGAAGCTGGTTCCCGGCAACGTACTGTGGCTTTAGCTCTGAATACAAGTCAGAGTGTTATCAGTCGACTTTGGACACGTTACCGAAGCACTGGTACCGTGGCTGAGCGCCATGGAGGACGGTATCGCTGCACCACACGGAGACAAGACCGATACATTCAAATCTTAACTCGAAGAGCTCCAACTATAACCGCCATGATGTTAGCCGTGAGGCTTCATCACTCTTCAGGGAACTTAATTAGCGACCAAACAGTCAGAAACCGCTTGCATGAAGTGAACCTTCATTCCCGAAGACCGCTACGGGTACCACCTATAGCAATGCACAATCGTAGGATTCGATATCAATGGGCTCTTGAACACAGAAATTGGGCAGAAGAACAATGGCGTTTCGTGTGCTTTTCTGATGAGTCTCGTTTTGGTATGAGACCGGATACAAGACGTATACGACACTGGAGAACCCCTGGACGCCAACAGCGATTAAAATCCTGCCAGGAAGTCCATCCTTATAGTGGTGGAACCATCATGGTATGGGCGGGTATTTGGATCGGCGGAAGAACTGAGTTGATTTGGATCAGAGGCAACCTCAACGCTCAAATTTATGCTGAGACGATTGTATCAGACGTCATCGTTCCTCTACAAGTGCAAATCGGTCCCTTATTTCAGTTAATGCATGATAATGCACGACCGCACACCGCAAGAGTTGTAAGACAGACTCTCGCCGCAGTTAACATCAATGTCCTGCCCTGGCCTGCTCAGTCGCCAGACTTGAACCCGATTGAGCATGCATGGGATATGCTACAGAGAAGAGCTCTGCCGAATATGGAGGGTATCCAGTCGCAAGAAGACCTTTTTTTGTTGTTGCAACGAACATGGGCGGCCATTCCACAGCGTGATTTGGATGAACTCATTTTGAGTATGCCAAACCGATGTTCTTGTGTTGTTAGTGTTCGCGGTAGAAACACGGATTATTAATTGTTTAAGTTACCCAATAAAATTTTAAAGAAAACTGTTATTTCAGTCTTTTTTTCGAACTTTAATGTTAGTGGTTCAAATGTCAAAAATCCCTTTATTAGGAAAATGGCAAATTTCTTTATTAATGCAAAGGTGACTTGGTTTATCGTTACTGTGACAAACGAAAACACTTTATTTGATGAATCCTTAAAGAAAATTTTAATTAATATCAATCAGGAGAAAAGTTGTTGCAAAAATATATGTTGATCCCTAGACACTTTTGATGTGTGTATTACATTATTACATTTTTCAACTACTACTCAAATCAACAAAGATAAAAATGGTACCTGTTTCGCCTACAAACTTACTTCCGTAGAATCTAAAACGTGTTAGGAGCCCATCCCTACATTGCTTGATTTTAATTAAAAAAAAAACCAACTGTCAACAGGAAGTACGGGTTATGATTTATTTGCGAGCACCAAAATATGCCGCATAAATAGTCGTATTTTTTTATTGCGTTAACTTAGAAGCTTGATTATTTTAGAGCTCCAAGGGATCATAGACCTACGTATTTGATATTAATTTCAACTTGATACCTCCATGCGTTCCTGAGAAAAGGGGTCTTAACAGACGGATAATGAAGTGATCCTATAAGGGTTCTGTTTTTCCTTTTGATGTAAAGAACCCTAAAAATTATCGTCCTCAAAGAGCTAAATAGTCTACCTAATAATATACTTTAGATAATGATAATAATTTTCGGTTCAAACCTGTTAACCAGTAGGTATTAAATAAAAATGTTAATTCCGTATAATTCGTTGACGGTCATGGTGGCATTGACCTTATGAATTAACATGCAAGCTGAGATCGAAAGTTAATTTTATTCGGAGAAATGCGAATGCATTTTAACATACATTCACACTTTAAATAAACAAAGAGGTGCATTTATAAACTACTATTATACGGACTGTCAAAATTCAACATACAGGGTTCATATTTTCTTACTAAAGTAGCAAAACGTTTTCCTAACCAAGGAAATCTATTTAAGTAAGTTTATAGGTAGGTATCGTTATTAATTTACTTTATGATTATATACAAATACTTCTAGAATTTAATCTATATAAATAAAAAGAGAAGTCCTGACTGACTGACCGACTCATCAACGTCCAGCCCAAACCCTTGAACTTAGGAAGCTGAAATTTTGCACAGAGGTTTGTGGGATATATATCCACGTGGGCGAAGCCGCTGGCAAAATCTAGTAAGGTATACTTAGCCCCCTAATACATACACCTTAAACATAACTGGCGAAATGTAGGTATATAGGGTAACAGGTAATTAGTGACCGATACTTCAACACATGATTGCACTAATGATACGAGTAACAAACAACTTTTACTACGGAACCAAACTTGAAATCGCGAAGAAAAAATCTCCTGTTCCCTACATTAATGTTCGAATAACTCGTCAAAATGTAGGGAACAGCAGAATTTTTTTTCGCAATTTCAGGTTTGGTCGCACAATAAAAGTTGTTTGTTATCATGAATACAATCTGTGTTTAAGTATCGGTCAATAATTACACGTCACACCTCTGCCAAACCCGTCGGGGATAACAGGCATGATGTTGTGTACATTTTAAAAAGTATGTCGAACACAGAGCAGTGGCATTTTATCAGCCGTGTGTCGCCACCTCATTGGACGCCGCATTAAGCCCGCCAATTTTCTTTAACATCTCGCAACCTCATTTATGATCACTTACAATATATCAATTTATTTATAAATAACCTACTAAATACTACATCTTCCTAATTGCATCACTAACATAATAACATACAGATGTTATTAAATGATAATCTTAAAGAACTATTAACCTTTAAGATGGGAAAATGCGCGCGAGTTGGTTTCAAAACACTGGGTTTGTAAGGCATTGTACCACCTCACTCGTGTGAATGACGTGGGAAATACTTGTACAATAACATTTATTTTGTGTAATTCATTCTTTCTTAGGATTGCTGCCCCAAGGGTGCTTACAGAACTCCAAATCCAAAACTTTGATATGTTTCTATGTGACAAAACCCCAGATACTTTGTGTGATCTTGACTTATACGAGACCTTTACAGGAACGTACTTGACCATGTTTGAGCACGTTTTCACTCTTCTGAATTGTTATCATTATCATCATGGGTGTCATTACAGCAGCCCACTGCTTCTGAATAAGGGTGCGTATCCACTGACGCGGAGCTGGTCGGAGCGGAGCGGAGAAGAGCAGTGAAAAGTGGCAGGTGTTTCCACTGAAACGGAGCGGGCGGAGTGGAGATTTCGAGCACTGTGATTGGTCGGACCGCGGTGCTCGACTCTGGTCTGTCCGACTCGGGGCCGCGTGATCATTTTATTTGAAAGTCCGCTCAGCACCACTGTGTCCACTGACGCGGAGTGGAGATTTCGAGCACTGTGATTGGTCAATTCACGGTCCACTCCTCTCTACACCACCCAGCTCCGCGTCACTGGAAACGCACCCTTAAGCCCATATCATTATATTTTTTAATTATTCAGAGCGCGAATGAAAATCAAACATGGTTGGTTCGGTTAACTTCATGAATTTTTTCATTTAGTATTCGTTTTGTGTCCAGACGTTTCACTTCGTGTCATTTCACTAACATAAATGAACAAAAAATGATCTATGGTAAGCTTGATATCAGCTGTACTACGACACATACGGGTTTACAAAAGAAAATATTCAATTGCATGTTTGCATTGGCCAGTGTTGAAACTTTAACCTCACCTAAACCTACCGTTGCCACATGTGACTTCAAAGGGCACTTATGTAACTATCTTTAAATATCACTCAGAGGCTTTTCTTGCCTCGTAAATCAAAACCAGACATACAAATTTACTATTAGTACCAATATCAATAGTAACAATAAAAGTGTTCATAAATATTAAGTATATAAATATGTTAGGTACCCACTATAAAGTGAGATTATATTAAGTGTGTTTATATAAATCACACCTGTAGCACAAACAAAAACCAGCCAAGTGCGTGTCGGACCACGCACAATGAAGGGTTCCGTAGTTGGGATGAATTTATCCAAAGAACAAACTTAACATTGTGATTGAAAAACATGTTCTCCCATACGTTCCAACTGTAAATGTAAGTTTGTACTCACAATATTGAGAGATTTACCAAGTTGTTTTCAGACCACAGACTTCTTATAGGTTTTCCTGTATTCTACAGGTAAATATCTATTTTCTGTATTTTTTTTTTTCAAAATTTTAGGCTCAGTGCTTTCAGAGATAAGGGGGGTGAATGGTCAATTTTCGTCTATTTTCTTAAATAACTTTAAAGCAATTTATTTTAAAATTATAAAAAAATATATTTGAGACCCTCATAGTAAGCCCCTTCATTTGATATATCACACGGTATAGTTTGCAAAACATTTTTTTTTATTTTCTTATTTGCCCTCAAAAGTGACCCCCATATTCAAAATTCATTTATTTACTTTACCCGTCCGTGTTTGGTTTACAGAAATTCATATGTGTACCAAATTTCAACTTATTCTGTCCATTAGATTCGGAGCAAATTGGCTGTGACAGACGGACAGACAGACAGACACACGAGTGATCCTAGAAGGATTCCGTTTTTCGTTTTGAGGTATGGAACCCTAATAAGAAGTTTATACACAGTTGCTAATCACACAGGACTAAAAGCTAAAGATAGATATGAAAATTTAATTTGAATGGCCTTCGAATTATCTGAGAAAAATAATCTTTCTCACAAAAAGTACGTTAAACTTTCACTCCTGGGAAATAAAAATCAAGGTAAATAACACTTATTACTTCATGAAGGTGACAATACGAAAGTATACGAATTTTTCCTTCCATTCATACCTTTACATTCGTAAAAGATTTTCTCTCACGGCTACACGATCAGTAAAGTATTTACCTGAAACAAAAACAAAAGGTCGTTATTAGAAAGTGAAATAAGTCACATAAGTTCTTTTGAAATTAAACATACAGTCTTTTGTTTTAAACAAGAAAGCATTGACGTAGATATGATAGAAACTTCTTTAATGGCGCCTCTTCACAATCGGCTATCGTAAACTTTCATCCCCTTTATCACCCCATTTAGGATTATTTTTGAGACAAAAAGTAGCCTATGTCCTTCCCCAGGATGCCATCTATCTCCATGTCAAATTTTATCGAAATCCATTCAGTGGTTTAGTTTAGTTTTTCAGATAGAGCCGCCATTACGTAGGTGCCGTTCGTGGAATGAAAATAATATTTTTTTCTAAACTGTTCCACAGAACCGCACTTATCAAAATGTTTCGGTGCGGTTGGTGGAATAGCTAAGTCAAGTGCCGTTGAAATCGTTGCTCTGAGTGGAATACCTCGAAAATATAAACAGAAATTGAAAAAAATTTAAACAAATCTTAGTAAAAATATACAAGATTATTTACTTAAATTAAGCCTGACTGATCACTTGTATGAGAATCCTGAGAAATTTGTGTTTTGTGGTTTCTGAAACCACCTAGTTACATACATACAGTGGGTGTCATAAGTGGGTATAAAGTATAATCATGACATCATGATGCTATAACCAATTTGTTTGCGAAGTGATATTAATGTGGCTTGAGTTGGTTTGAGGATTATTAGAGCCCATGGAGGAATTCTCTATAAGGGTTCACGGACTAGAAAAAAAAGATGGACTCCGCGCCACGCATATTGAAAGTGAAGCACAGTAAGTATGCCGCCGGGACTGTTTGTACAAACATGCGCCTCACGCACACATTTACATTATAGTATGCCGACCGCCATTATGTGACATGACGGCGTCTTTGTCAAATAGCGCACACATTGTATACGCATGGCGCGGAATCCTTCTTTAAGTTTTTTTTTGTTTTTGGTTTTTCTTCTTCAAGTTAAATCTTTTTTTGGATACCAGAGTTCATACTATTTTTGTATACGCATGGTTTAATAATTTTTTTTGTTTTTTTTCTAGTCCGTGTAAGGGTTATAATAATATTGTAGAAGGAACGTTTCTTTTTTCGATACTTATACCCACTTGCACCAGAAATCGATAAAAACATTTAACGCTAAACGAATTTAAAATACCATTGTGGTTCAGACAACCGTTTCAAGATGACGGAGATCGAAAAGATGATATTTTAAATACGTTTAGCATTAAATGTACAGCGATTGCTGTTGCAAGCTGGCCTTTTTCCTCATTTTCCAGTTTTTGTCGCAGTCTGACAATGGCAGATTAACTCGCGACATTTAGTTCATAAAATACTCACACTACTACAAATTAAATCCTAAAGTTGAACAAATCCCAGCTCCATTTGAACCAATTATGTCCTAAAAGGATTAGCCAATCAGACTCCTACACCCAACAGGCTTCAACAACAAAGCGGCTTATGTTACCTCACTTTAATTCCACATAATCCATACGCAAATGACGTGCAATTTGCGGGCCGCAACCGCATTTCTTATGGGAAAATGTTGAGTACACCTGGCTTCAGGGCCGGATTGAGTGAATGGTACGATTTGGTCAAGGGTGCTAAAATGTGAATGTTGATCGCGCTTTGTTTCTGTAATTTTGTTCGGTGGTATTGTTTTGTGGAATTGCAACAGTCTTCTTCAGGCTAGCATTTTCTCAGAGTGTAACATTGGATTTGCGGTGAGAGCTAAATAGTATAATATTATCAATCTTAATGTCGATGCTTTTTGTTTTGCAAGAGCGAATCTTGCATGAAATCTACCACCCGTTTTCTCTGAACCGATGCCTAAGACCATGCGCAAATAAAGCTTTAATTAAAACGTTGATTTTTGCTTTAGCATTAAAAACTTCTTGGGCATCATCCCTACTCCCAAGTCCTTCCCTGTCACTTGTTGTAATATCAAAACCCAAACATCGTCACCGCGGCAGAGGTTACAAACATTCTGTGAGAAGAAAACTAATTGCAGAGATTCGCAACCTGTGAGAGTGTGAAACAAAGCGAGTTAGCGGCACTGCGCAGGCGCAACACTCGTCTAATTGATGATCTCATACAATAAGTAGCACAGTTTTGCAATATATGCTTTATTTTCTATGTCTATTTATATAGGTTTTCTTTTTATTTAAATAATTCTCACGATAGAATTAAATGAGATAAGACAGTTGGGATGCTGGACTGCTGAGTAGGTAGATCAAAACTAAAATCTCTATAAGCAAAATCAACTTGCACTCTTTCTGGGGTCATAGTACCTAGCCCAAAGATCCTGCGATTGTTAATAAATAAGAAAATGTTAATGTTAATGTTGTTGTTGTTGTGTTAATATTGTTGTTTTTGTTGTTGTTGTTGTTGTGTTATGTTGTTGTTGTTGTGTTGTTGTTGAAGTAGAGTTGCCAACTCTCAAAAACCTTTTTCAGAAGAATTTAATTTACACTTAAATGTACATGTAGTGATGTATAGTATATTTAAAAAGTATCTGATAAAAGTGTAAACAAACCCTGTTTATATTAAATTATTTCACAATCACTCAATAGAGGGAATTAGTAACAAATCCATATAGGTATTATATATATCTTTATATCTTACCTCTTTTTCCAACAATTTTGTATAAATAACGTTATTAAATTGTAATTGAAAAGTCATCGACAAAGTCATTGTCAAATAAAAACCATTTTACGAGTGATTTTACATTAGAACTTCGAATAATAAAATCAAAGCCCTCAATTTGTAAGTGGCACTACAAATTAGCATCCACAGGTACGTTGTCTGATTTATTTGTTTACGTTTTAATCAGATACTTTTAGAACAGACAAAACAGAGGGGCTTGTGGCTAAGTAGTAACAGCCACACGAGTCGATCGATCAGGTTAAGCTACGTTTGCCGGGGTTCGTCCGTAGATGGGTGACCATCTTAATATACCAAGACGAGGGGTCTTGTCGTGTCTCGGAAAGCACGTTAAGCCACTGGTCACAGCCGTCATTGATGAATCTTTGACAGTCGTTTCGGGTTGTCAGAAGCCCGAAAGTCACCCACAGGTACAGTCAACAAAAGAGATATCTAGGCAGGGTATACTAACATATTTGTATGTTAATTGCTTCATGTTCAATTTCATGAAAATATACAGTTTTGTGTTGGTTTGTTACAATGTAGGAGTATATCGAAAACAAAGTAATATAGGTATATAAAATTGAACATGAAGCAATTCACATACAAATATGTTAGTATACCCTGCCTAGATATCTCTTTTGTTAGCTGTACGTTGTCTGATTAATTTGTTTACATTTTCATAAGATACTTTTGAAACACACCTTAGTGCCTCATCATAGAGATGTCAGCAGTGACGGGGTCAATTGGGCCGATGCCGCCGGGGTTGCGGGTAGTTCGAAAGAGATACCGTGGCCCTGGCACGGGCAGCTGAAGGAGCATGGGTGGGTTTTAGTCAGTAAAAGTCTGACACGCCCTCCCGCTCTGCCCAGAGCGGGAGAAGTCATTTGATGATTTCCCATCCACAAAAAAAAAAAAAAAAAAAAAAAAAAAAAAAGTGCCTCATCATAAGAGAGAAAAGTCTCTTACGACTGTCAATACATATAGAACGCTGGGCGGTTCCAAATGAGCGTCGTAGAAATTCTGAATGTTAGATTGTTAATTATAGTGCCGTTATAACTTGAACGTGATAAGCACCAATTTCATTATATTTTTACGTTCCCAGATGATATTATCGTATAAAATACAATGATGAACTTCATAAAAACAATTAAAGTTCGAAATCAAAAACTTTTGTTTGTAGAAAAGTGCTAATTAACCGACTTCAAAAAGGAGGAGGTTCTCAATTCGTCGGAACCTTTTTTTTTTTTTTTATGTATGTTCCCCGATTACTCGAAGATTCGAAGAAGATTTTTTTGTGGTCCGATTTGGTTTTTTTTTTTGTTTTATTCGAGAGGGTATACATCACAGTTGGTCCCATATAAAATTGATTAACTTTGCTTCGGTAGTTTTTGAGTTAGCTTCAATAATACGTATTTTTTCCTCACTTTTATATGGATGATGTTCTAGTTTGCTTCGCAGATAGTGGTATTAGAATTTGTGTGGGGTAGGTACACAACTAAAAAGTGAAAAATAAAAACTTTTTTACAAAAAAATATAACCGACTTCCAAAAACAACACTACAAAGTGAAAAATAACTTTAATTTCGGAAGTCGGTGGCAAAAAACGAAAATTCATTTAACACCGACACCGTCACAGACTGCCGAAATTAAAGTTATTTTTCACTTTGTAGTGTTGTTTTTGGAAGTCGGTTGTATTTTTTTGTAAAAAAGTTTTTTTTAAAAAGATTTTCGCGATATAATATTTGAGATATATTCATCTACTGCTAGGGCAGTGGCGGCCCAATGGTAGCAGCCGCGACTTACGAGTTGTAGGTCGTAGGTTCAGACCTTCACAGGTGCTTTACTTTGTGTAAATTATTTCATCACCACTGCTCTCAAACCAGTGAAGGAAAACATCGTGAGGAAACCGGCATGTCCTAGAACCAAAAATTCGAAGACATTTGACATCTATCAACCCGAACTGGACTCGCGTGGTGGATTACAGATGAAAAATTGCGATTACAAACTTACATTTACAGTTGGAGAATTGGCCGTGACGTATATCGATTTATGCGAAAACAAGTTTTTCAACTAAAATGTTAAGTTTCTTTTTGGGATTTCACCCAACTACGGAACCCTTCAATGTGCGTGGTCCAACACGCACTTGGCCGGCTTTTATTATGTTTCTTCTATCCAAGAAACTCTTCCAATACATTTATACTTAATAAGAATTTTCATTTATTAAAGCACCCACAATTTTAAACCTATCCAAGTTTTTTGTAACAAAATATACTCACAAACATTGGCAAGCGAAATCTTTATGTATTTTTAGTGATGATTACAAACACGTTTAATATAATAAAATAAATAAAGCTTTCTTAACAATTGCATCATCGTTTTTTAAAGCCAAAATACATCGCAAATGTTTTTAGCGCATCAAAGTAATAAATTATAAGGTGTGGTGTACACAAACATGCTTTATTGCTTCGTTAACATTGGCTAAGCCTTAAGTTAAACTTATGCCTAAAAATGACGTCACTCATATCTCACTCAGTATTATCGAACTCTGAGGAAAGTTCTTGTAATTTTTCTAACTAACTTTATCATTGGAAAATCAATCTTATCACCAAACACATAAGAGTTGTTAAGATAACTGCGTAAAAAGAAAGCACTATCATATTTTTGCTAACATCTGAATGACTTACAGCCATATCGGTCGATCACCAAACCGGATCTTTGCTAACAGTAAATTTACAATAATTTCCAATTCTCGTATTCGATACATTGATAAAACGCACTTTTTTTGTTGACAGCCTTCACGTTTCGAGGTGATCTTTATCCTAAAGCTGTGTTCTCACGACACTATTTAAATTGGTCAACTTGAATAACTTGAATTCCGTTTTCGAATTAAATGATAAAATCGATCCTGAGAACAAAAATGTTGATCGGCTTTTGTTTTCGATTTTACTAGTTCTAACAAAATAATAACAGCCGCACGAGTCGATCGTCAAGGTGAAATGAAATGAAATGAAATTATTTATTCTGTAAATAGGATATTGAAATCACTTTTACACGTCATAATAAAAAGTAAGCTAGATTAAGTCGACATTTCCTATCTGTCTGTTTGTCTATCTGTCGGTCCGTGGATGGGTGACGATCAGTGCCTCGGAAAGCACGTTAAACAGTTGGTCCCGGCTGTCATTCGTAGATCTTTGACAGTCGTTACGGGTCGTCAGAAGCCCGAAAGTCTGACAACCAATCTTACCAATGGGTATCTAATTACCCAGTTACTGGGTTGTGGAGGTCAGTTAGGCAGTCGCTCCATGTAAAATACTAGTATTCAGCTGCATCAGCTGCATCGGCGGAGCATCCTAACACACGCAAACTAAAGGATTCTCCCCATTGTAATAGAATAAGTAATGTAAGTTGATGCAATAAACATTTTTATTTTTTTATCTGGTTAGATTGGAGACCGACCCCAACATAGTTTGGATATTTCTTGACCGACTGAATTGCGTCAAGCCGAACACTGATTTAAACAAAAGACGATCGAGAATTATAGACTCGTCAACCACGTGTTTTTAATATTAACTAGCTGACCCGATAGACTGAATGAATGAAGAGAGAAAATGAATTTTCTTCATATTTTTTTTTTGTGAATTTTTCCTATGTTTTAATAGTAATTCTGCTATTTTACAAATTCTTTTCTAGTTCTTGAGTTATAAATAGTGTAAATAACCCGACTTTATTTTATATACTAGATATATTAGGTATAGCAATAAAAAGACGTATTTAGCAACTGAATAATGCAAACTTTGACATTGACGCAATCATTATTCGTATTCGTAAGTATTTACGCTTTGACATTTACTGGGTGATGTTTGTTATTTAGCAGTAGACTTGGCAACAAAATGTTTTCGTAAGCTTTATTTGAATTAATTTTAAATATTATTGGTTCAATTTCCGTGATTGCTCTCGTAGAAAATACAATAGGTATACACGGCAGAGCATATCAATTTACCACAAACAGTCAAATTTTGTCATTCGATATTGAACTTAACAGTCAACATTTTAAGGTTTAAAATCATTTGGAGAAATTTGACATTTTGGTAAAACCTGCGCTGTCGAGTGTATTAATTACGTTTAAGGTTTTATTTGAAAAAAAAATAATACTCATTTTATTTGCACGCGTCACCAAATCTCTAAAGGCACATGTCACTTAATATCCTGTATACATAAATCTTTTGCCGACTGTACACAACAAGCGACTTTTATTGCACAATAATTTTCCGCCAATTTGACACTAACTGGGCAACTTCCTGTTCTAAAATTAGCAACAGGTGTAAATTTATGTGCATCACATTCACAAACACGAAAAAAGTCATCTAATTCAGGAAGCTAGGGAACCGCTCCTACAGCCTATATTCAAGTATATTCAATATCTGATGAAAGTAGTTCTGAACGTTCTTGCTAACACTGGAGGTATACCCGGTGACAGATGTGATAAGTGACATCGCCATAATACGATGTTTCGTAATGTGCATTAAAATACCCATACGTTCACCTGTCAATGAGGCGACGTGTTAATTGTTTATGGTTCAATATGAAGTATGTACTTTGTATACAGCCTATAAGATAACTGTAAGATGTTGAATTTGATGTTGCAAAAAAGTAGACATTATTGGTTGACTCTCTGATTTCCTGATTCTAGGTAAGTCTGAAGTTGTTTTAATACATGACTATCTCTTGAACGTCTTATATGTACTATGGACAAAACGTAAGCATGCTCACTTAAGAAAATATTCCTGTGAGAGCGCAGCTAGTGACAAACATTGTGCGATCGAGTCGTGAGCCGTGCATGCGATTATCGCCTTTGAGGTGATCATGCGGAACTTTGGCCCATAGTACCTGCCATGTCTACAATGTGTAATTTAAATAACGCACAACCTCTTAAGGGGTCATTGTACTCATTGTTCGCGAAAACAAATCAGCTGTTCTCTACATTTTGACGAGTTATACGAACATAAATTTAGGGAATAGCCTTATATAAATAATGTCCACTAAACATTATGCCCTGCGTGATCTTTTGACAATGCTAAACTTATAGCTAAGTTCTAGACAGACGTAATTAAGATTACCATCGACATATTAAAAAATAGAGTGAAGATATACTGATACTGAAGGAAAAAATACTATAATAATACTCCTGAGGTTTTTGCAAGATCCAATGAAAAACGTCTGTTATTAAACCGTTCTTAGCCCCCGTTCCCACGGGCGCAATAAAATCGCGGCGGGATTTTATCGCGCACTGGATTTTCAACTCTCGTTGTTGAGCCGAGCGTTGAGTATCCAACTTAACAATAACAGAGTACATTCTAGCGCGTCGCAAAAACACACTGTTGGATTTTGCACTCTCGGCGCTAAGCAGAGCGTTGAAAATCCAGTGCGCGAAAAAAATTCGCCGCGATATTTTTACGTCCGTGCGAACGTCGACTTACTCTTACTTCAAGCATCATTATCATATCTTACTACACTTCATTACGACCTCATTCTGCTAATGAACCATCGTCAACAATCTAGAAAGTCCTTGGACCATAAACAAGTATGAATTTACAGAAGCTTAAGTAGTTGCACTCCATATTAAATACTTAATAAAGATGCTCTGAGTGATCTTGAATCGAGGTGAAAATTACGAAATTTTCTAAAAGATCAACAAATAAATCTTCAGTTAAATCAAACGATTCTTTAGTTTTGTCTAAATTTTTTATCATTTAAATAAAGAATCAACATAAATATTTAAATACATAATTATTTTGCAATAACAGTGGCACAACCGAATCGGCAATCTGATATAAATCAAATGATTAGCTTATGATTGTGAGGTGTGACAAAATACGCAAAAGCGTAACCTTGGATTAGTCGTTAGAGATGCAAATGTTTTTAGTTTCTTCGTACTGTCACACTTTGATCATATTGTATAATGTGTGAAGATAAATACAGACTTAATACTACTGATTAGGAAAATGTCGTGAGGAATGTTGTGTGTGTAAATGTGGATGGCTATAAGAAACGATGGATGGACAGTGTGAAAGATGATATGGCTAGAAAGGGGTGACTACCGAGATGAAGACTAATACAGAAGAATGGAAGAAAAAGACATGTTGACAAATAAATTGGGAAAAGGGCAAGAGAATGATGATGATAATAGGATTTGTGCACAAGCTGGTTATGTATCATGTCTGACTGCTATCAGTGTTCGAAGACCTTCGAGAACCTTTGCAAAGGCAAAAAACCACTGTAGATATAATATGCACCTACAGTGGTTTTCTGACTTTGCAAAGGTTTTTCAACACTATTTGTTTTCTTTGGGTTTATAGGATCGTTTTTATCATCATACTAATATTGTACAAGACACATCCCATATTGTACATCAAACACACATCCCTTTTCTGAATACTCGGAACATAAATAAAATTCTTTTTCTTTCTTTTCTTTCAAAATCCGACTTAAACAAACAAAATAACTAACAATATTTTACCCACAAGGTGTTGTGGTCAACTTCACTTTGTTAACAAACACGTTTACACAAAAATTTCCCTGGAAAAATCACGCTTATTATAATGCCGACACTTCCAGTTTGCAACAAGGTGAAAACGCAACGACACCGGCGCAAGCGCTTAGACGCACACACACGTACGCTTGCGTGTGTGGTTTAGCTCTTTCTTCATAGTTCAGTCTTATTGGCACAAGTCACATTTCTTTGGCTATGTTTCATAAGTTTTGGCTTAAAATTAAGCGATTTTGATCCGTAATACCTAACTCCCTTATTAATAAACAAGGAGTAAAGGTATAACCAATATAACCTTCAGTTTAACCATATATTTTTCGAGGTTTGAGTTTTCTATACCTTTACTCTGCGTTCTCCTTGTTAGCGTGCTAATGGCAATCTAAACAGCGTCAGAACAGAATTTGGCGAATTCCATCAGTAGTTCACCTTCAGTAGCCAGTCAATTCATAGTCATCAGTTGACAGACAGGCTGGACACGATAATGTGGGTCTTACAACAAAAACTTATCAGACACTTGTACAACGCGTGTCTAATGTCAGTCTTACGTCAAACTCCGTAGATAAATGTCATGTTAAACAGTTGTTTAACGTAAACAGCTGAGTCAGTAGTCAGTAGCCTAAGAGAGAAGCCACACGGTGCGGTGCGGCGCCGCACCGCAAACATTTTGCCGCATCACTGTTCACATGTGGTTTGCGGCGCCGCAATACGGCGCCGTAGTATGCGGAGCGGGGACCTAGCCAGTCCCAGTGCAAAATGGAAAATGGATCGGAATAGACGTGTTTTGTTGCTTCTACTACTACGCCACCGCCGAAAACGTAGAATCAGACGATATATGGTCAGTCCAATAATCGCGTTAAGAAACAGTGACGGAGATTTTTTTCTTAAAGAATACAATGAGCTATTGTTGGATCCGAAAAAAATGTATAACTTCTTTCGAATGAGTGTGACCTCTTTCAACAGTTTATTAAATACCTTGGAACCACATTTACGGAAGCAATATACTAAATATGGCCGCGACCGCACCGCACCGCGTTGCGGTGTGCCTGCGGTGCGGCGCCGGAACGCACCGTGTGGCATATCATTGATATTTATATGCAGGCCGCCGCAGCGACATCGCTCCGGCGCCGCGACCGCACCGCACCGTGTGGCTTCTCTCTAAAAGTCTGACAACCAGTTTTTACTTGTTTGTGGTGTTCAAATCAAGGCCGTCACTCCAAGTAAAATACTGGTGTTCAGTTGCATCTGGTTAGACTGGAAGGCTAGCCAGATTGATAGCGACTTACCACGTCAAGTAAAAAAATGTAACGATTTTTATCAAACTTTTTAAGGCAAACACACATACATTATTTTTATTTTAAAGTCAATAACACCTGATTTGCAGTTACCTATTTTACAAATGAAAACCGTTATACAGACACGGCCGGAGCAATAAATAATATCGGCACATATTAATAACATGTTTCTACTTTAAATTGACAGTAGGTGTAAATAAAGAATGTGAACTGGTCAAGGGGTAAATATTCCGCAATCGGTAATACGATATTATTTTATAGTAAAAATAATAGAATATATTATTTTTTTGAATTATGTCTTTAAAAAAAGTGTTTTATTTTTATTATTAGATGATAAGTAGCAAGAAAATAAAGAGAAAAATATTTAATTGATGAACTAAAAAATCTACAAAAATATATCTTTCTTTTTTTTTTTCAAAACAGTTTACACAGATTAGTCACAACTTTAAACATACCACACAAACCATCACGGGTTTAACAACGGTATGGCACAGTGAAGCTAAATCTAGTGATGCTAATGTATGTGTATGTGGGGGTGTGTGTGAGTGTGTGTGTGTAATATATCATTACTCGATGAAATATTTTGTAAAGGATTTAAAGTTTCTGATTTATTATCTTATTTAAGTATGTGCGAAATATACATAGGATATTTATAACTTTAACCGCAGCTGTCCTCAATAGCGAAATATTGCATATGCTTGATCGGTATTACGTTAGAATTAAAGTCTTTAGAAACCGATCTCTGTGTGAATCTTTTATGTTGTTTTCGAATCGCATCAAACTCATTGCTAAATTATTTGGCTAATCCTAATTATTACCGTAAAAATCACACTTATAATGTTCTGTTAACCCCCGGGAACTTATTTGAGTCCTCAGGACTCACAAAAACTATTTAATTTAATTTAATTATCATTTAAATCAAATAACAAGACTCATAGTGTTAGTAACAATACGTACGTAAGTAGTATTAAGTTGTATAAAGTTTAGTTGAAACAGTTTTTCATACAGTTCGATTATTCGAATAATTCGGTTTACCGAATACCCTTGTCCCCTAATCAGTTCGGAAAATCGACGCTCTATGTATTATTTATTAATGATCCCGCCTCTTAATCTAAAACCATACCTATTAAAAAGATTTTTCTTTCAAAGCTCGTGCTCGTGTTCATGTCATTGTTAACTAATTGAATTATTGTGATCTACCCACGGCTATAACAAGCACGTTTTAGTTTGTAAATTAATAACAATAGCCATGATCAGGCCTCGGTATACTTAATTAGTTCAGAAAAAAAAACAATATAGAAGTCCGTAATTGGCATAAAATAAAACTGCTACAAAATACTGTAATATTCATGGATCTAGATTAAAATATGACCATTTCGGACTACAAAAGAACCACTGTGAATAATCTTCTGTAAATTCAAAATCGCAATCTCTCCTAACAATCTGATTTCTACTGAGATTTTTACCATTTCCGAAGGTAACAGGATGGCAGGCATCGACGTACAACCTGTTATATTAAACAAGTATTTCACGAATGCGGTTTAGCTATTGCAAATTAAACTTTATGATTAAGGACATAAAGGCTTCAAGACTTCGTGAGATAGTTTAGCTACACCATGGATTCAGTCTCCTTGCGTTGAAATAGTTCGTCGGTTATTTAAAAAAAAAATCTGGGTTTTCATAAAAAAAAAGTGCAATACCTACTCGGTCAAAATATTCTACGAAAAATTCCACCGCTTGTGGTTTCAGAATTATAAAACTGTATTTATTACCAGTACAAAATGGATCTTATTTTAACAGCGAATTTACTACAATATTATCGCTCCTAACAACCAAATTAGCAACCGGTTAACAAACAAACGTCATCACAAATCAATATCAACATTCATCCCGTACATTTCCTTCCCCACTAATCACCTCCCAATAAAATTACCGTTCGCAAATACACCAATTGTGTACCACAAATATGTGCATAATATTAGCAGAACGGCAGTAAACTGCTTCCTTCCTACCAAACGACACTTTCTTTCCTTTCATAAACGGAATACATACGTTACTCGGTACTAATTACTTGCACAAGTATTGCACAATGTAGGAAGTGCTCCATAAGAAGCATCTTGATTGATACTTTAACTGTATTACTACTTCCATGAGAGAATAGGAGAATAAAGCGTAGAGGCGTTATGGAAAAGTCGACGTTAATTGTATGGATGAGCTGGGTGGGAAACTATGCTTGTGTTGTGACAATACTGACAACCCTATATTGTTGTATGGTGCATGGCATGAAGAATCCCTACTTCCACGCTGCACTTTGTTTTATAATCCTACCTAATAATACAAATGTGAAAGTGAGTTTGTTTGTTTGTTACGCTTTCACGCTAAAACGGCTGAACGGAATTGGATGAAATTAGGCACATGGGTAGACCATGACCTGGAGAAGGACATAGGCTCCTTTTCCTACTAGATCGCAGACGAAGTCGCGGGCAACACTTAGTAATTAATCATTAATCTCTGCTAATATTATAAAGAGGTAAAATTTATGACTGTATTTTTTAGTGGTAATCTTTGGAACTACTGATTCGATTACGAAAATTCTTTCATATGGGTAGCTACAGTATGGCCGAGTATCATAGAATATATTTAATTAACGAAATTTATTGTTAAAACAATAAATTTCATTAAATAATTATTACAAATTCGAAAGTAACTTTGTTTGTCTGTTACTTTTTCACGCTTTAACGGCTGAACGACTTTCGATGAAATTTGACACACAGGTAGACCAAGGCTTGGGTTAGGACAAAGAATACTTTTGCCCCGGTTGTGCGTTCCTGTGGGATAATTTCCGGCCTAAACGCGGGTGATGCCGCAGGCAAAAGCTAGTACATGAGTAGTATATGAACAGACACTGCTCTATGGATAATCTAATTTCAATTTGCACACCTCTGGGCTGCTTACTACGTACACATTTCAATAGTTTGTATAGCCATTTTAGTAGAGGGGAGCGCAATTTTTCATCGGACGAACTATACCTATGTCAGGGTTGTCAAGTTAAAGATGTGTGTGCCCAAGGAAACCTCCATGGCCCATGTAATAGCCTCAAACTATATAAAAAAAAAAATCCTGTGTATTTAATGTGGTGCAACCAGGTGCAGCCGGTATTGCAAAATAATTAAGTCAAGATTATTCGAATGTAAATAATATATTTCCTAACAATTAAAAAGATGCATTTTATATTTAAATATTCTGATTTTAATATCAAATATTGCAACCAGTTGACATTTTTAATTAGATATGATTGAATGACCGGCAAATTCAATCATGATTAAATAAATTAGATTTATGTCAATCTTGTCTATAGTATGTATTTCTTTAGATTGAGACTTTTTTTTCTGAACTGAACCTTGAACTAAGTTTTATCAAGAATATGACACATATTTTTATATATCAATAAAAAGTCTCTGCTTTAATTTTTTTTTTAATTCTGATACTCTTTTTCCAATAAAGATGTTTGCTATGATGAAGGCAGAATATAATTAATGAATCGGCAATCGTAAATTAGGAAAGTGCCAGTTGTAAAAGGCTGAATAAAAAAAACTAATGACCCAAAATAGGTATGTACTATGAGCCAAAGTTCCGCATGATCACCTCAAAGCGATACGATAATCGCATGCACGGCTGACGACTCGATCGCACTATATTCTTTTGTCACTAGCTGCGCTCTCACAGGAATATTTTCTTAAGTAAGCATGCTTAAGTTTTGTCCATAGTACATAGATAACAATAACACCTCCGGCACTTCACGAACTCAAACCGTAATACTTCCGCAAACAAAACGAAATAACAGCGCTGCACTACATTATATCCTGTTTCCACCGCTTATTTACTTCAACAGTAAATAATTTTGTAACAACTACAGTACAGTACGGCCAATGAATAATTGCAGGTCTGAACACAGGCACTACGAACTTTCGCGCATACTTATTCCCTCACTCACACTCGCCTCATGTCACCATTTGGTTCCTTTAAATGTTATTGCGCAACCTTCTGCGCAAGGATCGGATCGGCCATGATTCATCGGGACTGACACATAGGTATGTATAAATAAATAAATATTTTTTTATTTCAGAATAAAACACATTAAGCCGACTTTTGCACGGACGTAAAAATATCGTGGCGATTTTGTTTCGCGCACTGGATTTTCAACGCTCTGTTTAGATAGATAGATAGATAGATGGTCAAGAGTTAAAATCCAACACGCGATAAAATCCCGCCGCGATATTTTTGCGCGCGTGTGTTTTTTTGACGCGCTAGAATGCACTCTATTGTTGTTAAGTTGGATTCTCAATGCTCGGCTCTACAACGAGAGTTGAAAATCCAGGCCGCGATAAAATCCCGCCGCGATATTTTTACGTCCGTGCGGACGTCGGCTTACAGTTCACAAAAACATTTTTCCAAGTAAAAATAGAATATTCCAGAAAGACGTGTATCGATGGTGTCGGTACTAATGAAAAAAATCATTAAGTACATTATATAAGGCTGACAGAGATGACGCTCTACAAAGAGACCTTTTTCTAATGACCGATGTGTCACATTTACGCCCGGGTACTGTACATGTACTGGTGGCATGATAACTGCTGATGATAAATGATTTTGCGTAGTGAATCTTCTTGTCCTATTATATATTCTGTGCCTTTAGTATAGTTTCAATTTACTGGGAATTGACAAAAGTGGTAACGCAAATGTGAGGTCGACTATATCTACATCACTTCGTCCGAAATACTTCACATGAAAAGTAATTAGTGACATCTTCGTTACGTAAGAATGCGCGATCTCGAGAAATGCGAAAGTGCCCATTTCACATCAGCATAACGTTAAGAGTGGCTGACGCGATTTCTCACTGACTTTGCATATTACTCTCGAGCTTGATCACGTGAAATATGACTTGGCTCAAATTTTGAACCGAGAACTATTTAGTCTCACATTGATCAAAACCTTGAGGTGATTTACTAATCTGGTCGGTAAAAAAATTATCCTTTATTGTGAAGCGGAAACTTGGGTAATTCGATAAAACGTGTTTTTTTTTTATTTATAGCGTGTTTTAAATATATCCAAGTATTTACATTCATTGTTAAGAGTATTTTTGTAGAAATCGGTCGGATTTATATTTTTTAACTAAGCGATTATCTTCCTGTTATTTAAGTATGATAACAAGCAAGAAACGTGAATTGTTTGCTTGTTCAACAAACAAAAATAATAATCATTAATTATAAGAGGCGTATCAATCAGCACAAAAAATATTCTTGAAAAAACTTTTTTACAAAAAAATACAACTGACTTCCAAAAACAACACTACAAAGTTAAAAATAACTTTGATTTCGGAAGTCGGTGTCAAGTTAAATGTATTTTCGTTTTTTGTTACCGACTTCCGAAATTAAAGTTATTTTTCACTTTGTAGTGTTGTTTTTGGAAGTCGGTTGTATTTTTTTGTAAAAAAGTTTTTATTTTTCACTTTTTAGTTGTGTACCTACCCCACACAAATTCTAATACCCACTATCTGCAAAACAAACTAGAACATCATCCATATAAAAGTGGGGAAAAAATATGTATTATTGAAGCTAACTCAAAAACTACCGAAGCAATGTTAATCAATTTTATATGGGACCAACTGTAATGTATACCCTCTCTCTCTTTCAGTAATGTATACAAAAAAAATCCAATCGGTCCAGCCATCTTCGAGTAATCGGAAAACATACATAAAAAAAAGGAACCTTTTTTTTTTGAACCAACCAATTGAGAACCTCCTCCTTTTTGAAGTCGGTTAAAAATAATAATCATCAATCATAATAGGCGTATCAATCAGCACCATATTCTTGAAAAAATATAATACATACGTATAATGGTGTAAATACCAACTAAACAAATTAATGACAGCCTACTCCTTTTTGAAGTTAGGTAAAAAACTGTTGACGAGTTTTTGTCATATCGAAAAAGCGGCCAAGTGCGACTACGAAGGGTTCCGTCACACCGTACAATATTTAACATTAAATATTTTCGTTTTATTTTATGGACACATTGTTGTAGCGGTCACACTGAAAACTTCAAGTATCTACCTGTTACGATTCAATAGATACAGTCCTGAGATAGGCGGACGGATGGACAGCGGAACCTTACTAATAGTCCCGTTGGGTACGGAACCCTAAAAATGACGTAAACGCCAATGCAAATAAAACTGTTACATCTCAACATACAACACTTGAATCTTAATACACGTAAAAACGTTTTACTAAAACGTAACATCTTAAGTGAAGCACGCTGTCTCGTCACAAACCGTAACTAAGCGAGTGAACAAACATCGCATGATCAGATTACTTTTCGCGACAGTACGACTCGACGATCGACGGTTGACGATTAGCACTTACAGGTCATCTGTTTGTCAAGTACTGTTGAGTTCACAAGTGATAAAGTGAATGAATAATGTTATATTGTATGTTAAACGGTTGTGCGATTATCTGTCACTTTAAGCACTTTACTTAAAAGGATATTTTTAGATTTTCGATTTAGAAGTTTATATATTTTGCTTTGGTTAACATCTTTAGTATAACAATCCTGTAATCCTCGAAGGGAGAGGAGCATTTATGCAGAGGTGCATTTATAGTAAACATATGGGGCGAGCCTATTACCATAAACCGGGCACAAATCTATACTTCGGGCTGCTACTGAGAAATTCCAGATAGAAAAAAAAAAAACCAACTTTGCCCAACTTGAAAATCGAACCAGGAGCTCATGCACAGCAGTAGCGCTTACGACCACTATAGTCCAACGAGGCCAGTTAACATCTTTTTATGTACATCATCTAAATAAGAACATTAGATGGATTATAGTATCATTATGAAATTAAATCCTTTCTATAAATATTAAACCTTTTCTGTACGAACCGGATATATACGATGTCTTTTCTTGATAAGGAAATTAATTTTATCATATTAAACTGTCAGTATTCCTTCCGTTGATTTCGTAAGTTCTGCTTATTGATCAATTAAATTTCATTTAATTATAGGGGAAACGGAAAGAAAATACAATAATAATATGACATACGTCAATGTTATATTTTATCGGCTCTCACTGCAGGATTTTAAACTGACTAGTAAGTTTGAGATTAAATTTTTACTTTTACAGAGTCAATGACTTTTTAAGGGGGAAACGCCAGGGTAGCCCGCGAAATTAAAATTTTGTTACGGTTTTTGCAATTCGCAAGTCAGTATTAAGTTGTATGTTGATTAAAGTATAATGCGAAATTGTAACAAATATGTATTTACAGAATTATAATCAGTAATACAACTCTTTAAGTTATTATAATCCTCGAATGTCAAGATTTCATGAAATAGTCACTCAATAGGATTACCTGGTCTTAAAGAGTTGTACTGATGACTTTAATGATCATAATTCTGTAAATACATATTTGTTACGGGCGAATCGTATTTTGACCAACATACAACCACTTACAAATTGCAAAAAAACATAAGAAAATTTGAATTTCGCGAGCTACCCGGGCGTTTTCGCCTTAATTGGAAAAGGTCACATTATGTATCATTGTTGTTGTGTATTGTTGTTGTTGTGTGTCATTGTGTTGTGTATTCACATTTATACTTGGTGTTCGCTATGTAAGGAGCAATTAAATACAATATTTCAACTGTCATCTACACGTTTTAAATTAAACTTGAGTTTTCATCAAGAGCAGATCCACAGAATGCTTCCGTCATCCATTTCATAGATATAGGTATGTACTTCTTCAAAATATGCAAGAAATTTCACATCTGACAACTTTACATATTCTACGTCTTGACCTTTGACTTAAACATTAAACACATTACAATATTTACATGATATTAATTTAATCATTCAATTTGACTTAATTTTAACATGTTTTGGCTTAAAATAATCTGCAAACATGACACTGGGGATCATTTCAATACCAAATGCATTTAAATTGTCCGATAGTAATTCGATCCTCAACAGAAATAAAAATAAAACGACATTTTAAAAAACAATTCACGCACCATTACTTAAAGACAACACTGTACCAAAATCGATTTTTCATTACATAATCGATTACGCAAAACAAATAGCAGTGATTAGTCGAAATAATTACCAACAGTGACATTGCATCACCCGGTCAACGCGCGAGTGGAAAACACCTGTTGAATGCTCTTGCGCACCAAAAGAAAGTCACCCACACCACGCACCATTCATGACCGTGAAAGTGCACGAAACGTTGAAACAATAAAAAAATAACAATTCCGTGACTTTACGTCGGATAACGTAAGTTATGTAACCGATAATGATCGCTGTCTACTTATGTATAACATGTAACTTGGTGGGACAATTAATGAAATGAAGCTAGAGTTATTGTCTGTAAGGCATGTTTGGACATTTGAATAGTTTATATTATTATATTCAGTGGCGTTCTAAAATGTTGGTAGCAATAACAGAAACCACAAAAAGATTGAAAAACAAATCTTTACTAATCTGATTGGGTATGATTATGATTAAATAAAATAAATAAATAATTAAATTACGTTTATGTATCTCCACAACATAAAACGAATAAAAGAAAAACAAAACAAACAACATAATACGAAGATACGGATGAAAGTCCGGCAGGAATGCGTACAATCCATACTCTCGTATCTGGTTCAATATACCACATTTGAGTTAATAGAAGCTTCTTTTGAACCATAGATAAAATTATTTCCACAGACTATTACCTACTATATTTTCTCTCCTTCTCCCTTTTCCCCATCCAAAGGTAAGACCGCCCATTGTGCCACTCTATATAACATTTTTACATTTATACTTATCCGTTATTTAATTGTTAACTTAGTAATTAAATTTCCCGCCTTACCATCTCGTTCAACCTTATGCATGTAGTTTAGCTGTCAAACTGTACTTAGTCTGTGTTATAGACAATAAAACTCACTCTATGATTTATGGTGTCAACGAGTGTTTCACTAAATTTCTATTTCCACTTTATTTTTGTGGTTTATAAACAATATACAAGTTAACACTATTTACACTAGGTACTAAAGTAAATGACTAGCTAACTAACTACACAAATAAATACAAAAACAAAAGGACACTTAGCCGTCGAAGTACTCGTCCGCATCGATGTCATCCGAAAACGTGCCCAGAAGACTGGCAGCATTACCACGTTGAATGGATGGCAATTAATGGCACTTTCCACTTTAAATTAAATAACAGTGAATAAATATCAAAGCTAACAATAATAAAGAGTATTCCATTCTATTCTATTTTATCTTAAAATATTAGTTTATTTTATATAACACATGTAAGAATACCACTACCACACAATACCCGCAAAGTATTATATTATTTGTGCCCGCAATGATTAATGGCTAATGTACAAGGTTGTCGTTAAATATGTGTCAATTAAGCCTACACGCGTGTTAAAGTTGACCATTCGTTCATTCGTCAGATGCTCTTAACCGATGGATGATTGTGTCATGATATCATCGGTCTTGTTCACACCTACATTATTTTGTTAATATTTTAATAAATTATTTTTAGGGTTCCGTACCTACCTCAAAAGAAAAACGGAACCCTTATATTATAGGATCACTTCGTTGTCCACCTGTCTGTCTGTCTGTCAAGACCCTTTTTCTCAGGAACGTGTGGAAATATCAAGTTGAAGTTAATATCAAATACGTAAGACTATTGTCGCTTGGAGCTCTAAAAAAATCAAACTTCTAAGTCATCGCATTAAAAAGATACGGCCATTTACGCGACATTTTTTGATACTCGCAAGTAAATCAAAACCTATAGAGTACTTACAGTTGACCTAGAATCATGAAATTTGGCAAGAAGCAAGGTCTCATAGCACAACTAAAGGAAAAAGTCCGAAAATCGTTAATTTATAATTTTACCACAACAAAAATTTTTTTTCGGATTACAAACTTCAATTTTCGGTTGGAGAATTGACCGTAACGTAAATTCTTTTCAACTATGGAATCCTTCACTAAGCGTGGTCCGACACGCACTTGGCCGGTTTTTTTTTTAAATATCTATAATTTTATTTCCACTAGAGATGACATGATACGTTGTCTGTGAAATATGGATAATGTGATAAAGATTTACTCAGTATTTTTATGACCTAGTAAGTTATCGGAATATTTTAGCACATACACTCAACGAAATTGTAGGCTTGGGGATTCCCAAAAATTTTAGCTTTGACCTAACATTTCTCTATTGTAATGACAGTATTAATACCAAGACAGTAGGTACTTAAAATCATTTAAATTTTAATTTTCTATTAGGACCGTAGAAATTTTCTAGATACAAATATCATAATGGACAAACTAATTTGCAAACTAAATTCCTGTAATAACAAAAATTACGCACTTCATTTAACTCCTCCACTATCACAGCCATTTTGTGCAAATTGGCGCATAAATTTCGCGGTACATCTGGTGACCTCGAATTATCGACACGTGTGATTAAAATGACGTTATCTTTAAAGTTTTGTATAGAAGCTGTGTTACGTATAAGATAAGATAAGATAAGATATTTTATTTCGCAAATATGGGTACAGTACATGGTGTAAAAAAAAGCATAATTAAACAAGTTCAGCCACATTTTACCACTAGGCATGCGAAAGGTACAAGACCAACAACAAATAGAAAAATATGAAAGATTACAGGCACACACATTAAATTAAACAGTTTTCTTAATTCCAACATAGATGGGCATATTCATAACAAAAACACTTACACAAATGCATTTTCTTTTTCTGCTAAAAACTCTGAAATGTTGTAGTAGGCTTTATTAACTAGAAATGTACGTAGCTTCTTTTTAAATAAAGGTAAATTTAAAGATTTCCAAGATTTGGGTAACTTATTATAAATGAATGGACCCATGCAGAAGACACTTTTGCGCATGAGTGCAGTTTTTGCGGTTTGCATACATAATCGACTAATAACGCGCCTATTCCGAGGAGCTATGTCTGCAAGGCGTGTAAAACGATTTGGGTTGCTTTTTACGAAAACAGCTACTTCAAGAATGTAAAGGCAGGGTAAGGTTAATATTTTGAATTCTTTGAAGTACGGAACACAACTGTCGGTAGACTTTAATTTAAACATAGATCGTATGCACCTTTTTTGGGCTTTAAATATCGTTTCGTTCTCAGTTGAATTGCCCCAAAATATTAGACCATATCGTAAATGGGATTCTGCTATACCATAATAGGCAATGAGTAGTGCGTCTGTAGATATTATCGATGATAGGGAACTTAAGGCAAATGCTGATTTATAAATTTTCTTACTTAAAGTATCAAGATGTATTTTCCAATTTAATTTTTTGTCTATTTGAAGTCCTAAGAATTTAGTATTTTCAACTTCTTCTACGATGTTGTTATTGTGGTGTATTTTAAATTGACTTTTCAATGGGTTTCGTTGATTAAAATAAATTATTTTGGTTTTATTTAAATTAATATTTAAATTGTTGTCATCTAGCCATTTTATAACTGAAGCTAATGTCTTATTAATATCATTCTCATAAGTTTCTGTGTTTCCACAGGGTATAGTCACGGTGCTATCGTCAGCAAATAATGTTAGTGGATGTTGTATGTATTTTGGAAGGTCGTTTATAAAACTTATGTCGTTGGAATCGTTATGAAATAAGGTAACACATTTAAAAATGGAATAGGACAATATCACAGTACAGTGATACAGTAGTACAGTACAATGATACAGTAGTTTATCTTCATAGAAAACGGCCGAAACGACGCGCTTCGAAATCTCAGTCAGTATAGCAGTACGCAACAGTTCGAGAGCGCGGCAGTTACACACGGACGGACGCGTATTTATCTACCAAGCGGCCGTAGGTAATGAATTCAAGATCACTGCCCAGATAAACCACTGCAGCTTTATTATACTGTGACAATATTCAAATAAATCTAACATCGCTAAAACAATGATTGCAATTATCAATTCGTGACATCTGCAGATCGCATGATTCTTATTTTCTTATGCAAATGTTATCGTCAACATATTAGGCAAACTTTGACATATTATATAACTACACATAAACACTAGTAACATTGCAGTGTCTTGAATAATTTTTGCTATTAATACCGTTGCAAAGAAGCTGTCTCGATGATCGAAGGTCGCAGCTATGTGGGAGTATATTGACGAATTTTCTACTTTACTTATTAAAATTTCTAATGCGAAATCGATTGATTGATTAATGGCTACGACATTACAATGCACATGTTACTTTTGAACATTCCAAGATTTTTTATCTAGGTATACTCTATTCGTCTCAATCCGAGTGAAAATGGACCAATTGCCGAGAAAAAATAATATAAAATTATACAAATGCTCAAATACCTTAAATTTAAAATCAATTTTAATTAGATTATTTTATTACCGAGTTGAAGGTTTAGTAAACAGTAGCTCTTGCCCAGCTCTATTAACGTTTCAATGGTAAATAAACGTATCCGCTTTCCATAAAATAAAATAAGTTACAGCAATTAAGTTAAGATGTCGAAACATTAAGTTTACAACACTGTGAAGCAATAAACTAAAAGCCGTTAACCCTACTAGTTGCAACAATACACAAAATAATTGATTTACACATAAAACATTTAAGGGCACGCTTGATACGGTAAATCAGAATGATAGCAATCACACGAGCATATGTCAATTATAAAGTTTAACTGACTAAAATAAGACGAAGATGGGAGGGACGAATTTGACTCCTATCGAAAGGAATGGCCGCAATGGTTGTGGACAAGTGTGTAGGAACGGGAAAGGATGCCTAGGCCTTTTCCCAGCAGTGGGACATTATGGGCTAAATATATAGATAAATTACATACACGAGCATTGGTACAACCTAGAATAAAACAAACACCTATAGCAGCTGTGTAGGCGAAAAGAAGTATCTGTGACCGTATTTACAGTCATCATAAATTGTCGTAACATCAGTTACGATATTATTCGTCTAGACTAACATGTGCTACTGTGTATTTCCTATTTTATTATTTTGTAATATATTACACATCCATTTGAGGTAGTCACGACTAATTTGACCTTTAATTATCTGGACAATTAATTAAACTAAGCATATATACTTTTCCAAATATATTTGCTCTTAGGAACTCCTACACATACCCATATTAACCACACATTTGTTATTTTAAAGTATTATCTCTTGTTGTAGCTTATAAGGAAAATATGTTTATATGGCCTAGTCATGTTTTAATTAAATCAACATAAAATATGCTATGGTCAGCCTTGACCCCTTTGACATTTTTATCACAAAGTTAATGGTAATACGTCGCGATCTGCGTCTTTGCTGTCGACGTTTTTATTAGTGTTGGTTATATAACTAAGGGTCTTGAAAGAATTACACACGATACACGTGTTTGATAATTCATCATCTTCCTGCCCTTATCTCATGTTACTTGGGGTCGGCGCAACACGTTTTCTTCTTCCATTCTCCCCTGTCAACCGTCACGATATCACTCACTCACTTCTCTTTCATATCATTCCTCACACAATCCATCCATATTTTCCTTGACCTTCCTCTCCCTCTCCATCAACATTTTGGTAAATAATAGATTTAAACTATTTATAAGAAAATAGTTATTGAAAAGAGCACTCCTTTTGTCGAAATCAAGATCCCGAAAAAATACACTCAGGCTATCTTTACTTGAAAGATAAAAAAGTATAAAGGCGTATGTGCCTATAGGACATTCTGTGATTGCAAAAGTCTGAAACAAACATATACAATAACACTTCAAATTATTGAAAAAAAAAAGCCTTGCAGAACAACAACCTCATATTCGAAGCCCATTATTAATACCGATCGATATTCTAGAAGCATAAAACATCAATATCACTTAGACACCTAGCTGCTGTTGCCGACAATAGCTACGATATATTGGTAAGACATTGACTAACGACTCGTAGGTCGTAAGGTTATACCGCTCGTTGAGATATTGTGGTCGAACCCTGTTTGAACTTAAAACAAGAATGTTGTTAACACCTGCTGTTGGTCGAGTGTGAATTTATAGAAAAAAATGTTGTTAACCCCTGTAGATCAAAATGCTAGCTAGTAAGAGATTTTGTAAATATTTTTCTTCACATCAGTTTCATGATAAGTCGTGTCTACGTTTTTATGATTAAACTTATCGGAACCGAATTATATGTTTTTCTAAGGGAGTGGGTAAAATTAAAGTTTATTGCAGAGAGACGAAGGCGTGTTGCACTACTAGCTTAACTTAAGTTGCTTAGTTAAAATTGGTAAGTAGTTAAAGAAAGAGCTTACACCAAGAATTGTGTCAGTGTCAGCTCAGCTGTCAGGCTGACAGAATCGATTAAACTGAACAAAGAAAGCAAATTTATATGATGGCCATTCTTGTTATTATGAACTTTCTTATGTATCATAATAATTTTTAACCAAAAAGGCACCAACCAAAATCATATTTCTGGAGGGAAAAAAAATATTACATATTTTATTTATTTACATTAAAGGAAAACAAGCGACCCGCCCCTGCTGCGCTTGGGTTTTACGACTGGACAAAACATCGAGATTTCTTTATAATATATTATGTAAGTTTAATATTAATGTATACTTATAAACCTTCTGGAATAAATTCTCTAAATGATAATGAAATTCAGACCAAAATTAACATTGACTTTAATTTATAATAAGCATAGATTTAAAGGAAAAGCAGGAGCGCGTGGCTATGTAATAACAATCGCAATCGGGTCCATCCATCAGGTTATGCTACGCTTACCGGGGTTGGTCCGTGGATGGGTGACCATCTATATATACCGAAATTTCTCCATGTCCAGAAAGCACGCTAAGCGGCTGTCCCGGCTGTCATTCGTGGATCTTTGACAGGCGTTACGGGTCGACTTGGGTATTACCCAATTCCTGGATTATGGAGGTCAGATAGGCAGTCGCTCCATGTAAAATACTGTTATTCAGCTGCATCCGGTTAGACTGGAAGCCGACCCCAACATAGTTTAGGGAAAAGGCTAGTGGGAAAAGGCTAGGCAGATTGATTGATTGATTAATTGTAGGAAAAGTAAACAAAGCCACTATAATATCTTGGCCACGCTTTCTTGTGCTAATAAAAGAAGTTATATTGCGATGGAACCACGTTATGTTCATACTAACTGTTGTACTTAAGTTTACTCAAGTTTTACGTCTTTTACAACGTTTAACACGATTTATTTGCTAACTATTAACACATTAACTAGCATTCTTATGCAGACCAAATCACTGATTTCTGGTGCTAAAAATGTAGACCTAGAATTTAGTTTGCATTGATTAAATTTCGACATTTAGTCCTAGGTCACAGATTCTAAATTATTTCGTAATTTTGCACAATTCGATTTTTAATCGACGAATTTTTCTTTCGGGAAAACTACCTACCAAAACTTTGACGTAAGAAAAGAAAATGATAAAGCTAAATGATACAGAAGGTACTATCAAATCGAATTAAACCAAAAAGCTACAGTCTACAAACACATTTTAAGAGTTTGACAGCTGGACGATTAATATTGTTAATATAATTCAGTTGAAGACACGATGAAATAAGCTCATTGTTTTACTATTGTCGACCTTGCCACCAACCCCAGGGGATATACGCTACTTTAAGAAACACTGACCCAGATTCTTTTGTTCCTACATCTGTGCCTAGGACAAGACAAACAGACAGACAGACATGTCTCGAATATCTAATGCTAGCGTTTGTGAAACTGCAGTAGCCTTGGCCGACATTATTGAACATGGTAAGATTTATGGCTATAAAACGGAGAATTTGTTTGGCAAGTTAGTTTTTAGATCTTATGTTATATTATTTAAGAATTATTATGTAAAATTCCGATTGTGTGTAATGCCGCGCCTATTCTCCTTTTAGTGTAAAATTTTACTGCTTATCCGATTAATGTAGTAATACTTTAGAAGTATTTGGCTATTGCTGTAAAAACCAGCGGTATTTGAGACAAACATTGCAGTGAATTAATGAAGTCTTTGAAATTTCAAAGGAAATTTGCGTGATAATGAGACTCCAAAACATTATTTACTATATCTGAGCCTAAACGCGATTCGTCCACATAGTTCAGATCAGTCATATCTCAATCTGCCTAGCCTTTTTCCAACCATGTTGGAGTCGGCTTCCAGTCGAACCTGATGCATCTGAATACTAGTATTTTATAAGGCGCGACTGCCTACCTGACCTTCACAATCCAGTAACTGGGTAATAAGATACCCCTTGGTAAGACTGGTTGTCAGACTTTCGGGCTTCTGACTACCTAAAGACCTACGAATGATAGCTGGGACCAACGGCTTAACGTGCTTTCCGAAGCACGTTGGGATCTCGATACCTATCTATTTACATAATTTCTTTGATTGAGAACTTTCGAAACCTCATAATCCCTTAGCAATTAAATGGTTTTACATTTTCGATACTAGTCAGTCAGCACATAATCCATTTGCAATTACTTAAAAATCATAACACAACATATACACGCACATTACCTACGCACGTATTACATATAGCCATATAACATCAATATGCCCATACCTTGACAAGAAAGTGACAGAGCCACTCGCCACAGTCGCCACTAGAAGTACCAAACAACGCGGGAAAGTGACCATGAGCCACAGTTCACTACAGAACCCAGTACGACAACTGGAAAAACTGTTTGCATAACAAAAGCACCGAGAATAATGTCTGTATCCGTATTAAGTAACTATTTCTTTTGTTGGTCGTCTGGTGAAAAATGGCCGTGGCCATATCAATTTTTTTACACTGTGTAAGGTTTGTGTTGTAGAAGCGTAACGCGTAAAACAAAGGAGCACAAACGTCGGAAAATTTCGGGTGAAGAAAGAATGCGTAGACAACTAATAAGATGTAAATGAACTGTTATATTTTACAGTAAATGTTTTGTGGAAAATTATTTCATAAATTATGATATTATTTGAATATTTTATGAACTTTAATTTTATTATGGTTTTATTTTATGTCATTAATTCCAGCAAAAGTAAACATAACATTTGCGTGTACTCCTGGCTACTCATGAACTGTAAGTTGCTCGCTGGATTGATTACTAAATTATTAATATATCAAAATAGTTTCTAGAATACACGTTAAATTAAAATTATTTGATTTATAATGAGACGCCACATGCGCATAAAGGATAAAATCAACAATTCAAATCATTAATAAATTAAATCAAAACAAGATCTTTCAGACGTGTGACTTTATAAGCAATTTTTAAATGCTCTTTATCTATTATTGTATAAAAATAAATTTAAAACCGGATTCACACGAGACTAGAGGAAAAATTTAGGTACCTACACACGTCTTAATTTATTTTATGTTTTTAACACCTTATAACAAAAAAAAGTGATAACAATACATTTTTGCCACATTGACCCACAGACATTTGAATAGCATTTACGGGACTGAATGAGTCACTTATGTCATTTACCTTTTAAAGAATTTATTGGCATTGTTTAGTCTTTTCCACATTGCTATCTCTATAACCATAAATTTTCCTAATTTTTATATTTATTACGCCATATTTTATTACTGCTGCTTTGTTTTTTTTTTAACGCCTCTTCAGTCTAGACTTTACTAAAAGGTGCAGAATGATGAATATCAAATATTTATGTAATTTTATAACACACTAATTATGCCATTTGTGGTTATGGGACTTTTATGCATTCTTATAAGGTGATACGGAAAACGTTTTTTTAGGGTATCGTACCTCAAAAGGAAAAAAAGGAACCCTTATAGAATCACTTGGTTGTCCTTCTGTCTGTCTGTCAGTCAGACAGACAGACAGACGGACAACGAAGTGATTCTATAAAGACCATTCTATGAAGACCATTTTTATCAGGAACGCCTGGAGGTATCAAGTTGAAATTAATGTCAAATACGTAGGTCTATAGTCCCGCAAAGTCTCACAACACAAATAAAGGAAAAAGTTCGAAAATCGTTAATTTGTCATTTTATTACAAAACTTAAAGCAGTTGGAGAATTGACTGTGACGTATATCAATATAAGGGAGAACATGTTTTTCAACTACAATGTTAAGTTTGTTTTTGGAATAAATTCTTTTCAACCGGAACCCGTCATAGTACGTAGTACCTACATACCGGTTTTTAGTCTTAGACAGACTGATATTTTAGCTCACTGAAAAATCTATACAGTCACTAAAACGTCACTAATTTTAATTTTCATGGTTGAAAGTGACTCGATGGAACGGGATACAGAGCCCATAAACCTTTCCACTTTCTTTAATTTAACCTCGGTTCCATGCTGTGTTATTGAAACAAGGTAACAAACTATACAAAAATACTAAAAAAGCAACAGTTTCAACTTCTGAACCTAACATACAGCCAGAATAAAACGCAGCAGACATAAGGAAAGAACTAACAAGACGTCAATGGCCCGATAATGATTTCTAACTAACTTTTTCAACAAATCATCGTTACATAATGCTTGCAACTATCAATAAGCGACTAATATGTTTACTAGCCAATCACAAAAAGGAAAACGAATGATAAATTTTCACCGACAGTTGTGCGCGGTAAATGTTTGCGGCAGCGGCGTACGCGCATACATCGTTTAAAAAACAAAGCGGAGATTACGCAAAAAATACGATAGTAATTATAGACATACTTATGAATTACAATGCGTAAACAATCTACTGTTTACATGAAGTAAGTCTTTAATTGTAACACTGCAGGGCAAAGGCTTATAGAAATGAAATATTGACATCTTGATTACTGCGAGCGACTTTCGACCGTATTTCCTCAGGATGTTTTCCTTTTAGGTACCAAATTGGTGTCTCAAAATTAACTAATATTTGAAAGCTACATAATTATAATATTAAAAAAATTACATTGCTACTTGAAGTAGTAGTAGAGATAAATGCATTGCCTAAGCTAAGCATTGCTATAGAAATATAGACTTTTTCTCCCGCCATTTTTCCCATGCGCGCGCAATGAAAACTCTGTTGATAGCGCCTCGGGCGTCGCAAGCGCAACTGGTTAGAGAACGAAAGTGATTAAAAAATATAAATGAATATATCACACTTAAATTATAAAGGGGAAAGTTTGTGAGTGTGTGTGTTTGTATGTTTGTTACTTCTTCACGCTCAAACAGCTTAACCAAATTTGATAAAATTTGGTGTGAAGGTAGCTGACGCCCTAGATTTACACATAGGCTACTTTTTATCCCGATATTCTTACGGGTTCTAGACTTATGTGGGTGCAGCCGCGGGGCGCTGCTAGTAACTTATAAAAGATTAAAATTCGAAAGTATCACTTCTTCTGTCTTATATTTATGTTATGAAATGCTAACTTTTTATATATTTATATATTCGCTGGCATTGAAAATGATATGATAATGACCGAAATAATAATTAATGCATGGCATTACTTATACAATTTTAAAACAAAATTGAAATAAAATGCAGTGTATAATATATTCAGAGCACACTATTTTATGAAATAATTTTATTAACCAAAAAACACTTTTTAATTAGGAAATTATTTTACGTAAGTTTCGTACGAAAAAGTAATTATGCCCAGACACAAAATTGCCGTCCGCAAACATTCTAAACTTCCTACACCATTCAATTTCATGACTGCAAATTTTTACACTGCCAGACCAATTAAATTCACCCACAAAAAAAATCACAACTTTCAGCGGAAAAAGCGAAAAAAAAATCTCACCTGTTATTATCGCTAGAGTAAGAAGCGCTACAGCGCTGAAAGACCTCATGTTTGCAGTATAAGCACAGATCACGGTCTTTGTACAAAATCGATATCGTACACAACACTGGCACTATCACCACCGACGCATATTACACAGGGGACGCGCGTAAGCTCAGCGCGTGTGCGCAGAGTGATCGTTGGCGCGGTGAGGTGCGCCTGCGCCGGTGGGCCGCGGTGGGCCGTGGTGGGGGGTTGCGATACAATTGTTACACTTGAAGGCTGAGGGTCGGGAAGTGGTGACAGCGTTTAGATTGACTTTAGAGCAATAGGAGTAAGGTATCAGTGTGAGGCATTTGTTTTAGAGTTGGGATTCCTTTGGCCCGATCCTAGAGCGAAATGTTGGAGTGAGGTTTTCCGGCTGTAAAGGTTTAGTTGCATTTCACGTTGATGTTACGTGATTCAGACTTAGATATCTGTATTAGAGTAACAGACAATGATTGTGCATTAATTACTATCCTGAATCTTGAATAAAATGCGTTATTTATTAATAAACCTTGAAGTTGTTTCAGTATAATTATCGAAAAACATGTCTCGCTATTTCGATCAATCGGATTAAAAGCTCACACATACCTTAGTTGTATTAATTTGTGATTGCAATCACTTCCGCTAAGGCCCTAAATTCCGCTGACAAAGAAACCTCGCCCAAGGGTTACGGAAGCGAGCGAAATGTCAGGGATTTGGCGCTAAGGCGGATATCGAGTAGGGCGGGATAATGCAACATTCCAACTGACCGACCGGTAGATTGTGTAGATTAGGTGGCAGCTAGCAACGTTGCATTATTGGAAATTGAACATTTTCTGACCATAAATTCTGTAATACAATGGAAAGCTACGCTTGCCGTGATTGGTCCGTGGATGGGTGACCATCTGTGCATACCATGACCCCTCCGTGTCTCGCAAAGCACGTTAAGCCGTTGTTCCCGGCTGCCATTCGTGGATATTTAACAGTACCTATTTACGGGTCCTCAGAAACCCGAAAGTCGGACAACCAGTCTTACCAAGGGGTATCGAAATTACCCAGCAATTGGGGTGTTGAGGTTAGATAGGAAGTCACTTCATGTAAAATACTGGTATTCCGCCGCATCCGGTAAGACTGGAAGCCTACCCCAAAATAGTTGGGAAAAGGCTAGGCAGACAATGATGAGCTGGAGCGATTTCTGAATGATAAAATAATTCGCAGCTTTATTTATTTACTTATTTTTCTGAAAGCTTACAGTTTTATACGTATCGGTAAATAATGCACAATTAGCACTTACAATTGCTATTTACAAGTTTCCACAAATTAAATACTATCATGTACTAAAGTAAACAAATCAAATACAAAAAAACCTTCTTCAACAAATAATAAACAACGTGAAAAAAAAATCTTCTACGTGATACCAAAATGTTTTTGGGTGATCTGTTACTAAACACAAAATGGTTAGAGAAAAAACAGTTTTTTGTATAAAGTTTTTAAAAGCAAAGAAGCAATGAAAGAAGATCGAATTAGTTGTACTATTATGTGACTAGCGAGTTGCTTCTCACACGGACAACTATACGTCCGCGTCACCAGCCCTGACTTTTTTTTATTTTGGCTGCTGAGACAAAAACTACAAACGTAGTATAAAGTTTTATAAAATGTGGCTATTATTTTAGTATATTGTAGTGTCTTACGATTTCCATGCGAACGAAGTCGCGGGCAGAAACTATTGTCACTAGTAAGAACACAGTTATGCTTAATATAATTAATATTTATTAGTATCTGTTTTTTTCCAACACCTTGAATTGACAGCTTATTCGAATTCACATGCCATAACTAGATTATCAATGCATTTAATAGAGATAAATTAATTATAAGAATTATACAAATATTTGATATCCATTGATTAATAAAGTGATATAATTACAATCCTTGTAACGATTGAAAAGCAATTATTTACGCTAATTTAAAGGTAATGTAATGTACGTTATTCCCTTCAAAAAGCAATTTACGAGTTTCATCTCGGACATGGTAAACTTGTAAAATAACCAAGAAAAAAAACCGGCCAAGAGTGAGTCGGACTCGCACACCAATGGTTCCGAACCATCATTTTTATGTAATTTTTGTTGATAATTTCTAAAAAACTGTACTATTTAGAGACATCGTTTTTCCTGTAATTTGTACATAAACTTCTAGCACATAGAATAATTTCAGATTTCTCTCTATGCAAAATTCGGAGATAAGGCGGGAATGGTATTTTTTTAACATTTTTCATCCAAATTGGAAAACTATGTAGCCTAAAAAAAATTAATAATGTTTGAGAATGTGCAAACAGCGCTCTTTCATAAGATACTCCACATGCCCTACTAGCCCCACTTCGAATTTTTAAGTCCCAGTCCCTGTTGCAAAAAAAAATTATATTTTTACTTCTGTCTTATTTGTAAAATAGTTGGGCAAACGTCATCTAAAATTGTTCCAAATTTCAAGTTGATATCATTAGTAGTTCTTGAGATATCTAGCTGTGACAGACGGACAGACAGACTGAGTCACATTATAAAGGTTCCTTTTAACCATTTTGGTACGGAACCCTAAAAACGAGATTTAAATACCAAGGAAATAAAATAATATGAAATTGTTCCGGTTCCTATATACTTTTAATTTTACGACATTTATTACCCGTGAATAATGTAAAAATAAACATAACATCACACCTTGTTTCCCCGAAGGGTTAGGCAGTGGTGTACCTATACCTAGTACACCCACATTTCGCCAGTTATGTTTAAGTCCGATGTAATGGTGGGCAAGCCTATTGCCATCAACCGGGCACAAATCCAGACTCCGGGAAAAAAAACCGGGAGAAATTCCAGATGGAAAAACCCAATAACACCTTTCCCGACCCAGGAATCAAACCCAGGACCTCATGCTCAGCAGTAGCGCTCGCCACCACTAGACCAACGAGGCAGTCAAGGCAGTTTTACAACATTTATTACACGTAAATGGACCGATATATTTATAAAGAAGTCACAAAATAACGATAAAGTAAAGCTTTTTATTAGTGCTTTAAAAATAAATAAGGTTCTACTAAAGAGGAAACCATATTTTGAACGAAAAATAACTTTTCTCGATTTACATAGGTTTTCAATTTTATGTGAGTGCGTTGATGTCTTTTATATGGAAGTCCAAACAAACGTTTTGAAAGACAATTTATTTTACATTTTCGTCATTTTTATTATAGGACAGGCTGTGCCTCCGGTGGCACTAAAGCAGTCTTAATATGACATCACGACTGTATTCCGCATGGGATATGCACATGTGTATAATACACACATAGTCTTAGTATTTGACAGTCGTTACGGGTCGTCAGAAGCCCGACTCAACTCAACTCAACTCAAAGCATTTATTTCAATTAAACCAATTACAGGCACTTTTGAATTGTCAAGGGGTCGGTCAGTCAGAAAGATGAAGCTAGGCGCCCATTCCAAAGCATAGTAGGTACCTATGGAGAAGAACGGGCAAGAAACTCCACGGACACTCTTTTAAATCAAGATATGGTTACAAAATAATGGTTACATCATTCATGTTGAAATTTCATATGTGAGAACGATGCAGAACGTTAACAGCGTCCTTAAAAAAAAACAATTCAAATATTTAAATTAAATTAAAATAAGCCCTGACCGCTAAGGTATGCCCAGCCTTCACTGACAGCGCTTATTCACGAACCTGACGCATGGATTGGCTAAATGATCCAACACGCGCCACCATCAGCGAGACATTAGTGTGAGCGTCACATACTCTCAGTCGCCAGGGCACATTCAAGTCAAACAAAGACGTACCCAGTAAATGGTCCGAAAGTCTGACAACCTGTCTTAACAAGAGGTATCGTATTACCCAGTTACTGGGTTGTGGAGTCAGATAGGCAGTCGCTCCATGTAAAATATTGGTATTCAGCTGCATCCTGTTAGACTGGAAGCCAACCCCAACATAGTTGATTTAACGCCGTAGTCGCGGGTTGTTCGAAAGAGTTACCGTGGCCCTGGCACAGGCAACTGAAGTAACACGGGTGAGTTTTAGTCAGTAAAAGTCTGACACACCCTCCCGCTTCGCCCAGAGCGGCAGAAGTCATTTGATGATTTCACATTCAGAAAAAAAATAAAAAAAAAAGCTTATTGATTTCGGTCCCATAGACAAGAACGGTGACGGTTTTGTCATCATAGCCTTATCCTTAACAACCTAGCCAGAGAAGATAATTATCTATGTATTAAATTAAAAATAATAACTAAAAAAAAGGGTTCAATGGTCAAACAGGTTCCTTTTTCAAATATGTAAGAATGATGTTATCAATGGTATAATTTAGTAAACAAGATGTCCTAAGAGGTCAAAATCGCGTGGCATACCTTTATTTTAATTATATTCATCAGTATGTTAATTAGTTGAAATAACTTTTTCTTCGCGGGTGATTAAACTTGATAAGAAATGGCTGAGCCAAAAAAGACTTAAAAATGGCTCATCGTTTTATATTAACATTTATAGTCTTTATTATTATTATTTACATAATTATATTCTATTTACAATAAGATTAGGCATTTAAACAAATCTTTTTTACAGTTAGTTCAATGATTTTGACTTCTATTAATAATAATAAATAAATAAATAATAAGTTTATTAATACATAAACAAAAAAAAACAACAACACAGTACATAGCATATTAAGTTAAGTTAATTATTATATTAAGTTTAAAATTATAGTCAGCTTTCCGGGCTCCTAAACTAGGTACGCAGACCTGTATCTTAGGAGTCGGAGATTTTACGGTTTCAATTTATAAAATACAACCGTGACTTTACTGTCAGAGTACAGTGGTTGCAGATGGAGTGAAAGATTGTGTTTGTGTATCTAGGAGTGTGTATATGAGTGTGTGTGTGTGTGTGTGTGCAGGGAGGTGTGTATGTGAAGTGTGAGTGTTTGATAAGCTTTCTTACAAGGTAGGTTTGATAAAGTTATGAGTGTATAGCCAATAAATTTTCTGTTTCATCATAAGTTAAGGATAAGAGCCAGTTTCTTATTTTTTATTAAATTTCTATTGCGTTGGTGGCATGACAAATGGCAGCTGCAGTAAACAGTTCGTATTGTAACCACTTTTTTGCCTTTAATGCCATCCTTAAGCCTACGGAATAGAAGTCAAAATCGGTTGAATGGACTGTAAAAAAGGTTTGTTTATGTCTAATCTTAGTGTAAATGGAATATAAGTTCGCACAAATTATAACAGGTCATGTTCCCCTGAATTAGCCTTGGAAGTGATTCCACAGTAAACGTCGCAATTAAATTCAATTACTTAAGGACGCTGTTACAAATGGGTAGTCAAAGCATTACTTTTTTACACAAAAGTATGTTTATTAAATAAAATGCTTTGCATTCTTAAAATGTTTTTTTGGCCAAATTGTTGATAGATGTGCATGGTACGATTCTGAACTATAAATATAATTTTAGATAGGTACAGTTTCTCAATAAATGTACCGGATTGAACATTTTTACTTCGGTACATTTATTGAGAAAATATATCTATTTAAAATTATATTTATAGTTCAGAATCGTACCATGCACATCTATCAACAATTTGGCCACAAAACATTTTAAGAATGCAAAGCATTTTATTTAATAAATATACTTTTGTGTAAAAAAGTAATGATTTGACTACCCATTTGTAACAGCGTCCTTAAACGACGCTTAACTTCTACTTTCGAATATAACTTTAACCTATAAGCAACCGGCTTAATACCTAAACTGCTATTTTTTAAGGTCCAATTTCAATTAAAAGGAAAGTGCAGAATGCCTATTAAAACTTCCTTTTTCGATCAAACTTGAACTTGAATTGAACATTTCAACAACTTCTACTTTCGATCGAAATTGAACCAATCCACTTCCTGTTTTGTTTTACACAAACCTATCTCATCTCTCTACAAATCTATCTTATTAAATGAGGGGCTCATGGCTAAGTAATAACAGCCGCTTGGTTCGATCGACCAGGTTAAGCTACTCTTGCCGCGGTTGGTCCGTGGATGGGTGACCATCTTTACATACCAAGACACATCCGTGCCTAGCAAAGCACGTTAAGCCGGCTGTCATTCGTAAATCTTCGACTAGTCTGACAACCAGTCTTACCAAGAGGTATCGTATTACCCAGTTAATGAGTTGTGGTGGTCAGATAGGCAGACGCTCAATGTAACAATACTGGTATTCAGCTGCATCGGTTAGACTGGAAGCTGACCCCAAAATAGTTGGGAAAAGGTTATGATGATGATTTAACAAATCTATCTTATATCTTGCTTGACCCTAAACTGAAGCTTCTATGTTTGTTCCCAAACCAAAATCTAAATCATCTGCCTAGCCTTTTCCCAACTAGCTTAAGCGGATGCAGCTGAATACCAGTATTTTACATGGAGCGACTGCCTATCTGACCTCCACAACCCAGTTACTGGTAATACGATACCCCCTGGTAAGACTGGTTGTCCGACTTTCGGGCTTCTGACGACCCGTATCGACTGTTAAAGATCCACGAATGACAGCCGGGACCGACGGCTTAACGTGCTTTCCGAGGCACGGAGGAGTCTCGTTATGTAAAGATGGTCACCCATCCACGGACCAACCCCGGCAAGCGTAGCTTAACCTGATGGTTCGACCCGTGCGGCTGTTATTACTTAGCCACGAGCTCCTGTTCCAAACCAAAATCTAAATAAACCATTCAAAACCTTTTACTACCAACTATTATCTTCTTAATCTCCCTTTTTAATCTCACTAGGTTATGTCACTTTTAAAGAAAACCGAAAGAAATATTACATTTCTTACAATTGATAAAAAAAATACAATCAATTCATACTAGGCATTAGCCATAAGAATAATCAAGAAGCCTCAAATACTCGAATACTTCCACTTTCAATCGAAACAGGCAATGCACCAGTGCAATGTTACGCAACTGCCCAAAAACGCGAAGTAGGCCGCGAAACACTTTCGTTTTCGCACGAAGTGAACCGAATACCGACGCTGGCCGACGATGGCCGAAGATAACCGATCACGGCCAAGCTGCCCGAATTACTGACATACATAAACGCATGATTGAAAATGATCACATTAATTGGAATTTGGACCTTATATTGTTGATGATAACATCGATAGCGAAATAATGATACAGTGGGCATGATTTTAACTCTTAAAATGTCGATTGTACACCATGTGTACAGATAACAATAGAATTTCAATTGTGTCTGCTAATTGGCGCGCGACGGGTTAATGAAAAGTAATGACAGAACTGTTTAGCCATTCCGTACAGCTTACAGCATACCGGCCACAGTTCTTCAGTTCTTCAAAAGAGCAAGAATGTGCTGTGTTACTCTTCGGTAAAGTGGGACATGGTCTGGTCACTGCACTGGGCTATAATCCCCATTTAACCAAATTATTGAGAAAAAGTTACTCGATAGAATACGTTAATGAGGGCTCTATTAACCTGGACCAATTCCGGGCAAAAATCAGGCTTCTAAATTACTTACTTTATCTATAAGTTACAAATTACGTCCTATTAGACGTAATGGAACCCCTTCGTCATGGAACAAGACTTTTGGCCGCAGGACGTGGTGTTGTCGCTTCCGCGGACAAGTACCACAGGACAGAACAAACTCAAGCTAGTGTAAAGTGATTTGCTACTAACATGGTCTTACGCCTTATTTATTAACACAAGTTTTGTTTATATTCAAATATGTATGTTTAGGTTAAGGTATTTATCTTTGGGCCTGTGTCGCCTGAAATAAATTGTTTATTTATTTATTAAACCCGACATAAAATTTTATGACGTAGCATAAGTTACTTTTACGTCACTATTTCTAATTAACATATCCATTAGATCCTGCTTCAAAGGCCAGAGACAGTGACATATTATAAGTGAATGTACAAATATTAAATCATGGTATTACTATGATGTATAGACTGTGGTATTACATAGTACATAAGTGTTTGGGTATTCCCATAGACGCAACTTTACATACGGAACTACACAGAAAAGTACGAGTGAATCGACCACCGAAAGTTTTATCTATATCTACTCATACATTGATACTCGTTACACGTATGAGCTCCTTGTGAGTAGCATAATTTTAAATTCATTACTCAGAATTGGTAGAATAGTTTGATTGTGACATCGGCGTGTGTAATAGGTAGCACGCATTACCGTGGAGAGATGTCGTGCCTCGTTCAAAGTTTGTGGCATTATCTTTCCATCGTCGTATCAGCGTATAAAGGTTTACTGCTAAATGCGGACCTTATTGGTGGCCTGACGGAAATTATCCATCGTTTTCGTCATTCTATTTGGGATTAGATATTGAAGCAGAAGGAGCAGACTGTACGGCAGCTCACCCTGAACAGTCAGGCCTTTTAGACCCTTGTAGATTTGCCATCGTTTAATAAAAACCACGGCAAATCTAATTTAGAGAGATGTATGGTATTGGTGACTCTTATGGCTATAATTACTTATATAAATACATATTTGTTATTGTCGCGAATCATATTTTCGAGACTACCATTTTAATTCGCCAGCATTGTATTTCTCGGAAGGATCACGATAGACGATAAACGTGTCTGTCAACAAGCTTCCATAGTGATCCAAACAACACGGACGACTGTGTAGGCAACACACGGCGAATAAACCGTAGTTTTTTACGGCAAGAAAAACGTGTGTGTATAAAGGGCCCTATCACTGAGGCTATACTTGAATTTGGAATGCTAAATAATTTAAATTTATTGCCACTTACTCAACTATCTACTTTAGCTTTCTGTATTCTAAATTTATTTTTGAGTGCCCATTTGACAAAAGATAGCTACAATTTTTTTTTTGGGTTGCACATGAAATTTGAATTTTAACATGATAGGACTTCAAGTTTGTAGTTAATTATCTAAGATTCTGAAATATGTTTACATTTTCCAAAACCAACATTTTCCATTATAAGTACAACAAATAAACTGAGCATGATTGCATTTACAATAATCAACGAAATATTATATACACTTCTGGACACATCTATTGGCCCACCTTAGAGTTTAGGTTTCGATGGCCCCTACCGAAATATGATTGCTAGATTAAACAAAAACTGTTGATGCAGTTTTAAACCTGATAAATTTTACCATCTTTTTCGATCGTATTGTTTTAAATTTGAATTCAGAATACCATACGACATGGAGCTACGCCTAACAAGTCGGATATGCGCCTTGTTAAAGGCAATTGATTTTTGAATAAAAAACATGTTTTATCAAATAAAGGTTTAATTTAATAACGCGTGTTGCCTCCATGGGCATCTACCACAGCTCTCATACGATTAGGCATAGAGTTTGTCAACCGCTCTATGAAATTTTGAGGGATCATCTCCCATTCCTCTTCTATGGCAGTTTTCAACTCCTGCATCGTCTGGGCAACTGGCTGACGAGCCCTAACACGACTTTTTAGCTCGTCCCACATGTGCTCAATAGGGTTCATGTCTGGGCTTCTGGCTGGCCAGTCCATAACTGTGATGTTGACATCCCGAAGATATTCCCTGACGATGCCGGCCGCATGGGCTCTTGCATTATCATGCATAAAAAGGAAATTTGGGCCCACATAGTCCGCGTATGGTATCACGCAGTATCACGTGAGGTTCTAAGCACTCACGAATGTACCTTTCAGCATTTAATGTTGGCAGCCGTGGTCCTGTAACAACCTCAAGTTGAGTTTTGCCGCTCGCGGATATACCGCCCCAGACAGTTCATGAGCCACCGCCATAAGCAACCCTCTCATCAAAGCAGCATTGTGCGAAACGCTCTCCCTTACGTCGGTAGACCTTCTTCCTTCCATCATTGCCATGTAACACAATTTTAGACTCATCAGAAAAGAGTACACGGCTCCAATCTTGCTGTGTCCAATTTAAATGACTGCGTGCGAAATGAAGGCGCGCTGTTCGGTGGGCTCGCGTTAGTTTGGGGCCATTAGCTGGCTTGTGTGGTACCATATCGCGTTTTTTTAACCTTCTTCGAACAGTTCGAGCGCTCACAGATACTCCGTGGAAGTCGTGAAGTTGGTTTTGTATCTCAATGGAGGTAAGGTGACGATTTCTCAAGCTGGTCGTCACGATGAATCGATCCTGTCTTTCAGTTGTGACCCGAGATCGTGGCCTTCCTTGGCGACGAACAAAGCCGCCAGTCTCTAGGTACCTCCGATAAACATTTCGGACCGCAGATCGACTTAAATTAAGTTGAGCACTCACGTTTCTTTGGCTGTGTCCGGCCTGAATAAGTGCCACAGCTTGGGCGGCGACTTCAGGTGAAGTATCCATAGATTATTGATAGAACCTCACCTTAATGTTAAGAATAAGTAATGTTTGTTGCAAAACCAAAGATATCAATCACTTTTTCAAGAATTAAATCCAAGTAAACCAATAAAACCAAGTTTTCTTAGTATTCGATTGTTTGATATCAACAAACAGGCTCCAAATTGTCTTTTGTTTCTTTAAATTCTGTGTTCGAAATTCAAAAAAAGACTATTGAATGAAATTGTGAATGTGCCAGGTTCAAAACTGCATAAAAACTTTTTGCTCGACCTAATATAAAATTTTAGCTAGGACCAAACGAAACTGAAAATACAAGGTGGGCCAAAAGATGTGTCCAGAAGTGTATATACAATAGGTACAGATGTATATCTGGCCTTATTTATTTATTAGACAATACACGGTACTAAATTACAATTTTAAATGAGATATATATTCAGTGCAATTACGATATCTTTAACATTTTAAAACTTTTTAGAGCAAAATAATTGCGAGTACAGTCAGTATAACAAGCAACAAGACACAAAACATTCGACGCCTAAGTGTCCTTTTGTTTTTGTATTTATTTGTATATTAGGTTGGGGAAAAAGTCTTTTCGCATTATAGTATGTATGAACTTAAAATAAAATCTTTTTGGCTTATACTATTTGTATCTGGCTGGTTTTGGTATCATTGAAAGTTTAAATTTTAAAGAACATAATTCCAAATTCAAATTAGGAAAATGTGTGATTTTCATTTGTTTTTCGTACTGTCAAGATGAGTGAATCTAATGAAGAAATTCGATACATTTTAAAATTTTACTACAAAAAAGGTAATAATGCAACCCAAGCCACGAAAAAAAATTGCGATGGTTATGGACCCAGTGCAGTGTCTGTGTGAGTAGCACACATTTGGTGTAAGCGTTTTCAATCCGGAAATTTTGATGTCAAAGATGCACGTCGCTCTGGTCGCCCTATTACGGATAAAATGGATGCCATTTTTGAAAAAGTGGAGCAAGATCGGCATATCAGTAGCTACGACGTAGCTGAAGAACTGGGAATTGACCACAAAACTGTTTTGGCGCATTTGAAAAAAACTGGGTACACAAAAAAGCTCGATATTTGGGTACCTCACAAGCTCACTGAAAGAAACCTAACGAACCGTGTACTTATTTGTGATTCTTTATTACGACGTAATAAAACTGAACCATTTTTGAAGAAGCTGATAACTGGTGATGAAAAGTGGATCACGTACGACAAGAACGTGTGAAAATGGTCGTGGTCAAAGGCCGGTCAGGCTTCACAGACTGTGGCGAAACCCGGATTAAATCGCAACAAGATGATGCTGTGTGTGTGGTGGGATTGGAAGGGCATTATTCATTATGAGCTGTTACCACCAGGCAGGACCATCGATTCTGAACCCTACTGCGAATAACTGATGAGATTAAAGCAAGAAGTTGAGAGAAAGCGGCCGGAATTAATCAACAGAAGGGTTGTGGTTTTTCATCATGATAACGCTAGACCTCACACATCTTTAGCCACTCAGCAAAAATTAAGAGAGTTTGGCTGGGAGGTGTTAATGCATCCGCCGTATAGTTCTGACCTTGCACCTTCAGATTTCCACCTGTTTCGGTCTTTTCAGAATTCTTTAGGCAGTGTCAGGTTAACATCACGAGAGGACTGCCAAAACCAGTTGTCGCGGTATTTTGATCAGAAGTCCCAAAATTTCTATAGCAATGGGACCATGTCCCTACCTACAAGATGGCAAAAAGTTATCGAATAAAATGGTACCTACATACTTTAGATAAATGTAAATAATGTATATTAAAAAACGTTTTGATTTTTTTTTTAAAATGCGAAGAAACTTTTTCCCCAACCTATTAGTTAGTAATTTACTTTAGCATCTAGTATTAACTTGTATATTGTATTTACATTATGAATAAAGAAACATTTTATATTATTTTATAAAATTATAATAGTTCTCGAAGAGCAGAGATGGCCCAGTGGTAACTTTCCCCAACTTCCGAGTACGAGCTACAGGTCGTGGGTTCGAACCCAGACAGGCGCTTTACTTTGTGTAATTTATTTCATAACCACTATTCTCTAATCGGCATGTCCTAGAACCAAAAATTCGAAGATATGTGACATCACACAACACAAAATAAAGCGCCTGTCGGGGTTCGAACCTACGACCCACTCGTAAGTCGCAGCCGTTACCACTGGGCCACCACTGCTCGCTCAATGTAACATACTGGTATTCAGCAGCATCCTGTTAGACTGGAAGCCGACCCCAAAATAGTTGGGAAAAGACAAGGCAGATTGTAGATTGTAAAAAGAAATGTCATATAGAAAACATTTTCCGTAATTGTTTTCAAAATCACTTTTGTACAAGACTGTACCGTTACACATTCGCAAAAAAGCAAATGCCTACATTTCAATAAGTGGACTTTTCATAGTCACCGAATTGTTATAAGTATTACGATAATTGTATAAGTTACATCTACATAATTGCGGGTTACCAAATATTCGGGTACAGGTTGTATAATAAGTAGATCAGATAAGTAGGTGAGATATGCCGCGATATTGTTGATACATAATATATATAACCTCAATTGTTTTGTCATCGGTCTTACTGAGCCTGCTGATAAAGTATTTGTACCCTGGGGCGTAAGTTATTGTGGGTGCTGAAACGTTTATATAATTTAATAGAAGGTAAAATACATTCAAACTTAATTCGTTATCAACATCATTTTGTAGTTTTGTAATTTTGTATTGGCCTGGTGGGCGCAAGCGCTATTGCTGAGCATGAGGTCCGGAGTTCGCTTCCCAGGTCGGGCAAAGTGTCATAGGGTTATTCCATCTGAAATTTCTCAGTAGCAGTCTGGATTTGTGCCCGGTTGATGGCAATAGGCTCGCCTCCTGTTACGTGGGACTTAAACATACTGGCGAAATGTGGGTGTACTATTAGTACACCTCTGCCTAACCCTTCGGACAAACACGCCGTGATATTATCTGATTATCTTAATAGCTAATGATAAATTTTGCTTCAGAAATCTAAACTTTGCAAAAAACAAACCAACATATATGAATCCCTTGGTTGCTTCAGAACCCATAAAAATGGTTTAAGGAGGGTTATATAATGTGTCTGAGAAAGGTGTGCCGGAATAGTACATTTTGATACAAGTGGAGAATGTTTGTTATTAATACCCGAGCCGTAGGCGTGGTTGTTTTTGAGCCGAGAACTGCAGTAACAAATGTCCACGTGTATCAAACGACGTTTTTTAATACACTTTTGAAGAAATAAAATAAAATAACGAAAAATATTTTTATCATGAATTATTAGAAAACTATGATTTAAATTTTCTTTTTTTTTTCACGCTTTGCTATTGCCAGGTTGAAGGAGAAGCAAAGGTATAAAGCCGATAAACAGCCTAATATGAAAAATAGAAAATTCAAATATTTTTTGAGTTTAGAACACAAATAAATGTTAATTTGTTCATAAACGTTTTTTTTTTTATTGTATTAACCATGGTTTTTGATGATATTCTATTTATAAACATTATTTCAATATTCAAAAAATATTAACGCCGTAAAGACGCATATCTCTTTGCCGAGATTTAAAAAAAACATTCACCTCCTAATAGAGAGGGCCGTCACCGTTCGAGACGGTGTGAATAGAGGCATTGAACCAATTTGGACTAAGTATAGGTATAAGTTATCTATGGCAATTTTTATTCCCGCACACGTGTTGGAAAATAAAAAATCGCAAGCGTGTGAAATACATTGCATTGTGAACCTAATCGTAGTGCGATATGAACCAGATTTCGAGGAAGTGTATTGAAAAATTAATTAATTAATCATTACATTTAAATCAAAGGTAAATTTCCTCTGACAAATGCTTAGATCGTTGGTATTTGTCAATTGTTTTCTATTTTCTAAGAGTATGTTCTATGTTCCGTGTTAGAGGATTTGGTTTCCGCACTTGGTCCTTCATGTGGACCATTGTGCGTGTTTTTAAGAGTAATTACTAAAATAACTGTCAAAAAATTGCATACATACTTATAAATACCAAAGATCTAAGAATTCGTCACAGGAAATTGTCCTTTGATTTTTTAATTAAATACTTAATCACGAAAAATCTCCCCGCGCGCTATCCACGCTCCGGTTCAGTGAATCTGGTATAGTATGCTATATTGCTAGTGGGTTTGCATGACGCACGAGACTTTTTTTTGTATTAACGAAGGCTTATATTTTATCATTCACTGAGTTCATCTGCAGATATTTATGGATCTCCGAAATCTTTATGAACCAGAGAGTATCAGCCATCTGTTTCAGGATAGAGTCTTCAGTTCTTTGTATCATGGTTATGTTAGAGTTACACGTAGAGCCCCATACCCGGATACCATAAGACCAAATCGGTTTAAAGATAGACTTGTATACAGGGTGAAATTTAATGGTTGTTTTCCTCCTATAGGGTAATTGTTCTCATCATTATGAACATCTTTTACTACGGGACCAAATCTAAAATCACGAAAAAAAAAATCAGCTCCTGCGTACATTTTGACGAGTTTGATGTTGATAAAAGTACTGAACAGCTGATTTTTTTGCGGTTAGGTTCGCGATTTCAGGTTTGGTCCCATAGTAAAAGTTGTTCATAATGATGAGTACAATGACCCTTATGAAGAAAACAACCATTAAAATTTTAAAGTTTACTATTTCTACAAAAAAGCCAATTTAATTAAAATAAACTAAATAACTATGTACCACAAAGAACTGTACGCTAAGCCTACGATCTTTGCTCCGTAATGATAGTAATTCGTTTGAAGGACAGCGAACGCACGTCGCTAACCGTAGTTAGATTTGCCCTTACTTAATCAATTACTTACTAGTTACTACTTAGTTTTACCTACCAATTGTTCTGTTAACTTTAACTGTTTGACCTCTGAAAGCAGTTTGGTGGTGTATGACCTCCTCACTGATTGATATAGGAAATGGTTACATGAGGAGAAAAGGTCAATCTAAACTCTACAGTTAGCTGGTGGATTATTGTCAGATTAATTGGGGATGGCTAAAAAACTAGCAATCAATAGAAAATAAAAAAAAACCGGCCGAGTGCGTGTCGGACTTCGCACATTTAGGGTTCCGTACCAAATCTGATTTATCAATACGTTGGTATTTGTTAGTAAAATATACGTGATAATAAACATTATCACCAAATTTCAAGTTTTTGTTTTTTCAAGGAAGTTAAAAAATACTTCGGAACAAAATTTTGAAAGAAAAGTTGATTTTGGTGGCTTCTCCGGTTCCGGTTTAAAGAAACTTTATTCCCAATAAAGTCATATGTCACTTACTTCATCTTCTTCTTCCTTTTTCTTCATCTTCTTCTTTTTTTTGTCTCATTCATTTGTTTTTCAATATTTTTTATACATTGTTTGTTTACGCAACAAGTTTTAAGCAACAATACTCCACTTGACCCTTTGGTAATTTTTTTTTGCTCCCCTTTATCTTTAGTTCTATTAAAAGAGTTAAAAATATATTTTGATAATTTGTATGGCTTTGGGTCAACAAGATGCTTATACTGTGAAAATTTGAAGACTGTAGCTCCACCCGTTTGGCTGCAATACCTGTGTGACATACGACGGACAGACGGACACGTGAGTAACAGCAATAGGGCTCCGTTTGGAGCCTTCGGGTACGGAACCCTAAAAAAGAAAAACAAAATAATCAAGAAATGCAAAAACTGACTGACTGACTCCCAAACTCGGATCATTAGTTACTTGATTAAATTATGAATGAGAGCTTATCTTTATAACTGTCGGACTCTGGAAGCCCTCAATGCCCTCCTGGCAGTCAATCCTGATTGTGATCTGTTTGCCGATGAATGGAGAGAGATAAAGCGAGTGTGTCTAAAGTTTTGCGAGAGAAAGTATGAGAGAATTTCCACTGTTATTTATTAAGTATGTAGTAGATATTACAATATTAGTATTGTGTTTCTAGGTTAATTATTGTAATTGGTGTATAACCGTTTTAATTAACTATAAATAAATAAATAACAATTTTTTGGCACAGCTTGTTGTTTAACATACATTTATTTTCAAAAACAATGTTGATACTAAACCAATCACTTAGGAGTATCCCAAGTACAAAGCCACTGTCGAAATAATAATTAAGTAATTTGTTATCATTCGGCCTCATCTCAAAAACGACCAGGCAACAAGACCTGACTTCAAAACCAACTGCTGTGTATACGGAGGTCTTCGAACATTGGCTTCTATTAAAGTATGTATTGTAATAATTTCATCAATTGTTCAATAAATCACTCAGAGTATCTACTCTTGTTATATACTCTTAATTGACTTTTTTATTATCTACTTAGTGTTTCGTAAATCTGTCGAGAACTTCAATGCATTGTTTAGAGTCGTTTGTGGTTACACGAGTACTTTGTTATAATTTGAAAAATCTATTTAAATGTGTTTGGAGTACATGAAATAATGAGAACTTTAATTAGGAACACGTGAAGGATTCCATTAAACAAAGCTTTCAGACGCGTCATTTTGTTAGTATGCTTGAACTGAGTTTGAAAATTGCTAAGTCAACTTTGATACAGCTTTCACTAATTTTATGGTGTCATTTTACCAGAAAAGACAAAAAAGAACAATGATAAATAAAAAATTTTGGAAAATACAAAAGTGCACGCCTCACACGTATAATATTAAAAATTGAAATTAAATGACTAGAGGGAAACATAATGAAAAAATTAGTTTTTGATAAAATAAAAAAAAAAAAACGCCGCAAATCATGTCTCGATTAGTTGATTCGTTCAAAATATATCGCAGATCGAAAAATTTCAAAAACAGTTTTTTTTTTTTAATTTGCAGGTACCTATACATAAATATAAAAATACGTAAGAAAGGGAAAGAAATACATAAATTTTCATGTAATTGGAGAGAGTTGAAATAGTCGGTGATCGTTTTCACGAAAGAACCCCAGTAAATCCATTGAATTTCATAAATATCTTTGAAACGGTTATCAGTTCAATCACGATAAGATTATAGGGTTCATCCTCAAGATAAATGAAAAATTATTTAAAAGGATATAATACAATCAATTGCGTATATTTTTCTAAAACGTGTAAACAAACAAGTGCGTAGACCAAGCGTAGACCAACGGACAGCCGTACTAATATTTTTTTAACTACATTTTTTGTTATTTAAACTAAAAATAAATTTGGAAAATACGCTAACTTTATAATTTAATTTGTCTAGTTTTCAAAACATCCCTTTTTTTTATTGATTTAGTGTCTAACTTGGGATAAAAGAACGATTTTATATTGTGAAATCGTCACATAGAGGTTAACGACACTATTGAGAGTAGAGCACTCCCAACACGCTCAGGCATTGTGGGGCGTGCAATAGAAACAATGTGGGCGCACCCACTAAAAACACATACCCAAAAAACCTATTAAACTTCGACATGTAATTCGAAATTGGAATCAGATCAGTCCCTAACCCCGTACTTACAACTACAAGGCTGCCCCGCGAATTATGCGGAAATCCTTCAGAGAGACGCACGCGCAAGTTCGCGCGTGATTCTAGATCACTTATCGAATTCCACACGTCAACTTGGTATCGTCTCTTGCGCTTATGACCCAAGTGGGTGATGACTGTCACGTTTCGTTTTGAAAATATGATCTATTTTTTAAAGTTTACAGATTAATCGTGATGGAGTCGGTTAAAGCTAGGTGGTAGTTGGTTTTGGCTCCTGCGAAAATTGGGCAAGTCACGTCATGTTAGGTTACTTTTATGACGCAGATATATGCCAATGACCTTGAGTGGTTAGCTTGCATGTTCTATGCTCACGCAACGCGTCGTACGTCCAGCCAGTAATAGAACTCGCCCATCAAGGCACTGTCCCAAATTAAACGCATTATTAGTTTATTACACATAAAATAAAAGGTATTATATTAAAACACGTATACTAAAAGATATATAATTAAATTATCTTTAAAATCGTGAAAGTTTTATAAAAATACGCTTGATAGTTTTTGCATGATTCTCAGTTTTTTATCCGCGTTAGACATAACTTTACAAATTAATTACACTATGTAATATAATATAAACATGCTCTAATTTTACATATATTTTTTCCAAATCATTACTTATTTATTTATTTATTACTAGGTACTTCGTTTAGACGTAATCTTCAGTTTAAACTATTAAAAGTCGGTTATCGTCGCCTTAATATGCAACTTATTCCACTCAACTGCTATATTATGCGTGATTAGACTTAGTAAAATGATATATTTACTGCAAGACTAACAGTAGACGTGCAAGTCACAGCTATACCATGACAGAAGATGTTGCTGTACCCAAAACTGGCTTCACAGAATCCAACATTAATCTATCACTTATTATTAAACTAGTGACCCGCCTGCTTCGCACGGTTTTCACGACTTGACAGAACATCGAGATTTTGTTATTATATATTAGTATTATAGTTAATAGTAAGTAGTAGTGTTGTAGTACCTAGTACTAAACACATAAACCTTTCAGAATAAATTCTCTAAATGATAAATGATTCAGCAAAATCCGATGCGGAGTATAACAACGATAATACGATATAAATAAAAGTACAAGGTGGTCACACAGACAGACACCAAAAGCGATTCTAATTTATAATACCTAATTAGGTAGGTATAGATGGAGCTCTATAGAATATCAAATCTTGAACTTTATGGTAGTAGGTATACTGCCTAATTTTGATATGATTTTTACTTTTTCACTTCAGTACACGAGTTAAAGGTATCTACTCCATTTATGCAAAACAGTTAGACATTCCACACATGTCCATTGACTTGAACATTCATTTACTAAGATTGAGGTCATGAAACAAAGCATTTTCTAAATTACTGCTTCAATTCTCTTTGGCAACGACCTTATGTAGTACGTAGCTGCTATTAAGCGCACAAAGCGCTGCTAAAACATTAATGACGCTTTTCTGAAAGCATTACATGTTTAGACATGGAAATAATTAATAGTAGGACTGATTTGGTTTGACTACGTGCATTGTATGAAGTGACATCTGTATTTTGTAACAGGGATCGGGATCGGGATCGGGATCGGCTGATGCAACCTGGGGTAATAGTTTTTGGCTTTGAGGGTATTACTTTTGTTCCAGGTTTTTATTTCGACTGTCTACAGAATCATCATCATTCTCCTGCCCTTATCCTAATTTATTTGGGGTCGGCGCAACATGTCTTTTTCTTCCATATTACTCTTTCTCTATTAGTCGTCATTTTGGAAGTCACTCCCTTTCTAACCATGTCGTCTTTCACACAGTCCATTCATTTCCATCGTTTCTTTGGTCTTCCCCTACTCGTATAGCCATCCATATTCATATTCAAATCTTTCCTGACGACATTTTCCTCATTTCTCGGCATCACATGCCCATACCATGACAGCCGATTTTATGAAACGGAATGTCAGATTTAAATAACATCTCTTTACGCCCTGTGAGTATAATGAATGAATGAATGAATGAATTGCACCGATCCCAGCGTGGTTTAACTAGACTCGATCACTCGAATGAACCCAAAGATTCACACTAGCCCCTGTTGCCTCATGTTACATGGTGCAACAGAGACCATTGCATATCAATGAGTAGACCGGGGGGGCGGTAATGGTAGGGAAGACATGCCCTTAGGATATGGAGGGGATAAAGAGCCTATCCAGTATGCACCGTAAAATAAGCATTGGAATAGTGGAGAGACGGGTGATATAATATGGATGGGCTTTTTTACGACGTTGCTGCCATGTTGCTTCTAGTCCAGCTTCCCCGGTGAATCTTTTGGCGGTTAAACTGCATTTTCGACTATTTTTATGTCGCTGCTATGCTGTATTACAGGTAATCTGCCTTCTCGACTCTTTTCTTCTTCGTTCTGATGAGTTGTCAGCAGCAGAATGTCCAGGACGCGGTCGGACCGTTCCTCGTTGTTGTCCAGCTCCAACTTCAAATTATGTAATTTTTGTTTTTATTCAAAGTTCGACCTATAGCTCGCCGCTGTTCAGTTCAGGTTGACGCGATTGCAGATATTACAGTTTTAAAGTACAAAGTAATGCACACAAATTAGCACAAATAATTAATTAAACTGGACCTCAACAAAAATCCTGTCGGGTATGGCGACAGGGCGGCGCCAGCGCACCATCCGTGTCCGTAGGTACTTGAGTTTAATTCCCGGGTCGTATTGAATGCGCCTTCACAGAAACAACGCCCATCGCCACTCACAAAAAAAAAAAGCACCCTTGAACACTCTGATTTTGGGACACAGGAACACTATACACTAGTAGTTTAAGTTTTTTGCCTTGGTTTGGGTTACGAGTACCTGAAAATGTCTAAGATTGCTTGCTTGCCGCCCTGTGAGTGTAAATGATTTAATCAAATTCAAATATTGTTCAAAATAAAATGGAAATCTTTACATTATTTTTATTTTTTTGTGAAAATTAATTTATTTGCTTTAAGTAGCTAACCATTATAAAATTATCAGCTTAACAAAATTGTCATTCATAATTATTAGAAGTAAAACCAGCCGATCACAACTCATTAACACTTCGACTAGATACTGGCACCTAATTCCGAGGAATTATTCATACATTAAAATTATAATAGCGTGTGACGGCCTTGCCAACGACCTCTGCGTCAGCTGGGGAACCTTCTCAACTATCACCAGCGCTGAAGTGACAAACTTAAGTTTGCTTAAGTTTGGACATATTTTAATTTGTGGAGCAATATTTTAGGCAAAGGCCAGAGGGGCAATTCCCGTATTTTTATAACAACGTTCGCAATCTCATCTCAGTCTCAATCTGTCAAAATTGTATAGAGTTTGCCTACATTTTTGACATTTTGATTGTCGCTGGCTGACATTGTGACTTGAATTTGAACGTTTTTAATTACGAGAATTGGCCCTCTGAAATCAAGAGCAAACAAACCTATTGTTGTTTTGGGGCATTGGTTTTAACTCTAATGCACATTACGATTATATTTTTCTTGTTTTTACATTAATAAAGTAAAAAAAAAAAAAAAAAGATAATGAAAAAAAAAGTAAAAAGAAAAGATAATGTAAAAAAGTAAGTGTTAGTAGTAGTAAGTGTTTGATAAAGTATTTTTCTGGTAATTTAGGTGCTTTCTAACCTGTGGTACTCACCGACTCGCAAAAGTTCCGCCTTTGAGTCTGCCAAAGAGCGATGGGACGCAGCACCCTAGGCGCAAAAAGGTAGGACAGAATTCGGAACACCACGCTGCGTTCCAAAACATGTATGATGGACGCAAGTAAGAAGGCTGCCAGGCTCAAATAGGACTGGATGGGTCACGTCAGTCACATGCACGATGGCCGCTGGGCAAAAGTCTCCACACAATGGGTACCTGAAGATAGACGGCGCTGCCGAAGCCGGCCCAGAAAGAGGTGGCGGAATGACCTACACGGGTACCGTGAGGGCTGGCAGCGCGGGAAAAGAGTTCCTGGAAGGACTTGGGGGAGGCCTTTTCCCAGCAGTAGGAAAGTTTTGGCAATGTAAAAAAAAATTGTAGTGCTACATTTTACTGAGACTTGTGGCCATTGTTTCACCTAAATGAACGGCCAAATACTTAGCTTTTGCGCATGTTAATAAAATGTGAACCATAGCAACTAAAATATAGAGCACCTTTTGATTTTCCAATTCCGTAGGTCCATGTTTTAAATTAATAAAATGCCTGCGGTCAAGTACGCTATGGTGTTAATAAGGTCAAATATTTGTATCCGCATTTTTTACAATATCCTGTATTTTGAGCACGTTTTTATTAATAAAGTTTATGACGTGTGAAATGTAGGTATTCTGATACATATTCATTGGGTATCGAGATCCCTACTTATATTATAAATGCGAAAGTAACTTTGTCTGTCTGTCTGTTACCTCTTCACGCCCTTTCACGTTTTTCTTGCCGTGAAAAACTACGGTTTATAAACCGTTTCTAGACACGGTCGTAGAGTACAAGCTATTATTTTGACATTAGGAGGAGCTCGTGGCTAAGTAATAACAGCCGCATGGGTCGATCCATCAGGTTAAGCTACGCTTGCCGGAGTTGGTCCGTGGATGGGTGACCATCTTTACATACCGAGACTCCTCTGTGCCTCGGAAAGCACGTTAAGCCGTTGGTCCCGGCTGTCATTCGTGGATCTTTGACAGTCGTTACGGGTCGTCAGAAGCCCGAAAGTCTGACAATCAGTCTTACCAAGGGGTATCGTATTACCCAGTTAATGGATTGTGGAGGTCAGATAAGCAGTCGCTTCATGTAAAATAATGGTATTCAGTTGCATCCGGTTAGACTGGAAGCCGACCCCAACATAGTTGGGAAAAGGCTAGGCAGATTGATTATTATTTTGACATTACAAACAGACACTTCAATTTTATTTATATGTATAGGTAGATGATGATAATGCAGGGTGACTTGTAATTTGACGTATTCCTTCCAGTAAGTGTTACTGTGACCCATTCGCAACAATTAAGCACCCCATACAGGCTAGGCGAAAATTCATGGAATTCGAGAAAACCCAATTTTCATATATTTTTGAAAAAATTCCCAGAATTCGTCGCTAAATATCACTATTCTCTAAACTCTCAAATTGAATGACCTTTACTGCTATTCCATTATGTAGTTGATGTTACCAAATTTTCTAAAAATCAAACAGTTTTTAGTTAAAAGGAAGAATTGTACTAACCATTTTCAAATATCATCTACGTACATGAACTTTGACACCAGTTAACTCAAAATTTTACTATGGCATTGAGCATACAAATTACGGGGAAGACATCTTCAATTAATCAGCTATCACAAAATTTTTTTTAAATATTTAGGGGAGCCGATAAACCGTCGATAATGCTGGCAAAGATCAAATTTGCAAATTCTTGAAATATTGCAATAATTATTATTAGTATTTTTTTTTTATTTCTAAAAAAATATTTTTATTTATTTTCAATTTGAGTGTTTAGAGAAAAGTGAAGGTTAGTGACGAATTCTGGGAAATTTTCAAAAATACATAAAAATTCGGTTTTCTCGAAACCCATAAATTTTCGCCTAGGCTTTATGAGGTGCTTGATTGTTGCAAATGGGTCATACTATCACATCTTTGAAGGCATACGTCAAATTACAAGTCACTCTGTATAGATTACCTACGGTTTAACTAGTACTAAGAATTGATGTCTAGTAATATATCACATCGTATCTACTGCCTTTCTTTTTTATCGTGTGGAAATTTTCATGGATGTCCCTGTCAGACTTACTGACTAAAACCACACGCCGTGTTCTACTGCTACCTTTAGCCGGGGTGCTGGAGTGCTTGCGCATTTCGTCACGATCCCCCGGCTAGGTCCACTGCCTAGCCTGCCTGCCTGCTGCCTATTATCTGCCTAATAATAGTAATCTAGATACGGACAAGTTATTATGCGGTCGCTGCCATTATTTGCAACAATGTACTTTTATCTCAAATCTTAAGTATGTTGTATATGGGTTGTAATTATCACTTATGGGCATAATAAGTCTGCGAGCTCATTTCGCTTTGTTGTTTGATTGTTGTGTTAATGGCCTTGGTTAACTGCGAGTTTGAAAAAAGAATATCATGCCGTTCGTAAATCGTTTTTCAAAAAACCTAGCTTATATTTCTTTTTCACAGATTATTTTTGCCATCAAAATGTAATTTAATGACTTATGTCCGTTTTTACTAACACTAGACAACGCCGACATGCGCGCTGTTGGATTTTCAACTTTCGCCGCTGTGCTGAGCAATGAAAATCCAACAGCGTGCTAGTATTAGTGAAAACGAGCATTATTGGTCGTAGAAATGCTTTGTTAGTATTTTTGATGGATTTATAAATTTACTCCAACAAAAAGATCTTATTCTAAATGTACAGACGCCAGCACATCAAGTTACTACAATCTGTCAAATTTCTTTAATAGATTTTCATATTTATCGCTAAAGTATTAGGTTCAAGGTTGATTGGAAAAATTTGACTGTTTCGGGTGGCTTGACCTGCTGGCGGTCTGTACCTAAACTGACATTATCTGAGCGATGTTAAATAGGCTAAATCACCTCTTTAACATACAACATGACTGATTGTTAGTGTGACTAATAATTTAATAGATATAAGACTACTGGTGTTGCAGATGTTATTGTACTGAACACGTATGCTATCCCTAGACTTTGTATACTCAGTCCAGAGATGGCACGTGTAGAAACTTTGACAGTACGTTCTGAATTATGTAGGGTATGCAGACCCATTACTCGTCGTCCGCAAGCCCGCGCCTACGGTGGCCGGGAATCGGCAATCGATTGGGTCGCGGGTAGTTCGAAAGAGATACCGTGGCCCTGGCACGGGCAGTTGAAGGAGCATGGGTGGGTTTTAGTCAGTAAAAGTCTGACACGCCCTCCCGCTCTGCCCAGAGCGGGAGAAGTCATTTGATGATTTCCCATCCACAAAAAAAAAAAAAAAAAAAAAGGGTTTGCAGACCCAAATTTTCAAATTTAAAGTTAACTAGATGCTCCCCGCGGTTTCACCCGCGTAGACCGGGATAAAAAGTAGCCTATGTGTTAATCCAGAGCATAAGCTATCTACGTACCAAATTTCATCCAAATCGGTTCAGCCGTTTGAGCGTGAAAAAGTAACAAACATACACACACACACACACACACACCCACACACTCACAAACTTTCACCTTTATAATATGAGTGTGATAAGAAGATATTAATAATAAAGACCATTTTAGGACCACACATGTTAAGACTGAAATAAGGGTTTTTAAGGTGGATCCGCAAAGGCAGTCCGCGAAATTCAAATTTTCTTGCGTTTTTTTGCAATTTTCAGGTCAGTGGCAGGTTGTATCTTGATAAAAAATGTTATTCGCGACTATAAGAAATATGTGTTTACACAATTATAATTATAAGAATCATTATTACATCTCATTTATTCTCTTTAAAAAAAAAAAATAATCGTTTATTTTCTTTTGATTTGATTTGGAAATTAAGCCATTTTTGAACAAATCTAACCTAGATAGATGTATTGATGAATCTTAAGGTGATAATTATGTAAATACATATTTTTTATGGTCGCAAATCGTATTTGGGTCAAGATACAATCTGACACTGAGCTGCAAATTGCAAAAAACGTAAGAAAATTTAAATTTCGCGGCCTACCGTTGCGGATCCACCTTAAATTAAGTTATTATGTGTGTCTCCAAGACACACAGCATTGCTGAAGAGACGTTCAATAAATTAAGCCTAAAAGATCACACAATTTCATTTCATACCTGTTTTTCCTCGTGTTGATTATACAAACCCTGTTTCTCTATGTGTTACTTGTCTGTTTCACTCCTAGCAGAGCGTTACAGTTTTTCTGAACTGGAGCGCACCTGTCAATGTCAACACATAGCGTTCATTAATTTTGCCGCGAAATCACGAAAAATTTTCTTATGGTGAATACTAAAATACTAAAACACTAAATAGCGTTTTTCAAGTGCAAACAAGTGATTGTGTAGTTTAATAATGAGTATGAGCACTCAATCAGTTGTTAATATTGACGAGGGGAATGGAAGTGACGGTAAGAACAAGGGCGTTGGTGAACCTGGTAGTTCGGTCGTTGTTGCTTCGGATGAAGAACACACTACGCGACGCCCGCGCCAGCCATTATCCTCCGGTGACGACTGCTACTCGTCCTCATCTTCGGAAGATGAGGAGGGCTATGCCTCGCCGCCGCCAAACAAACGTCGTAAGTACAAACATACCTCTACTTCTGACCCGCGCATTGAAGGTCTGATAAGCCAAGTAGGTTACATTTCCGGGTATTTGCAACAGACTTTACCTTTCATTAATCGTAATCAGAGTACTGCTGCCCTAACCATTCCTGGGCCTAGCAAGGGAACCGAACATTCTGAATTTCTTACTAACCCATGCAACTCCAATAAGTTTACTTTAGGTGAAATAAACACAGATTTTGATGATAGAAAGGTTGTGCCTCCTGCCAAGAAGGAAAGACTGGATAAGCTAGTCAAACTACAACATTTTGATACGCAGGCTTGGAAAGGAATGAGATACAAGTCCACTTTACAGTCTTATATAGCAACACCAGGTTTTGTACCATTAAAAATTAATGAAGAATTTTGTCACTTAAATAGGACAAAGGATTATTTAGCTTCTGCGGAGAATGTGTTAGCCGGATTGACCAATGCAGAATTAGAACAACAGGAATTGTTAAAACAGGGATTGCAGGCCTTATTGAACTGGGCCGCAGTAAATCCAGAAGAATTGAACCCTAATTCTCTTTTTGAAAAAATAACTTGCTTACTGGGACCTGGTTCTCCTCTTCATAGATGTTCAGAGAACATCATGCAGATTATATGTGGTAGGCGGGGAGAATCAATTGAGATTAGGAGAGAAAGGATAATAAAGGAAGTTAATAATCCCAATTTAAAAATGACCTTAAGAGGGATTCCTCCGAGTAGTGAATATTTGTTTAGCCGTGAGGCTTTGCAGCCTGTCATTAAATCTTTAGGTGGAACTCAATCATGGTTAAACAAACCAGATTATATTAAGGAAGGACGAGTAAGCCGTACCCCTGTAGCCAAGCATGAAAAAAGAGGACACAAGTACTATAATAAAAATACTAAATTTGACAACAAGCAGTTGAAGCAAGAGAGCACTCAGGCTACCCAAAAGCGTCATAACTTTCGTAAGAACCAATTTAAAAAGAAGAACTCGGATCAGAACACAAGACAAAATTGACTATGTACAACGCTGCCAAGCCTTCCAGGGGGGGTGCATAAAGGATCATGTACAAGCATGGAAGGAACTTGGCGCAAACCAATATATTATAAATATAGTTACCAGGGGTCGCCTGCCTTTCAAGGTGAGACCCCCTCTTCAACATTTAACACCAAATTTATTGAGAAAGTTCAGCACAAGAGTTTCTCCAGAGATGACAGCTGTAATAAACGACTTAAAAGAAAAGAAAATTTTGGAAGTGCCCGCTGTTTTGAATTCTGGGTTCCTTTCCAAAATGTTTCTTGTAAAGAAGCAGGATGGAGGCATGCGCCCTATATTCGACCTCAGGGGTCTCAACAGACATATAGTAACCAAGCACTTTCAGTTAGTGTCTCAGACAGATGTCATAGACTTCTTACAAGAGAACGACTGGATGGCAAAAATAGATCTCCAACATGCATATTTTCATTTGCCGATATCAGAACCCCACCGTCGTTTTCTAAGGGTTTGTTACAGCAACCAAGTGCTTCAATTAACAGCACTACCGTTTGGCCTGTCTTCTGCCCCCCGTACTTTTGCCACTCTATCCAACTGGATTGCAGAGATCTTACGTGCTCGGGGAATAAGACTATTGGTATACCTAGACGATTATATCCTAGTCAGTCAAGACAGAAACTTATTACAAAATCAGGTCTCGGAGACCATAAAAATTTTGGAAAGTCTAGGCTGGTATGTGAATTACCAAAAGTCAGTGCTAGCACCCTCTCAAGAACTAGAATACCTAGGTCTGTTATGGAACACCAGAAACAACACGATGGCTTTACCACCAATAAAGGTGACAAAAATAAAGACCATTCTAACAAGACTTCTACAGAGAGGTCGTTGCACTCTTCGGGAGAGTCAATGCTTACTAGGTCAATTGAATTTCGCAAACTTGACAACACTGAGAGGGCGCTTACATTGCCGACGAACACAAAGGTTCCTAAGAAGTTTCAGTCGGCTCAGAGGATCCCAAAAGAAAGATCTTCCTCTTTGTGTGCAGCGAGAACTACGCTGGTGGCGAAACGCCATAGACCACAGTTCAGTGGTCTTGCACAAAAAAGAGGTGACCCACTTTTTGACCACAGACGCTGCAGATGCAGGCTGGGGCGCTCATCTAAACGAAGAGTATCTCACAGGCAGGTGGACAGTACACCAGAGGTCTTGGCATTCAAACGTAAAAGAACTGTTTGCAGTGTACGGTGCCATAGTTCGTTGTCAAAAGTTCCTGCCAAATGCACACATTTTAGTACAATCAGACAACAAGACTCTCGTAGCTTACATCAGGAACGAGGGAGGGACGCGATCCCTAGCCCTACTAGAGCTGACGACCAAGCTTCTAGAACTGACCGAGCACCTAAACGTCACGCTCTCGGCGGCTTACCTCCCGGGGAGGTACAATGGCATAGCCGACCGCCTGTCCAGGAATCGACCAGTGCCGGAATGGCACTTGTTGCCCCCGGCCTCGGAGGCCGTATTCAGAATTTGGGGCCTGCCAGACGTCGACTTGTTCGCATCAAGGCAAAGCGCAGTCGTAAACTCTTATGTAACATGGGACTCCAGAGATGGGTCAGCAATGTTTTACGACGCATTCAGCCGACCATGGAACTTCGAGCTGGCTTGGGTATTCCCACCGCCGAATCTAATTCCACGAGTGCTGCGCCACCTCAACACGGCAACCGGGACTTACGTCGTGATAGCGCCACATTGGACACAATGCTTCTGGCTAGCAGATCTCAAGGCGCGAGCTCTATCGGAGCCAGTCCCAATACGGGAGCTACAGAACAACCTGATAGACTTGACAACAGGCAGGAGCCCTCCTCAAGTGCAGAAATTGGAACTTCTAGCATGGAAAATTGGGGGTGGGCGAATAAAGTAGCTCACTGGTCTCCTGAGGAAAGAGAACTCCTAAACAAGAGTTGGAGAAGCTCTACGTTATCAACTTACAAAGCTCCTGTTAGGCGTTGGATTACATGGTGTGCACAGAACAACATCAAACCTAATTGTCCGCAGAGCAATGATGTTGCTCGATTTTTGGCCAAGTTGTGCATCGAGGACAAACTTGCGCATAGGACTATACTCCTACATAAATCTGCTATATCAACGTATACAGCAGCAGGCGAAGCAATTTCTAAGAATTTTTTTGTACAACAAATCCTTAAGGCTACTTCTTTAGTTAAACCTCCAGAAAGAAAAACACCTATCTGGGATACCGAATTACTATTCAAATGGCTCAAGAATACCCCAAGGTCACACACCCTGTTCGACATATCTCGAAGAACTGCAGTAATCTTATTACTAGCTTCAGGTCGAAGACTCCACGACTTGACACTTTTAGAGTTGTCTAGAGACAACCTTGTAATGGACAACGACAGGCATGAGGTAACACTGTGGCCAAGATTTGGCTCAAAAACGGATAATGCAGACAATAGACAATCCGGATGGTTATTGAAACAACATCCTAATGAGAACCTATGCCCAGTTAGACATATTATGGAACTAATTAAGACCACAAAAAACAGGCGTTCTGAAGGTGGTAACATGACAAGCCTGTTTATATCAATCACAGGCAAAATTAGACCAGCCACTCGTACAATTATAGCTGGTTGGATAAGGAATATATTTAAACAGGCTGGAATAGATGCATCACCAGGCAGTGTGAGATCAGCAGTGGCTTCAAGAAGTTTTCTGGAAAACAGGCCAGTAGAAGAAATTTTAGAGAGAGCAAATTGGAAGAGCTCAAACACTTTCAGGAAGTTCTACTGTCGAACAGTAAAGAAAACAATTAGTAATGAAAGTAGTGATTATCTCTCAAATAACTTCAAAATTATATAGTGTTTAAGTAATAAGTAATATGTGGTGTAAGTTGATACACAACATTACTAAAATACTATTGAAAATAACTACATTGTAGGTACTGTAGTTATTCTTTTTTGATCTCATATGATTAATAATATTTTATATTATGTTTGTTATATTACTTGATTAAGTTAAGAGGTAGAAGTGCCTTGATAGTTTTTTCTGTTATTGATTTTTAGAGAAATTCATGTGTGGTGTAAGTTGATAGATATCAGTAATTCTTTTTTGATCTCATAAGATTACCTGGCATTAGATTTTATATGCTTGATAAATTACTTAATTAAGTTAGGAGGTAGGAGTGCCTTGATAGATTGTTTTATAATTTTTTGTTTTCTCTGTTATAGATTTGAGAAATTCATAAGTATGTTCTCATTTAATTATTAGCTAGTAGTGTTGCTACTTGATTTGTTCCAAAAATTTGCCATTATCTGGAATAAAAATAACTACAAATTTAATAATGGGATTTATTTATTTTCACATAGCGTTCATTATACCTGTAGGTACCCATTACAGGTTTTTTCACCAGCAGATATCAAACAGGTCTCCAGCAATGCTGTGTGTCTTGGAGACACACATAATAGAACTGTTTTGCATTAAAACAAAACAGTTATTATGTGTGTGGAAAGACACACAGCATTGAAGCAAGGTGCTTGCCGGTGGTTGTAGGAGACTATGAGTTGACATTGACAGGTGCGCTCCAGTTCAGAAAAACTGTAACGCTCTGCTAGGAGTGAAACAGACAAGTAACACATAGAGAAACAGGGTTTGTATAATCAACACGAGGAAAAACAGGTATGAAATGAAATTGTGTGATCTTTTAGGCTTAATTTATTGAACGTCTCTTCAGCAATGCTGTGTGTCTTTCCACACACATAATAACTGTTTTGTTTTAATGCAAAACAGTTCTATTAATTTTAAATTAAGAACTGAAATAAGGGTTTTATAAGTTGTGAATCTCATGAGATGTGAATTCCTTGGAAGCTCTTATTTCCGCCAACCAACCCAGAAGCGAACATGAGGTTTGACAGCAATCAACAGATCACAGATTTAATTAGGTTTTCAGTGACCGAACCTCATAAAATGGTAACTGCACGGAAATGCATCTTAATACTATAAACGCAACCGAGAACTGTACTTAAAGTGTAAAATATTTACATTAAGCTCATTTCCATGAAATCTCAGTATTCTTTCCTTAATATAAGGTAATTTTTAACTTGTTTTATTATAGGTCAGAGCACTGGAAAATACGGTGGCTTAATCAGTCCATAACAACAGGTACAGTCAGCAACAAAAGTCGATTAAAACTTGCAGTTTATTAATCTTAAATATTAAGCGAAATATTTCATTCAAAACGGAAGTACTTATAAGAACATTAACTCTTAATTAACAGTTATACGAAAAATAAGCAGTTTATTATATGATGTCAAAAAGTAGCAGTGTTAACCGACTTCTGTTGCTGACCGTACATAAAAACGCAGTAGGTACATATTAACTTTCCATATTTTATTTTAAAAGGTATCAGAACAGAAACAAAGGAATGTGACCTTGCTTGCTTTGCATGCTCATTAATTTAGACATTAAATTAGTTGCAATATTTCATTGTTGCCTACGGTTTAAATAACTACTGCTATAAATAATTTAGTACAAGGGTGCTAAAGGTATAAATCGTGGAATTTGCTGGGCGACCCGTCAAGGCTTTATTTATGTGCAACGGCTTCACTCGCGTTAATTTAGAATTTGACAATCAATTCGGGTTATACTCTGCTTGTAATAATACAACTCAATCATGATGCGAAAGACACGTGGCGCCATCTATTATTATAAGATCGTTATTGTTGTTTTCCTCGGGTTCAGTACTTTTTTTCGGAATGAAAGATACCCTATGTCCGTTTCTGTACACCTGACAACGTATATGCAAAATTTCAGGATGATCGGTTCAGTGGTTTAGGCGTGAAAAGGTAACAAACAAACAAACAAACTTACTTTCGCATTTATAATATTAGTTAGAGTATGCCTATCGGCTTCCACAGCAGAGACAGACAGATTGAGGGGGAGCCATATCAAATCAAATCTGCCTAGTCTTTTCCCAACTATGTTGGGGTCGACACAACCCAGTATCTGGGTAATACGATACCCCTTGGTAAGACTGGTTGTCAGACTTTCGGGCTTCTGACGACCCGTAACGACTGTCAAAGATCCATGAATGACAGCCGGGACCAACCGCTTAAAGTGCTTTCCGAGGCAGGGAGGAGTCTCGGTATGTAAAGATGGTCACCCATCCACTGATCAACCCTGGCAAGCGTAGCTTAACCGGATGGATCGACCCTCGCGGCTGTTATTACATAGCCACGAGCTCGTCTGCGGGGGAATCATATGTTGTATAAACCCATAGAAACTATGTCTTACCTAAGTGACACGGTAATTTTATTGAGTTATGTTTTTCTTCATGTAGTCATAACTTTCTTCATGTAGTCATAACTTTTTTTATGTGGTTGTAATACTTTTGGTGTTATATTTGCAATGCACAATATATATAGTTAACATATATAAATAAGGTATATAAATAATAGATATAACTTACTATACTATATTACTTCTTAATATACTTTAACATAACAAATGACATACCTTTTTGACATTTTGGACCGTGCAGAAGCCTGGTGGGCTTTGATACTTTTTGATCGCTCTCTCTCTCTCTTTCTGACATATGAAAGATTAAAAAGTAGGTACTTACTTCAAGCAGGAGGCCAACAACTGCCTCTTTCGGTATAGTAATTATACTTATGAACATAATCGAAATAAAGATTGCTAATCGCCGCATTGATCTTATATACACACAAAACAACTTTTTCCGCTTTCCGCAATCCCCTATAATGCATAACACTATTACCTCAACCAAAATTTGCATAGACGAACTATTTAAGGTGATTGCGCTAAAGTAGCTCGCGAAATTCTAATTTTCTTGCGTTTTTTGCAATTTTAAGGTCAGTATTAGGTTTGTCTTGATCAATATATGATTCGCGACAATAACAAATATGTATTTATATTCTTTTTATAAATGTACAACACAATGTTTAGTTAAAAAATAAATTTTTTTGTATAATTTTAACCATAAAAATCATCAATACATATCTCTAAGTTAGATTTGCTCCGGATTCGTCTGATTTCCGAAATTTGAATTTTGCAGGCCACCACAGCGGATCAACCTTAAACGCAGAATTTACGAAATTGCCTTATTATTCGCAACCATAGAGGCCTGTTAACCGTAGACAATTATCTTACCTTTTCTGGGGGCAAATTGCCCTCAAACAAAGGAAATGAGATCACGGTTGTGCTAAAACTAACGTAGGTAACCACAATGCCTTGTAAGGAAGATTGACTCTGCAAAGTTTGCAAGCTTATTTTGATTTTCTCCTGAGGTAGTGCATCTGGCTTCGTCTGAGTCGCTGAGCTAATTTAAGGAGTATTTATGATAATCTGTGTGGCTTTTTCATAAATCCTGGTGAGCTTCTACACTGAATTGGTGCCTCCTTTGTTTTGTGTAGTGGCTGTCTTGCTAGATCCAGAATTGGGTTCCTAGGTCCAATATATCCAGAAGGTGACCTCTGTTTAATAATTTATAGTCCTTCTTGCACAACAATTAGGAACAAAATATGTAGTTAACAGGTAAAAGAAATGTTTACGATAAGAAAAAGTAACCAATAATTCTTTCCTATCATCTTAATCTGACTTTACAGGTACGAGATCATTCTACAGTTTGAAATATCCAGTCGTCCCAAAAATTTTCATTTGGGTAAAGTAGGTATTGAAGATTTTTATGGGACAGTCGGTAATTTTTTCGCGATTACGATGCCAACACTTTCTTCATGGGATTGGTCCCATGAAGAAAGTGTTGAGCCTTTTCCCAACTATGTTAGGGTCGGCTTCCAGTCTAACCGGATGCAGCTGAATACCATTATTTTACATGGAGAGACTGCCTATCTGACCTCCACAACCCAGTAACTGGGTAATACGATACCTCTTGGTAAGACTGGTTGTCAGACTTTCGGGCTTCTGACGACCCGTAACGACTGTCAAAGATCCACGAATGACAGCTGGTACCAATGGCTTAACGTGCTTTCCGAGGCACGAGGAGTCTTGGTATGTAAAGATGGTCACCCATCCACGGACCAACCTCGGCAAGCGTAGCTTAACCTGACGGATCGACCCGTGCGGTTATTATTACTTAGCCACGAGCTCCTCATGATCTGTACTACACCCTGAAATTTGAGTGGTCACTATACGCGCTGCACAATTACGTTATTCATTTTCTGCCAGCGCAATACTTAGCACGATTAAATAATGTAAGTACCGAAAACCAAAACCGCAGGCCGCTCTACAAAATAAATGTTTTTTACATTCCATCCATTTAATAACACATCGCGACCATTTGCAATAAAATAACAATAGCTACAAAATACACGACCAACCTTATTATTGTTGGACAATGATGATACCGCTATTGCGAGGCGACTTCTCAAATAATGTCTGCATTGAGTAACTGAAGCGAATTGGTAGAATACACCGTATTATGCCTTGCATTGTGTTGTGGTGGTATAATATTGTCCTGTGCTTGAAATGGACACCTATTGATGGTAACAAACAAGTGGCACAAGGTTTGTCTATGGTTGCAATGTTTCCTAGTGTCGTAAAGCGCATCGTCCACGACTAATTTCACGTTGAGCGGCTTTCTTGCAGCGTATCCATGAGTTTTCGGGAAGCTAGGGTTTCAAAAACAGTGTTACAATTTTTTTTTTCACTATTTATGGATGGAGCAAAAAACCGAAACTGTGCAATACTTAACCTTAATGGAAAAGATTACCTGTACCCTGTCCTAGTTGAAAAACTGTATCATAGAACACTGCGCCTTCAGTTTAGAATGAGACAGCGCGTATTGACATAAAACACAAAGGATTATAGATTGTTCTCCAAGTTCTTTATAGCCATAGACTGGCTGATAGACTGGCTGAAGCCATAGACTGGCTGAAGTTTCAGAGATGACAAATATAATAATTAAAACCCCTCACACAGTCTTCTCTTTTTAATTAGTGATATCAGCGAGCTAGTCGACTTTTAAATGGATGCAGATTTTGGCCTAAGCCCTGGTTTCCCTTGCAGAAATAGTTTGATTATTTTACTCCGGTACCGGTTATAGAATAAAATAAATTGTTTGTATGTTTAAAAGCTACCATGCCTCGGAAAGCACGTTAAGCAGTTGGTCCCGGCTGTCATTCGTGGATCTTTGACAGTCATTACGGGTCGTCAGAAGCCCGAAAGTCTGACAACCAGTCTTACCAAGGGGTATCTTATTACCCAGTTACTGGGTTGTGGAGGTCAGATAGGCAGTCATTCCATGTAGAATACTGGTATTCAGCTGCATCCGGTTAGACTGGAAGCCGACCCCAACATAGTTGGGAAAAGGCTAGGCAGATTGATATTGTTTAAAAGCTACCCATAGTCTTTTCAAAAATGGAATTTAATAAGAAGCCCATAGATTAATGAAAATATCACAACCAATTTTGACAAATCACAAGAATTTCTCACGGCACTTATTTCGACAAAAAATTAAAACCACTGTGTTGTAATTTAAAGGGCTTAGTGATTTGTTCAGCCAATCGACAGCACAAGGGTGTAACTGATCCGTTTGTAATGTAACTACTGGTGCCGACAGCAACAACATTTACATTTAAAACTTGATTCGTGAAAAGAAAATAATTACAAGAGTCGAGTGACAGCCCCAAAAAACCAGGCTTCAGTTATGAAAATTTCTAAATATGTACTGTCTTTTATGTTATTCATTACGTGCAAGTACATAAGGTCCCATTAAAACAGATGGACAAATTTTGACAGGGTGTTCGGTAGAACACCCTGTCAAAATTTGTCCATCTGTTTATTCATGGGTTCATCTGTTTATTCTGTATATTCATGGGTACATGAATATGAACAACTTTCACTAGTGGACTAACTCTGAAATCGCGAAAAAAAAATCTGCTGTTCATACATTTATCTACACCAAACTCGTTAAAATGTAGGGCAGCTGATTTTTTTTCGCGATTTCAGGTTTGGTCCCATAGTAAAAGTTGTTCATATTCATGGGTAGAACAACCTGTGAAAATGTGTCCATCTATTTTAATGGGACCTTGTTTATAAAGGAGGGGAAATAATCATAGGGCATAAAAAAACTCCTCTGCATCGCTGTCAACAGGAAAAGTGCCCAAAAGGCTGGCTGCCACGTTGTATGGAAATGCTGATTCTTTGGCCAAAATATAGGCCAGCCCTCTGGTCACTCGTGTAGATTCGACCAAAATCAAATTTGAGTATTTGCGTCGTTTGAGGATTTCCGCACCCGCAGCAGCCGCCCCCAGCACAGCCCGACGTGCTAGAAAGATGGGATGGCGCAAGAGCGTCGACACACGTTGCATCCCACACCAAAGTAGGCCTACCTTCCAAGGCATTATGGTCATTCCGTCTGGTCTCTTCCCATCGTCGCGTGCCAAGCCATTGGGTTCTTGGTTCTTTACATGCATACTTTTCCATCCAAACAGACAGGCAGAGAGTCTACCTCCTGTACAATCGCGTAGGTTTTTGATGTAGGTATTTTATTAATTGCATATAATGCTGACTGTACCAATCAACATTGTTTCGGTAAATGTGAATTGACCACCAAAACAACAATGTTGCGACACTCACACGCAAGCGTGTCGCAAACTCGCCTTGAATTCAAACCCAATGATTGTAGCCAACGAGCTATGGTGTACTACTCGTTGTTGTTACTTATCAGTAGTTGCAGCATATCTATTAACTTCTCATACGTTGGACGTACACCAAGTGTATGTAAAGAGTAAACTTTATATATATAATACTAGCTGCGCTACGCGGTTTCACCCGCGTAGGCCGGGATAAAAATTAGCCTATATGTTAATCCAGTGTGTAAGCTATCTACATACCAAATTTCATCCAAATCGGTCCCTCCGTTTGAGCGTGAGGAAGTAACAAACATACAAACACACACAAACCCATATACACACACTCACAAACTTTTGCCTTTATAATAAAGAAAGAAAGAAAAATGCGTTTAATTGGCATTACAGCAAAAAATAAATACACCTTAAAATTATAAAAACATAAAATAAAGATTGTAATGTCAAAAGGGCCTCAGCTCAGCATATTGTCAGATGACAACATAAGGTGTACCACCTGACGCACCTGACGCGAATATTAGTGTAATGTATATAAACGTATTCTTAAACAGGATTATTGGTAAAACACCAACAACCTCTTAAGAGGTTATTGTACTCATCATTATGAACAACTTTTACTATGGGACCAAACCTGAAATCGCGAAAAAAAAATCAGCTGCTCAGTACATTTATCTACATCAATCTCGTCAAAATGTAGGAATGAGGAGCTCGTGGCTAAGTAATAACAGCCGCACGGGTCGATCCATCAGGTTAAGCTACGCTTGCCGTGGATGGGTGACCATCTTTACATACCGAGACTCCTCCGTGCCTCGGAAAGCACGTTAAATCGTTAGTCCCGGCTGTCATTCGTGGATCTTTGACAGTCGTTACGGGTCGTCAGAAGCCCGAAAGTCTGACAACCAGTCTTACCAAGGGGTATCGTATTACCCACTTACTGGGTTGTGGAGGTCAGATAGGCAGTCGCTCCATGTAAAATACTGGTATTCAGCTGCATTCGGTTAGACTGGAAGCCGACCCCAACATAGTTGGGAAAAGGCTAGGCAGATTGAATCTCGTCAAAATGTAGGGAGCAGCTATTTTTTTTTCGTGATTTCAATTTTGGTACTATAGTTATTACTAAGTCATAACTCATAAGTCGGTGCCGTTACCAATGGGCCACCACTGCTCTAACAAAAACATAGCAATCTTATAATTAGAGGATATTGCGACAACTACAGACCAGCAGACGTTCGATTACACTGATTGATCATTCAACGATTGTGTTAATGCCGCGATTGTCATTGCGTAGCTGTTTAGTAATTAATCGTGGTTTGTAATAAATACCTGCAATTGCCAAAAAAATCGTGCATTTACGTTTCTCTTTAACCGACGATAAAAAAGGATTAGGTTCTCAATTCGACAAGTATTTTTTTTATTATTTTTTTTTATGGCCACGCATAACTTTTTACAGTCGTCCGATTTGAAAAATTTTTGTTTCATTCGAGAGGAACCTCAAAGTTAGTCCTATATAAAATTTATTAACTTTGCTTGGGTAGTTTTTGAGTTAGCTTCAATAATACGTTTTTTTCCCCCACTTTTTATGTAGATGATGTTCTAGTTGTTTTTCAGGTAATTCTGTGGGGTAGGTACCACAACTAAAAAGAGAAAAATAAAAACTTTTTTACAAAAAAATACAACCGACTTCCAAAAACAACACTACAAAGTGAAAAATAACTTTAATTTCGGAAGTCGGTGGCAAAAACGAAAATACATTTAACTAGACACCGTTTTGACACTGTTTTGGAAGTCGGTTGTATTTTTTTGTATATTTTTTTTTTCTTTTAAGAGATCTGGTTCATACTTCACAGAAATTTCACCACAGACTACCTATAATATTGTATCTTCTTCCCCCTTTTAATCCATCCAAAGTTTGTCTTTAACAGATCACTTTTAGCGATAAGACCATCCATTGTGTCACCTTATGTAGAATTTCTACATTTATATGTGTAATTTATTCAGATAGGCAGTCGCTCCATGTAAAACACTGGTATTCAGCTGCATCCAGTTAGGCTGGAAGCTGACCCCAACATAGGAAAAGGCTAGGCAGATGATGATGATGTGTAATTTATATGTATGATGAGCAAAGCGTATTAACTCCATTTTTTCACGTTTTTAATTTTCTAACAAATTTTTAATTTTTTTACACCTAACTCATAGCAAAATATGACGTATAAAATTCTATAAAACTTTTTTACAAAAAAATACAACCGACTTCCAAAAACAACACTACAAAGTGAAAAATAACTTTAATTTCGAAAGTCGGTGTCTAATTAAATGTATTTTCGTTTTTGCCACCGACTTCCGAAATTAAAGTTATTTTTCTCTTTGTAGTGTTGTTTTTGGAAGTCGGTTGTATTTTTTTGTAAAAAAGTTTTTATTTTTCACTTTTTAGTGGTTCACATGTGCTTACCCCTTCACAGCGTACTGGCGTGATGTTATGTTATGAACTGGTGTGAACAACAAACAGACATGAGATTTCAGCAATCCCAGTCTATTTGCTATCATTTATTGAGGAGTTCCGTTGCCTATCTCAGAAGTTCTTTATCAGATTTTCACCAAATTGAAATGGGACCACTCCAAGAAAATACTCTTCCAAAAACTATCCAAATCGCTTCAAGTGTGCCTATAAAATTGGAAGAGTTCTCTCTATTTCTCCAGGATCCCATCATCAGATCCTGACTTGATGATCATGGGACTACCTGGGAAGTATACCCTTTCAAACAAAAAAAAAAAATAATCCAAATCGGTCCAGCCATCTTCGAGTAATCGGGGAACATATATACATAAAAAAAAAAATAAAAAAAAAAAAGGTTCCGACGAATTGAGAACCTCCTCCTTTTTGAAGTCCGTTAAAAAAATAAAGAACCCAGTTGTTTCTTTGTGTCCTCTCATTTAAATATAACAGATTACGCCATTATCTCAAGTTATATTGATGGAGTTAGTACACTTTGATCTGTTACTCCTCGTATGGTGTTTATTCTATTCTATTCTATGTTGTTGACTGTATGTTTCTCATTTCTACGGAACACGTAACAATGTTTCACAGAAACGACGATCTATGTTCCAAGTTGCCTACAATTTACTTAGCAGTATAAATATTGTTGGACAGGATAGCGTTAAGATATTTCCCAGTTGGGCAAATACTTGCTATTTTTGGATTTATAATTATGCAAAAATGTACGCAGTAGCATGTTAACAAACAACTTTTACTATGGGACCAAACCTGAAATCGCGAAAAAAAAATCTGCTGCTCCCTACATTTTGACGAGTTATGCGAACATGAATGTATGGGGCCAGCTGATTTTTTTTTTCGCGATTTCAGGTTTGGTCCCATAGTAAAAGTTGTTTGTTATCATGAGTATAATCATGTATTTAAGTATCGGTCACTAATTACCAGACACCCTATAAATACTTTTTTTTCTTCCAGACATCTTAATGAAACTAGGAATCATTCAGCGGATGCTAAAAACTTAGATGTAAAATGACTTTACCAATCAATCATTTATCAATTCACATCTTAGTCGATCGTAATTAAGATATTGCCCGTTAAGGAAGATTAATTACAGCATTAGATGTTAAATGTCGAGTTAATTAGTATTAGATTATTAACACGTGTGCAACCTTGCATATGCGGATGTTGCAGCAAAAGGGTGAATATCGTATCTTTGGAAAATGACTGGGAAGTCCAGTGTAATAAGCTGATTTCGCTTCCGAATGGACACACTGTCATTCCGATTATTTTGGATTGTATTCACCCTCTATAGGATGCACATACAGGATTTTCTTACCGTGAAAAACTACGATTGATTCGCCGTGTGTAGAATTGGTTCTCAGTGTTCATGGATCACTATGGAACCTTGTTGACAGAACCAGTAGCGCACATATAAGCTCATATGATTTTTCTAAAGAAACCGTGGCGTGTATGTACCACGGGCCTTAGGTCCGCCGTTGACCACGCAACCAATCACAAACTAGTAACGCATTAATAAGTCGCCTCGTGTAGGGACCACCTTTGAAATACTAGTACTGTGACATTCTGGCTAGGCATTGGGGATTTGAGTTTGTGTTTGTGTTTGTTTTGCGTGGATAGCGTCGTAGACGATGTGCCTTAAGGACTTGTGTGCTCCAACTCGCAGGCGCCAAGAGTCGTCTCTTAACGCCTGCGAGTTGGAGCACACCCGGCAGTTTAGTCCCAACACTCCCAACTCGGCACCTTCCCAACTCAGCACCCATGAATTTATTTATCATGCCTACGAAACATTCCCATCTCGGCACCCTGTCATATATCATTGTTCATCATTGTACGGTCCAGCCGTACAATTCATATCATTTTACGTAAAAGCAGTTATGTACCGCGTGCGCAATTTACTTCAGTTCGCGATCGGTCTTCGCCGCGTGTAGTCACTATCATAATATCAAGCATTTAGATATACAACAACCATTCTATCGTAAGTGATCACTGTATCAATTAGTTATAATATCCTATCATTAAACTTATCATTATAAACTATCACTTCTTATCATTTATAGTTGTCCCGTACAATCATAAAATGGAAACTTATTAAAAAAACATTAACTTTTGAAAAATATTAATTTTGATTTAATAAATAACCAAGTTGATTTACTGACTAGATACTGAGTTTCCATTTTTTATGTGTACCTAACAATGATTTAGGACAATATGCCGAGATGGGAATTTTTCGTGAGCATGGAAAATTGATTCATGGGTACCGAGTTTGGACTACACCAAGAGGCATCTGTAAAGCACTTTGTAGGGCAACCGTTGTAGTGATCACGTAGCTGATGTCGTAAACTGTGTTGGGCATGCTAACTGCGTCAGCGAGGCCTGTCAGGCAACCAGTAGGTTTACGGGTTTTATTCATTCACCTTTGGCCAACTGTTGCGTGCATTCTACTGACATCGCCAGTTCTGGCCAGCACCGTGTCATTTTAGTCAATAAAAATGATAAATGCTTGACACATACTACATGCATGCCATGTTTCACGGATTTTGTCACATTTTGTAAGTCAGATTCATGAAAATCCGTGACTTGTCTTGTCACGATAGTGTACGTGCAAGGCTGAGTAGCGCAACAATAGACAAGATAGTGACACAAAAAGGTACAAAGATACGAGTATTAACACAAACAGATCCGCCAGACTGTCATCTGTAAGTAATGCTTTGATGTTCAGATGTCTACATTCATCTAAATACTGCTATTCGACTCATAGTTGGGAAAAGGCTAAGCACATGATGATGATTTACATTCATCTGAAATTCCACACAAATTCCATGCTATAGCTCGCGTCATGTAAGTTTGCCGCTCTGAAACCAGGCTTCCAATGCACATGGCATGGCGCATTGTTGTTTTAGTTTAGACTAGCTGCGCCCCGCGGTTTCACCCGCGTATACCGATACAAATAGTAGCCTATGTGTTAATCCAGAGTATAAGCTATCTACATACCAAATTTCATCCAAATCCGTCCAGCCGTTGGAACGTGAAAAAGTAACAAACATACAAACAAACACACACACTTACAAACTTTCACTTTTATAATATTAGTGTGAAGTGTGATATTGACTACTGCGCAGCCATTTGTAGCCTCAGACTAAATAGAACATCAAGACGTAGCGCTGTCAACAGTAACGTGAGGCCGCACGTTTCTGGGCACGCCACAATTGCGGCGATAAGTCCCCTCTTTGAGGAGTGGTTGGAGAGGTGCCACGGCGTCCTCACCTTCCGCCTGACGCAGGTCCTCACCGGACACGGTTGTTTCGGGAGGTTCCTGTTTCGGATAAGGCGGGAGGAAACGCCCGGGTGTCACCATTGTGTAGATCGCCCGGAGGACATGGTGGAGCATACAGTAGAGGTCGGCTTGGGCGGAGCACCGCCGTGTTCTCACGGAGGCGATCGGCGGCGGCGATCTCTCGCGTCCAAACTTGGTCCAGGTCATGGTGCGGAGCGAGGGTGCATGAGAGGCCGTCACCTCTTTCTGCGAAGCAGTAATGCTCGCAAAGGAGGAGGCGGAACGCGTGAGGGAGAGGCAACAGCCGCGCCCTCGCGCCCCTAGTCGCCGCAGGAGACGCCCTGGGCGGCGGGAATCTATCGCCGATTCCCGGCCACCGTAGGCGCGGGCTTGCGGACGACGAGTAATGGGCAGCTCGCCGTCCGGTAAGGACCAGGCCCGGGTCAACGGCGCGTTGTGTTCCACGCGCGCCTCAAAGAGATGTCAGCAGTGACGGGGTCCAATAGGGCCGAAGCCGCCGGGGTCGCGGGTAGTTCGAAAGAGATACCGTGGCCCTGGCACGGGCAACCGAAGGAACACGGGTAGATTTTAGTCAGTAAAAGTCTGACACGCCCTCCCGCTCTGCCCGGAGCGGGAGAAGTCATTTGATGATTTCCCATCCACAAAAAAATAAAAATAAAAAAGGCCGCAGGTTTCGGGTTTCCTTAACATGTGTGCACGTAATGAGGTATAGTTTAATTGTAGTTTGGTGTTTTTGTGTGCGTGTGAGCTTGATGCACAGAGTGAGGTGTAGTTTTGTTCGCAACGCTGTCTGGGTTTTTGATTTAGTCTGAGTTTGTAGCCTACTTCAGAGCGGCAAACTTAAATGACGCGAACTGTAGGTACATAGATTCGCAGTCACACAATATAATCAAAAACCAAGTCCTTTTTCGTAAACATAATCAAAAAATTAAATCAAACTTCATAAGTTAATGGCTTTTTCCTATAAAATATTAAAATCTGTTATTAAATCAATAAAATACAGACTGATATAGGCATGTATCATTACATTATTGCGTGTCTTAGATTTTATGGTCATTTACCAGACTGACTTGAGGAAATAGCAATAGAAAAAATCTGGTTATTTAATATCAATTACCAAAAATTGCTCTAATAGTCGGACCATATACAATTCTAAGCAAGTGCAAGTCCTTGTCTTTTGAGAGTTCCGTATACAACGTGTCGTTTTGCATCCTCGTCAAATTTAAGAGTGTGGTATAGATCATCAAGAGGAGCTCGTGGCTAAGTAATAACAGCCGCACGGGTCGATCGATCAGGTTAAGCTCCTCCGTGCCTCGGAAAGCACGCTAAGCCGTTGTTCCCGGCTGTCATTCGTGGATCTTTGACAGTCGTTACGTGTCGTCAGAAGCCTGAAAGTCTGACAATCAGTCTTACCAAGGTGTATCGTATTACCCAGTTAATGGGTTGTGGAGGTCAGATAGGCAGTCGCTCCATGTAAAATAATGGTATTCAGCTGCATCCGGTTAGACTGGAAGCTGACCCCAACATAGTTGGGAAAAGGCTAGGCAGATTGGTATAGACTATCAAACCGAACAACTTTTTCCATGGCACCAACATCGTAATCGTGAAAAATTAATTAGCCGTCCCATACATTTGCGTCGAGTAGGTATTGAAGTTTTCTATGGGATAGTTGTAAATTTTTTCGCAATTACGATGTTGGTCCCATGGAGAAAGTTGTTCGGTTTGATGTTCTGTATGACATCCTGAAATTTGACGAGGATGCAAAACGACACGTTGTTATTTTAATTGATATTTTATTATGTGATTGTTATTTTATTATGTGACTAGCGACCCACCCCTGCTTCGCACGGTTTTTACTACTTGTCAAAACATCGAGATTTCTTTATTACCATCATCTGCTTAGCCTTTACCCAACTATGTTGGTGTCGGCTTCAAGTCTAGCCGTATGCAGCTGTTGATGCCAGTTACTGGATAATACGATACCCCTTGGTAAGACTGGTTGTTTCGGGCTTATGACGATTCAAAACGACTGTCAAAGATCCACGAATGACAGCCGGGACCAATGGCTTAACGTGCTTTCCGAGGCACGGAGGGGTCTCGGTATGTAAAGATGGTTAGCCACGGACCAACCGCGAAAAGCGTAGCTTAACCTGATCGATCGATCCGTGCGGCTGTTATTACTTAGCCACGAGCCATATGTAAGCTTAATATTATTGTATAATACACTCAACCCGAAATAATTTATACCACATCAAAATCCGTTGCATACTTTAGGAGAACAACGCGGTGACACAGGCAGACACAAAAAGCGACTTTAATTTATGATCAAAAATGATCAACAATGATGATGATCATTTATGATCTTTGATTTATTTAATCATAATGCAAGTTGCATATGATTTGAATTTCGATATTTTTAAAGGATTTATTATTTTTCTTCAAAATTTATGTTTTTATTGTTCTAAAATGAAAAGTTTACAACGAATTTGTAGTATTTATTGATACTTAGATTTTTTTTCTGACTAAGCTATTAAAAAAAAAAAAACTAGGTATGCCATGCGCTTCTACTCCGTTCACCTAATATACCCTATTTTTTTCAAGACGGTAAATATATTTTTTTCAAGATGGTATGCCATGAGACAAACAATGAAGCTGCAAGAGTAAGGAAGATCCTATTAACCGATCAGGACCGAACTCTTGGCGCACTGATAAAACCTGATAACTCATATACACTGACCGACCAAGAAACCAGTAAGGTTCTTCTTGAGACTCACTTTCCAGACTGTAGACTCCTAGAGGACAGGACGTGGGAGGTTGAACCAGGATGGACCCCAACGGAGCATGACTGGCCGAGAGCACACAACATAGTAACAAAAGACCGGATAAAGTGGGCTATAGACTCCTTTCAGCCATATAAGTCCGCAGGGCTGGATGGCATATTTCCAGCCCTGCTGCAGTGGGGGGCGGATCTTTTGACACCATGGCTGGTGGAGATTTATCAAGCCTGCTTAGCACTCAGATACATACCTCTTGCGTGGCGGGAAGTGAAAGTCATTTTCATACCCAAACCTGGAAAACCAGATTATACACAACCCAAGGCTTACAGGCCTATAAGCCTCACATCATTTCTACTGAAAACCCTTGAGAGACTCTGTGATAGACACATCCATGACGGACCTCTTCGGGTAAAACCTCTCCATAAATAACAGCATGCATACTCCACTGGCAGATCAACGGAATCTGCACTACACAGTGTAGTTTCCAATATTGAATGCGCGGTGGACCACAAGTGCTCATCACTGGCCGCCTTCATTGATATAGAAGGCGCCTTTGACAAAACCATGTTCAACAGCATCAACATGGCACTCGACAGACATGGCATAGATTCAACACTGAGAGGCTGGATCACCAACATGCTCAAAATGAGAGCTGTGCAAGTGACGGTGACCGATACTACAAGGGCCATCGTGGCAAAGGGCTGCCCGCAAGGTGGCGTCCTCTCTCCGCTACTATGGAACCTGGTCGTAAACAGCCTCATCAAAACCCTCTATGACAAAGGATACTTTACTGTGGGCTATGCTGACGACATAACCATAGTAATAAAAGGCACCCATGAAAATACCCTATGTAACCTCATGCGCCAAGCTTTGAAAATAGTAGAAGACTGGTGCAACAAACACCAACTATCGGTGAACCCTACAAAAACCGAGCTGATTCTCTTTACAAAAAAGAGGAAGCTGACTACATTACAACTACCGCGTTTCTTTGGAACTACCCTAAGCCTGTCAACTGAAACCAAATACCTGGGCATCTTTTTGGACAAACAGCTGAATTGGGCAAAAACATACCAACTGCATCATCACAAATGCCAGTATATCCCTGTGGCAGTGCAAGCGACTGCTCGGCAGGAATTGGGGGATTAGCCCCAAGGTCACCTACTGGCTATACACCACAGTAATCCGACCAATTATCACATACGGCTCACTGGTCTGGTGGCCCAGGACAGACCTGAGTACAGCCCGAAGGGATCTTGAGAAACTGCAACGGTTCGCTTGTGTAGCAATAACTGGTTGCATGAGAACTATACCCACTGCTGCTCTACAGACAATGCTTGGACTGCCGCCACTACACCTCATTGTGCGTGAAGACACGATACGGCCCAAATGTTAAGTGTCCCTGTTAAACATAAGGCAATTATTCAACAGTACATAGTGTTTAAAAGAGACTATAGTTTGGAAAATATCCTTAAATTCAAGGAATGTTTGTCAAAACTTTCCTTCTCAGAAGTTTATAGCCAACTTAACATTAACTCGGCTTACGAATCTTTACAGGAATTGTTTCTATTGTTTTATAAGTTATGTTTTCCTAAAGTTAGAATTAAAATGACAAATCAATGTAAGACAACCAACTGGATAACTAAAGGTCTAAGAATTAGCAGTAAACGTAAACGCTCATTGCGTTTTATATATTATAAGAATAAGTCAGACCGCAACAAGATGGTATACAATAAATACAGCAAATTACTAAGACGTTGTATCACTAGTTCTATTAAAACATCAAATGACAACATACTAAGGTCTTCTAGAAATAAAAGTAAAGCGGCTTGGACACTTATAAAGCAAGAATCAGAATCTACGAATAAATTATCATTGATAACGCATTTAAACATAGATAATACAATGATAGATAACCCAAAAAAAATAGCAGACTCGTTTAATAACTACTGGATAGACTTAACTAATCAACATAATGATAATGTAAGGGACACATGCAAAACTAACACGTGTGATAGTATATTCCTTCGGCCATACGGTTATAATGACATACATAAATTTATACTTTCCCTAAACAACACAGGAGCGGTCGGGTATGATGAGATTTCGACTAAAATTCTAAAGGCTTGCTCGGTGGAAATAAGTCCTGTGTTGACACACTTAATAAATTTGTCATTCTCAGAAGGCTGCTTCCCAGAGTTGTTGAAATTTGTGATTGTTAAGCCTCTTCATAAAAAAGGTGATAGCTCGAAAGCAGATAATTACAGACCTATTAGTCTCATACCAATCATTTCGAAAGTTTTTGAAAAAGCGATGCAACACCGTCTCTTAGAATCAATTGGGAAACATCAGATTCTTAAGAAAGAACAATACGGGTTTCAAAAAAGGAAATCAACCACTCTTGCATGCTTCAATCTTGTAAAAAATATAATTGATAAAGTAGACATAGGAAAGCGGGTATCTGTTATCTTCTTCGACATGTCAAAAGCTTTTGACTTCGTGTCTCATAGATTGTTGCTTTCGAAGTTGGAACGGTATGGTATTCGAGGTCCGGCCCTTCGCTGGCTTGAAACCTACCTATTGGGTAGAAAGCAATGTGTAGAGATTCCAAGTATGACTGAAAATAAAGAACTGGAGGGAATTAGGTCTCATCCAAGATTCAACAACTCGGGTGTACCACAAGGGAGCGTTTTGGGTCCCCCTTTGTTCTTATTATATATAAACGATCTTCCTGAATACACACCCAATCCATGCACTTTATTTGCGGACGACATTTCAATTATTATGACATCACCAATTAATACTGACATAAATAATTACAAAATTGACATTAATAATACAATCGAATCAACAATTTCTTGGTTAAAATTTAATAATTTGCATGTAAATATAAATAAAACAAAAATTGTTCAATTTAAGACATATGGTCGTAAGCAAGAAAGACTTAACATTAATTATAACGGACAACCTCTATTAGAGACAGAGGAAACTACTTTTCTGGGAGTTGCATTGGATGGCTATTTTTCCTGGAAACCACACGTAGAAAAAGTATGCAGCAAATTAAACAAATTCGTTTATGTTCTCTACACACTGCGAAAGACTTCGTCGCAGAGTACGATGTTGACTGCGTATCACGGCTGTGTTGCTTCGACTTTACAATACGGCCTAATACTATGGGGTAACTCAACAGACACAGGTAAAGCCTTTAGGGTACAGAAAAAATGTATTCGAGCCATTTGTGGCATTCCACCATGGGAATCTTGTAAACCATTGTTTCTTAAATTAAAACTTCTTACATTACCCAGTATGTATATTTTAGAATGTGCTAAATTTGTTCGACAGCACTTTGACCTATTTGAAAAGGCTCAAGATCGTTGCCCTCGAAAAGTAAGAGATCCAGATAGAATAGTTCTGCCTAGGGCACCAAGGACTTCTATGTATAAAAAGAACTGTTACCATATGTAAGGACTTATTTATAATAAACTACCAAAGAAATTTAAAGACATGCCTAATAATTTATTTTTTAAACAGTTGAAATTATGGCTACTGGAAAAACGATTTTACTCTATAAATGAATTTATAAATATTTATTATTTATTTATTTATTAAAACTTTATGCACAAGTAAAAAAATACTGTACAAAGGCGGACTTAATGCCTGAGGCATTTTCTACCAGTCAACCTTAGGGTGATGCAGAGAGAAAACATGGCAGGTGCAGCATAAGGGATAGATAACTCGAAAAAGAATAAATACTAATAAATAAATACATATATACATACATATAAACAGAATAAACTTTGTCAAGAGAAATAACGATAGGTAGAGGAGAAAAAGAATCCAGCAAGAATCAGCGCTGAAGTGATTCTGCCAACTTTATACGAATATGTTCACGAGCCTTCATTTTGAACGATAGCTGACTGGTTGCCATCCTGATGTTCAGAGGGAGCGCATTCCAAAGAAATACCGCCTGGACAAAGAAAGAAGAATGAATAAAACCAGAGCGGTGAGAAGGACATCGTAGAAGACGATTGTTGGTTGAACGAAGATTTCTACTATGGGCAGAACACAAGTATTGAACATGGGAAGTCAGATAAGAAGGAGAAGTAGGTTTATTTAGTATGGAATACAACATAGACAGAGCCCTCAGCTCTCTGCGCTGACGTATGGGTAACCATTTTAAAAGCAATCGGTGCGCAGACACATGATCATACTTACGAAGATTGAAGACGAATCGAATGCAGTTATTTAGAAGGCGATCAAGTTTATTGAGGAGATCTGCATTCAGGTCATAATAACACACATCACCATAGTCTATTATGGGAAAGATTAGGGACTGTACAAGCATGGCCTTTATGTGTGATGGAAGAAGGTTTTTCAACCGATAGAGCGACCTCAACGTTCCAGTGACTTTCTTACTTACAGTCGTGACCTGCTTTCGCCAGTCAAGACAAGTGTCGACATGCAGACCCAGATCCTTAACATTGGAGCTAAACGGGATGACTGCGTTGTCAAACATTACAGGTGGCACAGTTAAGTCATTCAGCTTTCTCCTACTGTGGGGGCTCCCTACAATGATAGCCTGACACTTGATAGGATTAACCGCCACTCCAAATCGATCAGACCAGCTTTTAACCACACTTAGATCCCGGTTCAGCTCGTCAATCGCATCGGATATGTTGTCAACACTTGCCTGGCAGTAAAGCTGCAAATCGTCAGCATAAAGATGATACGCAGCCCGAAGCTCGGTGGTAATGAGATTAATAAAAATGGAAAACAACAGAGGAGATAATATACCGCCTTGAGGGACGCCAGCTGCAAGATCATGCCAACTCGACGAAGAGTCTCCAGCACGAACAGACTGCTGACGCCCCTGAAGATAAGAGGCAAACCATTCCAATACCTCCGGAGAGACCATAAGATAGGAAAGGATGGATAAAAGGATTTCGTGACTGACGGTATTAAAAGCATTGGAGAAGTCTACTAACACCAAAACTGTAGCTTTAGTGTCTTCCATTCCCCGCCTAATGTCGTCAGTCACTTTAAGGAGAGCTGAAACGGTACTGTGCCCGGGCCTGAAACCGGATTGAAATGCACTGATAAGGGAGTTGCGGTGAATAAAGTGGGAGAATTGTTTATGAACACTGGCCTCGAGCACTTTAGACAGAAAGGGAAGGATGGAAATTGGACGAAAGTGACTAGGAAGAGAGGGATTGGGTATCTTAGGCAGTGGCCGAACAAGGGCTTTACGCCACAGGGAAGGGAAAACACCAGTGTAAAGGGAGAAGTTTATGATGTGGGATATTGCAGGGAGAAGATGATCAAGAGCCGCTACAATCATATGACGGCTGATATCATCACAGCCCACTGCTTTGGATTTAATGGATAGGATAATCTTTTTGATCTCTCCCGGGTCGACTGGGGTGAAGACAAAGGGGTTAATGTTTGGACGCGACAGACCCGCAAGGTAGTTAAGGGTTTGATATTTGGTTAGACTATCTAGAGTGGGAACAGTAGAGAAATGCCGATTTAGATCGTCCAAACCAATTGTGCTAGGAAGGTCCAAATGTCGCGATTTACCGATGCCCAATGTTCCAAGGAACTTCCAAATATCAGCAGGAGAAGAAGAAGTGATATTATTCAGGATGTGGCGGCGTTTAGCGTTGCGTATCATCTGATTACACCGATTCCTAGCAGCCTTAAAGAAGGCCCAATTGTCCTCCGAGCGATCCTTTCTGAATTTCCGAAATGCGCGGTCCCTCCGTCGCATTGCCATCCGAACTCCCCTGTTCATCCAAGGCGCAGGTGGACGCTTCAACTTGATTTTCTTGTAAGGGGCATGGGTGTCGTATAGCTTGACCACAGCATCGTTGAACAATCTGACTTTTTCGTCAACTGAAGCAGCTGCTTCCAAGGGTGACCAGTCAATATTGGACGCATCTTGTTGAAGCCTCTCGCTATTCATACGCGCAAAGGCACGCCTGTACTGGAACGTTGGTTTAGGTTTAGGGGGTTTAAGGACATAAGATAAGAAAATAAGATCATGATGGGAAAAGCCAGGAGCATCGTGTTGACCATGTGAGGAAACTAGGGAAGGATTAGAGGTGAGGATCAGGTCAAGCCAAGTATCATCACTGACCATATTATGATGAGTAGGTTGGAGAGGCAAAACATGCAGACTGGCTGACTCGATTAGATGCAGAAGTTTATGGGACCGATGGGACTTAAGGGCAAGGAGGTTGGTATTAAAATCTCCCATAACAATGTGATGTGTATACTCCGAACCCAAAGATTCAAGTACTGATTCGAATTCAGTGAAGTAATCAATGGAAGGGGGACAGTAGACAACGCCAAGGACGGTTTTGGCTCCTTTGACACAAACCTCGAGGAAAAGAAACTCTGCGGATTCATTGGAAGAAGAAGAAGCTAGAATTTTAAAAGGGAAATTATCGCGAAGGTAGATGGCTACACCACCCCCTCTCTTCCCGATCCGGTCATTGCGAAGAAGAACGAAACCAGGAAGTGGGTAAGTAGTTGAAAGTAGGTCAGGTTTGAGCCAAGTCTCGGAAATCAGGACGGCGTGAACGTAAATAATGTTAAATATTTTTTTTTTTTTAATTTAATGTGACGATAACTGATTTTTTTTTTTAGCATTAAACACCAAAATTGTAATGTTTTGCATGTCAAATATCTGACTTTGTATTAGGAACTCAACCACTGACTTTAAGACCAACACTGTACCAATACTTATTGCAAATAAAATGATTAAATGATTAAAGAGGCGGCCCTAGCCGCCTTTAGACTCAGTTTAGCAGGAACACTGAGCAAGGACTCTAGAGTTAAGCACATACGCATAAAAAAGGATGCGTTCAGGCGACAGCCAATGATGGCATCACCATGCGATAAAGCCCCGAAACAACACTGCTTTCAGAAGCATTATAACATAATACTCACGGAAGAACGGTGTGATTACTCAGGCCCGCAAGAGTTGAGAGTATACACCGATGGATCAAAGGCCGACTCCGGAACCGGGGTTGGAGTCTTCTCATACGACCTTAACATTAACATATCCAGTCCGCTTGGAGTATTCAACACTGTCTACCAGGCGGAGTGTGTGGGCATCATACAAGCGTGTTATGCCATAGAAGCCAGGAGAGTTACGGATACCTATATACGAATACTCTCAGACAGTGCCTCAGTGCTCCAATCCCTACAGAAAAAGTACTTTACTTCGAGATTAATACTAGAATGTCACGATGCACTCGAACGAGTAGCGGTAACTAACCGCAACACAGTGACACTGCAATGGATAAAAGGACATAGCGGATCACTTGGTAATGACGCAGCGGACGAACTTGCTAGGAGAGCATCCAGCACGTCTGTCAGTGGATCTGAGCCAATCGTACCCATTCCCTTCAACCAGTTACGCAGGTGGCTACAGGAGTTCACCCATACACAAGTGGAGAGTTGGTGGTCCTCGACATCAGGTTGCAGGCAGTCCAGGGAGGCCATCCCGTCCCTGGATGGTACGCTTACCAGGCGATTATTACGTCTGGACAGGAACGGGCTGCGCCTGGTGACAGGGACCATCACAGGACACTGCTCATTAAACAAACACTTCCACACAATAGGAATAACGGACAGTCCTCTGTGCAGGGCCTGCATGGAGGCTGAGGAAACCGTTGCGTATGTGCTTTTTGAATGCACAGGCGTCACCCAGATTAGAACAGAAACTCTCGGAATATCCCGATCTTTCACAGATGTTCTTAACAAACCCGGAGATTTGATTAACTTCTGGAGGGAGGTGGGCTGGTTGGAATAAACCCCCGACGGCCGCCATGGCCCACGCATAATGGTCCACATGAAGGACTGAGTGCGGAAACCAAATCCTTTAACAACATAATATAAATGAATACATGAATGATAAACTGTGACTGGACTTGCAATATTTTTTTTTAAATGTTGTATTTATTATAAAATCTAAATATCATCATTCTCCTGCCCTTATCCCAATCTATTTGGGGTCGGCGCAACATGTCCTTTTTTTCCATACTTCTCTATTATTCGTCATCTCGGTAGTCACCCCCTTTCTACACACAATCCATCCATCGTTTCTTTGGTCTTCCCCTACCCTTATAGCCATCGACATTTATACTCAAAACTTTCCTCACGACATTTTCCTCACTCCTCCGCATCACATGCCCATACCATGACAGCCAATTTCCGCACAACTTTTCAGTCACCGGTGCCACTTTTAGACTTCCTCTTATGTACTCATTTCTTATTCTATCCATTCGTGTAACACCACACATCCCTCTTAGCATTCTCATCTCAGCTGCATGCAACTGCTTTTCATTTATCCCTTTTGTGGCCCAACATTCTGATCCATACAAGACAGCAGGTCTAACCATTGTTTTATATATCTTCCCCTTAAGTTTAAGGGGAATGCGGGAGTCGCAGATTGTCCCCGTGACCTGCCGCCATTTCATCCATCCAGTGTTAATCCTATGCTTAACCGTCCGATCTACTTCGCCATCGCTTTGCACGAGTGAACCGAGATACCGAAAGTCGGAGCAGACTGGGAGAAGCGCGCCATCAAGCGCTATGCCTCCAGAACTGGAGAAACCGCCCAAATCGCAGAACATATATTCAGTTTTGGTTCTGCTGATTTTGCCAACATTCTCCAGTTTCTGTTGCCATTTCTCCAATCTGCTCTATTATAAAATCTAAATATATTTAATATAAATAAGAATTAGCCATGTCCTAAATGCTATTATTTAATTTTAATGTTTAATTTTAATTTAATTATTTATCCTTTTTGTAATGTTGCTGTGCCCTTACAGGGTCCATAATTGTAGCTTAGCTTTAAGCCTATTTGTAACACCTGTATTTACATTATGGTATGCAAATAAATGAAATTGAATTGAACTAGATACGCTTCTACTCCGTTCACCTATTTGTTTCAAGACGGTAAAAATGTCATCCGGTATATGTGTTATAGGCAAGCTAATTTTATTAGATAGTTCATCCAGTAAATTATGATGGAAAAATTAAAAGCCAAAACTGTTACCCCAATGCTCCAAATTTTTAAGGATTTATGACCCTATCCTCTTCCTCCTACACCATAAGTAATTTAGGGTCGGTGCAAAATGTTTGTTTATATATATAACTCTACAATATCAACCCAATATATCCAATATCAACCCTCAAGTTGACCCTATATACGATCACAAAATCTACACCTAGGTACTCTGTTTTTCAATTTCGCTACAGGACCCAAAAAAGTCAAATCAATATCTGCAACACTGACCTTGATCTACATAAGCCATTTCCTATTTCTATCTCATTCATGCGACCACGTTAAAATATTACTGCCAAGGCCATACAGAATAAGACAAGCAAAAAATACAAGTATTCGGAAATCATAAAAGTAATTGCAATCACAGGATATTAGATAATTCGTAATGGCACGTTGATAATTAAGTTTTCTATGTAATTGTCAGTAATTAATTTTATTCATATAAAGTTAATAAACGGATAAGATGATTACTTGTGTAGGGAAAACTTTGATTGTTATTGCCAACTTAAAAACGTTGTTGTATTTTTATATTATCACTAGCGACCCGCCCCTGCTTCGCATGGTTTTCACGACTTGGCAGAACATAGAGAATTCTTTAATAAATCACATAACATAAAACTCACGTTTTCTTCCCATGGGGGTAGGCAGAAACTACAGAACACCACCAGCTACGATCCTTACATACTCCTTTTGCCTCGTTTACGTTCTTAGATCTGGTCATACACGCACCTGACCTTTCTGAAGAACATCACCAATAAGGTCACCATATATCTTCCTAGGGCGTCCCCTCCCAGCGTTTCCACTCACATCTGCCTTTTAAATACCTTTTGTTTGTCGCCTCTGATAAATCCTCTCAACATGACGAACCATTTACCAATTTTGTCACTACATCTTCTTTTAAACCGCACCGTTGCCTTATCACATAATTCCTCAACCTATCGTTCTTTATTATACCTATGTAAGTTTAATATTAAAGTTCCTACCTATACTTATATACTCATAGACCTTCCGGAATAAATTCTCTAAATGATAGTGAAAACTGCATCAAAATCCGTTGCGTAGTTTAGAGGAACATCGCGGTCACACAGACAGACATGAAATGCGCCTTTAATTTATAATATGTATAGATGCTTGCAAGTCATTATGTATTGGCCACTAATTTTATATTAACAACCGCTAATGACTGTAAATAAGAATATATACACTTCTGGACACATCTTTTGGCCCACCTTGTATTTTCAGTTTCGTTTGGTCCTAGCTAAAATTTTATATTAGGTCGAGCAAAAAGTTTTTATGCAGTTTTGAACCTGGCACATTCACAATTTCATTCAATAGTCTTTTTTTGAATTTCGAACACAGAATTTAAAGAAACAAAAGACAATTTGGAGCCTGTTTGTTGATATCAAACAATCGAATACTAAGAAAACTTGGTTTTATTGGGTTACTTGGATTTAATTCTTGAAAAAGTGATTGATATCTTTGGTTTTGCAATAAACATTACTTATTCTTAACATTAAGGTGAGGTTCTATCAATAATCTATGGATACTTCACCTGAAGTCGCCGCCCAAGCTGTGGCACTTATTCAGGCCGGACACAGCCAAAGAAACGTGAGTGCTCAACTTAATTTAAGTCGATCTGCGGTCCGAAATGTTTATCGGAGGTACCTAGAGACTGGCGGCTTTGTTCGTCGCCAAGGAAGGCCACGATCTCGGGTCACAACTGAAAGGCAGGATCGATTCATCGTGACGACCAGCTTGAGAAATCGTCACCTTACGTCCATTGAGATACAAAACCAACTTCGCGACTTCCACGGAGTATCTGTGAGCGCTCGAACTGTTCGGAGAAGGTTAAAAGAACGCGATATGGTACCACACAAGCCAGCTAATGGCCCCAAACTAACGCGAGCCCACCGAACAGCGCGCCTTTATTTCGCACGCAGTCATTTAAATTGGACACAGCAAGATTGGAGCCGTGTAATCTTTTCTGATGAGTCTAAAATTGTGTTACATGGCAATGATGGAAGGAAGAAGGTCTACCGACGTAAGGGAGAGCGTTTCGCACAATGCTGCTTTGAAGAGAGGGTTGCTTATGGCGGTGGCTCATGGACTGTCTGGGGTGGTATATCCGCGAGCGGCAAAACTCAACTTGAGGTTGTTACAGGACCACGGCTGCCAACATTAAATGCTGAAAGGTACATTCGTGAGTGCTTAGAACCTCACATGATACCATACGCGGACTATGTGGGCCCAAATTTCCTTTTTATGCATGATAATGCAAGAGCCCATGCGGCCGGCATCGTCAGGGAATATCTTCGGGATGTGAACATCACAGTTATGGACTGGCCAGCCAGAAGCCCAGACATGAACCCCATTGAGCACATGTGGGACGAGCTAAAAAGACGTGTTAGGGCTCGTCAGCCAGTTGCCCAGACGATGCAGGAGTTGAAAACTGCCATAGAAGAGGAATGGGAGATGATCCCTCAAAATTTCATAGAGCGGTTAATAAACTCTATGCCTAATCGTATGAGAGCTGTGGTAGATGCCCATGGAGGCAACACGCGTTATTAAATTAAACCTTTATTTGACAAAACATGTTTTTTATTCAAAAATCAATTGCCTTTAACAAGGCGCATATCCGACTTGTTAGGCGTAGCTCCATGTCGTATGGTATTCTGAATTCAAATTTAAAACAATACGATCGAAAAAGATGGTAAAATGTATCAGGTTTAAAACTGCATCAACAGTTTTTGTTCAATCTAGCAATCATATTTCGATAGGGGCCATCGAAACCTAAACTCTAAGGTGGGCCAATAGATGTGTCCAGAAGTGTATATATATGTAAGTTTTACACCTGCAGGATTTATAATCCGTTGGTATGGTAAGGGCTCGGAAACCAGTCTCGAACTTAGCACAATCGGGTTTTCGGAGCATATTGTCGGTTCAGGGCATTGTAAATCATTGTCATCCTCATACTAATTTAAAAAGAAAGGTGGTTTCACAATGCTCGACACTTATATTTCCTTACACTGCTCAAGTGAATTAAAAGTAACTCCAAGACGCCTAATTGTATGTATCCTACTCCTGTAAGTCAAAAATAGAATAGCTCGTGGCTAAGTAATAACAGCCGCACGGGTCGATCCATCAGGTTAAGCTACGCTTGCCGGGGTTGGTCCGTGGATGGGTGACCATCTTTACATACCGAGACTCCTCCGTGCCTCGGAAAGCACGTTAAGCCGTTGGTCCCGGCTGTCATTCGTGGATCTTTGATAGTCGTTACGGGTCGTCAGAAGCCCGGAAGTCTGACAACCAGTCTTACCAAAGGGGTATCGTATTACCCAAAAACTGGGTTTTGGAGGTCAGATAGGCAGTCGTCGCGGTATTCAGCTGCATCCGGTAAGACTGGAAACCTACCCCAACATAGTTGGGAAAAGGCTAGGCAGATTGATTGATTGACTCCTGTATAGTTAATTCAGCAATCTTGTCCATCGTCAGTAATTATGCAAAGATGTCAACACAAGCTCAATACTTATTTACAAATTGATTTACATTCAGATTCCTGAACAAAGAAAGTTCAGATAAGACAGAATCTAAGACAATACCTTTTTTTCTATAGAGTTTTGGCAATCTTTTGGCGGGCGGGACTATAGTCATGAAAGATTATATTGTTAAGACTTAATACCATAATGGTTATGGAGCATTATGAAACAAACAATACGCCCCAAATAATATTGCATAGCATTTGCTGAGCCCTACAATGGAAATCGAGTTTGTTTGCAATCGAAAGTAAATTTTATTGCTTTAATTCGGGACCTGGTTTCATTGACGCAATTCGTGGTAAACTGTATGACATTAATTTTCGAGTTTGGTGCGTTGCTAAATGCGAAATGTAGGTTTTAATAAATTGTAGCACCTATTTGCATGTGTCGCATGTACTTGCAACATGTTGGAGTTGAAATCACGGTGTTAACACAGTTTAAATTGGAATATAAATTGTGGTACTTACATGATTTGAAGCCGTAGAGTCGTAGTTCATAAACGAGTTGCATATGAAACGAGCATTTATGTATATTATATTTATATTACTAGTGATACACCGGCAATAAAAGAAAAATATTACAGTAATGCCTACGTTCTATGAATTTTTCAAAATTACTTACCTTTTTCGCATGTCAAGTTACTTATCACATTGCCAAGTTTTGGTACAGTAATTCATATATTTAAGTAGTAATATTCATTAGTAGATATGTTAGTATTCAAACTATACTATTTGAAACTACTTCCAATCAACCCAACAAAACAGAAAGACCAACCATTTTAGAATATTTTTAAAAAAACTTACAAAATTACTATTAGATAAATGTTATTTCTCCACAGCTGATTTTTAGCCGACAATAAATGATAATTAAATAATTTATTTAGATTTAGACCTTGTAACTTAGTTTATTTTTATATTTCTTTATCGATACTGCCTATAATATTTTTGCATGCATAAAAGGCAGGATCTACAAGGACTCGTAACATTATTTGTAACATCTAATTTTGTAATACCTACATTCTGTGCAAATAAATATATTCTATTCTATTCAACGACAAAGAGCACTGTCCAACGGTAGCTTATCCCTCAGATATCTAACCTTCTCAAGTCCTCAAAATACTCAAAAAGACTGATTATCCAAATCAACAGTATTCTGTTAGTCACGTCCATTTTCGCCGTGAACCACATCATCAAGGACGCAACAGTTCCCACATTACTTAACCTTTAGCACACTTGCCTGAGCCATGCCCATTGCAATACAAATTAGACATTCTGAACATGACGTGTCTTGCTTTATTCCCTTGTGCTGGAAAATCTGTACCAATGAGCATTGAGCGCTGGATACGTTATGTTCTTTGTGGAAAATTAGGCACAGATTGAGTATGAATTTTTATGGTGTTATGGTTGGGCCATGTGAACATAGACTACAGTGTGTATTATTTTTATCTTTATTTTTTTGTATTTACATTTATATTTTTGCAGATAAAGAAACAGGAAGGTTTTAAAGTTCAAATACCTGCAGGTAATAAGATAAAATAAATAAATAGCATTATTTATTTCAGGAAATAATTATCGTCTCAATATTTGCATCACTTACCCGTGGTGATCATAAAAATTCTTGGTACGCATACGTTAATCTCTATAATATTAATTTTCCCTTCAGGCAGTAAGAACCAGTTCCAATTAAATTCGTCAACGCCTTGCTGAAAGGTGTTTAAATTTTAAAAAAATAAATACAAATGAACTTACAGACGGCCTACCTGATAAGACTGACAAAAAAAAATATAGGTACTTACCTCTAAAATAATATCATTATAATTATATCAATAATATGCCAAGCCCATAAAAATGTATCGTGTACCAAGGTCCCAAGAACACAATTTTGATTGATATTTAATTTATTACCTCAGCTACCACAAGTTTTATTATATATTAATGTTATTTAACACAATAACAAAAATATTAATAAAGGCCGCCATTTTGTTTTTATCGATTTTTGAAAGCCTCCTAACCATAACATTGCTGGCAGAGACATTTAAATGCTATTATATATTAAAATGTAATAAAATACGCTGCGTATTACTGTAATTAAAAAAAACTCATTTATTTTCATTAATAAAATATTAATTAAAGTCGTATTTGGTATAAGATACTTATTTTACCTAAATGATATCTAGAGCTAAATATGTTAATAATCGTCCTCCGTAGGGTCAGTATCCACCAAGCGGAAAAATCCTCGGGGATGCTCGAGCACTTTTTAAATTTCAAGTCTGTATATTATAAATTATAATAGTACATTTTGATACAAGTGGAGAATTTTTGTTATTGCATTCGAGGCGGAATTAACACCCGAGCCGTAGGCGAGGTTGTTTTTGAGCCGAGAACTGCAATAACAAATGTGTATCAAATGACGTATTTCAATACACTTTTGAAGAAATAAAATAAAATAACGAAAAATATTTTTGTCATGAATTATTAGGAAAGTATGGCTTAATTTTTTTTTCCGCGCTTTGCTTTCGCCAGGTTGAAAGAGAAGCAAAGGTCAAAGCCGATAAACAGCCTAATATGAAAAATAGAAAATTCAATTATTTTTGAATTTAGAACACAAATAAATGTCAATTTGTTCATAAACGTTTTTTTTTTATTGTAATAATCATGGTTTTTGATGATATTCTATTTATAAAGATTATTTAAATTTTCATAAAATATTATATTAACGCCGTAAAGACGCATATCTCTTTGCCGAGATTTAAAAAAAAACATTCACCTGCGAATAGAGACGGTGTGAATAGAGGCATTGAACCAATTTGGACTAAGTATAGGTATAAGTTATCTGTAGCAATTTTTATTCCCGCACTCGTAGTGCGATAAGAACCAGTTTTCGAGGAAGTGTATTAAAAATGACATTACTAACCAGTTTAAAACCGATGTCCTGCAGAGGACATTTCACGGTTAATTATTATGTTATAAAAAAAAACTTCGTATAATTTGCGTGCATAAAAACACCATAGTCACTTCTAATCTGATCTTAATTCATTTGTATCTCAAGTATTCTAGAATGACCTTTAAATAAATAGTCATATTAATAGGTACTGTGAGAACCAACGCCATATAAAATCTGAACTGGACACTTGGTTATATAAACCATTTACAGAAGACCTACCTCGCCTCCTTGGTTCCTTAAAAATATTGACCAGTAAAGAGTTAGCTATAGTTTTCGGCAGCTCAAAGTATGATAGCCGGTAACGCAAGTCCAGTTGGTAATGTCTTACGCCTTGGCATTTCGAAATTAGTTCATGTTGTTGACGCAGGATAATGATTGATAAATGCAATGGATAATAAAATATGTCCTTGTTCATTTAAATGTTAGAAAGATATAAAATCTAATTGTACCAATAAGGAGCCTTGAAATATGGATGAGATGTTAAGATGGACTACTTTAAATGAAGCAGTGATGAAAGAAGGTGATGAATCGCCATTTAAATAAAAAACCGGCCAAGTGCAATGAAGGGTTCCGTCGTTGAAAGTAATTTATCGCAAAAGCAAATGTAGTTGAATTTTTTTATGTGATTTAATTACAACAGAACGATTTTCGGACTTTTTCCTTTTCTTCTTGCTTCTTGCCAAATTTCATGATTCTAAATCAACGGGAAGTAGGTACCATATAGGTTTTGATTTACTTGTGAGTATCAAAATATGTCGCATAAATGGCCGTATTTTTTTACTGCGTTGAGTAAGCTTGATTTTATTAGAGCTCCGAGGAACCATAGATCTACGTATTTGATATTAATTTCAACTCAACCTCCACGCGTTCCTGAGAAAAAGGGTCTTGATAGACTGACAGACAGACAGACAGACGGACAACGAAGTGATCCTATAAGGGTTCCGTTTATTCCTTTACGAGGTACGGAACCCTAAAATAAATCAATTAAATCCACTTTCACTTTTTTTTTTTTATTAATATTAATTATGCAATCATTTAAAATATAATATATTTTATGTTTCAGAAACTCGAAAAATCTACGGCCGCACTCTTCATTCCGTAGCAAAAAATGGATCCATTCTGTACCTACCTACAGCTTCCATCTCCCTCAGTAAATGTGGCAACGACATCTTGAACCCTGAAATTAAAATTAATATCTAATTATCAAAGCACCTCAACAAACTACAAACATTAATTTAATTGATTGTCAAACGAACTGTAACAAATTCAATAAATCTTAGTCACAGCGAACATAATGTGTTACTTATATTATTTAATGGAACCATTATCAACAGGACCTTGCTAAACTAGACTAGTTTTAGACCTATGAAAGGTCATAACACACATTATAAAATTATTAGACACGCATTTTGTCTACATAACACACCCATACAAGTAAAGTATAGTTTGTAAGTGTCAGCGCCCATTGTAACACGACCTTAAACTTTAAATAATAGTGGACTATTTAAGTAGACCGTTCTTAAAGTAGGGTTTTAATTAATGCCTGAGGTATTAATTGTTATGATATAATAACATGGATTATAATCAGATAATAACGTTGTTGTAGGTCGCAATAATAGGGATGATGCCTAAAAATTATTTTTTAGTCCGTCATGTAGATTATTAAAATTAATGGACACGTATTTTTTTATTTTTTAGGTTTCCGTACCCAAAGGGTAAAACGGGACCCTATTACTTCGACTCTGCTATCCATCCGTCCGTCTGTCACCAGGCTGTATTTCAGACAGTTGAAATTTTCACAGATGATGTATTTCTGTTGCCGCTATAACACAAATCCTAAAAAGCTGAATAAAATAAACATTTAAGGGGGCTCCCATACAACAAACGTGATTTTTTTGCAGTTTTTATAGATAATGGTACGGAACCCTTCGTGAGCGAGTCCGACTCGCACTTGGCCGGTTTTTTTATGTAATCAAAAGACTACGGCGGTACATTGATTTAAAATATGGCATGACGTCACGCCTAGCTATGTTTTATAGCTACGTAGAAGTCACGTCTAGAACCCCCACTCCCCAACTTTCGTGCGTGTTATTTAAGTAATTTTTTTATTAATATGAACTTATTTTTTTACCCAGGCATCATCCCATAGGGGACTATGGGATGACGCCTGGGTAAAAAAATACTGTCCATATTTCTTTTATCATGATTTGAACCTTAGTTAACATGAGTCTCTTTATTTTTCTTTCTGTGCTTGTTTCAATCTATCTTGGCAGGCCAAAAATAATATTAGGTCTTTACCTATGAAATCGCCGTTCTGCAGTACTGGCCATTTCAAATCAAAATAATTTTTGTTTGGCTAAGAATTCTAATTTCAAATTAATTTTATTTTAAAAACATGGATTTTTTTTCCAAAAGTAGTCATTTGCTTATTGATTAGTGTTACATTTTCATCGCATTTCAATATTTTTCGTCATCATGGATACGTCAAAAATTCGAGTAATTATGGAATATGAGTACCGTCGTGGCAGCAACGCGGCACAAGCGGCACGCAACATCAACGACGTTTAGTTTAGGTTTTTAAGTTTAGTTCTAGGTTGTATTAGGAAAAAGAATAAACATCAGGCCTTTGCACACGGTATGGTTTCTTTACGGTACGGCGTATAAACCGTGTCGCCCACCGTTGAAAAAACGTGTCAATCAACAAGCTTCCATAATGATCCATACAACACTGATGACCGTACCTACACACGGCGAATAAACAATAGTTTTTCACGCCAAGAAAAACATGTGTTACAAAGGGTCTAGGGGCTGTTTGTCGATGTTTTTTTTATTTTGGTTGTTTTTTTTTTTCGGCTACTTTTCGGTAGACTTTGTTACAGTTTGTCCACCGCACCGAGAACGGAACGTCAACGAAAAAAAAGATGATGGCGCCGAAGTAGCAACAGTACATTTACTATGACTTTAATCTCGTTTCTTGTTGACGTTACCAATAGAATTACCTATCGCTCAAAAATCGACTGAGCTCACAGCTGAAAGATGTTTTATGTATTTTTCTACGACAAGCATGAATTTTCTGCTGCTTTCTTTACATCCGATTAATACCATACATAGTAACCAAAGAATAATGGACCACAAATGAGTCTAGTACTATTAATACCTATAAAAATTCATATCAACCTCTCTGTAAGGAAAACCATTAAAATACAATTTATTATTAATAAATTGTAACATAGTAAATAACACCTCCAAATGTAAGTGCATATTACCACAGCACATATCTCTTTGTCACGACAACGCTCTATTTTCGGCCGAATGTCCGCAAATACCGAGACCCAAGGTCCACCACTCTCCTAGACTGCCGCGGGTTTAGAAATCCTAGTTTATTAGGCATACTAAATGATCTAATATCTGAATTGAGATTATTACTTCCTCGATAAAAAAAAAATACCAATGTTGAGTACCGAATTTATGTTTGAATACCTACATACATAATTAGGTGTAATGATACGGTGATAAATATTTCACAAGTGATTCCAAAATTAAAGGTTTAGTTTAAATTTTTTCTACGAAGGTAATAACATTTCTAAGTAGGTAGAAGTACGTGTACCTAACTAAGAGGCTGAAAAATGGAGAAGAAAACTGGCACCCATATCAATTGCACAATGCACAGAATTGAACGTGACGTACTCGTATGTCAAAGTACGGTAGAATATGTTTTTCAACTATAATGTTAAGTTTGTTTATGGGATAAATTCTTTTCAACTACGGAACCCGACATTGTGCGAGGTCCAACACGCACTTGCCCGGATTTTTTTTTTCAAATTCCTTCTTGTTTTACAGACAACCAATCACAACAGCAAAAAAATATCTGTCAGTAGATTTACAGACAACTTAAAATATTCCCGTATTTTTAACAACGTTCGCCATCTCACTAATTAATTATCCCTGACATGACATTGCGACTTAAATTTGATTGTTTTTAGGTACGAGAATTGGCCTTCTATAATTATATCATGCAGTCTTGATGTAAAGCTTTCAGGAACCGGAGCGGAGGTTGAATAAACTTACCAACATTAGAAAATACGCGTCCTAGCAAAAAAATCTGACAGCGGACATTTGGTACCCCACAAAACGATTAAAGGTATATTCAACATTCTCATGTGTCGCGAGATACCAGATACCTTTACCTTACCCGTAACTTGTACCTACAAGTAACCCGTAAAAGGTACAGTCAACCGCACATCTGTGGTTACACTTGCTCTACAAAAATCGCGCTTACAGCTACCACATAAAGACGCTGTCAATGTTAACCTGTTACCACTGTTTACGGTTGACTGTACGTACAGATTTTTTACCGAACAGCATGAGAAGAATGTCTCTTACATTTATTCATATTAATTATTTTATAATTGAATTGCGGAAAAAATAAATGCTTGTGACATTCATTAAGCTTACTTAATTATATTTTATGGCGATCCATTTACGAAAGAGGGTAGGGCACACAAGTATCGGCCTAGAGCTTTATATTTTCTTTATGATACGTATTTTGTAGACCGCAAAAATCCGCTGGAGCACAGAACCCGTCGAAGTGGCGGAGCTTGGGGGAGGCCTATTTCCAGCAGTGGACGTCTTTCGGCTGAAATGATGATGATGATTTATTTTATAACAATATTTTATTCAAAAGAGTGTCCATGGATTTAAGTTAGTTTTTTTACATTTAGAAATAGTTTAATTGAAATAAATGCTTTGAGTCTGAGTTGAGTTCGATTTTGAGTAGGTACGAGTATATATTTCGCAATGTAGGTTGTTCACCATAGATTTCAAGAAAAAATAGTATTATATGGATGAAAACAAAGCAAGTTGAAGCATATATTTGTCCAATCACATACAGTTTAGTGAAAAAGTCTTCGACGTCGGCGACAGGGCGATGCGCTTCAAGTGGAGTTGGACAGGACATCTAGTTAGACGTGGAGATGGCCGATGGAGTATAGCTGTGACTGAATTGAGGCCAAGGTTAGGCCATAGAAACCAGGGCCGTCCAAAAGAGCGTTGGGTTGGTGACACCTGGATGAGGGACGCCCGGAACCGAGAAGTATGGCAGAAAAAAGGGGAGGCTTATACCCAGCATTGGGTGATTCCGGGCTGAAATGGTGGTGATGAGTTAATTGTGGCCTATATATAATTGTGGGTTAAATATTTTCTTTCGAAAGAAACTTGAGCCTTAATTAATTGTACTAATTAGTGCAGAAAGATAAGACCTGATACACTCCATTTATTCTTAATTCGGTACCCGTAATATGTAGAGTAAAATGAAATATTTAATTAGATAATTATCAACCTGATATTTAAATTTTCATAGATTAACTGTAACAAATACCATATTTAATAAAAAATAATAACAGAGTGTATTTTTTCTTTACGTGTATGTCTATTTTAGGCATTCAAAAAGACGTAATATTGTATTTGAAAAATAATAAAAACCGGTCACGTATGAGTCGAACTCGCACACGAAGGGGCCCGTACCATCGTACAATATTATTTTAACACTACATAATTTAAAAAAAATACTACAGTTTAAATAAGACGTTTCTTGTATGAGGACCCACTTTAATTTTTAACTTTATATTATTTGTTGTTATGGCGGCAATAGAAATACAAATCTGTGAAAATTTCAACTGTCTACCTATTACGGTTCATGAGACACAGCCCGCTGACAGACAGACAGACTGAGGGACGGATAGCGGAGGCTTAGTAATAGGGTTCCGTTTGGCACCGGAGTAACTGACATAGTTTGTAGCGTAAGCAAACTGAAGTGGCATTGGGCTGGCCATGTTTGTCGAAGGACCGATGGCCGGTGGAGCAGACGAGCCCTAGCTAGCTGGACCGACGACCTTTTAAGAAGGTGGCTGGGACAGACTGGATGCGGAAGGCGGAGGACAGGGTGTTTTGGTGCAGCCCGGGAGAGGGCTATGTCCAGCAGTGGACTGCGATAGGCCGAGTTGTTTGGCACCCTTGGATTACGGAACCCTAAAAATACCTAAGCAACAATAGAATATATATATAATTTATAAATAATTAGGTAATATTTATATATAATTAGGTATACATTATTATATTTATAGTTTGTAATAGGTATATGAGTACCTTTATATTTGAATAAATATTTATTCCTTAATTTTTCATCATTGCACCTGCCACTGTTTGTTTCTGCATCACCCAAAGGTTGACTGGTAGAAAATGCCCATGGCATTAAGTCCGCCTCTGTACATTTGTGTGCTTGAAGTATTAAATAAATAAATAAATAGAAACTTCTCAGGAACAGCCCGAAGTCGGGATTTGATACCAGTTAACAGCAATAAGTAGCAATAGGCTCGTCCCCCACATTGGACTTCAAAATAACTGCAGGCAATACTGTATTATGTAATACGTATGCAACAGTCAAAGCCGGTCAAAAGTAGTTATGACTGATTTTTAGAGTTCCGTAGATACCTCAACAGGGAAAAACAAAACCCTTATAGTAATATAGTATCATTTCGTTGTCAGTCTGTCAAGACCCTTTTTGTCAGGAACGCGTGGAGGTTGAAATTAATATCAAATACTACTACTATACTACTTACTTATAGCGTACTTACCCTTGAACTAAAATCATAAAAATTGACAAGAAGAACGGTCTCACACAACAAGTAAAGGAAAAAGTTCGAAAATTGTAAATTTGATATTTGAACTCGTAAAAAAAAAATTGGGATTACAAACTTTTTGCAGTTAGAGAATTGACCGTGACGTAGATCAATGTATGGGATAAATTCTTTTCAACTACGGAACCCATCATAGTGCGTGGTCCGACACGCACTTGACCGGTTTTCGTAGTTAAAACTGGCATTTTTGACTGCAACTTGTGCATACACCTACCTACACCCTTCCTGTCACTTGTTAAACCATTTTCTTTCAATCTAAGCATTAACAACAATCCACACACCTTAGAATTACTATCTAAAAGAAAATGAATGAATGAAAGATGAGAAGAGTTGATCTTGAACTATTTGCTGTAAGAACTCAGTCGAACACCTGCGGAGAGTACCGAGTTCGCATCCGGGTTGAGGCATATCAGTGCAATCTCTCATGTAACGTAGGAAGTGTGGGTTCTGCGTGACAATATGAGTACACGTTTGATAAAATGATAACGCTACTTAAGGGGGATGCGCTAAAGTAGCCCGCAAAATTCACAAAAAAAAAAAAATAAGGTTGATGTTGATTAAAATATGATTCGCGGCCGTAACTAATATGGCTATACAGAATTATAATCTTTAGAATCAGCAATACAACTCCATGAGTTAGAATTGTCCTCAAATCTCATGATTTCATGAAATAGTCATTCAATAGCGTAATATGAACTTATAGAGTTGTATTGATGATTTTTATGATTATAATTCTATAAATAAATATTTGATGAGGCCGCGAATCATATTTAGACCAACATACAACCTAATACTGACTTGCAAATTGCAAAAAACATAAGAAATTTTGAATTCCGCGGGCTACCCAGGCGCTTTCGCCTTAAGTGCTTTTTAAAGTGATGCAATTTTTCATTGAGACGCGAGACGTGTTTTCGTGAATGGCTTTCAGTGGAAGGAAATTATGTAATTAATGTTACTACAGATTTTAGCAGGAAATGTATCTTAATATTATCTTGAAACTGACAGCAGGAAATTGCTGCCAAGCCAGGGAAGCTGACTTTTGGCTCTAGGACTCTTGTCACACAGCATAGTTAAACCTTAAACCACATCCACTTCTTTAAATAATTATTGTAAAAAACATGGATCATGTTCCATTATGATGTACTAGCTTTTGCCTGCGGCTTCGCTCGCATTAATTTAGAATTTGAGAATCAATTCGGGTTGTACTCTGCTTGTGATAATATGATAATATAATTCAGTAATGATTTGAAAGTCACGTGGCGCCATCTATTATCTTATGAAAGTTATTGTTATTTTCTTCGGGAACAGTTTTTTTTTCGGGGTGAAAAGTACTTACTCTATGTCCGTTTCTGTACACCTGACATAGTATATGTTAAGGATGATCGGTTTACTGGTTTAGGCGTGGTAAGGTAACAAACAAACAAACTTACTTTCGCATTTATAATATTAGTTAGGATGCAATACAGAGTTACTTTTCAATGACCAGTCAAATTTTCCAAAATGTATGAACCAGCAAATTTTTAATTTCTGATTTGAGAGTTGGTCCCATAGTGAAAGTTGTTCATAATCATGGGTAGGAAAGCCTGTGATTTTGGCTGGTCATTGAAAACTAACCCTTCATGTATTTGGAATTGTCCTAATAAAAAATAGTATATCCCAAAGAGCAAATAGATATTTGAAATGAAGCCTAATCTTTTATAAAACTGTTAGTACAGATGACAACAATCAATACCAACAATCGAAATCCAATTGTTCATAATCCATTGCTACATTCACTACAGCAAAACGTTCAGAAAATAACAAAACAGAACCGTACAAAACACGCAATGAACTGTCAAACAAAACATGAAACTAAATGTTCCGTCAAATATAAACCGAAGTCAACAAATGAGACGTTTCACTCGATAACGTCGTGTTCTCTATTTACGTAATCGATTGTTAAAAAAGCTATTATTGTTTCTATTTTTTGTCTAAACTCTAAAGGCATGATTTACCTCGTTCTTGATTATGCAAGCTAAAGGCACGAATAAAATGGTGTACAATGTTAAATCGTGCTGATTTCTATTTCGTGTTAATTATTTAGCTAAATTACCTAAACACGAGAATTTTGTTTCATTAAGTCAAACATTTCCTGTCTTCAGTAGGTATTCTAAGTACCTACTAAAATCTTAGTCAACGAAAAATATATCAACATCCTACATAAGTTTCACGGGCTTAAAATAAGCAATTCACATTTCACTTAATTGCAATCACACAGAATCACAGATATACAACACATACAAAACATTTATATAATATCACCTAACTTGATTTGCTTAAGAGAAACGAGACTGCAGGCGACTTAATTTTTTAATATCCCATACGAGCCCATTGCCTACGATTAGTGCAAAAGGATTTCGTCATCAACAAATCATCGGCTAACTTAACAATGCGTACAATTATCTGTTAATTATTATTAATTATACCACATTTAAAGCTAAAATAAGCATTCCGTACGCGGTTTCGTCAGCCCCACTCAATCGGCCATTACAAACATTTGATAATACCCTATTCATTAATATTACCTCACACGAGTTACAAGCGAATATGGGAAATAAAGTGTTGTACAAAAACACTTAGATATTGACACAATAACAATAGCAACTGGCAACCACGTACGCAAGAGTTGTGTCCATTAAACTGAACGATAATGAAACAAGTTTTGAATTATCGTAAAGGATAGTGACCGTTTTTCAAGGCATTTAAAATGGAGCATACAGATTTCAGCTGATCGTAAATACTTAGGTTTAACCTCGTCTAGAGGACCAGCACCCTAATTGCGTAATAAGTAGTCAACCACAATCTGAATGATTTTGAAGCATATTGCGAATCCATTGCTCCATATGTTCGAAAAATTTGTCTGGTCAACAACGTAAATAACGCAATGAATATTGTTGAACTGTCAAAATGAAACCGATTCCTACTGCAAGTGTGTTACGCAGTTACCCCGCTGAAGTAGTCAACTAAGTACAACCAGGGAATTTTTCTGGAGACGTGTAAGAACCACATTTTTTCCAAAGAACAGTCAGATTTAGGGCGTACAGCATCATCCCTATTAACGAAGGCTTTAAAACTCTTCATAATACGCTTTGTCTAAGCAGGTCGTTAACCCGCACCCTACTTGCGTATTAGGGTGCCGATCCTCCTTTTCTGTCTATTTGGTCGATGTAAGACCAACAAAATAATATAAATAATAGCTAGTGGGTGCAGTGCAGTCAGAAGGCAAATTAATCTTGAATAATAACTATTACGTCGGAAAGTTTATAGGTTCACCTTAGTAAACCTTATAGCTTCCATTCTAGGTAACACCAAGGTCTTATAGTTTCTATTTGGTAGATTAGACGCAGTTATTCAAGCGAAAACGTCATTATATCTACACATTAGCAATTGCAAAGAGGTTGTGTGGCCTGGTGAAGCCTAGTCAATGATTCTCTTTTGCACATATTATGTTGTTATCTTAATGATACTTAATTGTTTTTTAATAAGTTACGATGGGGTTGGCATTTCCGTGTGGATAAAAACCCCTTTTAATAACATAGAATTTTAAAAAAATCTACACATTGTAGTACACCGACATGAATGTATTTTGGTTATTCTAGTTACAAGTTGCCTTTATCATGCCGTGTATGTCTCGTATAAATGTGATAAATGATTTGATTTCTGTAAGTAGGTTTATACAAACATTTTTACTCGTTAATAATACTTTAACTTTAATAACTAGATGAGGTTGGCGTTTCCTATCGGACTACTCGGAGAAGAAATACTGAAACAAACTCAGAGGTCACACAGCCTCTTTTAAAGTCCAGACATAATAGGGATGATGCGTGGGTAAAAGAAAAAGTCTATTTAGTCCGTCAGTCAGATAATGAAAAATATTAGACACTTTAACATAAGCACATTATCTGAGGTAAATGCTTTAGTAAACAATAATAGGATTCGGGGCGAAGATACAGTTTTGTAAAAATATCTAAAATGTGCACAGCCCAGTTGACGGTTGACAAACAGCTCAAAATGTCAACAACAAGACTGCGCGTCATTTGTTTTAGGGAAGCTTCTAGAATCTTCTAGAAGCTTCGACTCGCCCTTATTGGCCGAGAGGCGTTCCTGCCAGAAGCGTGCGAATTGTGGCGGGAGCGGTTAGAAAAGCATTCGCGTTATAACACGTATTTTTTGCTTTATCATATTAATAAAAAATTACATAGATAAAACGCATTAAAGTTGGGGTATGGGGGCTCGCAACGTCACAACTACGTATAAAATCTAGCAAGGCGTGACGTCATGCCACATTTTAACTCAATTTATCGCCGTAATCTTTTGATTACGTAAAAAAAGAAAAATTCGTGTTTAAAAAAATGACGGACAAAAAAAAATTGTCATCATCCCTATTGTGTTGTTACTACCTATTTATTTTTTCTTCACCGGATTCAATTATTTACGTAATGCAATGGAAACAGTGAAAAATATATCAAATTGCGTTTCGGCCGCATCTCACGGTATATAGCCTATTGTTTCAACGAAATTAAGCGCTCACATTTGTAATTGACACGGAAAATGCCAAAGTTAACTGAACACTCATTAGACTCCTCGACTTAATCCATTAAAATTTAAGATCACAGCAGCAGGTCAAGTTACTACAAACTGTCAAATTTTCTCATTCGATTTTGAAGTTAACGTGCAACATTTTAAGGTTTAAAATCATTTGGAGACATTTGACAGTTTGGTATAACTTGATGTGCTTGTCGTCTGTACCAAACACTTGCGTAAAAAGCTCTCATCATTATTGGCAGTGGCAGCCTTGTTCCATGCACTGTGGAGTATGGACCTCCTCCCCTTTGTGCCATGCTTCACTGGAATCTTATTCCCGTGGGATATTTTCCAATATCCATGCGGGCGAAGCCGCGGGCAAAAGCTAGTTTGACAAAATTTGAAAGCAAGCTTGTAAAAAAAGAATTGAATTTCTAAAGACTAAAGACATAAAACTACAAGCTGCGGGCTTATCTACTCCCGACGTCTTTGAAATTGTGTAAAATCTATTTTGACTCGAATGAGTGTCAATTTGTCCCGAATAAATGTCAGTTTGGAAATAATTCGAATCAATTTTGATTCGATTCCAGATAGCCAGATAAAAAGCCGTCAATATTATAAATGCGGAAGTGAGTTTGTTTGTTTGTTACGATTTCACGCTAAAACGGCTGAACGGATTTGAATTAAATTTGACACATGGATAGACCATGACCTGGAGAAGAACATAGGGTACTTTTCATCCTGGATCGCAGACGAAGTCGCGGGCAATACCTAGTATTTAATAAAATCCGAGAATTTTGTAAGTCTATTCGATGGTTTTCTGCTTTATTACGCAGCATCTGTCTTGAACATGTATAAATTTTGAATTTTTTTGACAAATGTGCAGCATTTTCTCTTTCATCAAATAGATAAATGTTTTATCCACGGTCTTTTGTAGGTCATCCATCTAAATTTTGATCTACCAACACTCCTCCTCTAAGGTGTGTATTTTCGAAGCATTAATAGTGAAATTATTATCAACAGTTGAAGGTGAAATCAATCGAAACAATACGCGACATTGAATGAAGAGGTCAATTATCGAATCCGCGACAACAACATTACAAGAGATACGTAAGAACGGGTAACACACGCTAACAAAATTATTCAACGAACATTTCACAACCCTCGTTGACTAGAAGGCTGATTTCGTCACCCCATTCACACCCCCCCATATTCTAAATACTGCGTCTAATCAGAAAAGTTGGCACCTCTCCACTAATTCTCATAATAAAATTCGCTCATGACCTTTGACATGACAATTCGTAAGTTTCGAAACTTAAGGCGACGATAACCGACTTTTAATGATTTTAAACTGAAGATCACGTCTAAACGAGTAGTGTTAATGATTTGGAAAAAAAATATGTTAAATTAGAGCATTTTCTTAAAAACTTAGTATGTGAATATTTTTGATTATGGTTATATTACATTGTGTAATTAATTTGTGAAGTTATGTCTAACGCGGATAAAAAACTGTGAATCACGCAAAAACACAAAAGAAACCATTTTAAATATAATTTAATTATTTATGTTTACGTGTACGTGTTTTAACATAATATCTTTTGATTTTATGAATAATAAAATAATAATGCATCTAATTTGGGACGGCGCTCCTTATTACTGTGTGGACGTACGACGCGTTGTGTGACCTCAGCCCAGAACAGGCAAGCTAACCAGTCAAGGCCGTTGGCATATATCTGCATCTTAAACAAAAGTCACACAAGTTCAATAGTAGATAGACACATAAATATCGTACGACTACATAATAGAGGTCGATAAAAATTACATCGTGTTACCAACTTCGTGATCGTTGACAAAAGATTTTGCAACGCAATCGATAATTGAATTAAAAAAGTCCTAAATCAAAGAGTCATTATTAAAACTTTTTTATGAAGCCTTCATAATTTAGACACGCATTAAAAAAGTTCAAGTTGCAATAATGATATGAGTTCTTGAACCTAATTTCGTTCGAATCCGGGGCACGCGCAACAAAGACAATAATACCCAATGCCGTTTCGATCACGATCTGAATCCGTCATATTTGCTGTTGAGTATCGATTATAGGCATGTCAATGATCGATACTGGCTCGTATAAGCTTTATCGATAGCCAAGGCTGCGAGATTTACACGGCCCTAATTAGTGAAACGTATCTATTAATAAAAGCGAACAATTTGAACAGACACGCTATTTGATAGTAAATCTATTGTGCTTGTGCGCTATTGATCTATGATTTGAATGCGAAATTGAATTTCACACTTTTACAAGTCTTGTGTAGGCCTTTAGGAGAGTTTCAAAGCAATGACAATGAATATACATTTAAGAGGTAGGTATAATTTATAAAGCCGGGTCTCCTGCGCGTGTCTTTTCGAAAATTTACACAAAAAACCTTACACATATTCATTTGTTTTCAGACAAGCAGTCTTCTGCGTATTCAAACACATATGTAAGCACGCCTTTTTGTTTCGATGATTTTGTGTAAAGTTTCGAAAAGACACGTCAGTAGACCCGGCAAACATCTTATTCTAACCGAATCCTTTAAATAATAGGCCGGTAAAACCTACATGAACGTTTTGACAGTCACTTAGTTTTCTTGGGACTGAAAAAATGACAAAATATTTACGACGATGATAGAGCCGAAAGCAAAAGTCTACAATATTTATGTGTCTGGTAAATATGAATGTTATGCGACCCTTTAGATCAATTATTTATTTCTATACAAGGTGTAATTTATATAACGCACAACCTCTTAAGAGGTTGTCGTACTCATCATTATGAACAACTTTTACTGTGGACCAAAACTGAAATCGCGAAAAAAATCAGCTGATCCCATAATGTTCGCATAACTTGTCAAAATGTAGGGAACAGCAGATTTTTTTTCACGGTTTCAGGTTTGGTCCCATACTAAAAGTTGTTCATAATGATGAGTACCATGACACTTCAAGAGGTTGTGCGTTATTTAAGTTACAGTTTTTTATGTACAGTCAACAAAAGAGATATCTAGGCAGGGTACACCAACACATTTATATGTGAATTGCTTCATGTTCAATTTTATATATATTACTTTGTTTTTGCAACATTGTAACACACCAACACAGAATTGTATATTTTCACGAAATTGAACATGAAGCAATTCACACACAAATATGTCAGTACACCCTGCCCAGATATCTCTTTTTTTAACTGTTCATCAGAAAATATATTACATAACAAAAAATAAATTAAACAGTACAAAACATACAATAAGCAGTCTAATAATGTTGGAAACAAGACTTTGAGACAAGCAAACAATAATCAGATAATTGTTCATTCTCAAAATCAAAACAGTATCAATTAAATACTGCTTCTCAAGAATCCAAACGAGGTCCACCCACAGTAATTGTTCACTTATCTGCAACTACTAATTAAAGTATCAGTTCACGCTTGACACAAATGCGACGCAAGCGCAAGGCTTTAACTCCGAGCCACACCGTGACCTTTTCACACAGATTATTATCATTTTAATAATTATATTAATTAACACTTATAACGAGAACTGTATGAAGTACTTAGCGATCATCAATCACAGGAAATTATAGCTTAATCTTAGGCAGATTTGCTGTTTTGTTTGCATGACAAATGATCCCTAATTTGTGCCTCTTGGTCCAATCCGACACAAACAAGTAAGTAGATACGTAATTATATGACGTAACAATGTAATTTTTAATGTATGGACAGAAATAGGCATAATCTCAGATTTGCTTTAGTACGAGAATTTAATACGCCTAAGTAGTTACATACATATCTTGTTAAACTGGGTTAATAAATGAGATTTGTAGAAGGAAACTATTTATCTTAAACTGGTCCTTTATATCGTCCAATCAGCGGACGGATCTAGGGTCATGGTTGGACCAAAATGACCGTAAGTAAGTAGGCGAGTTTGATAAATCATTGATCGTTACCAAGATCGAATTATTTTTTTGCCAACTTAAAATTATAGTCATAAATATTATTGGCGTGCCTTTGTGATTTAGTAATAAACTAGCTGACCCGACAGACGTTGTCCTATCTTGGCTATGAATATTCTAATGTAAACGCGTGAAGTTAAAATATTTTTCTGAAATTTTCCAGTTTTCTGCGAAATTTTCTTAATTTTTTTTTTTCATAAGAACCTTCTCCTGACAATCATAAACACAACAAAAAAAGAATTAGCGAAATTGTTCCATCCGTTCACGCGTGATGCGGTGACCAAGGGAAATAGGGATTAATTTTTATATACACATATATATATATACGAGTATATATTATGGAGAATTATCAGTACACGTGACCAAAGGACTGGCCTATTATTTGGCCAAATAATTAGCATTGCCATACAACGTGGCAATGCTGCCAGCCTTTTAGCCACTTTTCCTGTCGACAGCGATGCGGACGAATTTTTTGATGCCCTATGATTATTTCCCCTCCTTTTTTATATACTTGTACATATTTTTTGTTTTTAAGATTGTTAGATTTTAAATTATGTAAATATTCAAGGATAATGGAGAATTATACCTTATAATGTGACAATGAATCCGTAAGAGACAAGTTGTTATGTCATTAAAATAATATTTATTTCTTACTAATCAATGAGAGAGAGAGAGATAGAGATTAGATTTTTCAAGAGATTAGTCACAATCAATATAAAAAATCAACCACCATCAAAGTAGTACCTATTAATTTCTCTGCCTTTTACCCTTATTGACCGAGCGAGCGTAGCGTCTCTGCTTCAAGTCTGGCGAAATATGCTTTCGTCTGTCAGTTTGCTGCTACTCCTTTACAGGTCGTATTTTACAACCGATCTGTACGAAACTTGGTATGCTGGTTTTACGACGATTTTTGATTCGAGGGGTACTTCCTCTAAAAAGGGCCAAAAAGGGGGCTGCTGGATATATCCGCCTTATGAGATCTGATTTCGATGGTTCTTTTTTTATATGAAAGGTAGTCTTTAAGTTGGTCTCATAAAAATTTTGTGAAGTTCTGATATAAAAAAACTTTTTTACAAAAAAAATACAACCGACATCCAAAAACAACACTACAAAGTGAAAAATAACTTTAATTTCGGAAGTCGGTGTCTATTTATTTGTCGGTTTTATTTATTTTTGGTGTCGGTGTTTATTTTAATTTTAGTCGGTGTTTATTTTCGTTTTTTGCCACCGACTTCCGAAATTAAAGTTATTTTTCACTTTGTAGTGTTGTTTTTGGAAGTTGGTTGTATTTTTTTGTAAAAAAGTTTTTATTTTTCACTTTTTAATTGTGTACCTACCCCACACAAATTCTAATACCACTACCTGCAAAACAAACTAGAACATCGTCCATATAAAAGTGGGGAAAAAATACGTATTATTGAAGCTAACTCAAAAACTACCAAAGCAAAGTTAATCAATTTTATATGGGACCAACTGTGATGTATACCCTCTCGAATAAAACAAAAAAAATCCAAATCGGTCCAGCCATCTTCGAGTAATCAGGGTCCGAGGAAGCATGGTAAATATACCGTTTTAAATAACTAAAGTGTATTAACCCGTCGCGCGCCAATTAGCAGACACAATTGAAATTCTATTGTTATCTGACACATGGTGTACAATCGACATTTTAAGAGTTAAGAGGGGAGGTGGCCTACGATTCCCCATACAAAAATTCCCCGTTTTTCTTCCTCAATAATGACCCCTTAAAAAGTTGTCAGTTATTTAAATTAACCGTCAATCGAATGATAAAAGCGACCTTGATAAGTGCACCGTCTCACTGTCCGAGTGCCGGACACTTGCACAACGCTAGTGAAAGGTGCCTATTGTGCAACCCACCTTATCAACTGAACTATTTCACTGAATGTCGGCTACGGACCTTATACACTACGGAGTCAGGTGGCCGATGTCGCAAATTATTGCCAATATTGATAACAGGTTATTGCAGTGATTATTTTATCATTAATTGCTTGTAGATTTAAATGTAGCTTGTGTTACGTTTGTTATATAAGTAATTTAATGTCATCTAATGCGTTGGACAGTTTTTTTTAGAAATGGGTTCTCCAATTTATACCTTACTGGCTGTTGTCCGCGAATTCGTCTGCGATCCAACATAAAAAGTAGTCTATGTCCTTCTCCAGGTCCCAGGCTACCTGTCTGTCACATTCCGTCCAAATCCGTTCAGCGGTTTTAGCGTGAAAGCATAACAAAACAAACTCACTTTCGCATTTATAGTATTAGTTAGGATAATGACCCGACAGCTTTTTATCCGGCAATCTGGAATAGAATCGAAATTGATTCGAATTATTTCCAAGTTGACATTTTTTCTTGACAAATTGACACTTAATCAATCTGCCTAGCCTTTTCCCAACTATGTTGGGGTCGGCCTCCAGTCTAACCAGATGCAGCTGAATACCAGTATTTTACATGGAGCAACTGCCTATCTGACCTCCACAACCAATAATACGATACCCCTTGGTAAGGCTGGTTTTCAGACTTTCGGGCTTCTGACGACCCGTAACGACTGTCAAAGATCCACAAATGACAGCCAGGACCAACGGCTTAACGTGCTTTCCGAGGCACGGAGGAGTCTCGGTATGTAAAGTTGGTCACCCATCCACGGACCAACCCCGGCAAGCGTAGCTTAACCTGACGGATCGACCCGTGCGGCTGTTATTACTTAGCCACGAGCTCCTCCTCCAGGACAAACACTCATTCGAGTCAAATTCGATTTGACACAATTTCAAAGACGTTCGGGAGTTGTAATTAGGTACAGGTCACAGGCTTGCTTTAAAATTATGTCAAACTATCTTTTGCCCGCGGCTTCACCCGCGTGGATATCGGAAAATATCCCACGGTAACGTACTACCGGAAATCCTTCCTCATACCTTGTCTACAATAAAAAGGGAACCTCTGTTTTTTTTTTTTTTGTGGATGGGAAATCATCAAATGACTTCTCCCGCTCTGGGCAGAGCAGGAGGGCGTGTCAGACTTTTACTGACTAAAACCCACCCGTGTTCCTTCAGTTGCCCGTGCCAGGGCCACGGTATCTCTTTCAAACTACCCGCGACCCCGGCGGCATCGGCCCAATTGACCCCGTCACTGCTGACATCTCTTTGAGGCGCGCGTGGAACACAACGCGCCGTCGACCCGGGCCTGGTCCTTACCGGACGGCGAGCTGCCCATTACTCGTCGTCCACAAGCCCGCGCCTACGGTGGCCGGGAATCGGCGATAGGTTCCCGCCGCCCAGGGCGTCTCCTACGGCGGCTAGGGGCGCGAGGGCGCGGCTGTTACCTCTCCCTCACGCGTTCCGCTTCCTTCTTCGCGAGCATTACTGCTTCGCAGAAGGAGGTGACGGCCTCCCATGCACTCTCGCTCCGCACCATGGTTGGACCAGGTTTGGACGCGAGAGATCGCCGCCGCCGATCGCCTCCGTGTCAGCTTTCTAGGTTCAAGGGTCTGGGCTGGGCGTTGATGAGTCAGTCAGTCAGTTAGGGCTTCTCTTTTTATTTATTACTAATATAATATTATTAAGGCGAAAGTTTGTGTGTGTGTGTGTGTGTGTATGTTTGTTACTTCTTCACGCTCAAACGGCTGGACCGATTTGGATGAAATTCGGAATTCGGCTTTTTATTTCGGTATACGCGGGTGAAACCGCGGGGCGCAGCTAGTAAACAATAAATCTGTTGAAATGATACTATTTATGTCAGTATTGAATGAGATATTAGGCCTAAGACCATGACCACACAAAAGGGGCTACGATTATGTCAACACAGCAACAATTCATCTGTTTTATTACGTGGCAGTCTATGACATAATGCTCACTGACCTGTGTACAATGTCAATGACTTTAACTATGTACTAATTAAGTACATTCCATTTGTAATAACATAATCAAGATGTCTATGCCTCGTAAAATGTTCTTTAAAGGCCTTCAGGTCAAATCATTAGCTGCTTTGATATGCACCGAGGTAAATTGCCTATTGACCAGACGGCCTAAGGCAATACATTGCTGGACAAAGGCCACTCCTAAGTTCTATATTGCGCAAATATGTATCAAACGACGTATTGTTCAAAGTGAAATAATTTTCATGACTGATTCCGTCGCCATAATATAAAATAAGAGCTAAGTTGAGCTCTGCAAATAATGTGTCGGAAACTTAATTAGCTGTTAGGAGCAGGTGATAAAAAAAAGTTAGTAAATGCTTTTACGCTATAAAAAAAGATGGCATACATACTAAAGAAAAGATGGAAGGATTGTGTAAAACATGATATGGTTGGATAATATATAAATAAACGTATTTTTTTTCTTATCTTCTTTTCTTTTTGGAAAGGAACGGAACATTAATTTTACATTCAACAAGTAAAATTTGTAATTTAAAAAACCCGTAACACAATGGGTAATGAATGTTGGATGAAAACACATGCCAAACACAAGGTTACTATGTTATTCCAATATCTTTGAAGTAACGGAATACCAAATTTCGACTCGATCAGATCTGTGGAAGATGCTCACATCCTTTCATCAACTAGAAAAGAGCTGATAAACTTCAAACGGCTGAATAGATTTTCTTGAATCATATAGCTAAGAACACTCTCGATCAAGTTACCTTTCAAACATCATCATCTGCCTAGTCTTTTCCCAACTAAGTTGGGGTCGGCTTCCAGTGTAACCGGATGCAGCTGAATACCAGTATTTTACATGGAGCGGCTGCCTATCTGACCTCCACAACCGAGTAATTGGGTAATACGATACCCCTTGGTAAGACTGGTTGTCAGACTTTCGGGCTTCTGACGACCCGTAACGACTGTCAAAGATCCACGAATGACAGCCGGGACCAACGGCTTAACGTGCTTTCCGAGGCACGGAGGAGTCTCGGTATCTAAAGATGGTCACCCATCCACTGGCCAACTCCGGTAAGCGTAGCTATACCTTTCAAACAAAACAAAAAAAAAAAACTATATCAGTTCAATTGTTTGGGAGCTATGTTCACAGACAGATACACATACTCGTATAGACACGTTCGATCCTCTGTTTCCGTCGGGAATTAAAAAGTTTGTCAACATCAAAAATAATAAAACACGAACGAAACATATGAAGATCTACTAAACTTTCTTGAATTTAGATCATTATAATACAACTGAATACAACACTATCTAATGACGTAAAAGTGACACAATTCTACAATAGAAAGGCTAACAGGCATTCTATAAAGCTATTACTCTGTGTTAGACTGTACAATAGTGCTCCAATATCTATTATTGAACCGTTTCCATCAGACAATCCATTGGTTACGTGTTTGCGAAACAACTTGAATATTTAATAATAGTGCGGATAGAGTCGTTACTACTTATAATAGTGTTTATTTTGGGTGGTCACAGATCAATGATTTTGTATCAAAGCGAGGAATTGAAGATATTTTTGTATCTTTTGCTTTGGGTTCGGTGATTGAAGAGAGTGTTGTTGAGGTGATGAGTTCAAACAGTTCCCGCAGTCAACTAAGCCTCTCCCAGGCTGCGGGACAACACCCTGTGCCCCTGTCCTCCGCCTTCTGTATCCAGTCTGTCCCAGCCACCTTTTTAAGGTCGTCGGAAAAGAACCGGAGTTACCAACTCAGCTTGCAGAGTAAGTAATCTGAAGTGACAGTGGGCTGACCATGTTTGTCGAAGGACTGACGGCCGGAGGAGCAGACGAGTCCTGGAGTGGAGATCGCGTAGTGTGGGACGTCCCCCAGCTAGATGGGCAGTTCCTGTAAAGTTATCCAACTAAGATGAATGCTAATACAGGTCAACTGTGCAAAGGATTGTATTGGGAATCTCGACCTCCGGATCTCTAATCCAATTTCCAAACTATTTTGGACAAATTCCACTTCAAAATATTTGATTGGAAGGTCAATATAGTAGCTCGATTCCTGTTGTCCTGAGCCCCAAAAGCAGACATAGAACCCAATTACAGTGTTCAAAAGATTTTTTGTCAATTGCCGGAACATAGGGTAACTGCTGTAGTAACTGGCCACTCATTAAAAAAGGACAGAAACAAGGTAATGCAAGCAAGCTCATGAATGAAAAGGACCGAAACAATATTTTTCGACCTTTTCATTCATGAGCTTGCTTCTTCTCCTTGTTTCTACCTCTTTTTTTATGAGTGGCCAGTTACTAAAGCGTGGCCAATTACTACAGCAGTTACCCTATGTTCCGATTTTAGTTCCGGAATCATTATTGAAAGACAAAAAATCCACCACGAACATAATCCTTACAAGGATCCGACATTACGAAATATGTCCAATAAGATCCGGTCTAGTTATGACTCGAGTAATTTATACATGATCCAATTTATTTAATAGGTGTAGCACGTTCTATCAGAAAGGCCTAGTTGCTTTCAATTAAATTGTGTTATTAAAACGATAGCACGAAACTATTACATCAAACTACATACTCGTAACATTCCAGATTACGGGTGATGAGGCGATTTAATTATAGGCTCACATCATCATCATAATCAGTGTTTAATTGAATAGAAGACGGGTTTTATCAATGTTGTGTAATATTACTAATTTCACCAATGCAAATGAACGCGATCAGCACATCTAAACCGTGCTCAAGAGCTGTCAATCTCATCTTTGTTGTGAAATACTGACAGTTCTTGAACGCAGTTTAGATGGTCATTGGTGACTTTCGCCCATTTATTCTTTTAGATAGTTTACTGCATTCCACTGCTACATTATCCTTTACGAAAATGGGATAGTGCCGACAATGTAGAGCACCGATTTACTTTTGTAATTAAAGTTAGTGTTTATTTCCTGGTTAGTGAAAAAGTTGCTAAATTAGATTAGGTACCTAATTACAACAATGCATCATTTTCAGAGCAAGTCACCATTATAAAGATGCAAGCCATGGAGACATATCTGTAAACAAACGTCAAGTTATGATGAACAGCCGCCGGGGTCGCGGGTAGTTCGAAAGAGATACCGTGGCCCTGGGCAGCTGAAGGAACATGGGTGGGTTTTAGTCAGTAAAAGTCTGACACGCCCTCCCGCCTCTGCCCAGAGCGGGAGAAGTCATTTGATGATTTCCCATCCACAAAAAAAAAAAAAAAAAAAAAAAAAAAAAAAGTTATGATGAACAAATGCATTGACATTTCGGCTCCAGAGAAGGTTCTCAAAAACCTAAAGGCACCAGGAAGGGTACGTACAATCGCATAAAAAAGACAATTAATACCAATACCAATATTGACACGGAAGCGATCTTAGTCATCTCCGAAATGTCATAAAGTTGTAAAACATGATCAATTAAATTTTTAATTACCGAGCAAGTCAGGAAGTGTATGGAGCTGTACCCAACTGCTGAATTTAACTCTACACAAGCTACTTCTGCTGTGCTGTAAGGCTCATATTTTTGATAGTTTTATAGGCTATTTATCCTTGTCAAAAGATTTTGAATGGAATATTTATGTTGATTATTCTGCAATACTTCTGAAATAAATTAAGTGTCAAATGTTTATTGGACAGTACTTATTATAAAAGTTGTGATAAGAATGATATTTTAAGAAACAATGCTTTTGATATTATAATAATAATCATCATATTTTTTATATTCTAATATTTAAAAATTTAATTTATATGTATATTAATGAAATAAAGGAAATAATCATCATATTAATTTTGCAGACCATGTTACTTATAATAACAATCTAAAGATGTACTATATCACATTGTGATTGTACCTATATCACAAACAGAAAGTGGGTCAGAAAATAAAGCCAAAGATAATTAAAAAAAAAAACTGAAACGTTGATGCAGTTTGTTTATCATAGCCATAAAGCTCATAAAGCCAAAAGAAAAAAAAAAAATTGCTCATATACACGAGCGCTGCGGCACGTTGTCGACGGCTGACGACGACTCGACGGCGGCAGCGGCAGTTGCCTCTGCCGTTGGCAACCTGCCTCTCGTGTATATGAGCACTTACGGGAATGACGACAAAACACAGAAAGAAGACTAGCCTTGAAGTGTATCAGTCAATTGGTTGGTGTGAGTGAAAATGATTTAAAAATCCAATTTATGTCAAAATCTTTATGAATACGCAGATAGGCTATATACAGCGTTACTTTTTAATGACCAGCCAAATCGCAGGATGTTCTACCCATGAATAGAACAACTTTTACTATGGGACCAACTTTGAAATCACGAAAAAAAATCTGCTGTTTTAGGTCTTTACCTATGAAATTGCCGTTCTGCAGTACTGGCCATTTCAAATCAAAATAATTTTTGTTTGGCTAAGAATTCTAATTTCAAATTAATTTTATTTTAAAAACATGGATTTTTTTTTCCAAAAGTAGTCATTTATTTATTGATTAGTGTTACATTTTCATCGCATTTCAATCTTTTTCGTCATCATGGATACGTTAAAAATTCGAGTAATTATGGAATATGAGTACCGTCGTGGCAGCAACGCGGCACAAGCGGTACGCAACATCAACGACGTTTACGGAGCTAACACTACAAACCAACGCACCACTTGTTATTGGTTTGCTCGCTTCCGTTCTGGAAATTTCGACCTGAAAAATTAACCTCGCGGTCGTCCGAAGACTTTGGTCGACAATGACGAATTAAAGGCGATTGTGGAAGCTGATGATACACAATCTACGGCTGAATTAGCAGCAGCTTTCGACGTTAGCGTCAAAACAATGTTGGTCCATTTGCGTCAAATTGGCAAGGTAAAAAAGCTTGACAAATGGCTGCCCCACGAACTCAATGATCGCCAGCGCGAAGTACGCGTCGAGACGTGCCTTGCACTGCTCAACAGACACACAAATGAAGGAATTTTGAACCGCATTGGTACCTGCGATGAAAAATGGATTCTTTTTGATAACCGCAAGCGCTCAGCAAGTTGGTTGGATCCTGGTTCAGCACCTAAACAATGCCCTAAACGAAAACTTACCCCTAGAAAAGTGATGGTCACTGTTTGGTGGTCTAGCGCCGGTATGATTCATCACAGCTTCCCACCAAACGGGGTGAGCATTACTTCAGATGTGTACTGTGAAGAACTGAACACAATGATGGAGAAGCTGGCACATCTCCAACCAGCATTGGTCAATCGCTCGTCTCCGCTGCTCCTGCACGACAACGCGCGACCTCATACTGCACAGCAGACGGTCTCCAAGTTGCAAGAATTGGGGTTGGAAGCTCTCCGTCATCCGCCCTACTCACCAGACCTTGCGCCTACAGACTACTACTTTTTCCAGAATTTGGATAACTTCTTGGCGGGAAAAAAATTCAATACCCGAGAGGCAGTACAAAATGCCTTTGAAGAATTTGTTGCCTCCCGTCCAGCTGATTTCTTTAAGAAGGGCATCAATAAACTGCCACTGCGTTGGCAAAGATGCATTGATTGCATGGGTGATTACTTCGATTAATACAAATAAAAAATGCATGAAAAAAATTCGTTTAAATTTTTTCATACAAAACGGCAATTTCATAGGTCCTATTATTTGGGTCGGGGCTTTGTATAAAATAGCTGTTTTTTTTATTCGTGATTTCCCATTTGATCCCATAGTGAAAGTTATTCATATTCATGGGTAGAACACACTGTGAAAACTTGAAAACACCCTGTATAGTATCGAAGCGAGGACGTATCGGAAGTGTAAAGTTATTGGCACTGTAGCACGTTAGCAATAACAGCTTATCAAGATAAAGATCGCACCCGTACACAAACAGTGACATTCACTTGACTTTTACAAGTTGCACGAGATACTTAATAGCCGGTACAGCCTCCAGTAAAGGTTGCTCTTCCTTGTCAGAACTAATTTGAAGTTGGTGAATTTTTATGGTCCTGTCTAAGTAAAAATCAGAGCTCGGATCTACTTACATTACAAATCTATACAATAAAACAATGGTTTCTGTGAAAAAACAACATTATTCCTAAATTCTTTGTTGAAAAAGCAGTTACTTACATATTTTGAAAAGTTCTCAAAAAACAAAATCAAAAAAAAAATTCTTATGTTGCATTCTTTGGTCAGTCATTTGTTTTTTTTTTTGGAATGGCATCTCGCAAGTCATCCTAAAAGGCTACTTAACTGGACTTTCATGTGTGTGCCTCAATAAATGAAGGCCTCCAGCCAGGGTATAAAACTTATAAACAACGCGACCACTCGCTAAAGGCACCCCCTGTGAGGTACGGACCTCGGCCATCGGCATAAAGGGCATCGCTGGGGGAGGACAGCAAGGGACAGGCTGGATCGGATTAAGTCAGTCTGGATGGGATTATATACGCCAGATGATGCCATTTCGCGGCGGGTTCACGGATGAGTGCTAACGCGTGCCCGTGTTCCCGCCGTAAGCGGCAGAGAGGAGGACACCGTGGCGTGGAGTTTTAGTGGGTTAGAGTCCCACATAACTGCACTATCTCCCCGTAGTAGTGCAGTATGCATGAGCATTTCTCCACAATAAAAAAAAGAAAGATGATGCCATTTTCTTCACAGAGTTCTGTCTAGCCATTTATAGGTGTGGAAAGTTTCTGCTTACTTTGAATTTCATATTATGTTATTCAGAGATTGTATTCAGAGCAGTTATTACAACTTTTGTTATATCATCCAATATAACTGTTAAACTTTCTCATATTCTAATATCTTTAGCTCAAATAATGGATTTTTTCTGTTAATTAAATTTTAATTGTCATCCCCTCTCTCCATACATAACTTTATAAGCAAGTAGAGTCAGCTTTTGTGTAATGGCAATCGTAGCCATTTATTTATAGGATGACTGGTAATTAGTGACCGGAGGAGCTCGTGGCTAAGTAATAACAGCCGCACGGGTCGATCCACCAGGTTAAGCTACGCTTGCCGGGGTTGGTCAGTGGATGGGTGACCATCTTTACATACCGAGACTCCTCCGTGCCTCGGAAAGCACGTTAAGCCGTTGGTCCCGGCTGTCATTCGTGGATCTTTGACAGTCGTTACGGGTCGTCAGAAGCCCGAAAGTCTGACAATCAATCTTACCAAGGGGTATCGTATTACCCAGTTACTGGATTGTGGAGGTCAGATAGGCAGTCGCTCCATGTAAAATACTGGTATTCAGCTGCATACGGTTAGACTGGAAGCCGACCCCAACATAGTTGGGAAAAGGCTAGGCAGATTGATTGGTAATTAGTGACCGATAATATTTGTACACATGATTGTACTCATTATAACAAACAACTTTTACTATGGGATCAAACCTGAAATCGTGAAAAAAAATTCAGCTGTTCGCTACATTTTGATGAGTTATGCGAACATAAATGTAGGGAACAGCTGATTTTTTTTCCGCAATTTCAGGTTAGGTCCCTTAGTAACAGTTGTTTGTTATATCATGAGTACCAATAATCGTGTGCTTAAGTATCGGTTACTACCACCCTACCAACAGCAATTCATCTTTAAAGTAACCACCTAACCGCTGATTAAATTCGATTATCTGGCTAGTAGGTACAGTCAGCAACAAAAGTCGATTAACAGTTGAGTTTTCTAAATCTTAGTTATTGAGAAAATTACTTAATTAAAAACGGAACAGATGTAAATTTTAAAGAAAATTAACTTTTATCTAATAAATGAAATGTTAAAACGCAGGTTATCATATCATTTTGTGTTAATTAAGATGATGTGTAAAAGTATCAGTGTTAACCAACATCTGTTACTGACTGTATGTTATCATCATCTTCCTGCCCTTATCCCATATTACTTGGGGTCGGCGCAACACGTTTTCTTCTTCCATTCTCCCCTGTCAACCGTCACGCTATCATTCACTCCCTTCTCTTTCATATCATTCCTCACACAATCTATCCCGCTATCTTGCTAGTACTTACACCCACTCAAAACAAAACAATGACCATCTAATCGATCAGGTTGCTATTAATCTTCACTGGTCCATCGTCCGGCCCACGTGCACGTCACTTTCACGCGAAACCTATCACGGATATGTTTTGGTTATGGAACGATTCTTTTTGTTTGTGCTCTGGTATTTCCGATTGGGATGTTTTAGATGTGGTGTAGTTCCATTATTACACGATATTGTATCAACTGAAAGCGACACTAACGTGTGTTGTTTTGGCTCAATGTATATGTCAAGTGAACTGGAATCAAAAAGGATTTGATTAGACAAATTAATTAGTTAAGTTCAGCTTTGCAGCCAGAAACGATCAATTACTACATATATTGTAGTAATATTGTCAATCGCTTCAATTGCATTTGGTAGACGATCAATTTGCGCATCAATGTGTATTAATCACGTAAAATTTGATAGTTGCAATTGATCGTTTCGAGGACTGTTTAGACCTGTGATTGAGACTCGCACCGACCAGAGAAGCATGGCACAAAAGGAAGGAGGCTTATACCCAGCAGTGTATGGAACAAGCATAGACGTATAAAAAAAGGCGGACAGATTCTCGCTAACAAAAAACTGTGTCTATCGGAGTCAGCCAGCTCGCTGTACCTACAGGCCGCACGCACACATATCACAAGACATGCTGTATTTTTACCTTAAAATATACCTTACCATATTACGAATACGTTACCATTTACGAATGGTGGACTGATGTGTGAATGTGTGCGTGCCGGGGCTTGTAGATACTTACAGCGAGCTGGCTGACTCCGATAGTCCGCCTTTTTTTATACGTCTATGGGAACAAGGCTGTCAATGATGATGACGATGAATAATTCTGAATTTTAACACATTTAGTTATTCCAATTAGTGCAATGGAAACACACCAATTCGTTAGTAAGTATCTGCCTCCATTTTATATTTAAACAATAGCCAAATTACACATTCGGTCCAGTTATCTAATGCGTTACAATTAATTGCTTCTATATCAATCGTATGGAGTTACATCATCCTTTCTATAGGAAATCGCTCAACATCGTAATTACACACGTTGCATGTACGAATATTTTAAGTTTTACTGTCTAATTACGTAGAGTAATGATCCTGTGCAATAAGTAAATAATGCAGATGGTATCTACGTTTAGTAACATCTAATCTAAATAGAACAATTATTTTTACATTAGGATTAATTTTTTTGTAATTTGTTGCGGACTCAAATTACGGACAATCCCAACACTGTCTAGACAGTGTGTATACGAGTACAGTACCTACTTAGCACCAAAATTTGCTCAAATACTCCCAAATTTGAAAAAAGAAGGAGAAAACGTAGCAACGCACACAATTCCAAATTTAAATAACGGGCAGCTGTCATTTTTTATAATTTTCTTTTTTTTTCGAACAAGTTTCACGCGCTAAACTTGACATTGGCTAAATGCTCAAACCGTGCGAAGCCAAAAAAAAAAAAAGAAAAAAAAGTTTCACGCGCAGCTGTCATTTGTTTTTATTTTTATTTTCTTTTTCAACATGAAAACTCGCAAAGTTTCCACCGACCAGTGTTGCTATTCAATCACATCAAACCTTTTTCTTTTTCACGAAGTGCAGCATTATACCATGGCATTACCTAGGCACTTCAGATAGCCCAAACTGAAAGTGAAATGATTAAGCGATTAATATCCGTGTCAATTTCGTGATCGTAAAATGCGATGAACCGATACATATTACATAATCTTATAGGTTATTTATTGCTAATCTAATTACAACCTAGTTAAAGTACCTACTGCTGATTATCTGATCTGCTGTTTAATCGACCAGATAAATACCTAGTTTACAGTGCACACAAAATTGGCAAAACGGAAATAATTTTTTGTCATATTATTTTACTTTCCAAATTGTTACGTTATTGCCGATTTTGAACACTATGTTGCAAACACTGATTTTAAAATAATTTATTCAGTAGATATATATCACATTGCGTTCGAATATAATCCAGCATGAACCATAAGTATTAAATTTATAACTAGTGAATAGATTCCATTCAATTCAATAAAATTGAATGTATATAGACTCTAGAATTTTAAAAGATAAATAGATGAGTGAAGAAAACCAGCAACGGGTTTACCAAAACAGTAGGAAATGGATACACAAAACAAGAAACTCGAGACTGGGGTAAAGAACATGCTCATGGTCACGACATTTCCTACTATCTTTATTCATTTTAATTATACAAAGCCATCAAGACTACAGTAGGTAATATAGGTACTTAATTTCAAATCTTTACGTTGCTGGTCGGGTCGGGGTAGACTTGCAACAGCGTTGTTTTAAAGAGAGTTCCATTCATTTGGTATGATACTTAGACTAAATGTAAAAAAAATAAGTGCTAATCAGTTTTGTAAAGTAACAGATATAAGTCCTAAATAATTGTGTAAAATAATAACGTAGTAATAAGATAACATATGATAGAAATAAATTGTAATGCCTGTGAAAAAAAAAAAAAAAAAATTGCATGGAAAATATTAATCATGAGCATGTGCAAAAAAAAAAAAATAGAAAATGGATGGATTCACGTAGATTTTAAGATTAGAGTAAGTGTCCGAGAGAGGAGTTTATGATTGTACCATAGATTTAAAAAAAAAACACAAATAAAATACAACAATAAAAAGAGGCGCGGACCACCAAGTCCGCGGTAGTCGTACTCATATAAAAAAAAAAAATGTAAAAACCCAGACAGCGCTGCGAACAATAATAGTTAAGCATGCGCAATATACACCTTGCTATGTGTTTACACGCTCACATTTACACCAAGCTACAATTAAATTACACCTCATTACTTGCACATATGTTTAAGAAACCCGAAACGTGCGGCCTCGCGTCATTATTGACAGCGCTATGTCTTGGTTTATTATTTCGTCTGAGGTATGAAACAAATGGCTGCTTGTCTTGTGGCAAAAACACTAAGTTTATAATGATATAGCTGGTTTTACCGACGCTAGGCTAATGGCTAATGTCCGACTTCGCAGACTGCTCAGAAAGCAGCACAGAAAGGGGATTTTCTGATGACGTCAAGATGCCTAGCCTTTTCCCAACTATGTTAACAGTCTAACTGGATGTAGCAAAATACCAGTATTTTACATGGAGCGATTGCCTATCTGACCTCCACAACTTTTACTGGGTAATATACCCCTTGGTAATACTGGTTGTCAGACTTTTGGCCTTCTGACCACCCTTAACGACTGGCTAAGATCTAAGAATGAGAGCCGGGACCAACGGCTTAACGTGCTTTTCGAGACACGAGGTCTCGGTATGTAAAGATGGTCACCCATCTACGGACCGACCGCGGTAAGCGTCGAACTGATCGATCGATCCGTGTGGCTGTTACTTAATTACTTAGCCACGAGGGAATTTTCTGATGGCATGGGATAGTAAAGTGAGTGCTAAAATAATATCGGTGCTTCCATGATCCTCCGTCCTCCGCGACGCGCGCGCAAGTGTTGGAGGTGCAGTGCCTCCGTCTTCGAATCTCTACCAAGGTAAACCATACCGCAGTAGTAACACTTGGAACTATGAAACCCGCTAACTACTACGATATAAAGGCACTATCAAAGTCAAAATTGTCGTTACCGGAAGCCAGAAGCCCGAAAGTCTGATAACCAGTCTTGCCAAGGGGTATCGTGTTACCTAGTAACTAGTTTGTGGAGGTCAGATAATAAGCAGTCGCTCCAGGTAAAATACTGGTATTCAGCTGTATTCGGTTAGTCTGGAATACTACCCCAACATAGTTGGGAAAAGGCTAGACAGATTGAAATTATAATTGTTTTGGTAATTGAAATTATTGATTTACATAACAATATTTACAATATTATGGCCTTAAACTACAGATATTTATTATATCTTAATACTATATTTATATAATAACTTTATTTCAGACATAAACATCCATTATTGTGTTAGTTAGTTAGAGTACTTAAGATCTATGGTATCACAAAAAATTAAAATAAAAAACTTTTTTCCAAAAATTTACTGCCGACTTCCAAAAACAACACTACAAAGTGAAAAATTACTTTAATTTCGGAATTAAAGTAATTTTGAAATTTTCTGATTTTCTGATTTTCTTTAATTTCGAAATTAAAGTAATTTTTCACTTTGTAGTGTTGTTTTTGGAAGTCGGTTGTAAATTAAAGTTATTTTTCACTTTGTACACTACAAAGTGAAAAATAACTTTAATTTCGGAAGTCGGTGTCTGGTTAAATGTATTTTCGTTTTTTGCCACCGACTTCCGAAATTAAAGTAATTTTTCACTTTGTAGTGTTGTTTTTGGAAGTCGGTTGTATTTTTTTGTAAAAAAGTTTTTATTTTTCACTTTTTAGTTGTGGTACCACACAAATTCTAATACCACTACCTGCAAAACAAACTAGAACATCATCCATATAAAAGTGGGGAAAAAATACGTATTATTGAAGCTAACTCAAAAACTACCCAAGCAAAGTTAATCAATTTTATATGGGACCAACTTTGAAGTATACCCTCTCGAATAAAACAAGTTTTTTTCAAATCGGATGACTCTGTAAAAAATTATGCGTACATAAAAAAATATACGTGTCGAATTGAGAACCTCCTCCTTTTTTTTCGTCGGTTAAAAACAAATTAACAACAAATTCAACAGATTTTAACACATGGAGTGTAATCCAGTGCGTATGAAAAATATGGAACTATGAAATGGACGTGCAGTTAACTAGATCACGGGTGCAGTCTCAGGTAGGATACCATCACCTACCTTCATGCCTTACAATTAAAAACCATTCTAATTATTCATTGCACGACATACCTACGAGTTACGACAGTATTTTCTACTCCATTGCAAGTCGTATGTCTATTCCATGACCGCTACGGTGAACGTAATGTCACGCAGAGGCAAAGGTTAGCCTCCATTCGCCAGTCCATGGAATGTCCGATCCAAATGCTGTTTTAGCCTACCTAAATGTACTAACATTACTATTCATTGGATTTGTCGGTTTAATTATATTACGCCAATTTAAATACATCACCGGTAATTGCTTGGTATCGGTAATATTAAGTATATAGGTACGACATACGCATCTTAATGATGGACTTATATACAATTATTTAAAAGTGCACATAGTTTGTTCAACGAAATCTCCAAACGGCTGGTTGACACATCCCGTGACCCAAGGGCTGGCTTTTACCTTGGCCAGCGGCTTAGCATTGGCATACAACGTGGCAATGCCGCCAGTCTCTTGGGTACTTTACCAGTCGACAGCGTTGCGGAGGAATTTTTCGACGCCATATTTTAGTTTTTTAATAGTTTCAGTTAAATAATTACTTATTAGTAAAATAATGTTTTTATCATTTTATTATTATGTAGTTTAATTAATTAATTAAAAATCTCGGCATATTTATTAACTTACATACACGACATTGTAGTTAAATATAGGGTGACTGGTAATTAGTGACCGATACTTAAACACATGATTATACTCATGATAACAAACAACTTTTACTATGGGACCGAACCTGAAATCGCGAAAAAAAAATCTGCTGCCCCATACATTCATGTTCGCATAACTCGTCAAAATGTAGGGAGCAGCTGATTTTTTTTTCGCGATTTCAGGTTTGGTCTCATAGTAAAAGTTGTTTGTTATCATGAGTATAATCATGTGTTTAGGTATCGGTCACTAATTACCAGTCACCCTATATACTTAAGTATGTATATTAAACCTATCTCATCTCACTTTTTTAAGGAACCTCCTCCTGAGTCAAGATCAAGTTTTAGGCTTTGATTTCTCCTCTCCCTCCTACCCTTTTCTTATTTTTATTTATTTTTTTTATTTTATTTTATTTAACCATTTATGTACACACAAATAAACAGACAAACAGAAAGGAACAGAAAAATACGTACAAAGGTGATGCTTATTTCAAAAGAAATCTCTTCCAGCATACCTGCGATAGGACAGAGGATAAAAAGAGATGTAGACAACGTGTGTAAGAGTAGAAGAGAAAATAAAATACATAAAATCCAAAACAATTAACTCATTAAATAAAACATATAATAAATACTTAAATACATACATACTACTAAAATAAATACCACTAATATAACTAACAACTATGACGATGTGGAAAGATAGTGTTCTTTCACTCTTCTTTTAAATACCGCAATTGTTTGGCAGTCCCTAATGTCAGGCGGAAGTGAATTCCACAACCGAACCGCGTGAACAGTGAAGGAGTAGGAATAGAAGTCAGTGGAGTGGGAAGAAGATTTAAGGAGGTTTCTAAGATGCGACCTGCAAGGCACATCAAAAGGACGGGCGTAGGAAAAGCGTTCCCGCAGATAGGAAGGTGTTTTAGGGTTGTGAAGGATGTTAAATAAAAGACATAATATCCGAGAGTTCCTGCGAAGTCGAATAGGGAGCCACTTGAGTATCTTGCGGAAGTTAGAAACGTGATCATACTTTTTAAGGTTAAAAACAAAACGAATACAGATATTTTGCAAACGCTCAAGTTTATTCAAAAGCTCCTCAGTGGCATCCAAATAACAGGAATCAGCGTAGTCAATAATGGGCTGAATGAGAGTTTGAGCAAGGGAGATTTTGGTTTTCAAGGGCAAAAAGCTCTGGAGGCATTTCAAGGTATGGAAAGTGTAGTGCACTTTGCGACTGACCTGAGCAACATGGGCAGTCCACGATAAGTAGTTTTAGTGTTCCGTAACCAAAAGCTGCCAATCGGAACCCTATTACTACGCCTCCGCTGTTCGCCTGTCTGTCAGCGGGCTGTATCTCATGAACCGTAATAGGTAGACAGTTGAAATTTTAACAGATTGTTAAAAAATATTTTTAAATGTTTTTATACAGCTTCCCATTTCCCATACAGCTAAAGAGGGCGCAAAAAAAATGTTGACCTACCTCATCGAGTGGGTTAGCATTGTTTAGAGCTCGTTGAGAAGATAAATACTGTATTTTTATTTTTATTTTATATTGGAAAACAAAGGAATGAGAAGCCACCAAAGTCAGCTTTTTTACATAATAAATAAAATAAATAAATTCTTTGTTTCACCAAAAGCCCCCATATCCTTATGACTAAGTTCAATATTTAATTTTAAATACTCTGACTCCTAAACTGGGTGTAAGTTCTTGTGACTTTGGAGTCAGAAAAATTTTGTTCCGAAGAATTTTTTAACTTCCCATTGGCCTATGGACTTGAAATTTTGTGAAAATGTTTATTATTACGTATATTTTGCTAACAAATACCAATACATTGATAAATCAGATTTGGTTCGGAACCCTAAATGTGCGAAGTCCGACACGCACTTCGCCGGGTTTTTTTTAACTAAAGTATTTTTTTTTATTTATATTGTGTTAAATGTTGTACGGTGGAACGGAACCCTTCATGTGCGAGTCCAACTCGCACTTGGCCGGTTTTTTTATTTATTATTAAACTATGTTGTCTCTCTGCATGGCAAAGGTCTCCCACACAGTTTTCTCGGGCCAATCAGTAAGGAAAGAGTCCAAATCGTCACGGCAGCATCTAAGTCTGTTTTGATGACGACGCCCGTCTTCAGGCACCCACGGTGTGACGATTCCGGACCATCTATCCCGCCCTTACCCAAATTTATCATAATTTATCATCATTTTATTTTTTTGGTGGGCGCAGCAAGTCTTCTTTTATACTTGCATCTCTATTAGCCGTCATTTAAGTACCCCACGTTTCTTGCCATAAATCATGTTTCACACAATCCATCCATCGTTTCTTTAGTCTTCCTTTTTTCTTTCTTCTTTCTTTACTCTTATCGGGAAATCCATGGGAGGCCGTCACCTCCTTCTGCGAAGCAGTAATGCTCGCAAAGGAGGAGGCGGGACGCGAGAGGGAGAGGCAACAGCCGCGCCCTCGCGCCCCTAGCCGCCGCAGGAGACGCCCTGGGCGGCGGGAATCTATCGCCGATTCCCGGCCACCGTAGGCGCGGGCTTGCGGACGACGAGTAATGGGCAGCTCGCCGTCCGGTAAGGACCAGGCCCGGGTCGACGGCGCGTTGTGTTCCACGCGCGCCTCAAAGAGATGTCAGCAGTGACGGGGTCCAATAGGGCCGAAGCCGCCGGGGTCGCGGGTAGTTCGAAAGAGATACCGTGGCCCTGGCACGGGCAACTGAAGGAACACGGGTGGGTTTTAGTCAGTAAAAGTCTGACACACCCTCCCGCTCTGCCCGGAGCGGGAGAAGTCATTTGATGATTTCCCATCCACAAAAAAAAAAAAAAAAAATCGGGAAATCCAGATAAAATATTCTGAAACTTGAAAATTGAATTTGCTTCAATTGGTTTTGTGTTTAATTCCGTCAATTTTCTTATTTGGTCTTTAATTAAAACCAACCCTCTTACTTAAATATTTATATTTTAATCAATTCCCACACATCCCTAAATCATTCAAGTTAAATGGAATTAATTTCCAACACAAGAAGTATAAATTAAATTAACGTCTAAAAATATCGCACTGCCTTATCGGTATCAACGTTATTACATCCGACAAAGTTCGATAACGAAGTCAATTACGCAAATAAAACGCAATGTACTTTCGAAGTCTATCGCAACTTTAAATAAATAATTGAAAAAAATTATAATAGATCGCCTAATCGCCTACGCACACCCGTGTAGTCTAGACATAGGATTTGTGTTACTCAACTGTCGACAGAGTAGCAAGTGCCGTTCTTTCCTCTTGGTTGATTTTGTCTCTTCAAATAAGGTCTAGTACACTCCGAATAACCAAAATAACTCATATCTATCTCTCTATCTCTTTTCATAGTTATTAGCGTCTTTAACTATTGTTGTTGAGTTGGCGTAGAATTTCTTCTTCTTTCATTATAAGTAATCTGGATCAGCTGTCATTGCGCCGCGGTCGTAGCAAGTCTTCTACTTCCATTTACCAAGGGCGTCGCCGTGGCCAGCTCCCTAGAGATTCAAAATAAAATTGAAATAAAAACCTTTTTTTAACCGACTTCAAAAAGGAGGAGGTTCTCAATTCGTCGGAACCTTTTTTTTTATTATTTTTTTTTTTATGTATGTTCCCCGATTACTCTAAGATGGCTGGACCGATTTGGATTTTTTTTGTTTTATTCGAGAGGGTATACATCACAGTTGGTCCCATATAAAATTGATTAACTTTGCTTTGGTAGTTTTTGAGTTAGCTTCAATAATACGTATTTTTTCCTCACTTTTATATGGATGATGTTCTAGTTTGTTTTGCAGGTAGTGGTATTAGAATTTATGTGGGGTAGGTACACAACTAAAATGTGAAAAATAAAAACTCTTTTACAAAAAAATACAACCGACTTCCAAAAACTACACTACAAAGTGAAAAATAACTTTAATTTCGGAAGTCGGTGGCAAAAAACGAAAATACATTTAACTAGACACCGACTTTCGAAATTAAAGTTATTTTTCACTTTGTAGTGTTGTTTTTGGAAGTCGGTTGTATTTTTTTGTAAAAAAGTTTTTATTGAAAACAAGCTTTTAAAAAGTAAGTAGTAAGTAGGTACCTACTAAAAAGTAAGTACTAAATAAAACTTCGGTACGTCAACAAGAACTTTAATATTTTACTATAAGCTTGAGGTTTGACGTTCACGCCCATAAACTCAAACTCAAACTCAAAGCATTTATTTCAAATAAACCAATTACAGGCACTTTTGAATTGTCAATGGGTCGGTCAGTCAGAAAGATGAAGCTAGTTGCCCATTCCAAAGCGTAGTAGATCCCTATGGAGAAGAACGGGCAAGAAACTCCACGGACACTCTTTTAAATCATAATATTTTACAAAATATTGGTTACATCGTTCAAGTTGAAAATATACATGTGAGAACAATGTAGAAAGACGTGCACGTTAAAAAGCGTCCGTAATAAAAAGATAAAAACTAAAACAACTAAATTAAATATTAAAATTAAAAATATTATATAAGAAAGAAGTTTTTTATATTTCTATGTTCACGCCTCCAGCTTATAAATAAAATCTTAGAAAATATTAAAGTTAAGATTAGAAGAGGTTTTAATTCAGTTTGCAAGATTTGATCAATAAGTAATAACTTATTATAACAGATTAAAAACTAAAAGCTTACTGAAAATCGCCTTTGTCCCCAGCATATTATAGTGCCACAAGCAGCCACAACACATTTTTTGCCAACAGAGGCTATCTCCGCATGAGTGGCGTCATGATTGAGAGACGTGGTAGCCGCGTCTAAAAGGTCTGGCTGTTTTGAAAGGACGCCTCTTTATCATGATATGGGTGACAGTTCAAAGTTGACAGTTATAGTGATGCGACCATTATCTCCCATGACTTTCCTTGTAGAATGAGAATTTTAACCGACCGATACTTATATCCTATTCGGAAGACGGCTAAAACTGATTTGAATTTAGAACTTTTTTTTGAAAAATGGCCAATGTTTGAAGTGCGGTATCTAAGGTTTAATTGGACCTACAGAGCGCTGGCTGCGCTCAAATAGTAGCAAATTTTGTAGTCCTATTTTATAAATGTTTATGGTCGAAGTTGCGGTGCTTAGGGGAGGCCTATGTCCAGCAGTGGACGTCTTTTGGCTAAATTGAATAAATTATTGTGTACTGGACGGGCGTGATCGTTGGACACGGTGTGTTGAAGGAGTGTGTAATGCCTATCCAGGTGTATCCCTATTTGAGGTTAGGCCTCCTAGTCCAGACGGCGCTGACGTCCTGTACCTATAGGCTCAGGATAACTGCAAACTGGCGACCAGTAGCTATGTGTGAAGTCTTGACGGGGAAGGGTTTCTTGAAGATGAAATAATAACAGCGATTTTGATAAGTCTTCAGGAGATTTCAGGAGACGATTTGCGTAACTCTTCAGGAACAGAACGATGTATAGGTACCATGCCGATGGCTACGAGTCTGTGTTTTCGCTTGCGCGCTGAGGTACCTCGAAACTTTACCTTAACGAGAACCGCGAACCGTCTCCTGATTTCAAGTTTATTTTTTATTCAAAAATTTTACAAAATTGCTTATTAGCAGCTGAAAAATGGCTATAATTACATCATATTATATACCGTTAAACTCGTCATTAAATTATCCAGCGATTGAGACACCTGCAATTCCTGTAACTTTATTCACTGAAAAGATTTCAGCGTGTAAACACAAAAATGTTAATTATTTTGATTTAAAACTATTTTTCCAACTATTTTATTCGATAACCAAAGAAGATATTTCAACGGGGTAAGCAGGTATCTCAAGCTGGTCTAATGACCTAAAAAACTATGAAAAATTCACGATTACAACTATATTTTTCAGGGCGTGACAGGCCCTGAAAACCTAAATTGCTAGAACGAGTCACCAAAAAACAGCAAATTAAAGTTTCCGACCCCTATAAATCCAATCAAGTAGGCTTTTTAGGACTATAATGGTACGTCCAGGGCTAGGTCTCGGTCTAGGGTACCTGGGCGCACCAACTAAACTATAAATTTCAGCTATGTAGCCCACTTAATTGGAGTTTATAGGGGTGGTACTCACGTTTTCCTTAGGAAACACTATTGTTCACTGTTTTTAACTATAAAACACTATTTAAATTGATTTTACTGTTATTTTGACTAAATTAAGCTATAAACAACTGTTTGGTGACGCATCGTAGCGAACAAAAACGTAGCTCACTCGCGACTCGGTACGTTATACGATGGCGGTCCCTCCGCTACTTGCGCTAGCGTGCGCCAGATAGGGTCTCGCCGCCGACACTATGGAAACGCCTAACTTTGTATGTTTGATGATGCGTCGTCGCGAACATATTGTATGTATAGGGTGGTTTACACGTAGGTCAAAAACTGAAAGAAGTCGAAGGCGATGAAGGTTTTTCGAGCACCACGCAGTTAGCACAGGTCTTTCGAAGCTGCCGACTAGGTTTTACACTATTGGTATCTATATGTACTAAAAGTAACAACATCCCAAAAAATCAGTACAACTTTTTGCGACCTAATTTTTGTGTCAAGTTGTCAACAGTGACTATAACTTAGTTTACAAGTTTTATTTATTGTACAGTCAAGAGTTTGTGAAGCTTTACTTAATGTACTTTGTACCATTCTTATTACAATCGCCGCCGCCGCCCCGTAGAGGTATATTATAAGTCTCGCACTACAAGGGTAAAGCTCCTGTGCACTTGAATTTTTTTATATTCAAGTACCCATGTAGCTTTAAGGAGGCAGACAGGCTTTTTGTCTCTAAGGAACCAACAACCAACCAACCAACACCAACTACCAACTTCCCCCCTCCCTCCCCCCTGGGACTTCGGCTGGCGACGCCGACGTCAATACTCTATTAGTCCGGTTGTCATCTCAGTAGTCACCCTCTTTCTAGCCATATTATCATCATTCATACCACAAAGTGGAACGTTACGGAAGCATTTGTGTACCTAACTTGTTTATCTAAGAAGAAGACACTTTCTGTTCCAAAAGTAACAATTTACTTTGGTAAGCGCACAAGAATACCAAAGTTACAAGAATACCTGAGTCAACTGTCAAGTCTAAAGACCAGCGTAAAAGAGTCTGTTTTACAAAAACATTATCTCTCATTGTATCCATCACAGTCTCCCTAGCTGTGTTTGGAAAATGTCCGATTTTTTATCTCGACTGTAGCGACATGTATTACTAGCAGTTGCCCGTGGCTTCGCCCGCGTGGATGTCATACTTCCCTATTTGAATTGGATTTTGGTCACAATTTCATAGGTTTTATTTTTTTGCGCGGAACCCCTTTTTCTTAAATAAAAGTTGCCTAAGTTACTCCTTATAAATAACATCAGGTATCCCCGTCAAAATTGGTCCAGCCGTTTTGGAGATGAGCCGGAACAAACAGACAGACAGACAAAAATTATTCTTACTCAAAAACTTTCTTCACGGCATTTTCCATAATCCTCCGGGCTCCGCATCACAATAAATAATGTCCTTAACATAGCTTACCCCATCCATACAGTTATAGGAATTTGCTCTGCGGTTATTATTCTTTCCCCATAACATAACAACCGATTTCCACACATTTAGCAGTTTTATAATTAAATTATATCAGTCAAAAGTACCCGGTGATAAATTATTATCATTCTTAATACGTATAGTATTATTCTTTAATTTAGTCGATCGTTATAGACTCGTGTGACGTTGGCGGCAAGCGGCGCGGCGGCGTGGCGTCGCGACGCGTTTTGTTTGTATATTTATAACTAGATGGCGTTGTACATTTACGTCACGTTTCTGAATCGCGGTGTTATGATCCTCCGCCGTTGAACGACTCTCGCGAATTTCTGTAGAAAATTCATACTTACCTGGCATAGGGGATACCGTGATCAAGAAGGCGGTTCCCCCAGGGCGAGGCCTTCCCATTGCACTGCGGTTGGGTTGACCCCTGCGATTATCCCTAATGTGGATAACTCGGATGCGTAATTTTTGGTAGTGGGGACTGCGTACGCGCCGTCCCCCTCAGAATACCCTTGATTTGCTGATATGCTCAACTCACGAAGGTTGTGATACTGACGAAGCAATGTCAGAGGAACATCAACCATCGGTCTTATCTCTGGCCACGATAAATGTTTATCGCAGTTCACATTACATTCGAAATCATACCTACACAAACCTGCCAGCACAGAACATAATATACCCTGCCAGTCTCATAATAACACAATTACGAGCCAAAACCACCAACATCCGTAAAACAACGCCCTACTAAATCTGTAATAACAATTAATCTACAATGTATAGGACCGTAATAAATATACATACAATGAAAATCGGCCCTATGACCTAGAAAATAAGAGTTATAATCTGTATTTGAAGCGTGAATATGCCACTATAAGGACCTTGGGATTTGAAAGTGCACGCAGCAGGTAACCGGAACATAGACGTAGTTAAGTTACCCGTATTACGTTCCAGGAAAAGCGGAGAACATAAAAAAGTGATATTTTAATGTTAACCTTCATCATGCATGTCGATGTCGTTACGGGATCTCGTGTAATGGACTTATGACATGCAACATTCTTCAAAATGTGTCTGATTCTGCCTGATCCATTTTGTTTTCATTCATTCATAAAGTAATTTGTTTATGTACTTATCGAATCTTACCTTAGTGTGTTACTTACATGCTTAGTGTGTTAACTTAATGGCCGTCACTTTGAATATGTTATAGAAATAATTATGTCATCTTTCAAGTCCGAAAGACCATCTACCTTTCACAAAATAGTCTAGGTACCTTTTTAACCGACTTCAAAAAGGAGGAGGTTCTCAATTCGTCGGAACCTTATGTTCTCCGATTACTCGAAGATGGCTAGACCGATTTGGATTTTTTTGTTTTATTCGAGAGGGTATAACATCACAGTTGGTCCCATATAAAATTGATTAACTTTGCTTTGGTAGTGTTTGAGTTAGCTTCAATAATACGTATTTTTTCCCCACTTTTATATGGATGATGTTCTAGTTTGTTTTGCAGGTAGTGGTATTAGAATTTGTGTGGGGTAGGTACACAACTAAAAAGTGAAAAATAAAAACTTTTTTACAAAAAAATACAACCGACTTCCAAAAACAACACTACAAAGTGAAAAATAACTTTAATTTCGGAAGTCGATGGCAAGAAACGAAAATACATTTAAGTAACTAGACACCGACTTCCGAAATTAAAGTTATTTTTCACTTTGTAGTGTTGTTTTTGGAAGTCGGTTGTATTTTTTTTTTTGTAAAAAAGTTTTTATTATAAACTACTTATCAAGAACAACGTTGACCACTTTCCTTGGAAAAAACCTATAGGTCGGTAGGTACAGACTTGGTCGCCATAATAATGCTGAGAGAATCAAAATTAAAAAAAAAAAATAAGTAAGTGTGACATCTCCAGCATGGAGCCAGCATACCAATGCCCATTACTCAGGGGTCAGGGGGCCTATTTCACGATGTCCGAATAGTCACTATTCACCAAATAGATTCAAAAATGGAACAGAATTTGTATGAAATTATCTGCCAAGTAAGTTAATAGGAACCTAATCGTGTGGTGAAACGTCATCGTACATAAGTAATTTAAAGACAAGAAGGTTACAAATAGGATTTAGATTATTTAGGTTGTACTACCTAACCTTTGTCCTCGTTTTTTATTAGCGACTATGATCTACCACAAACTGCAAAATCGACAGCCCGCCTCTGCGCTGTTGTCTAAACGTGACACTGGCAGAATAGTCGACATCGGCTGCTAAAATGGGAAAAAAACTTGCACCTTTTACATAATTATGATTGAATACAACAACGACTGAAAAATATGGCAAAAGAAACGGGTCTGGTTATATTGGTCAGGCTGATACTGAGCGCCCACTCCCGGCCGCTATCCCACTACTGCCCGATGCGGGGACTTTTGGCTGCTGGGTTTCCCCCCTGGCCCGATTCGCCCCTCCTTAGTAGACCTGCATCCCCCGGACTCCTCCAGGGGATCCATATCTACACCGGGCTTAGTGTGGACGTCCAGTCAACATGGGCCACTCAGCACCAGGACCCCCGACCTCAAACCATCCTCCGATTCCGACCTCCGAGAAGCCGGATTACAGGAGACGCCACGCTCCCAGTCGAAAGAGTGGTTGAAATTTACACACAGTTTCTGATAAGTGGTCATTGATTCAAATCTCATAAAAAATAATATTGATTTATGATAACTTTTTATATTCTTAATAACCTTGTAAGTTTTGAAATTTTTAATTTTCTCGTTGTATTTACGATTTTTAGGTAAAATTACCTCCAAAAGTTCAGCGCCATCTACCAATAATACATGAAACCATGAAACTAACTAGCGTACTCTGATGGCTATTAAAGCGAGACTTGAGTTAAAGGTGGCGTTATTCACAGATTTTGAAATATTTCAATGATCATTTTATTTCTTATTTACTATTTTAACTAATCGCATTTGTGAATTAAATTTTAAAAATTGTAACTTTATATAAATACTTAAAATTGAAAAACTCTTAATAAAATGTTACGATCACAAAAAAATTTAAACTGAACCCACTCGACTTTGACAACCGACTCAGCTGTTCAATTCAATTTGTTTCTTTTGTTTGAAAACTCGAGCAACGGTCCATTTTGAATATTAGAAGTCGTTCGTATTCATTTCATCCGACAAAATATCGTAAAATAACTAGTTTAATTTGCGATCCAAACATGGAATCTGCTGGTTTCCTAAACTACCAAAGGTATCTAAAAGTGGTATACAAACTTTTTTTTTCTCCTTTCGTATTTGAACTTGCGCGCTATATTGTATTGATTTTCCATCCCAAAATAAGTTAGAACGATGTAAATAAATCATAAAGTGGACCTTTAGCATTTTCTTAGCATTTAGTTTATCAAGCAACCTTTCAATCGGAGTTTCAGGTGTTTTGATAACAGGAATTGTGTATTCTAGGGATAGTGTCAGGGATTCATCTAGAATAACCCCTGTGAAGCCTAGACTCGGAAGATTTGTGGATGTTTACTCGCCCGAGCATCTAAATATAACACCGCGACCAGTGAGTAATTTATTTATAGTAAAATTCAATAAGTTCTTTGAATGATTGATGAATGTTCTTGGTACATCTTACAGAAATCAAAACTCACATTCACTGAAGCCAGGGATGATAGTCCAAATTTACTTACCCCTGAAAAGTTTCCTGAAGTTAAATTTAAATGCAGGTAAGTGAATAACACGTCTATTAACTCTAGCATTTCACTGACCCTCTTCTAGCTCTGATATTTTCTTCTTATACTTTTAACAAATATTTCTAAAGTCAGTTGTAATGGTGAAATAATAACAGAAACAACTTTTATGTTTGTGTGATCTATGACTAAAAAATATTTTAATTCCATAATTTCTTGTAGAACCACCAAAGCCCAGCGCCGTTTCCGGAATGTGTTCAGCGACTGTTCCTTTGAACTTAATCAGAGCTTCCCGCGCCTGAGCCGCAAGAAGCGACCCATGATCATGGAACTGGAGACACCCACCAAACTGAAACAAGCTGTTGATCTTGTTAGAGGTTTGTATAATCCTTACTAATATTATAAATGCGAAAGTCAGTGCTTGTTACGCTTTCAAGCTAAAACGGCTGAACAGATTTGAATGAAATTTGGCACATGGGTTGACCTGACCTAGATTAGGATATAGTAGTCTTTTTATCCTGGTAGTACATTCCTATGGGATAATTTCCAACCTCCAGGTGGATGAGCGCGGGCTAAAGCTAGTTATTAATAGTCCTATCATATAATGTTTTTAAGTAAACTAGTGAAGAATGGATTGATGTAACATTATGTGCTGCAGTCTCTTTCAATATACATAGGTGTTCAAACAGATCAATAGCTAGATAGATAGAATGTACTTTATTGTAAACCAAAATTATTGCATTGCATTGTAATTTGTGCATTCTGAATTTAAAAAAAAAAACATGATCGGAAATATGTGTAGCAGGTATAGTATGCATACCAAAAATAATTGCTTTATGTGGCAAAAAAATAATTAAAATCAAATTGATAAAATGCGTAACTGCATTTCAATATGGCAGAGCAACCAATGTTTTACATTGTCCACAGTGGATGGGCCAAACGGGCTCAGATTCAACACATCTCTAGCAACAGAAGTTGCAGGATCCCCTGCTCCATCTCAGACTGAACGCTTACAACAGGCCATCAATCCAAGCAAGGCTGTCTTCACCATTGAACCAAACACTTCAAAGGTGAGAAATAATAAACTTGTTTCAGGTATAGCATGGTTTATTTTCATTTCAATATAAGCCTTGTTACTCTAAATCACAGACTCCGTAATGCACAATAACAGTCAAACATGACATAAGTACACAAATATTCTGCTGGTCATACAGTATAGGTTTACATCTTATGTTTACCTACATTATAAGCAAAAAAAAATATTTCAATTTTTCTTCTATTTCTAATAATATTTATTATGTGTTGTGTTGTGTTGTGTTGTTGTTGTTGTTGTTGTAGTGGTGGCCCAGTGGTAACAGCCCCAACTTCCGAGTCGTGGTCGTGGTAACGAACCCAGGCAGGCGCCTTACTTTCTGTAATTTATTTCATCACCACTGCTGTCAAAACGGTGAAGGAAAACATCGTGAGGAAACCAGCATGTCCTAACCGAAAAAATTTGAAGACATGTGGGTCAGTGGGTCGTCTTAGGGTGACATCTACCAACCCGCACTGGGCCCGCGTGCAATGGTGGATTACGGGCCACTCCCTCTCACAGAGAGGAGGCCGGTATCCCAGCAGTGGGAACATTATAGGCTGATTATGTTGACCTAAGGTGTTGACAATCAAACCTACTCAAACAGCCGCTTCTGATTTCTTGAATGAGTATTATACGTAGGTACACTGAAAGTTTTTAGAAAATAAAAAACGGAATGATGTAGAAAGTCTCCGTTCCTTTTTAAGAACCGTCGCATGCGATGGAACCATTGACTGAAGCAGTGGGCCAACTATTCTTTAGGAATTTCTTACACGCCTTTTTCAAACGCAGCCACGGACGGCATCTTCAGCGTTCATAAAACGAATTCCTCTAAGTTTATCTTTTATTTTTGGAAATAAATAAAAATCACAAGGTGCCAGGTCAGGACTGTAAGGAACATGACTCACTTTCGATAGACAAAATTCGATAGTCCGTCTGGCGGAGTGAGCTGGAGCGTTGTGGTGGAGGAGGATTCGGCTTCTTGGGCGCTGCTGTCTAACATTTTCCAAGATAACTGGTAAACAATGACTGACATACCAATCTGCAGTAACCTCAGTAACAAATAAATCTTCTAGGACAATTGTTGCGAAATGACCCGTCCATCCAAAGAATGAGGTTATCATATTTTGAGGTTCATCTGATATGTCACCCTTCTATCAGCTTCTATCGTTAGCCGCACAGCACTCACGTTATCTTCAGTAGTCGCCTTAGAAGGACGTCCTTCTCGCAAATCATCAGTGAGTTTGCTTACGTTTAAACATTATGAAGTGCTCTCAAATCCATTTCGACGCACGACAGACACTTTTTAAATTGCCGCCCAAGAGTTCCTAATTCAAAATTAAAACAAATTTTTCATCGGCTGCTTTTGTTAGTGGCCTATTCTTAAAACATTCAGTGTGACCCCCCGTACATAGGTTTAAATGACGTAGTGACAAAAAATTAAAAGAGTATGCTTGAGGATGAATGAAAGGTGACTAAAACAAGGTATTTATTTACAAGGCAGATGTGAGTGAAAACGCCGGAAGGGGGACGCCCTAGGAAGATATAAACAGTGACCTTATTGGTGATGTTCTTCAGAAAGGTCAGGTGCGTAGTACTCGCAACCGGCGTGCATATATGTCCAGATGTATGTACGTAAACGAGGCAAAAGGAGTATGTAAGGATCGTATCAGGTGGTGTTCTGTAGTTTACTGCCTACCCCTATGGGAAGAAGGCGTGAGTATTATCTGTTTCCTAAAAACAACTTTCAGATTCTAATAGTGAACAACAAAGCCTGTTCGTTGCTGGGCTACTCATCAGGGGAACTGTGTGGACTTCGCTTCTCAGACCTGCTCCGTAACAGGAACTGTAAGACATTCAGTTTACATGAACCTGAGGACTGTGATACTTCTGAAGATGGGACTGTTGTTTTGCTCAGTGGAAAGGTAAATACCGCAATTTATTTATTTACGCAACGGGATGCGGAAGTCGTGAACTGGATATTGTGGCCTAACTTGGGATAGGCCTATGTTTACCTGCCTAGTCTTTTCCTATGTTGGGGTCGGCTTCCAGCCTATCAGGATGCAGCTGAATACCAGTATTTTACATGGAGCGACTGCCTATTTGACCCCCACAATCCAGTTACTGGGTAATACGATACCCCCTGGTAAGACTGGTTGTCAGATTTTTCAGCTTCTGACGATTCTCGACGACTGTTAAAGATCCAAGAATGACATTCGGGACGAACGGCTTGACATGCTTTCCGAGGCACGGGGAGTCTCGGTATGTAAAGATCCCCGACCCATCCACCGCGACCGGACCTACGCGGCAAGCATAGCTTGATCGACCCGTGCGGCTGTTATTACTTAGCCAGGAGCCCGTCTTCAGCCGACATTTGTATAAGAACCCAAATGACCTCTTCTTTATCCCGTTAATGGATTGCCGACATAATTATTACAAATAACCTTGTATATGGCCTGTATTATTTATTGTTCCTTCCTTACAAACAGTATTGTCCAGCAGTGGAGTGTCATAGGCCGAGTTGATTTATGAATATTCTGGAAACAAGGTTTTGTTAAAAAGTTATTTCTTTACGAAGACTTTCTTACTTCAATTTTATGAGAGTACACACGGCTACATATCAAGCTATAAATTTCCAGTTTACACTGACCTCTCATTGTAAGGAAATACTACACAATGCGAGATCAGCTTATACTGATAAATTATAGCTTGATCTGAAGCCGTGCGTACCTCAATCATGCTATGATAAAAATATAACGTAATATTTAACTATAACTATAATGAGGAGCTCGTGGCTAAGTAATAACAGCCGCACGGGTCGATCCATCAGGTTAAGCTACGCTTGCCTGGGTTGGTCCGTGGATGGGTGACCATCTTTACATACCGAGACTCCTCCGTGCCTCGGAAAGCACGTTAAGCCGTTGGTCCCGGCTGTCATTCGTGGATCTTTGACAGTCGTTACGGGTCGTCAGAAGCCCGAGTCTGACAATCAGTCTTACCAAGGGGTATCGTATTACCCAGTTAATGGGTTGTGGAGGTCAGATAGGCAGTCGCTCCATGTAAAATAATGGTATTCAGCTGCATCCGGTTAGACTGGAAGCCGACCCCAACATAGTTGGGAAAAGGCTAGGCAGAATGAATGTAACATACACGTGTACGTGTATTGTAACTGGCTTGTGGCTTAGTAATAACAGGTCGATCGATCAGGTTAAGCTACGCTTACCGCGGTTGGTTTGTGGATGGGAGACCATCTTTATATACCAAGACTCCTCCGTGCCTCGCACGGCCCCGGCTGCCATTAGTGGATCTTTGACAGTTTATAAGGGTCGTCAGAAACCCGAAAGTCTGACAACCAGTCTTACAAAGCGGTATCGTGTTACCCAGTAACTGGGTTGTGGAGGTCAGATAGGCAGTCGCTCCATGTAAAATACTGGTATTCAGGTGCATCCTGTTTGACTGGAAGCCGACCCCAAATATGTTGGGAAAAGGCTAGCCAGATGATGATGATGTTACTTACTTTTGGAGGCTATTCGAATGCACCCCTCTTCTGTATGTTGCATCCCTTATATAAAATACTTATAAATAAAAAGGGGTGAGTTCTATTTTTAAACTCATTCTGACAGATGCTATTTAAAACAGCTGTTGACCTTTCTACTTTTAAATGTCAAACAATTTTATTAATATGTTGCAGGTAGTTGAACTTATATCAAAGGATGGTGGTTCAGTCCAAGTGTCGTTATGGATAAGGCAGCTTGATAACGATGGTCCATGCTTAGTTGTTGCTGAGCCTGTCAACTGTAAGAATGTTGTGGTAAGTTTTAATTATAAATAAACAATCTAAAATAAGGTTGATTTCGTCCTTATAAAATACTTATAACAGTGATATCAGTCTGTATAGGGGGTCTGTTTGTAATAGGGTATTCGAAAAGTGTCTCAATTAGATTCTCTAGTGCTAATAAGCCACTAAAAAACAAAAAATTTTTAATCAATCGATAAGTGCCATAAAAAGCATTTAAATTTTACATTTTCAAATTTCGCGCGAAAACGCTGGACGCAGTGGACACCATATTGGTCTGTGGTTATGACGTCAGTTGGCTGTGCAAACAAACACTTTTACAGGCTGGTTAGTTGACAGTTGATACTTTTTAATTTACACATCCGTATGACGTAATAACATGTCGTCTACTTTCATGGTGTTAGAAAACAGATTAAAAAAAAAACTGAAAACTGAATTGAGTTTTAAAATTTATATTGTTAATTTATGAACTAAAACTAACATTTTCCGACTGCGTTTTGCCTAAGCTATCTAAATAATATATTTTTAGATTTTTTCTCATATAGAGTAAAATACCGTATTGCGCGGTGGTGGGTAATTGAAAGGGATGAAAAGCAATTGCATGCAGCTGAGATGTGAATGCTAAGAGGGATGTGTGGTGTTACACGAATGGATAGAATAAGAAATGAGTACATAAGAGGAAGTCTGAAAGTGGCACCGGTGACTGAAAAGTTGTGCGGAAATCGGTTGTCATGGTATGGGCATGTGATGCGGAGGAGTAAGGAAAATGTCGTGAGGAAAGTTTTGAGTATGAATGTCGATGGCTATAAGAGTAGGGGAAGACCAAAGAAGCGAAAGATGTGTGAAAGATGACATGGCTAGAAAGGGGGTGACTACCGAGATGACGAATAATAGAGAAGTATGGAAAAAAAGGACATGTTGCGCCGACCCCAAATAGATTGGGATTAGGGCAGGAGAATGATGATGTGGTAGTGGGTAGTTAGTTTACGTTTGCAAATATGTATTTGCAAACGTAAACTGTATATCAGTCTGTCGTTCACCCACGTATTTTGTTGACGTTACATTAACAAAATTTAAAAGTCTCAACTCCCGTCGAGGCCGGCCCAGGAAGAGGTGGCGAGACCTAGACGCGTACCGCAAGGGCTGGATTGAGGTGGCTCTAGTAGAGAATACCAGGGAGAAATTGGGGGAGGCCGTTGCTCAGCTGGCAGTGTAGGCTTTTAAAAAAAATCCCATATCTCAAATGATCCTTACTTCAACACATTCTTAAAGGTTTTTCTGACAGACAGACAAGACTATGCATAACACCTTAAAGTGACAATCAAAATGAGTTTCATGATTCGGACCCTTAAAATGACAATCAAAATGAGTTTCATGATTCGGACCCTTAAAATGACAATCAGAATGAGTTTCATGATTCGGACCCTTAAAATGACAATCAGAATGAGTTTCATCATTCGGACTTTCAGAAACATAGTGAGTTAAACATCTTGGACTTTATTAATGTAAAACATTAAGGTAAAATGTCTATTAACCTTATTTTTTAGTTAACAGTAGAAGCCGACACGGGCATAGTCCTATCGTGTGAGGGTGCTTCAGCGGCTGCGCTATTCGGGGCAGAATCCCGTGACAAACTCGTTGGAGTACCTCTCGCTTCACTCATACCTAACGCGCGCCTGCCTTCTTATGATGCTCCTATGCCAAGGAATATGGCTAAGCAGAAACTTACTGGTAAGTTAAACTTCTAAAATTGGATTGATTAACTCAGCCGACAACGGCTACAACCAATCTTTCTTTCCTCAAGTCACATAGTAGTATACATACACAGCGTTCGCCCCAGCTAGCTTCTTCAGGTTCCCTTGCAAATTATGTTAGAGATCTTTTACTATACAACTGCACGCCCCTTCACTGCTTGTTGCATACACATTTCAAATGTTTGTATAGAAATGTTAGTGGAGCCTGCGTGTGTTTTATAGTAAAATATACTAATTATTTGAAACTCAATTTCAATTCCAAAGCATTTATTTGAAACTAGCTGACCCGACAGACGTTGTCCTGTTCATTCAATAATTTAAAAAAAAATCCCATAGAAAAAGAATGTTCAGTTTTTCCCGAGTTTGTAAATTTTCCAAGAAACTTTTTCAATTTTTAATTCCATAAAAACCTAATTCGGACTATTACGAACATTTCAAAACAAAAAATAGCCAGATGAATGATGGATGATTCTCAAGTGATGCGGTTACCAACAAACAGCTTTTTACTTAAACAGGGTGTTAGGTTAAATGAGGGACATACTTTAACGGAATGTAGTACTCGTGAAAATGAACAACTTTTACCATGAAATATGAAAAGAAAATCAGCTGTCTCGTACATTTTAATCGCGTAGGTTTTGCACTTTGTAGAGAACAGCTGATTTTCTTTTTCATATTTCAGGGTTAGTTCTATGGTAAAAGTTGTTCATTTTCATGAGTACTACACTCCGTTAAAGCATGTCCCTCATTTAACCTAACACCCTGTATATGTATGTAATATAAACCATTTACAAGCACTTTTGAATCGTCACGTAGTCGTTCAGCCAAAAACATGAAGCCATTTGTTCAATCCAAAGCGTATTTTTTTAATCATTCAACATTTAGCATCTTATAATGGGTGTACATTGTAAAGATGACGTGTACCTCAGCTTACACATCAATCAATCTGCCTAGCCTTTTCCCATCTATGTTGGGGTCGGCTTCCAGTCTAACCGGATGCAGCTGAATACCAGTATTTTATATGCAGAAACTGCCTATCTGACCTCCACAACCCAATTACTGGGTAATACGATACCCCTTGGTAAGACTGGTTGTCAGACTTTCTGGCTTTTGACGACCCGTAACGACTGTCAAAGATCCACGAATCAGCTTACACATATGGGTACTATATCTATGGCCACTACTGACATGATGTTATGTTTGTAGTTTTTTATGTCCCCAAAAAGTCTTGAGCATTTTAAATACAACAATTTTTTTAACAGGGAGAACGTTGGACGGCGGTTGTTTCCCACTTTGCTTGTGGATATCAAAACCAGACACTACGGACAACTCTCTATGGTCTACTGTCTGTGGTGTCAAGTCACACAGACCTGTGTTTGAAGTCAATGTCAGGGTAAGAGCTTACTAAAGTACGATTTTTATTGTACTCTGTCTTATTATCAGATAAAAGAAGCAAAGTTATTATTTATTTGTTACTACAAAATTATTATTTATACATTATACCTATAGGTCTTATTTCTGTATCCGATTTGATGTCGAATGATTCCCGATAATTTTGTGTATGAATTATTTGATATGGTTATGACATTTATTTTAATTGACATTTAATTTAGTTGGCATCTAATTTTATTGACATGTAAGTTGCATATGATTGACATTTAATTTGCATTTAGTTCATTTTGACTGGCATTTATTTTATTTTATTCTCTTATATTGTACGCAACATGGAATAGATAGGTATTATGTGGTTGGATAATTATGTAAATGGTTTTAATTGGCATTTAATTTATATTTTTTTAGTATTTAATTATCATTTATTTAAATTTAGTGTAAATGTAAAATTTATTTTATTTTATTATTGTTATTTGTACCTATTATTTTGTAAAATTCGAACACAATGTAAATTGTTTCATGAATAAATAAATAAAGTCTATTTTAAATCGGCTAGCTAAACTCCGCAGAGGGTGTCAATAACTAAACATGACAAAACAAAAAAATAATTAATTTGATGGTTTTTGTGATGTCATCGACACCAGATATTGAAGTCACTTGAAAATACTTGTCAGTTTAAAAACCATTTTTTTTTTTTTTGTAAACTTCACACGTGATGAGTATGTAAACACGATAAAACATAAGAAAACAGATTTTCCCAACTCACCATAAAAGACATTAAATCATCAAAAAAAAAAAATTCAATATTTTTATATTTCATTTTATCGTATTTAGATATGGACACCCATCGCGTCTGCGGAGTTTAGCTAGGCAATTTAAAATTACCTTATATACATTACTAGCTTTTGCCCGTGGCTTCGCTCGCCTTAATTTAGAATTTGACAATCAATTCGGGATGTGCTCTGCTTGTAATAATATAATTCAATCATGATTCGAAAGACACGTGGCGCCATCTATTATCATAATAAGAACGTTATTGTTGTTTTCCTCGGGAACAGAACTTTTTTTTTTATGTACGTTTCTGTATACCTACCTGACAATGACAATAATATGCAAAATTTCAGGATGATCGGTTCAGTGTTTTAGGCGTGAAAAATAACAAACAAACAAACATACTTTCGCATTTATAATATTAGTTATAGGATTTAAAACATTATGCTGAAAATAACGAACATTTTGAAGCCCAAATATAGGCTCACGATCCTCGACTAACACAAAAATACCGAACTGTTACTTTCAAGAAAGTTATATCTATATAAATAAAAAGAAGTCCTGACTGACTGATTGACTCATCAACGCCCAGCCCAGACCCTTGAACCTAGAAAGCTGAAATATTTCACAGAGGTTCCCTTTATAATGTAGACAAGGAATAAGGAATGAATTTCGGTAGTACATTCCCATGGGATATTTTCCGACATCCACGCAGGCGAATAATTCCAACATAACCACCTTCACTGATTGCATTCTTATTTTAACAGGTCACCTACAACGTAAGCGGTCTCCTAGTAGTAGACGAGAGCGGTATAATAACCGCCTGTAACCACCACTTCGCGATGCTAACCTTCGGCAAGCCGCACTCCGAAGTCATAGGCCATCACATCGAGGATGTCATACAGAACTTCTGCCAAGCCGCTGATATAGTCAAGATGCCGGAAAGAAACAGGAATATGACGCTTTCGCCGGTCAATAATGATGATAATGGGTCAGGTATGTTGAGAGAAAACTTATTTTAATTTGAAATTTTCGATAAAATTAAATAAATCTTGTGTGAAAATGCCTTTGCATGGTCTGTTCATAAAACATCCGGCATGATGAATTGCGTTTTTATTTTGGGTGGATTCTATTGTTTTTCACGTATCCGTCATTATACTCATTATAGATCAGGAGTCGTCAAATGGCGGACCCGCTGATTTATTTTGTTTGGATCTTAGTAAACATAAAAATTTATAACTAAACTTTACTCCAGACCTCAGAAAGATAGTTCAAAGTAAAAAATATAAAACCAGCCAAGTGCGAGTCGGAGTCGCGCACGAAGGGTTCCTTACCATTAAGTGTCTAAACACACTATGCCGAAGTTACGCGACTGAAGTTCCGCGGCTGATGTTACGTTCCGACGTGTTCGGCTGATATGACACTCCATAAGTGCCGAACTTAAGTGATCGGTTTAATCGAGCCAGCTGGTGGCGTAGCTGAGCCTGTAGCTTTAAACTCCCCTGATAATAATAATTCCCCTAACTTGATCCAGCCTATTGCTTTGCCTTGTCTATCATTGGTCAATGACAACGACTCCCTAAGCCGAGGTCCGTACCCCACAGGGGGTGCCCTTAGTGCGCAGGCGTTTAGTTTATAAGTTTAGTTAGTATATTATGCCCCTGGCTGGAGGCTTTTGAGCTCGCTTAAAGGCACCCACAGGAATGTCCGGTTAAGTAGTCGAGACCTCTCATGGTCACCTAGATGCCCTTCCAAAAAAAAAAAAAAAAGCCGAACTTACGCGGCGGAAATTCAGTTGCGGAACTTCAGTATCTTGAACGCTGTCGTGGCGTCGGTCGTGTCGTGTTATCTAAACAGGCGGACAGACAGATATTGGATTATTTTATACGACATACAACGTTTTAACGTTTTAATTAAATAAAAATTTACTTTAAAAAAAGTAAAAACCGACTTCAAAACCAAAAACGAATAAAAAAAACTTTCATAAAACACTTAACAGCTTCTGAAGTCGGTGTCAAGCTAAAGTACATTGAAGAATTGAAGACACCGACTTCAGAAGCTGTTAAGTGATTTATGAAAGATATTTTATTCGTTTTTGGTTCTGAAGTCGGTTTTTAGTTTTTTTAAAGTAAATTTATTTTTCCATTTTTAGTTGAATATACAATTACAAGACGAACGAAAAGAAGAGTCATCAAAATCGGCTTAGAAATGCCGGAGATACAGTACATTTATGCATATAACTTCGTACATAAGAATAATTACATAATGTATTATATACTAAAACCTTCCTGAAAGTATGTAGATCACGAAAGTGAAAGAATCATCAAAATTGGTTCATTAGTTTTTGAGAAAATCGCGGACATACATACATACATTCGGGTTGAATACAGAACTTCTTTTTTTGAAGTCGGTTAAAAATGTCTCAAATCCTTATTTTTTTAAATTTGTAAAAGACATATTGTTATTATATTAAAATCTGAGCAAAATGGATCATACTTAAATATTGTTTAAACTAAACTCATGAACATTTTGAGAACAGCGCCATTCATCAATAAGTAAGTTTTTATATTACTATACGAGTAAATTAAAATTCTATTGAATTGAGTAGTGTATCTCCAAAAGCAGAAGCCTACCTAAACTGGCCGGTTATGATTCTCTTACTTTTGTTCTTTAAAGCTGTGCATTCACGGTCAGTCCAGTATTTTGACCGTGAGTGTCTACGGATTTTCCGTGCGCACCGAAATCCTTAGCGTCGCGCCGTTTCATCGTGAGTGCGAAAACCCACATCCATGTCGTTACATAAATAAGGAGCACTTTCGTACCTATTTGAAAATAAAAATACTTTGAACTTCCAAGGATTTTTTCGCTCATACGATTATGCTCCTTATTTACAAGGCAACATGAATCAATTTCTATGCAAATATTTTAGTGGTTCATCCATTTGTTTAATCCAAATGAACTGACCGTGATTGCCCAGCTTAAGCTATAGCACCGTGGGGCGGACACGCGGGGCGCGGGCATGCCTGCCTCCCGCTGCTCCCCGCCCCGGATCTTCGGCAATCGAACCGAACTTTGGTCGCGTATAATGTGTGCTCTACAGAACACGTTAATAAAAAATAATAATAAAATTCTTTTATTATTATTTTTTATAAAAAAATAATAATTTAACGTTGTCGCCGAATTGCCGCTGAACTTACGCCCGACGGCTGTACGCTAGAACGCAACGTAATTTCGGCATAGTGTGTCGTCAGTAATTCAAATAGCATTGCAGGCGTAATCATGCCGAACTTCAGTCGCGTAACTTCGGCATAGTGTGTTTGTACTCCGCTTCTTTGGTGTTCACTCACACAAATGCAAAGCCCAGCTTAGGCCTCGCAGACTGTACTGACTAAACGATTATGTTCTGTCGTATCGAAAAGGAAGTTCATAACTCATAAAGTCATAAGTTTTACACTTGTACAAAAAACATTTATTTCAACTAAACATTGTGTTGTACATAAATTGAGGCAGCCCCAGTAACTAACAATAGTACTTGTGTCAGAGCTGTCTCACTCTTCCCTAAGTGGTAGCTTAACAATGATAACTTGATAAGGCTAATAAGTTACTAGAAAAAAATAAAAATAAAGTAAAGCATTAATTTAGCAGCTCTCGGCGTGTAATGTGTGCACGTGAGCGTAAGTGTATGTGTGTGTGTTTGTGTGAGTGTGTGTGTGTTTGTGTGGGTGTGTGTAGGTGTACCGTCTTAACCATTGATTGATTATATTACTTGTGATTTTTTAACTTCCGAAAATCCTGTAAAATTGCTACAGGCAACATACGCCATCTGAAATATAATCTCTTCATTTATTGTTCCAGCTTCAGAGACCGACGACGATTCATGCGGTGCATTCAACGGCAGCCAAAAATCCGCTTGCATGTCCTTAAACGTCCATCCATCCATCCTATCCACCACGCGAGAGAAATCGTCCAGCGCCCTCTGTCTTGACAAGTCCTGCAGTATGGTCACCCACACCCCCACGCCTACACAAGACATGGTCTCCAGCATCAGTACTACGGAACAACGAAACGACATATCCGCCCTGCCTGACGTCACATCCGGGATGTCAGGAATATCTATAGACGACGAAAATTATTGTCACAGCAGCATATCGAAATCTCGGAGCGAGAATATTCTCCGTTCTGAACAGAGTAATCCTGCGAGGCCTATCGCCAAGCCAGCGGAGAAATCTGATTCTATTTATTATACTTCACAGCATTCTCAGGAAGTAACTCCGACTGGGAATACTCCTAGAGTGAGGCTTAACGATCCTTCTTTAAGACTCTCTTTCGATTCAAGTAAATATAGGTCATTAAAAGCTAATTTACCTGGGAAGGATGATAAGACGAGTTTGTCTTTAGACTTCTGTGACTCAAATGAGACTAGTGCAGACTTCCTGACTCCTATAAATGAGATGCCTCCCCCCGGCTGTGAGATTGAAGACTTGCCGAAACACAACTGTAATGAAAGCGTTGATAGCTTGAGTAATGATAATGATTTGGAGACACAGACTGAATCTGCACCTAGGAAATTGTATTCGGGTAAGTTATTTGTATTTATTATTTCTCTCGGCAGCCTTTTTTTTCGTGGGGAAATGCTCACGCGTTCTGCGCTACCACGGGGAGTTAAGGACGCTGTTACAAACGGTTAGTCAAATCAATACTTTTTACACAAAAGTATGTTTATTAAATAAAATGCTTTGCATTCTTTAAATTTTTTTTTTGGCCAAACGGTCGATAGATGTGCATGGTACGATTTTGAACTATAAATATAATTTTAGACGGGTACAGTTTCTCAATAATTGTACCGGAGTGAAAATTTTTACTTTGGTACATTTATTGAGAAACTCAACGTATCTAAAATTATATTTATAGTTCAGAATCGTACCATGCACATCTATCAACAATTCGGGCAATAAACATTTTAAGAATGCAAAGCATTTTATTTAATAAACATACTTTTGTGCAAAAAAGTAATGATTTGACTACCCATTTGTAACAGCGTCCTTAATGCAGTTATGTGGGACTCCAACCCACTAAAACTCCACGGTGTCCTCCTCTGCCGCTTATGGCGGGAACACGGGCACGCGTTAGCACTCAATCGTGAATCTGTCGGCAGCCTAGACTTGCTCAAACGGCCTTATTACAAAACCAGATTTATCTTTAGAACCTGGTTTAAAAACATCGAGCATGTTCTAAGTTCTAAATACTAAAGCTAGTTTTAAACCCGAGTCTAAGTTTTCAATTTTATATTAAGAATCTCACCTCTGCTGAAATAATGTTCGAAATTAAAAAACTGGCTGAAAGGTTTAAGCTTGGAACAAAGTTGAGAACTCGTTTTGTAAAAAAACGTAAACCGTGTCAGTAGGAGTAGGAGTTCCGACTTCAGTAACCTTCGAGCCAGTTTTATGTATCAATTTCGAACCTTATTCCAAATAACATAAATATTATACCTACTCTCTATCCAACTATAGATTAGTGACAAAAACTACACATAATTGTAGATCGTTCTGGAACCGAAAACCTTAAACTCTATCATCGAATCCGAATCGATTGGGACTATTATTTTCAAAGTAACAATAATAAAAATCACGAAAAATTACATTTATTTTGTTTTTTGTGAAATAATGAGAACTCGAAGTAACGCTTCCTTGCGATCAATGCATATATGTGTGTAAAACGTATTGACAAACGGCAACACATTGGAACGGTCGGTAGCCATTGAAAAATCCATTCATCGATCAGACGGCATGATCCGTAAGCTGACCCCTTACCCCCCACCCCACGCTTACAGTCTAGCCGCCCTTCCATGTACCGGACGATCTTGCGTTTATGAATGAAATAGTGGAAGCGGTACTAAAATTTAACTCGAATGACAGAAAAAAAACCGGCCAAGTGCGTGTAGGAACTCGCACAATGAAGGGTTCCGTAGTTGAAAAGGATTTATCCCAAAAAAAAAAAAATTCCAAAAACTTTTAAAACGTCAAATTAACAATTTTTGGACAAAAAAATAATTGGGTTTGGGCTTCTTGCCAAATTTCATTATTCTAGGTCAACGGGAAGTACCCTATACGTTTTGATTTACTTGCGGCAGTTGCGAGTATCAAAATGTGTCGCAAAATGGCCGTATTTTTTAGTGCGTTGACTTAGAAGCTTTATTTTTTTAGAAATATAAGGGACCATAGACTTACGTATTTGATATTAATTTCAACTTGATATCTCCACGCGTCTTGAGAAAAGGGTCTTGACAGATTAACATTTTTCAGACTTTTTCCTTTATTTGTGTTGTAAGAGCTTGCTTCTTGCCAAATTTCATTATTCTAGGTCACCGGGAAGTATCCTATAGGTTTTGATTTACTTGCGAGTGTCAAAATATGTCGCATAAATGGCCGTATGTTTTTATTGCGTTGACTTAGAAGCTTGAATTTTTTAGGACTCCAAGAGACCATAGATTTACATATTTGATATTGATTTAAACTTGATACCTCCACGCGTTCCTGAGAAAAAGGGTCTTGACAGACAGACAGACAGATGGACAACGAAGTGATCCTATAAGGGTTCCGTTTTTTCCTTTTGAGGTACGGAACCCTAAAAAGTGATAAATTTGTAACTTCTTTATAAGATGTCTTAAAAAAACAATAACAATGCCAATAGTAACTATTACTCGTCTGGAGTTACTGTGTTTCGGCTCCAGAACGATGTAAAATTAACCGTGTATACTGCACGCTTTTATCGATATAAAAATACACTTGCCAAGACAGTTTTCCTTCCAAAAGCGCTTATTTTTCTGTTTATTTCTCACTTTTCTTTCCACAGACGACGCGCCTGAAACTCCGTGCGTACCAAAGCGTATAGTTCGCACGCTAGTGATAACGTCAACTCCGCAGCACTCGCGGAACAAAGCGGAACCTTGTGAATGTGCAACCGACTGCCAGCATAAAGACGGCACCTACAGAGGTGTAGTACTGCACAAGGATGGCACACATCTTAGTGAGTACTTACTCACTGAACTGTAGATATAGCTAGTGATGACGTCGCAAAACCTTGCGCGTGCGCGACCGACAGCCACCATAAGGGTGCTTTTCCACCAGTGTGCTATGCTACGTTGCTATGGATGCGTTTGATATCCACCAATCATATTCATTGGTCCACATAGCATAGCACTGGTGGAAACGGGATCAACTAAGCTATATTTCTTATATGGAAGGATGCGTGCTATAGATGGGAGCTAAGAATGCGCGTGTAGCTGCCACTCCCCATGCCTTCCCTACTGTCATCTGTCTGATGCATCGCATAGCTCGAGATGCGCATCTTCCTCGCACAGCTACCTCGCGGGCGGCGCATCTTCATAGCACATCTTATTCGCTCCGCTACATAGCTTAGCATCAGTGGAAACTTTTAAATATATTCATCTGCTACCCTAATATATTTTTCTGATCTTTAAATTAACTTATGTATATCTTCGAAAAAAAACGTTTTAACTTTTTCTGAGAAATACGCTGAAACTGCATTCTTCACTTCTCATCACTTGAAAATTTCTGCCCACGAAGTTCTTTTTTTAAGTTGGGGAATAGGTATTATTAGCTGGGAGCCAGGTCAGGGACTGTAAGGTGGGTGAGCCAAAATTTCGAAGCTCACTTTCTGCAGGGCGGCCATCGCAACACAGCTCTGGTGGACAGGGTTGTCGTGCTCGTGCAGAAGGAGGATACCTTTGGTCTATTTTCCTCTTCTTTTTTCTCTTCTCTGACGACTTCCTTTAATCGCTCTAGGATTGAAGCGAAGACATGGAGACACCTTTATCTTTGTAATCTATCAACAGAATCCCTTCTGAGTCCCTCGACCGGCCGTTCTGGCCCTCAGTCGTCTTCAAGTAACTCCCTGCTTTGCTTATACCACTTGTAAACCATAGTTTTACCCCGGCAAGGGTCCCCGTAAACGGATGACATCTCTTCCAGTATGGTCTGAACTGATTTTCATTGCTTGGTGAGGAACTTTATAACAGTGCGGTACACGATTTGTTCCTTATTACACATTTTATTCCCAATTGACCTGTTTGCTCGGCGATAGTTCAAAGACATAATGACCTAATGACGATAAAACTTGGTATTTATACTAATAATGAGTTAATTCGTAACGACTCAGTTAAGTACCTCTACTAATTACCTAACTACCCATTCGTATAATAATAATAATCGATACTAAAATTAATGCTCTCCATTGCAGATGTTCTTTACACAGTATCAAGCATGCAGCTAAACACGGGTTGTCGTGTCCGCTGTGTGTGGCTGGGCGTACAGCTGGAGGACACGGTGCGAAACACCACGCTTGCGTCCAGTGTCGCGTCCACGGCGGACAACTCGCTAGTCCTCGTTAGTAACACTATGGTATAGTATGTGTTGTGTATTAGGCTAGTAATAGTATATTTTAGGAGAATATGCAGGGTCAATTTAAGAGGAGCTCGTGGCTAAGTAATAACAGCCGCACGGGTCGATCCATCAGGTTAAGCTACGCTTGCCGGGGTTGGTCCGTGGATGAGTGACCATCTTTACATACCGAGACTCCTCCGTGCCTCGGAAAGCACGTTAATCCGTTGGTCCTGGCGTACATTCGTGGATCTTTGACAGTCGTTACGGGTCGTCAGAAGCCCGAAAGTCTGACAATCAGTCTTACCAAGAGGCATCGTATTACCCAGTTAATGGGTTGTGGAGATCAGATAGGCAGTCGCTCCATGTAAAATAATGGTATTCAGCTGCATCCGGTTAGACTGGAAGCCGACCCCAACATAGTTGGGAAAAGGCTTGGCAGATTGATTGATGCAGGGTCAATTTAAAAAAGCTGGCGAAACTTCGACACGCGATGAGTATCGATAACTAAACACAATAAAACAAAAGAGAAACTATTTTATATACTTTTATTTTATTTCAAGTATGTAACTACACTACTAGCGGTCATTTTACAAAATCAGTTTTATTATGTTTGGATATCGATATTCGATACCTATCACGTTTGTGAAATTTACACAGTGATTTTCTTAACTCATGTTTCAAGTAACTGCGGTCGTTGACCCCGTAGTTACTTCAGGTATCGATATTATATATATCTTTTGTATCGATACTTATCACCTCTATGAAGGTTCGCCAGCTAATCACCTTTTATTATTTATTTATTTCTAAAACACTTAGCCTATTACATTTTGGTTTTAATCCTATCTTTAACCAATTATATCAGCATCTCATTATCTTTATAATATTATATCATTATCTTATACCCAAAGAGCAAGCGTAAGCGTGTCCAAAATTTCAAGTAATGATTTTAATAATTTCAAATAGCTACCTTTCCTTAAAAAGTGCATTAAAAATCAACTCTATTTATTTTTCTATTAGGGTAACAAGTCAACGAGCAGCAGGCCTCAGTCGATGTCGCTAGTGAGTCAGTGCGGCGACGAGCAAGTCTCCGGGGAATACAACAAACATTATGTTACACTCAAGCAGATAGGTAAGCGAACACGAACAGTTCTTATCATGTTTTTTATTATTATAATCACACTTCGCACGATTTTTACGACCAAAACATCGATATTGCTTTAATATAATTATGTAAGTTTAATGCTTATGTTTTATACATAGAAATCTTCCGGAATAAATTGTATAAATGATAGTGATAACCACATCAAAATCCAATGCGCTAGTTTAGAAGAACAATGCGGTCACACAGGCAGACACGAAAAGCGACTTCAATTTATAATATGCTGGTGTGTGAACCTAACTTTCTTCTACGAGAGACTTTTATCGAACTAATACTAGAATGTCGGCATCCTGATTAATTGAGTATTCGTCGAACGACTGCACGAATTCTAACTTAGAGATGTATTAATGATTTTCATGGTTAAAATTATATAAATACGTATGTTTTATTCCCGCGTATCATATTTTAATCAAGATACAGCCTGTCACGGACCTACGAATTGCAAAAAAACCCAAAAAAAATTAATTTCGTGGGCTACCACAGCGCATTCCCCTCAAATAATTACTTTTTTACACAAAAATATGTTTATTCAATAAAATGGGTTGCATTCTTAAAAGGTTTTGTGGCCAAATTGTTGATAGATGTGCATGGTTCGATTCTGAACTATAAATATAATTTTAAATAGATACATTTTCTCAATAAATGTACCGAAGTAAAAATGTTCACTCCGGTACATTTATTGAGAAACTGTACCTATCTAAAATTATATTTATAGTTCAGAATCGTACCATGCACATCTATCAACAATTTGGCCAAAAAACATTTTAAGAATGCAAACTTTTCTGTAAAAAAGTAATGATTTGACTACCCATTTGTAACAGCGTCCTTAACATCAATTATATAACCTGGGGAAGGGCGGAGCATCCTAACACAAGCAAACTATTTGCTTAAAAGGATTCTCCCCATTATTGTAATATTAGGTCTTTACCTATGAAACTGCCGTTCTGCAGTACTGGCCATTTCAAATCAAAATAATTTTTGTTTGGCTAAGAATTCTAATTTCAAATTAATTTTATTTTAAAAACATGGATTTTTTTTTTCAAAAGTAGTCATTTGTTTATTGATTAGTGTTACATTTTCATCGCATTTCAATCTTTTTCGTCATCATGGATATGTTAAAAATTCGAGTAATTATGGAATATGAGTAGAGATAAACTACGATAACATGGCGCGCCCCTCCAAAATTCAAAACGTTTGAAAGTATTTGTGAAAGTATTTACAATGCACCACCAAGATTCACAACGCATGTGTGCGTAATGAGACGGCCGTCAAACAAAGACAAATCCACGGATTTGTTGCTCGACTAGTCACGCTCTAATCGCTCATTATAATTAGTAATGGCGCTGCACTGACATATTCTATGAAAACGACACGTGCGTTGTCTTGGGCGCTCGGCAACTTATGATTAGTTGACCAACAAATCTGGTAATAAGTGAGATATTACGAGTACTGATTGCAAAAAAACTATGAATTAATTTTATTGTGTTCAAATATTGAAATGTAATTTACTCTATATCTTGCATGTTCAATGTTTTCAATAAAATGAAACCTTTATAATGTATTTATAACACATTTATTTTTAGTGACTAAGACATCAAAATCATTTACAAAAATACGTAATCATTATTTATTTTTTATTATAAGAAAGTTTATAATATGTTACGAGCCAAGTGATAACAAAGGCATTATTCATACTGCCCGGGCATTAATAATAATATCCTCATTAATCACTTGGCCCACAACATTAATAAAACGTAAATCAAACAAACTTAAATCTTATTGATCTCTATTGGCACTGGAACTAAAATTTTCTTCATCGCTGTCATAGAAGCTTGATGTGTCATTTTCAGAATCGGATTCTCCTACGTGAATAATAAATTCTTGCTCGTCGTCGTAGTTTTTCCAGTATTTGGATTCAGTCTCCTCCACATGTCTGCAAGTGTTGGTCCACATCGTGCAATCGATCATGTCTAGACGTTCATGAAATAATTTCATGATGGATGTGTAGTTTTGGTCTACATTTTTGTTTGCGACATAGTTTTTTAACACTCCCCAAATTTTCTCAATCGGGTTTAAGTCGGGATGATATGGAGGAAGTCTTAAAATATCGCAATTATATATTTTTGCTTCGCCATCTATGGCGTAATTTCTAGAATTATCTTTATTTTTTAGAATGAGGTCATAGAGTTCGATTTTCTTCATGTCTTCCTCGAATTCGATGTGTTTATTCACCAGCCAATATTTCATGGCTGCTTTGTTGCTGTTGGAGGTGGGAACTTTTTCTGTAAATGTGTTATGGTAGGAGGCGTTATCCATAACAATTACGGACTTTTCTGGTAGGTTAGGCAGTAGTTGTGTTATGAACCACTTCTTGTAATTGTCATGGTTCATTATGTCGTGGTAGTCGCCTGTCTTCGAACTGGCCTTGTAAATTAAACAAGCATTGGGGACAAAACCATTTCTTCCACCAGCGTGGACTATTATGACGCGTAACCCTTTAGAAATTTTTTTCTTTGCTACAGTTCCTTGTTGAGTACCCCATGACTTATTTTGTACATGTGTGGTATGAATGTAGCTTTCGTCAGTATAAACAATATTCCTCCCTTCTTCTCTATATTTCTTCAATTGTTTTAAATATTTATAGCGGAGGAACTGCACATCATGTTTTTCAACAAGTGCTTGACGATTGTCTTCAGTAGTTTTCCACTCATAACCTAAATCAAGAAGTGTACGCCGTAATGTCTCCAAACATCCGTCAAAATTTATCTTTTCAGTAAGCACCCTTTTCAGAGCTTTTAATGTTGGATATTGTTTATACTCTCTATGAAAGTTACTGACAGTACGCCTTATTACTCCCTTGTCAAATTCATCAATGTTACGCTTTAAACGTTTGCGAGGATTTTGGTTTTTACGCAGTGAACTCATTTGTGTGCCAGTTGCATCACATTGTGCTTTTTCTTTGAGAATTCTTGTTACAGTCCTTTCACTAACCCCCACAGCTCTTGAAGTTCTCCATCTAGCGTCTGTCAAGCGCTCCACTCCATTTTCAGCCTCGTACTTCATATGTTGGTATACTGTAGCTATCACTTCTCGTGCCTAAAATATATAGAAAAGTGTTTACATTAATTAATTAATAGACATAAAAGTCAATCAAAACATTACATAAACTTATTTCACAAACAAACAAAATTACCTGACTCCGCATCATTTTTTTTCTTGAATTTTCCATGACTAACTTGTTTTGCAATCAGTACTTTCGTATTACTGAGCGACGTAGAATTAGTAACTTGACTGTCTCAGACCGCTGCCGGCCTGCTACTAAAGACGAATACGTACAACTACATACAAACTCCTTCGTAAGGATGTCACTACACACATTTTTTTTTAATAATAATAATAATAGAAACAGTAATTTGGAGGGGCGCGCCATGTTATCGTAGTTTATCTTTACCGTTGTGGCAGCAACGCGGCACAAGCGGCACGCAACATCAACGACGTTTACGGAGCTAACACTACAAACCAACGCACCACTTGTTATTGGTTTGCTCGCGTCCGTTCTGAAAATTTCGACCTGAAAAATGAACCTCGCGGTCGTCCGAAGACTTTGGTCGACAATGACGAATTAAAGGCGATTGTGGAAGCTGATGATACACAATCTACGGCTGAATTAGCAGCAGCTTTCGACGTTAGCGTCAAAATAATATTGGTCCATTTGCGTCAAATTGGCAAGGTAAAAAAGCTTGACAAATGGGTGCCCCACGAACTCAATGATCGCCAGCGCGAAGTACGCGTCGAGACGTGCCTTGCACTGCTCAACAGACACACAAATGAAGGAATTTTGAACCGCATTGTTACCTGCGATGAAAAATGGATTCTGTTTGATAACCGCAAGCGCTCAGCAAGTTGGTTGGATCCTGGTTCAGCACCTAAACAATGCCCTAAACGAAAACTTACCCCTAGAAAAGTGATGGTCACTGTTTGGTGGTCTAGCGCCGGTGTGATTCATCACAGCTTCTTACCAAACGGGGTGAGCATTACTTCAGATGTGTACTGTGAAGAACTGAACACAATGATGGAGAAGCTGGCACATCTCCAACCAGCATTGGTCAATCGCTCGTCTCCGCTGCTCCTGCACGACAACGGGCGACCTCATACTGCACAGCAGACGGTCTCCAAGTTGCAAGAACTGGGGTTGGAAGCTCTCCGTCATCCGCCCTACTCACCAGACCTTGCGCCTTCAGACTACTACTTTTTCCAGAATTTGGATAACTTCTTGGCGGGAAAAAAATTCAATACCCGAGAGGCAGTACAAAATGCCTTTGAAGAATTTGTTGCCTCCCGTCCCGTCGTTTCTTTAAGAAGGGTATCAATAAACTGCCACTGCGTTGGCAAAGATGCATTGATTGCATGGGTGATTACTTCGATTAATACAAATAAAAAATGCATGAAAAAAATTCGTTTAAATTTTTTCATACAAAACGGCAATTTCATAGGTAAAGACCTATTAGAATAAATAATTTAAGTTCATGCAATAAACATTTTTTTTTTCATTCTTTTGTCAATGGCTTCAATTCAGTACCTTGTTAAAAATTTTGCCGCGAGACGGTGCTAAGTGTTTTTTCTTCTCGTCGATTGGTCGCTTTGTCTTCAAGATGACTTTGACAAAGTGACAAACACACAGCGCTCTCTTGTGGCGAAGCTTGCGGGAAACAACCCCATTTAGGGTGCGCTGCCACTGACATGGAGCTGGGCAGAGCGGATAGGAGCGGACCGTAAATTGGCCAATCACGTTGTTTCCACTGACGCGTGTGTGTGAGTGGAGATTTCGAGCACCCTAATGCGCCTGTCCTCACGCCTCAACCTCAGTTCACTTGACATAATCACTACGTAACCACAAATTTAGAACAAAACTTCCCCACTTGTAGGTAAAGGCGCCTACGGCTGTGTCAAGATGGCGTACCGTCGTTCTGACAGGTTGCTGACAGTTGCCAAGTTCATACTAAAAGAGAAGGTGGGCGCACAGTTCTGGGTGGACGGACCCGATGGACGTCGTGTGCCGTTGGAGTTGAGTCTGTTGCTCACGCTTAAACATACTAATATTGTAAGTATTTCACAAGCTTTCGGTTTCTCGACAACGAATGAGTGTTCGTTCGTCGTTGAGAATTCAATAAAGTTACATTAAAGTGCAATATTCGAGTGCATTGCAGCTTCATTCATGTCTCGTACCGATGTTATTAACCCGTCGCGCGCTAATTAGCAGACACAATTGAAATTCTATTGTTATCTGTACACATTCGCAATGATTTCTTTATTCAAACAAGATAAAAAAAAAAATATTTTTGTTTTGTTTCCATGTTCTGCAATAGTCCTGCACTAACCGGGGGTTGTCCTTGGGTGCACTAGCATAGTGCATACTTAATTTTAGTTTTACTAACATAGTTAAGTCATTACTAACAATAATTATGGATATTATAAGGATCTGAAATAAATGCTTAATAATACAGGGATAATCGTCGGCTGGTGCCTCCTCGTCATTTAAAATTGTCTAAGGCCCTCTGCGAGTTGGCTTCGGCCCCTCGTACGCCTTCCAAAGGTCCGGGACCCCAGGGTCCCGAGATATGTCAAAGACATTTCAAAATATTTTCGATTAATTTTGGAGTGCGGCGGGCTCATAGCGAACTTTTATTAAATGTATAATCTTTACAATGCTAAGCCCTTTAAAAAACTATATAATATATAATACTCGGTCTAGCTAGCTAGTCTCTTAAAATTAGAAGCCAGCATGGTTCCGTTGCGAAAAAGGGATGGTACTATTCGTCCTGTCGTGCTCCATTTCTCTCACGCACTGGAACAATGATGGCTCTAACATGTCATAATGAGATTTATTCAAGCGTCGTTTTTTGTCGTTTATTCACATCACATCAGTGGTAACTGGTAACACTTGAACTACGAAAACGGCCTACTATCTATACTAATAATAAAGCGGAAGAGTTTGTTTGTTGTCTGTTTGTTTGAACGCGCTAATCTTGAACTACCTGTCGGATTTAAAAAAAAAATGCATTTGATAGCCCCATTCTTGAGGAAGGCTATTTAACATCACGCTAGGATCTTTAGGAGCGGAGCAAAAAAGAAAGTCAGAAAGAACGCTAAGCGAAAACGAATAGCGCGGGCAGGCATTGCGATGCGACGGGGTGGGTCGGGGGACAAGAAATATCACGCGGACGAAGTCGCGGGCAGAAGCTAGTTCTAACATAAAGGCGTTATCAATGCCAATGCAAATTGCTGCCATGGACGTGCGGTGGTTAAATGTACGTCTAAAACGAATATTCTAATTCTTATTATTCATTCTTATTTATCAGGTTAGTGTGGTAGACGTGTTCGAGAATGAGAAGTACTTCCAAATGGTAATGGAGAAGCATGGTGCGGGCATGGATCTGTTCGAGTTTATCGAGCGAAGACCGAGGCTCGACGAGCCACTGCTTAGTTACATATTTAGACAGGTATTTATTTAAATGTCCAATAATAATGAAAATAGGTTTTAATAAACCTGGAGGAGCACGTGGCTAAGTAATAACAGCCCGACGGGTCGATCCATCAGGTTAAGCAACGCTTGCCGGGGTTGTCCGTGGATCGGTGACCATCTTTACATTGCGAGACTCCTTGCCTCGGAAAGCACGTTAAGCTGTTGGTCCCGGCTGTCATTCGTTCGGATCTTTGACATTCCTTACGGGTCGTCAGAAGCCCGAAACTCTGACAAAAAGTGGTAAGGGGTATCGTATTACCCAGTAACCGGGTTGTAGACGTCAGATAGGCAGTCGCTCCGTGTAAAATACTGGTATTCAGCTGCATCCGGTTAGACTGGAAGCCGACCCAAACATAGTTGGGAAAAGGCTAGGCAGATTGATGGATTGAGGTTTTAATAAACCATACAATACAAGAATGTCAAAAAGCCCTTAAAACCCAATAGTCCGTGATTCGAACGGTCTATGCAACACTACTGCAACTTTTGAATGCTGGGTGAAATGCAAAAAGTTTATTTGTATTTACTCGGTTCGGTTCCTATCTTTCTCTCTCTGAAAAACTCAAACTACAAACAATTATTTCAATTAAACTTTTTAACTGTCAAGGAGTCCATCCGGAATCTAATTATAATAGACAGCTATTATCATTAAATTATTGTGTATAATTTTATTTTTTATATCTGTAACTTATTATAGAACTAAACAAGTTCTCTGTAAACTTGTATTTACAGATAGGACTAGCAGTCGAGTACCTCCATTCCCTAAACATCCTACACCGCGACATAAAAGACGAGAATGTGATCATAGACAACAGGTTCCACGTCAAACTTATAGACTTTGGCTCAGCGACGTTCATGAGCAAAGACACGCTGTTCTCCACCTTCTACGGTACTACAGAGTATTGCAGCCCTGAAGTTTTAGCGGGAAACAAGTAAGTTTGACGATTGAAAACGATTGTGACTTGTTGAAGGCATTCTATTGAGTTTATCATAGAATATTAATCACCTTCTTATTTCAAGCTTGATTAAACATATTCAAACTCAAACTCAAACTCAAAGCATTTATTTCAAATAAACCAATTACAGGCACTTTTGAATTGTCAATGGGTCGGTCAGTCAGAAAGATGAAGCTAGTTGCCCATTCCAAAGCGTAGTAGATCCCTATGGAGAAGAACGGGCAAGAAACTCCACGGACACTCTTTTAAATCATAATATTTTTACAAAATATTGGTTACATCGTTCAAGTTGAAAATATACATGTGAGAACAATGTAGAAAGACGTGCACGTTAAAAAGCGTCCGTAATAAAAAGATAATAACTAAAACAACTAAATTAAATATTAAAATTAAAAATAAGCCATGGCAGCTAAGAGACAACCAGTCCCAACTGACGGCGCCCGTTCACTCATAATCGTACTAACTACGTAACTCGTTCATTCATAATGTTGACTTTAGTAGAATAAGTTCTTGTGGTTTTCTGGGCACTATAGAAGTTCCTCAGGGCACAATACTAGGCCAACATTTGTTTTTTGTGTAAAATAAGCGTTTTGAGTAAATGTTAATAAGGCAAATTCTATTGCCAAGTGTGATTTTTTTGGCAATTTACGTCGTAACTCCTAAGAAGCTTACTTATTTCCATAGATACGCGGGCCCTGAGTTAGAGATGTGGTCAATGGGGATAACTCTGTATGTGCTCACATTCTTTGTTAACCCGTTTTCTGACATTGAGGATACAATACAAGGGCCGCTAGCGTTTCCTCAGGTGGTTTCTGAAGGTAATATATTTAATATTATAATTTCTTGAAAAAAATATTATTTTGTTCCTCAAGGCTTGCAGTGTAAATCACCTTGGTGCTTTCGTAATTTATAATAGGTCTTTACCTATGAAATTGCCGTTTTGTATGAAAAAATTTAAACGAATTTTTTTCATGCATTTTTTATTTGTATTAATCGAAGTAATCACCCATGCAATCAATGCATCTTTGCCAACGCAGTGGCAGTTTATTGATGCCCTTCTTAAAGAAATCAGCTGGACGGGAGGCAACAAATTCTTCAAAGGCATTTTGTACTGCCTCTCGGGTATTGAATTTTTTCCCCGCCAAGAAGTTATCCAAATTCTGGAAAAAGTAGTAGTCTGTAGGCGCAAGGTCTGGTGAGTAGGGCGGATGACGGAGAGCTTCCAGCCCCAGTTCTTGCAACTTGGAGACCGTCTGCTGTGCAGTATGAGGTCGCGCGTTTTCGTGCAGGAGCAGCGGAGACGAGCGATTGACCAATGCTGGTTGGAGATGTGCCAGCTTCTCCATCATTGTGTTCAGTTCTTCACAGTACACATCTGAAGTAATGCTCACCCCGTTTGGTAAGAAGCTGTGATGAATCACAACGGCGCTAGACCACCAAACAGTGACCATCACTTTTCTAGGGGTAAGTTTTCGTTTAGGGCATTGTTTAGGTGCTGAACCAGGATCCAACCAACTTGCTGAGCGCTTGCGGTTATCAAACAGAATCCATTTTTCATCGCAGGTTTCATGCGGTTCAAAATTCCTTCATTTGTGTGTCTGTTGAGCAGTGCAAGGCACGTCTCGACGCGTACTTCGCGCTGGCGATCATTGAGTTCGTGGGGCACCCATTTGTCAAGCTTTTTTACCTTGCCAATTTGACGCAAATGGACCAATATTGTTTTGACGCTAACGTCGAAAGCTGCTGCTAATTCAGCCGTAGATTGTGTATCATCAGCTTCCACAATCGCCTAAAATTCGTCATTGTCGACCAAAGTCTTCGGACGACCGCGAGGTTCATTTTTCAGGTCGAACTTTCCAGAACGGAAGCGAGCAAACCAATAACAAGTGGTGCGTTGGTTTGTAGTGTTAGCTCCGTAAACGTCGTTGATGTTGCGTGCCGCTTGTGCCGCGTTGCTGCCACGACGGTACTCATATTCCATAATTACTCGAATTTTTAACGTATCCATGATGACGAAAAAGATTGAAATGCGATGAAAATGTAACACTAATCAATAAACAAATGACTACTTTTGGAAAAAAAAATCCATGTTTTTAAAATAAAATTAATTTGAAATTAGAATTCTTAGCTAAACAAAAATTATTTTGATTTGAAATGGCCAGTACTGCAGAACGGCAATTTCATAGGTAAAGACCTAATATTTCAATTTAATTTTGAATTACTATTTCTTAACGGATACTCTGAAAGTGAGCCTTGAAATCGTCTCAGCTGATCTCAGGGACTTGCAGATCTGATGTGGTGCGTCATACATAACATTCATCATTGTATAAACAGATTTAGAACAACTCCTCCGCTGGATGTTGTGCAAGGAGCCAGCCAACAGATGCACGATAACGCAGCTGATGGCACACCCCTGGATTCGACAACCCGTCGTCACTGCCAACTACGTGTTCCACGAGATTGTGGACTGTGGTGAGATTAAATTCACGACTTATTCCATTTACCTTACAAGATAGAAATTCTTATAGGGCGCACGAGTCTTGAGCACAAACTCTACACTTAACCTAACGAGTCTTATTTCCTATCACGGCAGGTTGCACACTGCTGGGAGCAATGAAATCAATATATTATTAAGCATATTTAGATACCGATAGAAAACAGAATACTAGAACACACTGACGAGGGCTGTTAAAGCAAAGGTGGAATTTGTGCTCACGACTCGTGTCAGCAACTATATATTCCTATTCTGTGACTTGGCTGGTAGTGTTTTATTTCATCTTATTAGGGCTAAGTTATAACAGCCGCACGGGTCAATCGATCACGTTAATCTACGCTTGCCGCGGTTGGTCCGTGGATGAGTGATCCTGATCATCTTTACATACCAAGACCCCTCGCCGAACCAACCCCCTCGATCCCAACCCAAAGCCAACTCGCAGAGGCCTCTTAGACAAATTTAAATTATGGGGAGGCACCAACTGACGATTATCCCTGTATGCACTATGCATGTGCACCCAAGGACAACCCCCGGTTGGTGCAGGACTATTGCAGAACATGGAAACAAAACATATTGAGCTATGGGTTTGGGTGGCTGTGGACTGGTTACCTAGAACTATGGAAACACTATGGCCCCTGCCGGACTAATGCTTTGTATACAATACACAGATAAAATGGCAGGGGCTGACTTGCACACTCAATAATGGGCCCCCGAAAACGGTCGCTAGCACATAAGTGTCGTAGCGGCAAGGGAGCAACATGTCCTGAGGTGCTTGTGAGGAGTGCAGAGGTATCCCACGGCTATCAGGACAATCCCGGAAGTACGGTCAAGATCCCTACCAGCTTCTTACTAGAATACTTCCTTCCTCCGAGCACGTTTGCTCTTGCGAATCTCCCTCAAGCCGGCCAATAAAGGCAAGAAAGAGGTGGGAGCTCTGTTCCTCGTCAGTGTTCACTCCAGCCGGCCAATATAGGCAAGCGAGAGGTGAGGAACAAGACTTCTCCTGGGAGATAGGGTCCGTGGGATCGCTACTGCCCAACAGCTCGCCACATGCTGCCCTGCTGCTTTCTGTATCTCTCTTGGTCTGGCTCCTCATCCTAGAGCTGTGCCGGCAAAGTAAACTCTACAGGCACAGACCTAGAATCCAGAACGCGCAAGCCCCACCACGACGTCAACGTAGAGATACTGCGGTGGGGATATAATTATTATTATTAATTATTTAATTGAAAAGTCATGGTTTAGTCATGTTGAGAGGATGAATGAAAGGTGAACAAGGCAGATGTGAGTGGAAACGCCAAGAGGGGACGCCCTAGGAAGACATATTGTAGTGAGCTTATTGGTGATGTTCTTCAGAAAGGTCAGGTGCGTAGTACTCGCAACCGGCGTGCGAGTATGACCAGAGGCCTTAGTGCGAGTTTTTATACTGACTCGATCGCGTTAACGTAAACTTCAATTTGTACTGAAACTGAATAAGCGCCGTCTGGTGACTATAATGGGAAACAATTATTCCACACAAATTGACGTAAGGTAACGTAAACGCGATTGAGTAAGTATAAAAACTCGCACTAAGCCCTCTGATGTATGAACGTAAACGAGTCAAAAGGGGTATGTAAGGATCGTAGCAGGTGGCATTCTGTAGTTTCTGCCTAACCCCATGGAAAGAAGGCGAGGGTGAGTTTATGTATGTATATTTGTATATTCATCTCCATTTATATTTCCATTAATGCAGATCGACATGAGGCGAATCCTGAGATGTATTTCAGCGGCAGCCTAGGCTCGCCTCGAAGCGGATCCCAAGTATCATTGGCTGATCCACTAGTAAAAGGTAAAAAAAAACTTACAACTTGAAACAATACCTCAATAAAAAAAAATTGTCACAGTTTACTTTTAAAAATTGGCCAAGTGCGAGTTGGACTCGCAACAAAAGGTTCCGTACCACCGTAAAATATTTTCTACGTTTCTTGTATTGGGACCTTCCTTCATTTTTAACTTTATTTTATTTTTGTATTATTTTGTTGATATGAGTAGCAATAGAAATACACAATCTGTGAACAACTATCTAACTATCAGACAGACGGACGGACGGACAGCAGAGGTTTAATAGAGTTCCATTTGGCACCCTTAGGGTACGGTTTCCTAGAAATAAGAGACTAACTACACTTATTCAGCTCAATTCAGCTTTCCGCGTCTGAACGAATCCGTCTCCTTTAAAACTGGTGCTTTTTAAGGACAAAAGCTGAATTGAGCTGAATATGTGTAGTTAGTTCGGCTATACTTCTAAAGCTAGCTGCTAAATAGCAGTTTGAATGCGGTGTTTGCTTGCAGCCCAATTGCAGACAATCCATTTGCAGACTGTCGCACACTGGTTCCATATCACGAAGTTATGGACTTAGGGTTAATTATTTTCTCTAAAAAACAATTCAATATGTTTTTACCCGACTGCGCCAGAAGGAGGGTTATGTTTTTCGAGAGTATGTATGTATGTATAATTGTTTGGCACGCTCTGCGGCCTGAACGGCTCGATGGATTTTAGCTTGAGAGGTGTCGTTAGATTCGTATTTACTGTGAGAGTGACACTGAGTATATAAAAAAAAAAAAAAATGGCGGATTTTTGGCGCCAAATTATGTCTTAAAATTTTTTTTTCTCAAAACCTGTCGAGTGGGGTATCAAAATAAAGGGGTTTAAAAGGTTATTACAAAAATATAGACAACATAGATGATTAAAAGTAATTCGAAGTGACAAATCGTAAAAAACACGTACCCAGAACTAAATCCCCTGCGAAATCTTTAATTCACATTTGTAAACTAAAAAGCTGGATTTTTACTCGACTGCTCAGAAGGAGGGCTATGTTTTTCGAGAGTATGTATGTTTGTATGTATAATTGTTTGGCACGCTCTGTGGCCTGAACGGCTCGATGGATTTTAGCTTCAAAGGTGTCGTTAGAATAGTATTAATTGTGAAAGTGTTAGTATACAAACTCATTAAATAATAAAACTAAAAAATAAAAAAAAGTAAAAGCCCATTTTAAATTAAATAAATGTTCGAAGCAGGAGGGGCCTATACCATTTTTAGTATATTTTTAAATGGGTCCCGCCTGCTTCCAACATTTATTTAATTTAAAACGGGCTTGTTTTTAGCTTTTCAGTTTTTTTAAGGACGCAGTTAAAAAATGGGTAGTCAAATCATTACTTTTTTACACAAAAGTATGTTTATTAAATAAAATGCTTTGCATTCTTAAAATGTTTTTTGCCCGAATTGTTGATAGATGTGCAAGGTACGATTCTGAACTGTAAATATAATTTTAGATAGGTACAGTTTCTCAATATATGTCAATCAATCTGCCTAGCCTTTTCCCAATATATATATTTTATTATATTTCGTGTTTCATTTAGTCTCTCCTAGCTAGATGGAGAATTCTTATTTTTCTTTTGTTGTTATTTCCAGAGCGTTCAAATCCTTCAGAAGTGGCAGTTCGGTCAGACGGCAAGAACCTATCGCGCGAAGAGCCCAAACGTAACTCCTTCGCGTTGCATGCGCCCTCCACAGCCGACAGAGATGCGCAGTCCGACAACTACAGCCTGCGGTCTTCTGCCGATGTATGTAGACAATACATGATCAGCATCATCCTCGTTATCATTATTATTATGATGTGTACTAAGGAAATTAAAAAGAGGGGATAAACCTGGATTAGTGAACAAATGGAGTGATAACGCGTAACCAATGGAGTTATTAACCGGAAGCTTCCCTGCGAGAGGCGCTGTCATCTTGAAGACAAAGCGACCAATCGGCTACAAGAAAAAACATTTAACACCATCTCGCGGTAAAGTTTTTAGTAAGGAACTCCATTGGCAGCTGATTGAAAGTAACAAACACTTAGCGCCATCTACGCGGAACTAATATGACAGTTTTCTTCCTCATTACTGTAAAAAAAACTCCATCGTTTCGTTATTCGATTGGTTTTGATTACTCCATTTGTTGATTAATCCGTATGTCAATATTTTACACAGTAACAGTGAATATACAATTGTTTAAAGATCGACTAAGTATACAAAAATGTTTTTGAGTAAATTATTTATTTTTTTAATAAAAACGCGTTCTAACAATTGTATTTTCATTATTTTTTACTGTGTAGAAGTAATGTGACAGTCTGACAGTGCAAGCAAGGCCTAAAGCTCCATTTGCACGGTGCAAGTTTCTGGAACGTTCAAGAGCAATAATCGCATGCCATAAAGCACGTTCAATTTTATTGCTATTCAAGAATTGCATGAAAGAATTTACACGCGTGCGATTTCCATAAAATGGCATACAATAATTTGATTGTAAGTCTTGCCATTCAATAAAATCGCATGCGACTTACACCAAGGCAATAAAATGGCAAGGCGATTATTCCATGCAAGTTTTGCCTCGTCTAAACACAGTTGCACGTACTTGTAATTGATTCAAGTATTACCCGTATTTGCCGCTGCCAAATATTTCATTTATTGAACGCCTTGTTTCGTTCGCTCATGTTTGAATGATAGAAAATTTTCATGCCAGAATTGAATGCGATTTTATTGTAGGTACGTACGATATTATTGTACGTGCTGTTGATACCAGTTTTGAACTTGCCCGTATCGTGTATATTGTACGTATTGTTTAGATGGTTAATGTTAATTGCCCTTCAATTTTATGTTATGCCATAGGCAATAAACTTAAATGGAGCTTTAGAGTCGCAATCCAGACATGATTTAATCTCACAGCAGAATTTTTATGTCACAGTGTGTATAGTAAAAGAATTAACAATATGCATATGCCAGAATGAACAAAGGCTGTAGAGATTAATTCAAGGCAAGTCTGTAGAGACTTGCCTTGAATTAATCTACTCAACTTTCAGAAAAGTCGCGCTCAACAGACTGTCTTGAAATTCTCGCTTGAACACTATCCGCAGACAATAAACTGTTATAAGCATACCTTACCTTTTCTTCCAGATCTTGGACATATCATCAAAGCCGGTATCCGAAGCGGCGCTGACTGATATCAGTTCTGACGCGACTGGCCATGCGGCATGTGACATCGACTATGATTGTGATCAATACGAATGTGACAGCTGGGATGAATGTGAACAAGACAGCTTCTCCTAAACCTACAGTAGCCACAGTGCAGATACGGTCCCGAGGTGCAGTATGCCGACTCGGGATGTAAGCTCCGCCCACTTTTACAGCACGAATGTTCTGCGATAATACTCTTGTGTTGACTGTAAAGCCGTGTCTCCTGCGCGTGTTTTTGCGAAAGATTACAAAAAAACCTTACACATTTGTTTTATGTTGTTATGTTTATACATTTGTTTTCATACACAAGCTGTCTCCTGCGTGTTAAAATATTTTTAGTTACACATTTTGTTTAGATGTCATATTGAGTTCCGACGAGGAAGACGTGCTAACAGTTTGACAACAGATGTGCGCGGTGCGCGTGGTAGTTAAAAATGAAACAAACCCTTCCCCTCTTCCCCGCGCGGGGAATGTTTTCCATGCAGCTCGGAAAACAAAAACATCGCGTTTGCATACACAAAAATGTGTATGGCCACGCCTTTTTGTTTCGATGTTTGTGAGTAATGTTTCGAAAAAACACGCGCAGGAGACACTGCTTTAAGAGTATGTTATAGGTAGCCTGTGGTATAGAGAGGTAGGTTCACTTATTTAAGAAGAGAACATGCGTCTGCATAATAGCTTTAAAGGAGGTGAAAATTAAATGAAGTTGTTGCTTTGTTAGATACAGTTATAGATAAAATGGTGCCTGACAAACCCGTTCTGTAATGGATGTTGGTGACTTTCACTTTTAGATAAATACAGAGATGATAATGGATTACAGTATCCAAAACTTTTGATACTGATCTTTGACGCGCCTATTTCATAAAAGGTGAATAAAATTATATTTATCTAGAACAGTTTATAAATGTAATCCAATTGATCTATCTTCAATGTTGCCATCGTTGTTGCTTCGTCGCTGTATCTAAAGTCGTTAACTACGCGTGTGTTGTCTATGATAGAGGCGGAATGTTGCACTGTCTAAAATTATAACTTTCAATGTAATGGAATAACCATAGACATAGAGAATGGACTGAGCGTTCCGTATTCAGTTGTGCAGTGAATATGAGAGAGACAAAGCGAATTTGCGGCCAGTAGTAGCCGACTCTTTAGTAGTACTACAGTTATTAGCCGCAAATTCGCTTTGTCTCTTTCTACAGAATGGTGACTTTTGTGAGGCTAACGCACAGTCCAATTCTCTATGTCTATGGGAAAAATCTACACTGGTCAGAGATTCATCTCTGGATTCTAAAAACTCGATGAAGTATCTTGAATTGGTGAATCTGCTGTCAAATCTTGCGTTATGCGTTGTGATTGGTCAACTAAAATACCAACAACCAATCATTGAAAGTTTTGCCACTAGTATAGGCTGGAGTGAAAAGTTTAATTATTCTGTGTAAATTATTTTAGTAACTAGGTTTTT